>CM024959.1:25034852-26234852 GCA_014282245.1 Rhododendron simsii
AAACGAATAGAGCCGCTTGAGATTCAGCTCAGTAAAAGTTTGTTTGATGTCGACTCAAGATATAAATAAATTAGCTGAAACTCAAATTCTAGGCTCGTTTTGTTAGCAAGCCAAGCATAAGCCAATAGAGACTCGGTTCGAGTTGGCTCGCAAGTCAAAACTTAGTAGACTTTTTAAGTTAATTATCACAATTAGCATTAGCATTTTGATACCTTGTTGCACAATCCTTACAAAAACATATTACATGTTATTATTATTTTAAAATTGAGATTATTTTCTTGTAGTAGAGTATAGGAAAACAAAAGATAACCTTCACAATCAAAATATTTTGTTGTTGTATTAGGCCTATGCGAGGATATATATACGTTTTCGATGGCTCGTTAAGGCTCGTGAACAAGCTCGAGTCAAACCAAGACCCACTCGGTTCGAGCTCAGTTCATTAAGTTTTCATTGAGCTCGAGCTCAAATTTGTTAAAAATTTAATAAACAAGCTTGAGCATGGCAAAACTCAACTAGACTGGGCTCATTTGCAGCCCTAATGCCTCCACACACTCCACCGCCACCACCACTACTTTAATCCCCCTCCTCCCCCCCCCCCCAAACACTACAACCACCACTACCACTCCACCACCGCCAGCACAATGACCACGCCGTCGCCACTCCACCACCATCACTCCAACACAAAACCTCCACCATTCTTGCCTCCATCACCACCACAATCACCACTCCAGCGTCGCGCGCCACAACCACAAATACATGGTAACCATTAGTAATTAAAATTAAAGAGAATCCCTATAACTAATGAAACTAAAATTAATTGATCATTACGGCTGTAAACGAGCCAAAAACTTGAGCCCAAGCCTTAACGAACCGAGTTTAGTCATTTAATAAACAAGCCGAACCGAGCCAAGCGTTAATGACCCGAATTAAGCTCGCAAGCTGCTCGGTTCGTTTATAGCCCTAATCATTTGTTTTCATTCAATGTTTAATATGTCTATCAAACAACTTTTTCTCAATTTAAAAAATTCAACATTAAACTTTTAGTACTTAATTTTTCAACTTTCAATTTTAATTTTCAATTTTATCAAATAGCACCTAACATAGCCTTGGCATATGGATTCTATAATTACAAGTATATTTATGAGCGGTTTTGCTAACCTCCGCCCACTAGACGAAAGATAATATACACATAATTTCAAACAAGAATATTAATGCATATTTTACTGATATTAATACATTTTCACAAATATCAATACACCTTATCGGATATCAATACACTTTTTTATCTATTATCCTACCCCGTTGAGCGGATATTAGAACAATTCTGAAAATAAAATTTGCATTACCCTAATCCAATCAACCCATCTCAATCCAACAAGGGTATCAACTCTTTTTTTCATAAAAGTTGAACATTGTACCTTAGGACAAGTACACAATCATTTCTCCAATTCATTTACCACTTTTTTCCTTTCAAAATTTGAGAATCCGACAAGGGTAGTGTTCCTTCTCTTTTTGACTCCGTTCCTTTTTTTGTGCGTTTTTTTCCACACAAATACAGTCCAAACATGAGAAAAAAATTACAGGAAAATGAGAAACCGTGAGACATTGAAAGAGAAAAATAACTTGAAGAAATTAAATCGCCTTCCTATTTCGTAGACTTATTTAGGTGTCCATCCTACTAGATTTGAATACTTAAGTTGACATCTTGAAATTTAGATAATACATAAAACACTTTTAATCATGACAAATACAGAAATTCAAGATCTAGAACTGTAACTTACATTCTGAATTTCTTTACCTATATAGTAAAGAATTTTAGAACTTTAAACTAACTTTTTATGTTAGTTTTACATTCCAAATTTATTCACCTATATAGTAAAAAAATTTAGTACTTTAAACTATTTTTTTAAGTTAGTTTTAAATTTCTTCACCTATATAGTAAAGAATTTTAGGATCTTAAAATAACTTTTTATGTTAGCTTTACATTTCGAATGATTTTGTCATGATTCCAGATGATTTGGTTATGATTGCAGCTTCGCAGACCAAATTAAAGTCAATATCCCTTATTTAATTTGGTCCGCGCAGCTGCTCTATGAAAATGTAAAAAATTATTAATCCTGATGAATGATCCCAATTCCAATGCACATTTGCGAGAATCCCAATTAAATCAAAGCAAGGGAAGTGCTATAATACACACATCTTATTTAGGTGTGTATCATATGCACTCTCATTGAAACACATCAAAATGTTATGAATTTATTACTAAAAAATTACAAATCATATTGATGAAAAATTACGAATTTTTAGTATAAAAGCTACGATACGAAATAAAGTGTTATGAATGACCGATTCTACAAGTAATTTTTTATGAAGTGACATAATATGAATTATATCATAGGTGCATATGGTACACACCTTAAAGGAGTGTGTATTGAAAACTTTTCCAAAGAAATTAATAACACCAGAAAAGTTTCAAACCAACTTACCCAAAAAAAAAAGTTTTAAACCTGAAATACTTCCCCCGCCTCCATTCTTTAATCTCTTTTGAGAGTCCGTAACACTTTTTAATTAATTATATCCTACAATTTATAATTTTTTAGGTGATTTTAAAAATATCGTTTAAAGAGCTTAGTGAGATTTATCAAATAAAATCATATTACATTTAAACAGTATTATTAATTAAAAATTATAATTAATTTTTTATTCGATTGAAATAAGATGAGAGACAAAAGAATAAGAACGAAAGTAATATATTTGAATGTGGGCGAAGGGAATATTAAGATGGCATAAATTCACAAGTCCCGAGTCCATGAGCGCTAGGTCCACCCCTACCTTAGAATTTTACAAAGGAATGAATTGATCATAACAAATGGCACCTATTCATGATTAAAAACAAAAGACACCCTATTCTTCTTCTTCTACTCTCTCTCTCTCTCTCTCTCTCTCTCAGTTCTGATTTTGATATCAGAGATGGCTGACCCAAAGTATGCTTATCCCTACCCTGCTCAAGGTACGCTCCGCATTTTTTTTTTCTTTTTTCCCTTTTCATGGGTTTCTTACAAAACAATAAATAAAATTTAGAGTACCCAACGTACGGATTTTCGCTCTTTTGTCATCTCAGTTCCAAATAAGTTCGAATTTCCATTCAGTAAAAGTTGTTCCAGTATTTTTAACTACTTTCTTTTTTTTATCGGTATTTTTAGCTTTCCTTTTGTTCACCAGAAATGGTTGATTTGCCTTCCCTCCCTTTTTCTCTTTTTTCCCGTTCTTCTTTTTGTGTACTTTTTTCTGGGTAATTTAATTAAATCAAGATCCACTAACTTGATACATTTTCATCACTTCTCATTTCTCTTTCATCAAAAAATTTCTTTTATTTGTCCAGTTTTTCTTTGCATCGTCGCTTATGTGGATAGTATGTTTTTTGCCCCTTCTATTTTCCATCACTATAATTGAGTTTTGATTCTCTCTCTCTCTCTCTCTCTCTCTCTCTCTCTCTCTCTCTCTCTCTCTCTCTCTCTCTCCTGATCAGGTTACTACCAAGGCCCTCCGGTGGTGGCACCTCCACAGTATTATGCTGCTCCTCTACCTCCCAGAAGAGAACCTGGTTTCCTCGAGGGATGGAAATTCTCCATACCAAGCTCCCATCCAGTCAGTGTATCCTCAATTTTTTTATTCCTGTTTCGGGCGTTGTGGACCAGATCGAAACCGTTCATATTGTAAACGTTTTAGTGGAAGTGTTTCCCTGCACGCAGTCGAACATTAACAGCTATCTTCATATTTGTGAAAGATAAAATAGATTGCAGAGGACTCACATTTGCTGTCTATTTTTTTTGTGTAAGTTAAATAAAATAAAAATAAATGGCAAATGTGAGTCTTCTACCTTCTATTTTGTCTTTCACAAATGTGAAGATAGCAATTAATGTCCGATTGGGTGCAAGGAAACATTTTTACTAAAACGTTTATAATATGAACTGTTTGCCGTCGCCACACTAGCCATCTATTTTATCTTCTTCTTTTTTTTTTTTTTCAATCGATAACTGGTGGTTATTCTTATTGCTGAATCAAAGAAACATCGAGGGAGGCTTCCCTATGAACCCAGCTTGGAAAATCCTGAAGCCAAGTTATAGGGGCCTCTAAAGATAGGGCATATTTGGCTAAAACATTAGCCACCCTATTACAATTACGAGGAACAAAATTAAAGGAGCAAGAATTAAAGCGACTACCAAAAGACAAAGTATCTCTAATTATGACCTCCAAGCATGTTGTAATCTGTCTCTTCTCCTGTAACATGTTGATCACAGTTTGAGCATCCCCTTCAACAGAGTATGAGCTTCCAAGCGAACAAATGGGACTGGCCAATGCAATGCGAAAGCCTTCTGCTTCCACCATTTCTGCTGATGCTCTTCCTAACCTAGGAACAGCCATAGAGCCCAGAACATCTCCTAAAACATTCCTAAAGACCACCCCCACACCCCCGTTACGAGAATCGGGATCAAAAGCACCATCAACATTTATCTTAATCATTCCATGTACTGGCGGTCGCCATGGCTCAGCAACTCCACAATTCTCGGCACAAGTAGAAACTTGATTCTTCTTAGTGGTCTGCAAAAAATTATCAAAGTCCTCCAATGCACCTTGGATAATTTTTGTTTCCAAATTCCATTTCTGCTTGAAGGTCCAATTGTTCCGCGCCATCCACACATGCCAACCAATTGTAGCAAATAAACCAAGGGCTTCCTTCTTTACTTCCCCATTAGGCATATCCCCAAAACTCTTCCACATGTCTCGAACCTGTGCATTGCATGTTATCTCCGGACGCAAGCGAAATGGAGATAACACCCAAACTTTTGATGCTCTGTCACAATGAAAGAGCATATGGGAGGGTGTTTCCTCTGCCAAACCACAAAGAGTACAAATAGGATCTACTTGTATCTGTCGATGCATCAGAGCACTAGTTACTGGAATAATACCATGCAAACACCGCCACATAAACATTTTAATTTTTGCGGGCGCTTTCATATGCCATACCTTTTTCCACATATTCTCGTCAGCCTCTAATCCACTGATTTGGCCACTACTATGGGCTGTCCTTCTTGTCTGAACAATTTCCTTTGCAATAACATAAGCTGACTTGACAGTAAAAGACCCTGTTGTTGTACCCCGCCAGATGCATTTATCAACCAACCCTGTCTTACTCGAAGGAATGCTCAATATCTGCTTCACATCTCTCGAATTAAACACCTCCTTAATGACTGACTCCTTCCAAGCCATATGGTCGTGATTAATAAGCTCTTTAACATATTTTATCTTCAAATAGTAAAATGTTGATAAAGATGTGAGCGTAAATTGGTTCGGACATTTGAATTATACAAAAAAAAAAATGACGGATAGACTGTCTGAACAGGAATTCCTCTACCCCACATTCTCTCTCTCTCTCTCGCTCTTAATTGGGTGGATTTGATCAAAAATCTTTGTTTTGCAGTCTGGCGGCTTTGTGTTGCTGTTGCCTCGTTGATGAGTGTTGCTGTGACCCTTCCATCGTCTTCATCAGCTGATCCCTTCTTCTGGTGGTGTCCCATTGGTCTTTTCCTTCTACTTTAATTCCCCACTTCTAAGATTTCCATAATCTTGATTAGCGATCATGTCGAATCACTAAAACATTGTACTAGTAATCATGTGTAATCGCTCCAATTGAATGTATGAAACTTTGCAGTAACCATGGTTAATCAGTCCAAATGAATGTATGTGGATGTGATACTCTTTGTTTATGGTCTCGCAATCGGCTTTGTGTTCACCTGGGGAGTTCTCGGAACCCTCACCCCCCCCTCCCCTCTCTCTCTCTGTGAACACAAATAACTTACTTCTTCGTGTGTATGTTATGATCGCAATTTATGATCTTGATTTCACTTTTGCATTCCAATTTTGTTGTCTAGTACTTCAGTAGTTTTACAAACAAGAGGCAAACACTGCTGTGAATTGGTTATCACAACAGTTGATTACCAAAAGCTGAGCAAATTCTTATTGATGGATTTGAACCAACAGACAACCTGAGAATTGGTAATCAGAAGGCTTTATTAAAGAACAAGACAAGATACACGATGGTACTAAGCTTTCGACATCAACAAAGCAGGAACCAGAAAGTTTCGACACAAAGAAACTACTTTAGGAACCTATCTCCTGAAAGAGAAAAACGAGAGGCAAGCACGACTGTTTTCATTTCTCTTGGATAGGCGCTTAATTTGGGTTTCCCACGGCAGAGGGATTGGTGGCAGTACTTTTTCCAGATGCCCCACCCCCACAACCTCCGCATCCACCACTATTCACCATGTTCCCACACTTTCCGCCACAACCGCTACCGCAGCCGCCACTCTTCACCATGTTTCCACATTTCCCACCACAACCACTACCGCACGCACTGCTGTTCACCATCTTTCCACATCCGCTTCCACAACCACCACCACCACACCCGCCACAACCACCGCTGTCCACCGTGTTTCCACATTTACCACCACCACAGCCACTGCTGTTCACCTTATTTCCACAACCACCGCTCTTAACCATGTTTCCACATTTGCCGCCACAACCACTACCACAACTGCCACTCTTCACTATATTTCCACTTCCGCCTCCACGACCACCACTTTTCAGTGTGTTCCCACCTCCTCTCGGTAATGCATTTCTACACCCACTATCACACCCTTCGCTACAAGCTGTGGCTTTTTCTGATGCCACACTGTTTCCATTAGCCGTGTCCCCATTCAAGGCCGCTTCCTTCTTTGTGATCAATTTGTTTCCAAATTCACTATGTTGTAGGCCTTCATATCCCTTCTCTCTCAAAATATCAGAAAGGATAAATGTCAAAATGATTCCAGGCAATACCAGCCATTCTTCTTTTACCTGTTGTAAAAGGAAAAAGTAGACACAGTCGGTTAGGAGAAGACTTCATTAGCCTTGAAAAAAAGGCTCCTTTGGGACAGCTGTGGATTTCAAGGAAGGGATTTATCATTCACACTAAAAAAAAGAAAAAGAAAAAGAAAAAGAAAAAAAGAAGAGGTTTAGCTATAGGTGACTGACCAGATCGGTCAATGGATTAGAGGCAAAATAGATGTACCTGTATTTTATGGATCTTTGGATAACTACAATCTTTAACATGCAGGATTTTAAATCAATCAATTTAAGCTAACGACAATGTCAAATCCCATCATTCAAAAGCTACATCAAAACAATTTTTTTTAATCTTTTTTTACTTTCTGGAGGATTTTTTTTTTAATCCGTTGGATGAGGATAGGACAAGCCTAACCTTTGACAATAATACACAATGTGGCTGTGCTAAGACTCGAACCCAAGACCTTTTGGGCTGAGTCTTTACAATTGAACAAAAAATCCTGGATATAAGTGAAGAACAAAAAATGTACCTTGGAAATCCCAGATTTCAAGTCAAGCAATGCAATTGCCCTTCCATATGGGTCTTCTGCTGAGAATTCTACTAAGGTCACGAAGTCACGTTCGCTTCTATGCTTCTCACATTGCTTGGGTTCATATTCCAGATTTCTACCAGGGAATAGTTTTACCTGTATCAAGAATTCATATTAGTCATGCATGTTTAGCAGTTGGAAAAAAAAACTGTTATAAAGCTACTGCGAGTCTGCACTAAAACATGTTGTGTTACACAAATTTGCATGTATAGCCTGCCTCTTTCTTGCTTGTTTTCCAAGTGGATGCATTTGCAAGTCACTGATAAGATTTATACGTGAATGCATGATCTCTGTTAGCCGTCATCTTGGCTAAAGGAATAAAGAATAACAATCGGATACCACAGGCTTCCTAACATAGACGACTTTTGCCAAGGCAAAAACGCCAAGGTTTACAACCTGCTCAGCAAGAGGATAAACTATAGAAACCCGTAGTTATATTGAAGAATGATCCCTCCCTCCTTTTTGGTTTCTCAATTCCCTGCCTCTGCACCCAACTTATGGAATTCATGGTCCGACAAAAACAATAGAGCAATTGGCAGCAAAAGCATCAGAAACTAAAGGTCGAAAGTTCAAACCTTCTCCTCCCACAGCATCCTACATGCAGAAAACCAAGTGTTTCCAAATTTATTTGACAAAAACTTCCCCTTCAGCTAGGGCTAGAGTGACATATAAAAACAGGATACCGAAACAAAACATGGGTGCATAGTCTGACGTAATATGAACTGAAAATGAATCACCTGGAATAGAAATTCGTTACCTTCCGAAGGCCTGTGAGCTCAAAAAGGTCACCATCTTTATTGGATCTTTTCCGAAGGTCGAGAGACCATGGGGAAGAATCTATCAAAGACCATTCTGCCCCTACGAATTCGGCAAGAGTACATACTTTGCCAGATTTTGAAATTCCAATCACCTCTTTCTTCAATTTAGAGTTGTTTCTGCCCCTTCCACAAAAACTTGGGATATCAGCATCCTACTCTGACGTGCTTCTAACAATGAATACTTTATACTACTACATAACAACAAAAATAGCAAGAATGATGACTAACTTCTTCACTGCAGGGAAGATATAAGGGTGCGTTTGGTTGGATGGAATGGAGTTATTAAGAAAGGAAAGGAATTGGAGGAATTGAGACTGGAATAATCATTCACATTCCCATGTTTGGTCATGGCTAGGAATCAATAGCAAGAATAGAATTCGCATTCCAATTCCAGTGTTTGGTATGTTAGAATCACATCTAAATGGAATGGAATTTGGAGTGGCAGTAGTAGTTTTGGGATTGGCATTAGTAACATTTGGAGTGGCAATAGCAATTATGTGAGTGACATTAACAATCCAAGTAGGGACGGTGGAATGGAATTGTAATTCTTTACTTTTCAAATAGAATAGCTATTCCTTTATTAGAATGAATAATAATTCCAAGAGGAATGGCTATTCCTTCAATTTTTAGTGAACCAAACATCAGAGTAGACATTCCATAGGAATAACCATTCCATTCCACTTCCCATTCCATCAAACCCAACGTAGCCTAACTTCAAGATCAACTTTTTTATGTTCTTACAGTAAAATGCAAATCATTGTACCTTACCATAACCTATATATAGTAGTGTTATATTCAGAGACAAGTTTTGTAAGTATATAGGTATCATACAACTCAGAAGATACTGGGTACTTGTACTAAGGAAAGGGACAAGATACTTGGTAAATTACTAAATTCCATCATTGACAAGTTCATCCATGTAAATCTCATGGTAATGCTCATCATTTCACAGGATTAGAGAATGAATGAAGCAACAGAAGGTATACTGGCAACGTTGAGCAGCTAACTGCTGCCCAGATGAATGATTATTTCGAGCGAACTCTCCAAAGTTTGGATTGATCCAATGTTTCTAGAGACTAATTTGATCAATGAAGTGATTAATGGATCATTTTATTGGATTAATGACTACAGTGAGAATTTTATCCTCTAAAATAGTAAACCAAACCAAGACTTCAAGTCCAAATCAATTGGGGACAGCTACCCTCTAAAATAGTAATTACACAAAAATAAGTTGTGTATTTATATTATGATCACTTTGTCTCAATACCGCTGCGGTCTAGGAGCAAACTCGTCTAAAAGATGAAGCCAATGGAACCTTGTAATATCTTGTTACTACAGATTAACTCCTATGAGAGACGGGGATTCTGAGACACCCTGAATTGTTGCCAGCATCGCTGCCATACCAAAAACCTGCGAGTATATTGTCATTGACAGGAGGTTTCTACAGCTGAAAGAAAACTTTGTTTACTCTAATACCACCGTATACCATGGTCAAAACATTCCAAATCTTATATTGTTAAAGAGGTGTGAGGATTAAGATAAATTTTAAGCAGCTACAGGAGAAAACATTTCAAACTTACAATGAACAATTTTTCTGTGCTATTACCGAGACACGTTCTCATGAAGATATATGTAATATTCTATGATTCTATGTAAACATTGACCTAACTAACAAAACAGTTTAAACCAACCAAACCAAAATGCAACCTGACTCATTTGCAAGCTGAAGTGACAAAAAAAAAAAAAAAAAAAAAGGGGGGGGGGGGGGGGGGGGGGGGGGGGGGGGGGACATGTCATATACCTCATCTGGAGGCTGATGACCTCATTGCAACCTTCATCAATGACACGAGTCCCACTCTGAGTGAATTGAAACATTCCAGGAAATGGAAAAAAACAAGACCTCTTCCAGAACGGGTAGGAATGAACCATGTGAAGCACATGTGGTGCTGGGGTGGGAATGGAAAATGAGAGGGCAACCCTTAGACCTATTGGCTTTGAGTCCACTCTGCAACTCGGCGTCAACTCCAACCACTTCTCAATGGAGAGGGTGGAAATGGGGTTCAGGAAATGCTCCAGAGAGAAAGAAGTGGAACCCAAAGTTTTATATGGCCTTGATAGTTTTAAGTTGGAAGGAGAGCGAGAGACAAGTTCAAATAGCAGATATCCATTAGATTGACAATTGAAAGAAGCAATCTGTTTCTCCCCAGACTCTGATAAAATACTGAGTCTCCTCTTGGCATTGAAGATTGTATCAGGCTGTGATTTAGCTAATATGACAGACAGAGTTCCCTTGTGGTCTTCTGGTAAGTTTCTGACACCAACAAATTCCACCATGACCTGGAAAAAATAACATGAGAAGATACAATGAGTCAGGCTACAAGAACCCCATTCACCATTCAACAAAGCACACTATTGAACTACAAGCAAGAAGCACTATAACTTCTATTCAAGCATCCAACTCAAAACCAATTGCAAAGGAATGGCGAGGGATACTAGTTTTGGAGGTTATAATTAACCAATTCGGGACGGCTCTAACACTCCCTTGCACGCATGACCCAACCCGCACATGGAGAGGTAAGCAAAGGATCCACAATAATGGAATCATAACGAAACAAGGTGCACTTATGGCACAAATAATGGGGCAATCAATCAAGAAAGTCTTGTCTGCACTTATGGCACAAATAATGGCGCAATCAATCAAGAAAGTCTTGTCCAAAAGCCTCCGAAAGTCGAGCTTTAAAACCATCTTAAAGCATCTAACTCAAAACCAATTGACATTGAGTGAAGAGGATGTCTAGGCTCATATACTAGTTTTGGAGGTTATAATTACCCAATGCGGGACAAGCTCTAACAACTTCCTTCACTTCAGTCAAGACTCAACTGACAGCACAACTATAACATACCTGGGTCACTGGGTGTCTAAGTAAATCTGGTAAAAATCCAACACTGACGAAAAAGAAGGAAGTTAATGGTGAAGTTTGGATCTAAAGCTGAATTCTGAAAAACTCACACACTCTTCCACTAAATCAGTGGGGGACACAGGACGCTACAATATTTCACAAGTGCAAATATGCTGGGTCCAGCCGTCCAGGGGTTTATAGGTTAATTGTTGATACTTGACTAATGTTCATTGAAGAACAACTGAGCTTAAAAATAAGGCAGATGTTTAGAAGTTATCGAGTGCGACCATAAATATATGTTATTGGTAATCATTGTTGTGCAATGAACGGTGCAAGAAAAAGCTATTGGTGTACAAAATGTGGAGTAATTTCAGTATGTAGAATGTGGACCCATGATACAACAGAAAATAAAGAATATTGAGTACAAAGATTTTGAAATTACCTCCACAGCCTTCACATGAGGAAGACATACAGTTTCCTTATGCTCATTGGACGCAACAACCTTCTCGGCCACAATATATGAAGAACAAGGGGGTGCCATGATAGGAGATGGGGCAGAACCTCTATACATTGCCCCTGCTCTCCAATACCTCGTGCCAAATGTATCCTTCCACTGCTTGGTAGTATCAGAAAATCCAGAATCCAATTTCTTCCCTTTTGATCTGTCTGAATCCGTGTCATCATGTTCTAAAACCTTCCCAAGTATTCCTTTGAGGTCTTTGCAGTAACAAGCAGGTTGTAACTGATGAGAGTGCCAGATAAGGTCAACGTCGTATGTTGGAACACAAAAGCGATTTAAAGATCTCTCCATGTTCCTCTTGATTAGATGTAGAAACCCTTTGTATCTAGCTACAGCTGCTTCAAGAAAGAGATCATTGTCCATATGGGGTCTGGAAACCTGTTCCAAATAGGAATAAGAAGATAGAAAAGAAAAAAGATCAAGATATTTCATGGAGCGCATACTTCAAAATTCCAATGCGCTATGTCCAAAATGATTGTATGTATGGAAACTGGTTAAGTTGATTACCAAGAAAACACAACAGTTCAATTAAGTTTAAGGTGGTAGATACTGGTTATGTTGATCACCCAGGGGAAAAGATGTACTACAGTGATTAAGCTTATGTACAGGACGGTGATTTATCTTGAGAATTCTATATCCAAACATCACATGGAGCCAGATGAACAGCAGGTAGGCGCTACACTCAGCACAAAGAAACAAGATTTGATCTAGGAGTTTCCAGCAGTAAAATCCTTTCAATGCTTTCTCTTGACTCCAATGTTCAACGGAGAATAACCACAGAATTATATCCAGACATATAAATTTTGGATTAGAGCAACACGATTCGTTAATGTAGAATGATCTCTTTCTTGAAGCAGCACCATTCGTTACATATAATGATTAAGTAAGACCAAATCATTCATCCCTGTCTGTTAGAATATAGTATTGGTATTAGTCCCACATTCATTAATGTAGTCTTATGTTATGATTTCCCATTATATAAATAAGAGTTGATTGTGTTAGGGTTAGTTACACCCGATACACTTTTCCTTCTTTCTCTCACAACATGGTATCAGATCGGGTTCACCATCCACCTTAGATATACAAAACCCTACCCGCCACCCTCTACCGCCATCATCATCTCACCACGAAACCCTAAAATCACAACCCTAATCCTGGCCTCTATCTTAACCTTAATCTCTTCCACCCATCGAAATCCCAAACTGAAATCTATAGCCATTAACCACTGTTGGCCAATTACTGTTCACCATCGGCACTGTTCACATATTACTGTTCATCATCGATACTATTCACTTATTACTGATCATGTCGTTACTGTTTATCGCTATTTAGTACTGTTCCAACACTCATAGCTAGTCAAATCTGTTCTCTGGTTCTGCTTTTGGTTGCCGAAGGTATATTCATATTGGTATTGTTGGTAGTTGTTTGATGCTTATTTTTAGTTGGTGGACTATTGGTGGTTGATCCGTTGGTTGCCTCTCATTGCACGGTGACATATTTGCAATGAAATCTAATTCTGATTCTACTTCTACTGTCTCTGGTGGATGTGGTTCTTCATTCAGCCATGGTCATGGTCGCAGCCGTGATTCTGGGTATCATGGTCGGGTTTTTGGCCATACTTTTGGTGAGCGTGGTAACGTATATTGTTTTGTTGTCTATTTCGTTGACGTTGGTAGTTCGTTGATGGTAGTTAAAGTTGGTTGCTGTTGGTTGTTGAAGTCGTTCGTTGGTCGTTGAAGTCATTTGTTGGTCGTTGAAATCGTTCGTTTGTCGTTGGTTGTTGAATTCATTCGTTGGTCGTCAGTCGTTGAATTCGTTCGTTGATTTGTTGGTTGTTGAAATTATTTCGTTGAAGTCGTTGAAATCATTGAAGTTGTTGAAGTCGTTTCGTTCGTTAAAGTCATTGAAGTCGTTTCATTCGTTGAAGTTGTTCGTTGGTTGAAGTTGGTTGTTGCTATTGAAAGTTGTTCCATTGTTTCAACAAGTTGGTTGTTTTTTTCGTTATTGTTGTTAGTAATTGAGGTAATTGTTTAATTGGTTGATATGTAACAAGCTGGAGAGTCTCCAGCTTGCGGGGAGTGTTAGAATATAGTATTGGTATTAGTGTTAATGTAGTCTTATGTTATGATTTCCCACTATATAAATAAGAGTTGATTGTGTTAGGGTTAGTTAACACAACACCCTATACACTTTTCCTTCTTTCTCTCACAACAATCTACACAAAATACGAATGTGATACCATAAAAGAACACAAAATAACTTGACTTATATGATTCCAGGACTAGTTTCAGATCTCCTGCGTTGTAGTATAAAGGAAATTAAGCATGACCGCTTTGTCACTTACCTGGTAAAAAAATGGAACCTGCCTTCGAACAGCTGAAAGCAAATCATATTGTGTGTCTTTTCCATCTCCAGATACTTTTTCAAAGAAACCACCGGCCAAATCAAAATCATAGGGTTCGTTGGGGTACAATTCGTTCCAAGTTTGTCCACTTTCAATTTTGAAAGACCTTTGTTTCTTCTTAGGAAAATCATAGGGTTCATTGGGATATAGTTCGTTCCAAGTCTGTTCAGTTTCCCTTTTTGAAGACCCTTGAATAGAAGAAACAACATTGTGGTTGTCAAGAATCCTTCCATATAATTCCACACAGTCGGACTTGTACCTAACCTGAAAATTAAACTCAAACACATCTTATCAATCTTCACGCCAACATGTGGGTATACAAATAAACACACAAACATAAAGATGGTTGGTAGTATCCAAATTCCACCTCAAAAACTTACTGGATTTAGCCTGTGGCAATGCCAAACCCATTCACAATCAAGAGGAACAACCAAAGGTCCTTTGATGATCTGGCCCTCCGAATATTTTGCAAGCAGTGGCAGCCAACAAGCATTGTACCTGAAATCAGGGTTGTTTAAAGTTTTACTCATGACACTAAAAAAAAAAAACCTTCCATTGCAAGGCACATGAAGAAAGATTTCAGATGAATCAGATCACATTTCAAACTCACATTAAAGAATACAATAGCTTCACAAAATCTGAAAAGAACACAATTCATTGGGAAAACCACGTCACTACCAAACTAATATAAACACTATGCATCATCCATGGTATCGATTAAATACTTGAAAAGACCAACCACAGTGCCGAAACCAGAACAGTTGCATTTCATTTCATCAAGCAGAAACTAGTGATAATGTCATTCTATGAATTAGCACCAAAATGAAGTTGGAAACTCTTCCAACAATGGTTAGAAGGGTATATATGGAGTAAATTTAACAGAAGAATAGAGTATGAATATAACTAGAAGATTCTCATTGGTTTTTCTGAGACTTCTTGAACAGAGTCATTGGATAGGGCCTTTTACGGATTGGTGAGCAAGGTATTTATTGCAATTTGTACAGAAGGCTTCTTCAACAAAAACAGTAGTAGACGAGAGGCTGTGTTAGAAATCTGACCTTTGTAATCCTTTGTTAGTTATTACTTATTACCAATGGTGGATTTGTTCTTCCTCTCCGCCAGTAACAGCACCTCCGTGCTCTCTAGTTTTCTGTGTGATTGTTTCCTTTTGTATACTTGTTGTATTGATCGAAATCATCTTGCTATTGCATAACGGGAAATTTGATTACAAAAAAGAGGGGTAGTTTTGCGTTAGCTGTATAGATTGGGTTAGAATATAGGATACGCCTTGGCATACATTTTGTGCAATATTTTCATAACTAAGTAATAAAATTCTGTAACCAATTCCAAATAATTTTGTAACGAACCAGAGTCATTCCTGACATTTCTGTGTTCACATACTCATTGTGTTCTCACACTCATTGGTAGCTAACCAGAATAGTACATAGCAAAACAAAAAAGTCAAACAAATGAACCACAAAAATGCGTAACAAACCGAACTATAAGAAATGCATAACACATGAATCATAAAGTTTCCAACGAACATAATAGGCATGACTTCACTTTTTTATGGTACATACTGTGCGCACTATAGCTTTCTGTTAGAATATAACCAGGACTTCTCTAAGAAGATCAAAAAAATAAAACGTAGGGTTTTAAATAAGCCATATCACGATATCATTACATTTCCTGATACCGCGATTTAAAACCCTGAATCTTATAGAAAAGCAAAAGCCACAAACGAAATTTCACAACGTCCGAAATGTCCTATAAGCAACTCCAAAAGATCAACAAAGTAACTAAATCAAATTACCTATAGATGGCTCTTTCTAGAGCAGGGCCTTCATAGAGCCAGCGGTTCCTATCAACAGCTGCAAGAAATTTCAGTTGCCGTTTGGCTGCAGCAACTAGGTCTACAGTAATCCCAATCTTCTGGGCCTCTGCCCACTCTAATTCTTGTTCCTTCTCCATTCGATTTTCTCACCTACAACACACTTCCTCACATCAAACTTGTTTACACAATAACTTCAAACAAGGAAACGAAACCAAACGAAACCAAACCGATCATTGTGTCCCAATCAAATGGGGTCTGCAACTTCAAACATGGAAAGAAATAAAATTAAAAATAAAAAAGGTTGCGTTGAGATATACAAACAAACAGCACCAAATTTTGCCAATAGTTTTTCAAATTAACCTAATTTCAGCAGCTAATTTGTTAACAATATAACACGCAAAAATAAATGCACCAAATTTTGCCAATAGTTTTGCAAATTAATCTAATTTCAGCAGCTAATTTGTTCACGATTTAAGATGCTAAAAATAAGTAGAAAGATCATGTTCTCCAGCCATTGAAAAACTTTTGTTAAACAATAATCAAAGCAATTGCTGCGAAATATAGAGATTCGAGACTCGTTACTGTAACTGAGCAACCATTCCTTTGGAACATCTGTATCCAACTTCCAATCAACAACGTCAAAAGAAAACAAACAAAATAATCAGACAAAGTGAAAAAGCAAAAAAGAAACAGTTTCGACAATTGATCAAGATATATAATAAAAAATTTTCAATAACGCAGTTGTAAACATAAAATGATCCCAAATGAGACTCCAATTCAACCTTCAGATCACGCCACTGATTCTCGAAATCTCATGGCATTAAAATTCAGAAGCGAATTCTCCAATTCGAGCTAAGTATTGAGGGCTGTTGAGGTTAATTAGAAAGGAAATCTAGTTCGGTTAAAGTTTAAGAGGTGAAGAATAACGCAGTTATTGAGAGGTCAAGACAAAGGTTTCTGTCTGCTATTACCAGAAGAGATGAGCGGCGAAAGTTTTCCGCCGACGGCTACGCGTGGTGGATTGATCAACGGCGAGTTGTTTGACACTTCAACTTCAATTCCAATCTTTCTCTCTGTCTCTCTCTTCTCTTCTGGGCTCGGATGTGGTCGTCCCTCAATTTATACTATCCCTGGGAGCAAAACACGAGTACGATACACGTCTCCGATGTCAAAAGTACCAACTTTTTGGTGGGACGAGAATGCCCTTATCCGTTTAATACCAGAGCTTGACGCGCGATATTTGCGATCTGTAGCACGCGCGCAACAAAAAGCTGAGGCGCGTGTACTTCCTCCTTCCAAAAAATTATGAAAAATCAAATTTTTCCTCCATCTTTTGAGTATCGAGCTTTGTAACTCAATTTAATGAATTTATTAAGCAAATATTATTATTATACATTTCATATCAATTTTTATCTCTAATTTTCTCATCTATTCTCTATGAAGATATTATCATTACATTTTTACTCATTAAATTTTTAAAATAAAATATACTTTTATGGACAAAATAAAAAATATACTAACTTTACAAAATGGATATTTATTAAGGGACATCCCAAAATAAAATACTGGACTGTAAAAAAAGGACGAATGGAGTATTAAAGATATATTTTCTTGCAATAATTTAAAATATATTATATTATATTCTTAGATATTAAAAAAAAAAAAGGTACACAGATTTTGTTACGGAATAAATAGCTCAAAAAAATTAAATGGTTGGTAATGTCATATATTTTTTAATACTTCGATTAAATCTACAACATAAAATTTTATTTAGAGAGATGAACACATAAAGAACCTACTACGGTATTAAATTTCTCGTGCTTTCATGGCAATTGTTTTTTGGGTCCGACAATGACTTTGGACAAATTAGAAGGCTGTTTTGCCCAGCTAGGGTGTGTATGATGAACTTAGGGTGTTGTGGTTTATATTTTTATTAATTTCAAAAGAAATTGCCTTTGTTAATTATGAGTTAATTTTTTATGAACTATTTTGTCTCGATGAGAGAAATCTTAAAAGTAAAAAAAGATATAATCAAGATCTTAAAAAAGTTCACCAAACATAAAAAATAATCCAAAATAGACAGAATTTTTGGATTACTTTTATCTTTATCCGAAATTTTAAAGTTTTGATTATAAATTTATACTTGCAGATTCCTCTCATCAATTCAATAATTCACAACAAAAAAAATGCAAAGCTAAAAAGTACAATAAGAACGTAAATAATAACCAAAAAATAATCCGAAAGATTATTAAGTCAAAACACCCATTAGTCTTGTTGTCATTTTCTGAGTTTTATTGTATGTGACTGTGTGCATTTGGGGGTGTAAAGTTGTATGTTGATGGTTGAAATTTTCTTTTTAACATATATATTTGCTTCATTTTTCCTGACACATGACATTATGAAAATAAAATCTAATGATCAAAAGTCACAAATAGCTCACTAAAGATGAAAAATGTTTGAAAAGACAATTTTTTACCTTCTTAAGTATTTTTAGCTAGGTTTGTCATGCTTGAATTTTTTTAGCTTTGATTTTTTTTTGTCGAGACCAATGATCAATCTTAAAATTTTTGATGAAAATTAAATAGAAAATTACTAAACTTCGATAATGCCGGTTATCTTTAATAAAAGGTGGCTGCTATTTACAGCGTACTTCTTGCTACTCGCAGCCGATTAAAACTTTTATCAATTACGGACAAAAATGCCCTCATGCAGTTTGACCATTATACCCCTAAAACCTCATGTTATTTGACCATTTTGCCCTTTAAGAATATTACATAACTCACTACATACAACGACAAAAACTCATCTCCCTGATTTCCCTCCCTCCCTCCCTGGAACGTCTCCTCCCTCCCCCATTCAAACTCCTCCATTTTCATCCCTACCCAGCTGCCATCACCCACCACCAGGCCCCTCCCACCAACAACCAACTCTGTTTATCTTCCTCCTCTCCTCTTCCTCCTACATTATCAATGGAAACCTCAATTGCTTCCTCTCCCTCCATTGATAAACAAGAAATAGTTGACCCAACAATACACCACGATTTAGAGTCGAAAGATCACACAATGGATGTTGAGAAACATATCACAGATGTTGCAGTGACGGAGCAAAAATCGCAGCAAGAGATAAGCCCGCCCTCCATTTTCAATTTCAGAAGTCCTCCATTTTCAATTTCAGTTTTGGCCCGACACAGTTGGACACACAATGCCAAAAATTTACTAACTTTTCAGACTCTAATATCTAAATTATGTACAACTATTCGGATATTAATATCCGAATATTGTCAACATTGTTGGACTTTTATATCCGAATTTAGTGTCAGTTTTCAGATATTAATATCTGAACTCTAATATCTGAATTATGTACAACTATTCGGATATTAATATCCGAATATTGTCAACATTGTTGGACTTTTATATCCGAATTTAGTGCCAGTTTTCAGATATTAATATCTAAATTAAACTGCAGAGAATCCTGCACTTACAGTTTGATACACAGTGCCAAAACTTTACTAACTTTTCGGACTCTAATGTCTGAATTATGTACAACTATTTGGATATTAATATCCGAATATTGTCAACATTGTTGGACTCTTATATCCGAATTTAGTGTCAGTTTTCACATATTAATATCTGAATAAAACTGCAGAAAATCATACACTTACCTAGTTTGTCTTTGAGTGTTACAGGGTGACATTTCAACACTTGGTAGTTATGTAGGGCCATCGACTATACCTACTTCGACTTGTCCTCCATACGATTATACGGAGCATTTTACAACGGAGACGGTGAGTGTTTTTTTGATAGAGTATTTATGTTGTGCAATCTTATATTATGGGCTATAATTTTTTTGTTATGTGTGTGTAGGTTTTTCCATCCGATGAAGTGTTGGTAGATTGGATAAGATGCACTAGTAAACAACACGGGTTTATCATTGTGATTAAGGGTTCTGAGAAATGTAGTAAGAATCGCACAACTCGGATGAGATTTTCATGTGAAAGGAGTGGTAAATATAGGCCATTTTTGAAGAAAGTTGATGGGAAGGAGGTAACTGTGAAGAAGAGAGTACGGTCCACGGGCACCAAAAAATGTGAATGTCCATTTGAATTGAAAGCTATTAAGGGCACCGATGATTGGACTGTCTCTGTCCACAATGGCACCCACAACCATCCTCCAGCGGTGTACTTGGAGGGCCATTCGTATGCCGGGAGGTTGTCGGCAGAGCAGACTAGTACTGTGGTTGATTTGTCACGGAGTTGTTTTGGTCTCCCCCATCTGCAGAAGAGTTAAACAACACAGTGGGGAACGATGTGGCAACGACGGACATAATGGAACTAGACTAGGTTAGCTTGAACGACTTTCATGTAAAATCTTAGTTCATAGAATCTTATTGTAAAATATGAAAATTTATGCAAACCCCTTTTTTTTTTTTTTGTAGTATTCTATGTTTGTCTAGAGCATTATCCGTTTGTACGGCACTCCTCATTTAAATTTAAATTTTCAAGAATAATTCAAACAATAAAATTTACGTTTTGGTGCCCTACTTAGCATTCATATTTTCACGGTATTCAATTATCACAAATATGGTAATAGTTATCCGCAATAAAACAAAAGTCATTCTACCACAGAAAGTAGTCCATAAACTATGGCCATAAAGTGTCCAAAATAAATACAAGGCCATAAAATCCATCAAAAACAAGTCATACAACACCAAGTCTCAAGTATGGTCACGACGTCGGCACCTAGTGTAATGACTCGAGCGACGATCCGAACTAGGGCCTGCTATGCTTGCTTCAACAGCCTCCGTTCCCCTCAAAGTCCTCCGCACTTCAACAAGTGCTTGTCATTGTTCATACGGGCAAGTTGAAGTAGTAGCCCTAGTACCACCCAAAATACTGTCCAAAATAGCCAAAGCCGCTGCATTGCGCTCTTCCGCACTCTCGGTATACGGCACCTCTACGGGACGGGGTGAGACCCTGAAGTGGGAGACCGTCCAAAACCAAGGAAGGTAGTCAGGGCGTGACTCCCACGGGACTCCAGGCTGAATCAGAACTCGGTTCTCCACTTACTTTCTAAAGTTAAAGCTTGCTCAGCATTCCTCTTCCTCGCAGAAACGGTCGGAGGAACTCGTTTCATTTTCTGTATATAAACAATACGTTAGAACCGTAGTTGTCAAAATCGTACGATTCACGTAGAATGATACAAATCTATACATGAGTCAAGGTTTATCTCATTGTTGCATTTGACTAATATGAAACCATATGAATGAGCTAACAATTCAACTTTTATAATTCAGAAAAAGGTCAATTTGATTCTCGATTCAATTCACAATTTGACAACTATGGTTACAACACACGAATTAAAGATAACAGAATCGGATACTAATTTATGAATAAAGATAAGTGAATCGGATTCTAATAACCGAAATAGAGGGGACTAATTGGACTATAATGTCCGAATGGGGTATAAAAATTTGGATATTAAAATTCGAATGAGGCAGTAAATTTTGGATATTAAATTCTAAATGAGCTAAATATTCAACTTCCATAAATTCAAATAGCATGTCTACAACCCAATTGAAACTTAATATTTAGCCATTTTGAATAACCAAATATAGACAATATGTGTATCCTCGAGTTCTAGCATACTTATAACTTATCAAGCAACAAACCACCGTAAGCATTACAAAAACTCATTAGAGGGTACTAATCAGACTGTAATGTCCGAATGGGGTATAAACTTTTGGATATTAAACTCTGAATGAGGCAATACATTTTGGATATTAAATTCTGAATGTGCTAACAATAGAAATTAAAATCCGAATTATGCAATCAATTTCAAATATGAAAATCCGAATATGGGGCAAACAATCAGACTTTAATATCCGAAGCTGTGGAAAACAATCGGACTCTAATGTTCGATTAAATCTGAAACATACAAAATAGCAGTACCGATGTTCAACTTCGAAATAGTTGGTGATGTCGGCGTGTTGTGCTTTCTTCTCACACCTCCTTCGCCTCAAAGTTACTGCTATTATGGTGTGGTGAGAGTGGTGTTGTGGTGACTACTGGAGGAGAAGAACAAATGGGGCAAGAGGAGAAGAAGAAACGGGGGAAAGAGGGAGAGAGAGAAAGAGAGAGACGGAAGGTGGGGGTTGGTGGTGGTGGTAATCGTGGGTAGGTAGGTGGTGGTGGTACCCGTGGGTGGTGGAGGAGTGGACTAGAACGGATTGAAGCTGTGGAAGAAAACCTAAGTTAGAAAAGGGAAGGGAATGAACGGACAGAATTGGGTGGACTGAATTGGGTTGTATGTTTATTGTATAGAAGGGCAAAAAGGAGAATTCAGGGACAATTTGTTGGTTGCAAGTAGCAAATCCTTATAAGGTGGTGGTTTGTAGGCAGCAATCGACTGCGAGTAGCAAGAACTGGGCTGCGAATAGCGGCCACCTTAATAAAATTTAAGTTAGGTCAAAGTCAGCCAAAGTGTTCGCAAGGAAAACGTTGACTATGAACTTTTATACTACAAAACATTTTAATTTCGCGGGTGAATTCACATGTAATTGTTATTTTGAAGGATTGATAATGAATTTTTCAAAAAAAAAAAAAAAAAACTTAGCGTCACAAACTATTGAGAAATGCTACAATGCCGAAATCCCCACTGCCTTCACCTCCCTCCGGATCCATAAGCCTGTCCTCGGATAGAAACTTGGAGTTGTTGACCACACGATAAGTTGTTTTTAGAGATGTAAAAGTCAGTTGTTCGGATCAATTTACGCGCAACTCAATTAAGATCAATTCCACCGTCTATTTGTCGGGGTCCCAATCAAGTTACTATATAACTGCACCTTGTGATCAACTCGTTAAAAGTTGTTTTGTCATTAATATTCGAGACCCTCATTGCACACCCCTAATGTCAGTTTAAATGCAGCTCAAGCTTCTCAGGTCCAATTATGCTGAAGTACTTAATTATTTACCTCTTGACGAATCACGTCATTCTTTCACAAATACATATTTCTTAGCGGAACGGAGCCTTAACCTTAGAATTAGGACCTTTCTAAGAAATGAGTTCCACCTAAGTAAAAAGGATTCCTCAAGATAAATTTGTAGTAGTAGTTGGTAGAACCCTGAAACATTGTTCCAAAAGCATTGAATTGAATACATATCCAGGGAAGGGAGCCAGCTGTGGTTACAACAGAACAGATAAACATCACATAGAGACACTGCTGTCTTCATTCTTTCTGTGCTATGCGAAACTGAATTGATTGGGGCAGTGGTGCGGTGGTTACAACTGATTTTTTCTTTTTTGCCGTTTTTGCTCAAAGGCTACAACAGATTTTGCTAGTATTACATCACTGTTTCGGCCTTTTTGTGTGTGCTGTACGAAACCGATTTTTAAAGGGCTAGTAGTTCTTTAGTGGCAGTAGTTGTAGTACAAAGGCCAATTCTTTTTGGAGTGTGTAGTACGTACTGTATCCATTGGTGCAGAACAACCACGGAAACAACTGATTAGTGTTGGTCACACGTCTTTGTCCTTCTTATCTTATGGCCGCAACTAGGGCCGTAAATGAATAGAGCAGCTCGCGAATTTGGCTAGGTTCTGCTCGTTAAGGCTTGGCTTGGCTCGGCTCGGCTCGTTCAGTAAACGAGCTGAGCTCGAGTTTTCGGCTCGTTTACTTAACGAGTAGAGCTCGGCTCGTTCGACAAAAACTTGGCTCATTAAGAGAGGCTCGGCTTGATTAAAGAGGCTCGTTTAGTAAATGACTAGGCTCTGCTCGTTAAGGCTCGGCTCGGCTCGGCTCGTTCAGTAAACGAGCTGAGCTCGAGTTTTCAGCTCGTTTACTTAACGAGTAGAGCTCGGCTCGTTCGACAAAAACTTGGCTCATTAAGAGAGGCTCAGCTCGATTAAAGAGGCTCGTTTAGTAAATGATTAAGTTTGGCTCGTTAAGGACTTGACTCGTTTAGGCTCGAGCCGAGCTCGAGTTCAAGTTTTTGGCTCGTTTACAGCCCTAGCCACAACAAAAATAGAAAGAACCAATAACTGATGCAAATCAAACCGAAGTGTATGTTTTGGGTTCCTATCCGGGATTAATGGTTCGGACGCAGATTAAAAATTTTGAGAACCGTAGTATATGATTTGGTCGAGATTCTTAGTATGGAACCGTGGATTAACTGAGTTGGACTGTACTTTTGTATACAGGGAATGCCAATGGATGAGGAATACTCTTTTGGTTGATCGAGTTTCTTTTTCTATTTTATTGTTCGCATTTGGTTTGTCAGAGAGTAGAAAACAATGGATACAAATCAAGACCGAATCGTGACTTGCGGATTAGTCCGGACATGGATTGCATTTTATTGGAACAGCGAGTCTCGGTTCGGTCCTTGAATTCCTAAGAAAGCAAACCAATTCTGCAAGCTTAACTTATCTGCTCTGGTTTCTCCGTTAGAGGTTATTGTAGTCTTAAGATGTTCCTCTAAACAAACTTTTTCCGCTATAATAACCTCAAGCCTCAAGTGATTGACTTGAGACTTTAAGAGCTTACTCCTTTTTAAGTCCCGGGTTTAAAATCTCAATTCATGTGAGTCCAATCTGTACAGAGCTTTCCATTTCATCGAAATATCAACCAAGGTGCATGTAAGTTATTCCAAACACCTTCAGTTATCCTCAAAGCCCCATAATTAGTTGCAATGCGTGTAAGCTGGTACGTGCATTAAAAAAAAAAAATCGCCTTGAGTTATCAAAAGAAATAATAGATCACAACACGGTAATATCCCAGGGGCACTTAATGAGAGTAGTACTAGGATGGGTAATCTCCAGGGAAGTTCTCGTATTGCACCCCTTTTTGTTCCTTTGGGGACATCTGATAAAATTGAAACAATACAAAGAAGACTAGCGTGGCCCCTGCCTAGATTCATTGTGCATTTAAGTGAAGTCAATTATTGTGAAAGAATTGGAGTAAACGACATGGGTTTTGGCAGTGGATCACATTACATTGTTTGGCCTTTTTTCTGTGTGCACAAAAATGACCGATCGTCTTATCACTACAAGAAATCTTTTTCTGTAGCACAATGGAATAGTTCCGTTACAAAACTTGGTGTGAAACCCTAACCCTTTGCGAGTGCGAGTGATTTTTCGTACGCATTTGCAGTTCCCTATGCATTTCTGCATACATAATGAAGGAACATAGATGTATTGTATGCAGAAGGACATGGTCTTAATTGGAACCCATGAAGTAAAATATCAGGACGCGAAAAAACTATAAATTGCAAAAATTGGGATCGCCACATTATTCTCATGGACAATTCTTTGTGTGAAATCGAGACAAACTGAGAATATAATTGATCAACCAATAATGATGTCATCTCTATGCTTGCCGCAATTGTGAAGCCTGTTTAGTACTGGACTAAACGGCAAAGAGATTGTACAATCCAATTTTGACTACACATGGTACGGACTTTGCTCACCACAACCAATCCAACCCGACTGTGATGTGCCGTACTCTTCTTCTGATTATATGTGTCATGGCACTCCATCGAGCCAAAACTCTATGAAGGAGTAGATACCAATGCTGGCTTAATGACGTATAAACGAGGAAATGATGAGGATACACCATACCATGCCAGCCCAATACCGACGCCAATGTTCTCTTCTCAACCTCCATAGTGGGTAAAGGACTGCCTTCACAGCTCAGGACATAGATTTCTTTGGGTCAAGGGCTTCACAATTTAGGAATTCTTTACAAGATTACAATTCCACCCGTAGTACATAGTAGTTGTGAATGAGATAGATATATGAGTGACATCAGTACCTTTACAATTCCTCGGACTCTGAGTCATTTTCTGTTTTAACGCCTTTTGCTAAGTACTCCTCTTCAATTGTTTCCATGATGATAAAGAGCCTTTGCATGACAATAGGTTGGGACATCCGCTTGGCTTCCCTAATATCAGTCTCTTCTTTATTGAGATGGTATGCATCAAGCATGATCTTAACCCACTTGTGAAGCTCCTTGGGAGTTCTGCTCCACCACAAAATGGGAACATCATAAATGACAACATGATAATAACAGCATTACAATATCATGACGTATAGTAATCGCAAGGCAAGATGGAGAGTGATGCGTGAAGGTTTCTTACGTGTATATAACATCTTGGTCCTTCACATCGCGTTCATCTCCGGGGCAGAAAGCAGTAGCCATTGCGGAGAATCTCTCTTCAGGATCAGTGATGTTCAGCAAGTACTTCAGTAGCTTTATCTCTTTGGGCGCAATGCTCCTTAGACTGCTCTTTGTAGCTTTGTACAACTGATACATTATGTCTTTGACCTACACATGAAAGGTCAAAGCTCAAGGATAAATGAAAACATACTAGAACTTAAGCAAAAGCATTATAAAGAGCAAAGCAAGGCAATAACAATACTAAATCTCAAATTAAAAAGTATAAGGTATAGCAGGGGGAGGGACAAGGTTTTTGTTGCTTATGTCCACCCATATTCTGCGATCAACTTCAAACAAGTTCAGTGGCACTCATATTTCCCATCTTGGTCAAGGTTACCTGAAGTGGTAGTTATGCTTCAATATTTGTTACATTTCAACTGACATGAAAGAACAGAAAATTTCACCATCACATTCCAGTGATTCTTACACAGCCTCCAAAATGATTTAGGTGCTATACTAAGTCATAGAATGTCCATATAGAGGTCATGATTGTTAAGGCATGGGAAAAAAAGGCCATATTGAGGAATTACCAACTATTATATGGAAAGTAATACTATTATGTGGACCCAAGATATCAAAAGAAGGATTTTACGGGCAGTTTATTATTTAAGCTAAAGAATGGCAGCCTATGAAGCTCCGACACTTCTAACTGCTTCCCGGATCCGTGTCGGACACTCCGAAGACAGGCATGGCACATGCCACGTGGCGTGTCCAATAAACTCAATTATCTAAAAGTAGCGGACACACCGGGGACAACCCATGTCTCAGCTTGGACACGGTTGGAAACATGACGGGGATCAATTCTTCATATTGAAAGCTTATTTCAGAGGTATGATATTCCAAAAGTATAAGAAAAAAAAAGTACGAATAAATGAATTTTGACCAAATAAAAGCTTCATTGAACTTGCAAAACTTAAAAAGAAACAATAAGAGTTATAAAGATAGTACCATTGGTTTTGGTTGTTTCCGTATGGGCTGTTCATATGACTAACAATTGCACATCTAACCTACATATTACATATTTTTTCTGTGTCCCTTGCCGTGTCTGTGTCCTCATTTATCTAGAATTGTCATGTTCCGTGTCCGTGTCAATGTTCGTATCCATGCTTCTTCAATAGCACTATGGCAGCTCTTAAGTTGGTGACTTCAAGCAAATGTACCTGTTGTGAATTGAGCTTCTGAAGACTACATTAAACCACCAAAAACTAAAAAACCACGGTTCAAAACAAGCACTCGAGATCAACTAGCCCAAGAATGTAGCACCTGGCATGTGACTGATGGAATCATATTCCACTGGGGATAAAATTAACATTACAGCCTTGTTCTAAAAGTCGGTCCTAGGCAGGGCCAATTTAATTCTAGGGGTTGGACCCTAGGCACCCCTCTTCCGCCCGACTAGCGCCTAGCAATTTTTTGAACACTAATTTACAGCACCATAGAGCTCTCCTCAATCAATTGGTCACCAACCAAATTTATACAGCCTCAATACTCTAACAATATGTTCCAAGAATGATTGGCAATAGGTCTCACAAAAGTGAGTTGAATGCTATAATAACTTTTGCAAAATTCTGACATTCATATTATCTGCTGTGTTGAATATATAAAATCATATTCAACTTGAAGAATAGTAGTGTACAAAGTTGAAGAACAGTGATGTACAAATGTTTGATGTACTCTATCAGTTGTGGCTGATAATTTCCTTCAGAATTCCAATTGAATAATAAAATTGACTCTGAAGCAGCGTTTCTGTTTTTAGTTCCTCTCCAAATTTCATAAAGCTTATCTTATATCTAATTCTCTCTATTTAGTTTCGTCTACAAATTGTAGTCTACACAATGGAGGGTTGTCTTACACCTGCCCGTGACTGCCCAGCCTGGATTAAGGAAGGATTTGATCTCAAATTCCTGGAACCACCGCAATCAGATTTCAGGGATAGCCTAGCTGGCACGTCAACATTCATCTTCCAACAATAGCCTTCAAATTTAAAGGCCATTATAAAATATTGCCTCCACACATGCAGGGTCTAGGAGGGTGGATTGGTAGATACTTAACTCCATTATTAGTTGCAGAAAATGTTTCATCAGATGCGGATTATAAAAAAATGGTGAAATTACACAGAGACCCTCTCAACTATCAATTTTTCTCACGGAGACCCCCTAACATTTAAAACTGCCCATACAAAGACCCTCTCAACTATATGAAATAAAAAATTGGCTAACTCTGTTAATGGAATGAGGGAAAATAACAATTCTATCCCTTAAAAATCGCCCACACTGACCCCTCATCTATAAAAAAAAAAAAAAAAATGTCCACGATGACCCCTTCATCTTAACGGTTTTTTTGACTGAAGTGTGTTGATTGGTTAATGGTTATAGTCAATGGGGTCTGTATGGACGATTTTAAATGTTAGGGGGTCTCTGTGGGAAGAAGTGATAGTTGAGGGGGTCTCCGTGTTCTTTAACCAAAAAAAATTGATTCGAACTTTGACATATAACCAGCAGCTGTTGCTTTAGTATCTTACCACTAAAGTTAAAATGCCCGTGACACTAAAATCAATAACCGAAGCCAAAGAAAGAGAAAATAACAGCTTTTTTTTTTTACTACATGAGAAATGAACCGGAATTATGCATGCAGAGCTAGTGAGTTTCATGTGAAAAAGATCCACTTTATCGTACATCCAATTCATATCTGCCTTGTACATGCATATTGTAACGCATGAACCAATAGTTTAAAGGAAAAATACATTGTTAACCTAGAGCGTCAGAGAGTTGCCATACATACCTCATTACTCATGGTGGAGGACTCCTTTGCTGCAGCCCAAGCACTGTTTATCAGTAAAATCAAAGAGGAGTCAAGTGCCTTTGCCTTGGCAAGACTTTTAATCTTGTCACATGCCACATCCATGGATGGAGAGCTCAGGATGTCATCAAATTTGGCTTGGGCGGTATCCAATGTGTCAACTATTTCTAGTGTATTATCAAAGGCAGAGACTGCAGACAAGCATCTAGCCCCAAGTCTGGCCACCGCTGCCAAAACAAATGGTACATCGGTGGTATTAGCTAGCTAAACTTGATGCATTACATAATTTCTTTTGTGGGGGTTTTATCAATTCTTTCTTGATACAAGCTGGTTGTTTTTCCAATAGAGAATCAGGAAACATGGGTTAATCTTCTTTAAATTCTTCTGCTCTCTTTTGGTTGCAGGAATTTCAGGTTTCACTGAGAAGATATATAAAAAAGAAATTCACCGTTTTTTGAATGCAGATAAAGGACGTAAAAGGTGCAAGGCAAAGGAGAATGGAAACTATGAGCTGTGGAGAAGTGCTAAAATAAAATATTAGCAAAATACACTGCAAATTAATCAATAAAAAGCACAGGAATTCTCTCTGGCGTTTCATTTGAAAAAAAATGACAGACGAAAAAGAGATACATGATGGGATCAAATCACTAGGAAATAGGCAACAGAAAAGTAGTTCTAAATGATGCATTTCTGAATCACCATAGTTCCTTAAGGCTAAAACTAACTTCAGCCCAAGAGAAATGTTTTCTATCAGATTTGAGAGTACTTTCATTGTATCCTACAAACAAAGACCATCAAAGGTTACGAGTAAAGAGAGCTTAGAACTTCAAAGGACTTGCCCCAAGAGAAGAAAAACATTGCATCACTTGCAACTTGGAAAATGAGTTCATTAGTGGCTAATGGCTATAGGTGACATTGAAGTAGATGCTCATAGCTGGAAGCCCTTACAATCAGAATTGACTAACAGAATAAAATCAACTTAATGATGGGAAATAATCTTAATGGTCTGGATGTTAAACTGTGAGTTCAGGAATTCAGATTTTTTAGGAGCCTAGGATGTGCTGCTTGGGCACATTTCTCACCACTGAAAAGATTGTTGAGATGAGATACAGAATTCCAAACTTCCTTTGTTGCACAGTCTATAGAAAAAAACATGCATTCGGGCTGAAGGGAGTAAAATATATGTTTCCTTCCTTGGAGTTGAGCATGTTTCTGATAGCATGAAAAGAGAATACAAAGAAAAGATGACCAATTTGCCAATGCCAGATTCCCAACCATGCTGTGCCTCAGCAATCACAGCGAATCTGCAGTGTATATCTGTGGATAATATGTTCTTAAATGTCAAACCCTGGGCTACAACGATCACCCGTGAATAACAAAGGACCTAACAAAAGTATCATGAACTACCAACTTGGATAGAGTAAATGAGTACCTCTACTGCATCTCCAATTCTTCTAAAACTGAATCCCAACTATCCAGCCACCAAAATATGAAACACATTTACTAATTCTTGAGCAAGTCAATAGATTCCCATCACAATATTCTAACAAATTGTCCTACCTATGGCGTCAAAATGCCACTATCAACGGAAGAATAAGAAGTAGACCTATTGGTAATTTTCCTTTCCAATTGCAAAATCAAATTAGCATTAATAAACATGTCAAGAGACTTAAGTTAACTATTACCATCACGGTCCTCCAAGCTATCATTTGTCTCTGAAAGTAGAGTGAGGTAACAGAAAAAATCTTCTGTGAAGTCTTTGCGCCGCTGTGTAACTATTGCATTAACGTCTGTAGGGCTGTCCTGTAACTCTTTAAGAAGTTCTGAATGTCTTTCCATTTCATCATCAATCTGCAACAGGAAAAATCAGATACATACAGGGAGGAGATATTAAAGGACACCAGCTCTTAATTATTGTTATTCCTTCTTGGCACAAATATGCACAGTAAAATACCAGGAATAAATGTAAGTTTTACCTTCTTTACTTTTCCTGATAGTCCAATTAATTTCTGCTTCATCTGGGAATCATTTTCAGCTTTGGCGCATGATTGACATCGCTTGTAGAAGCTATCCCTGTATTTCTTCCACTCCTCTCTAAACACCAAGTACTTCCTCCACTCTTTTGTCTTGGGTTTCTCATTCAAGAATAAATCAATAATCTTATCGCAAAACTGAGTCATGGTATACCCTTTAGCTACTTCAGCTTCAACTTGCTCCTCCACTTTAACCCCAACTTGCTCCTCCTCAATCTGAGCATTGGCCACACTACTCGCTCGGAGTTCTGAACAAGATATTTTCAAAGTCACACCAATGGAAAAATCACACAAAACAAACAATCGCCCTTTTAAAAACTCACAGAAAATTACCCAGAACACCAAATTGAAGATTCTGGGATTCTAGTCCACATAATACATGCACTTTGGCTGCATTTTCCATGGCTAAAAAGCACCCACCAAAAATAATCAAACTTAATTTGTAGAAATCCTTTTAGCCTCCATATTAGCTCCACTTCTTTCTCAAACAAACAAAACATAACAAACACGGTAATCGATAGTTCGAGCCGTAAGGTTGCAAATGAGCCGAGCCGAGCTTAATGTGTTCAAATTGGCTGATTCAAAACTAGTCTAGCTCGAGCTCAACTTTAGCCCAAATAATCGAGCTCGACCTGGACTCCTTTATTATCGAGGTGTTCGAGCTCGGTTTGTTAAGCCTCTATAAATGAGCCGAGACTCTACAAACAAACCGAGTAACAGCTAACTCAAGCTCGGCTTGTTTGAGCCCGGCTCGTATACTAACCACCCGAGCAACGAGCTGCTTGCGAATGGCTCAGTTCGTTTCAAAAAATCCAATTTTTATGAACATCACAAACACTTGCAGTCAATACTTTGAGATAGGGCTGCAAAGGAGCCAAGCCGAGCTTTAACATGTTCGAGCTTGAGCTGGGAGAGTTTATTATCGAGGTGTTCGAGCTCCGTTCTGTTCGTTTACTACACAAGCTTCTATAAACGAGCCAAGCTATTATAAGCAAGCCAGGGTACAGCTAACTCGAGTTCGACTCGTTTACTCTACCAACAAGCTGAGCCTCGAGCTACTCGCGAACGGCTCAGTTGGTTTGCAGCCCTACTACAAGGTACCCAATTTTGCAACTCAACAATTCTGCCAGAATTATTCTGGGTACCCCAAATTTCTACCCAGTAATTTATCTAGAAAGTGAAACGTATGGTGTGGATTCAACACTCATAAACATATATTGGGGGAAACATTTTTAAAGGACTTACGGGTTTTATAGAGGATGGTGCTAGGACTGAAGGCGCTTGTAATTGTCGTTGGTGGTGATTTTCTTGGATTATAGGAATGAGGGTGGTTAGAGGGCAAGGTGAGATATGAAGAGGGTATGGTTGGGATTTTAGAAGCTGGGTGTATTTCTGCACTGAAATTGAAGAAGGTGGGATTGAAGAGAGATGAGTTGGTTGCGGAGATTGATGCTTCGAATCCCATGTTAGAATTGAGAGAGAGAGAGAGAGAGAGAGTGGCGAAGAAGAAGAAGAAGCGGCAGAAGTGATTTTGTGGATAAAGTAAGGAGTCGTAGTGCCTAACGATGTCGTTTGAAGTTAAACCCCACCTTAAACCCTCTTTGCGATTTCCAATAGAAGTAGCCGACTATTTGTAACTACAAATTTACTATACATAAGCATGTTCTAAACTTAACCTATAGATGGGGATAAAAAAAAAAAAAAAAAAAACGTAACCTATAGATTTTATAATAATTTGCTATATGCAATCTAACAAATATCTATGAACTATCATATTTGTCCTTCCATACCTAGAAACCCATCTCTCCTTATGGATTTTTGTACGCCGTCGTTTTGTTCTTCTGCTCCATTGACACCACACAGGCCACCACCACATCACCACAACCACCATCGTCATCCTCCAACATCATTGGTCAACCTCTACCCTTCCCTGTCCCAAAGTTAATTTTCTCCAAAAACAAAAATTGAAATCTCCCCTTCCCCCTCCCTCTCCCCCTCCGCCGGTTCTCTACCACCACCTCCCATAACCGCCACCTTCGCGAACACTATCAAATTATTTTTGGATACGCAGTCCTTCAAAAAAAAATTGAAACTCAAAAATGTTTGGATACACATCCAAAAATGTTTAGAATATGTTTACAAACATAAACATCCGCGGTTCTACTTAATTCTAAAAATGGCAGTAGTAGTTCGTTTGTTTCGATGTAAAATGTTTTTCATGTTAAATATTTTTTCAGAAAACAAACTTTAAATTTTTATTTTTTAGTATTTGGTTGGCATTTAAAAAATATTTTCAGAAATCAAAAAAATAGTGGACACAGAGAGAGAGAGAGAGAGAGAGAGAGAGAGAGAGAGAGAGATCTGAGAATAAGACAGTAGCCACACTTCCTCTCCTCCTCCCCCTTGGGTTTATACCTAACTTTGGACGGCAGAAGGGGAGGAATCAATCCCTACTTCAAATCTGGTTTCCTGTTCCTCTTCTCTACCCAAACCGCTTATCGTTCGCCACTACCCTGCTCACCGTCGCACAATTTTTTTTGAACAGCGAAGTAAAAAAAATTATTGATAAGAAAAAAAGATTACAATGCAGAGCTCAAGTTAGCAAAAAACAACAGAGCACCCAATGGGCCAAGCCCAGAACACCAAAGAGGTCTAAATAGGTATAAATGTAACAATGAAACCCATAAGAAATTCAAAAGCCAAATACAACAAATAAGCCCAAAACACTAAAATCTAAACCTAAAAACTAAAAGGCATAATCCATAGACAACATAGGCCTAGCCGAAGACTAACCCATAGACAACATGGGCCAGCCTAAACAGCAACCCTACCCACCACCAACCGCGACCGCCTGAAGTGAGACAGGCCGCTGCCACCACCGTCCCCGGAGTCCGAGAAACTAGCCCCTATTGCCACAGGCCGCGCGCCACAACCCACCCACCCACTGCCACCAACACCACCCATCATCAGCAACAAACCACCACCACGAAACAGCCCAACCTCCATCAGCCACCGCCGCCTACAATAAAACCACCAAGACTCTGCCGTCCTTAGCCACCACCACAAGTTGCACCAGAGATCAGAGCCCACCATCATCGCCACCTGGATCAGAACAGCCCAAATTGTAACCCCTCCATCTCCACCAATGTAAACCACTTGCAACCACCATACACAACCTCGAGCAATCCCTCAAACCACCACAAACCAACAATAATGCGTGGTCGTCGGTGGCTTCTTGAGTCTTCGGCTTGGGAACTTTGATCATTGGGGGTTAGGCAAGAGAATGGTTGCTCAATGACGGAGGGGAGTGCATGTTTTATTTTATTTTATTTTTGTCTGGATTTAGTTCGATTTTTGTCTGATGGATTGTTGATATCCAACAGTTTTTGATGCAGTCTTTGATGTGGAGCTCCGCCATCCCAAGGCGTCTGGCGTCTGGGTACTAGCTCCATGTAAGCCGATCCTTGTTGATAACAGTATGGAATGAGTGATGACTCTTATGTAGGTGCTAGATATCACCTTCGTCTCTTTACTTTTCCTGTAGATCATTAGTTTTAGGGTTTGGTTGCGTCTCTATATGTCTGTATTCAAATGGGAATCTGTAAATGCATGCCATATGGCCTGATATGTATTCCAGTGATAATCTGTAGATGTCGTATGATTTTTTTAAATAGATATGCTTCTTCTGTTGAAAAAATTTAGAAAGGACTGATAATCGAGAAAATTAAGCAGTGAGAATTGCAGTAGAAGGCAGCGGGTTCATTTTGAAAAATAACTTATAGAAGATTTAATGGTAAATCATTTTCACCCAATTAATGAAAATGATTTGCATGTAAAATATTTTCCTCACTTTTTATATAATTAAACACCGAAAAATAAATAAAACAGTTTACTAGAAAATATTCTACCCTCAAACAAATAGAGCATGGACTTTTGCATGATTTTAGTGATTTTCTTGGAAAAGATGACAGATGCGTGCCAAGTGACCTATATATCTGTGCAATCATTCTACCACCACACCCAATCACATACTCCCACTCACAGTAGGGGTGGGTGGAGCCCGCATACACTACACACCCAGTGTGTATGGGACCCACCCTTATTGTGAGTATGGATGTATATTTGAGTGTGGTGTTATAATTATTGATATCTGTGTAGTACAGAGTATATCCAGCAGTTATATAAAAAGAAGCAGTTTTTCGGATGTCCATTTTCAATTTTCCAGCAGTTATATAAAAAGAAGCAGTTTTTCGGATGTCCATTTTCAATTTGGGACGATTTTACCCTTTAATTTCACCCATTTTACCAATTGCCCAGGGCATGCCAGATTCTCCTTTACAATTTTGCCCCTCAATTTCGGACAATTTACGGTTTAACTGGGTTTTAATAAAGGCCCAGATTTTTTACTCCCCTCTCTCCTCTGCCGCTTCACTCCAAGCCGTAATGCCTACCACAGACCCAGCTATGGACGACAACAACTTGACCTCCTCGCCGCCGCCCCCTAACTCACCCTCGATTACGCCCGCTCTCTCCTCTCCTCCTTCACCCACGACCAGCTCCTCTCCATCGTCCAATCCGCCGTCCTACACCACCCCGACGTCCTCTTCGCCTTCCGTACGTATGGCCATCCGAGACCAGATCGCGTCTCTCCTCTGCTCTCTCTCTCTTTCTCCGTAGATCTCTCGAAACTGCAAGTAAGAAGCCCTAATTTCGACCCAAACCCTTGTTCTTGGTTATGTACTGAGTTAATTCATACAAAGATCTAATTATTATTTGTAATTTTTTTATTTGGTATATATGGATTGTTGAACTCTGTATCTCGAAGTTGCGAAGGAGATGAAGATCGATCTTTGAGCCTCTGCTTGTAGCAACAGATTTCATCTGTTTTTGGGTCTTTTTCAGAATCACTGATTGTGCAAGTAAGAAGCCCTAATTTTGACCCAAACCCTTGATTCTGGTTACGTGCTGAGTTAATTCATGTAAAGATCTAATTTTTATTTGTGATTTTTTTTTACTTCGTGTATATGGATTGTTGTACTCTTTTATATAGTTCCTAGGTGATCGGCCGGTACTAGCACGAGGTGTTTCATGCCTGTTGTCTTTTTAGGATAGTAGAATTTGTAAATTTAAGCAGCTTATAGTGGGATATGGTTTGAAAGCAGTCTGCATATATTTCCATACAGTTATAAGTCATAGTGGAGTTAGTTACGTAAGGGTAGGAGTTCCAAAGCAAATCATGCCAACCAAAATATTTGCTTTAATAGTTAAAAGAGCTTGAAGTGAGAACAATAGACATTATTGCAAATCATGCACACCAAAAGATTTTGTTACGATGTCTCTTCTTTTAGGATTTGACAAAAGTATTGATTGATAGATCTATGCTTTCCTGTGCTTGTTCTTCATCTTCTTCCATGTCACTCTCAATTGCTGCTGAGGTTGTTGCAAAAATTGTTTTGGTCATGCTTCTTTAGGGTGTTTGGTCCTAGAATCTGGAGTGGTGCTTGCTTGGGTGCTTGTACACATTCATTGATTCCCCCATAATTGTACATGTAGGTTTTCAAGATGACAATGCATGTTTTTGGAGAGGATAGCTTTTGAATCAAATCCATTTATAAATTACCCTGCATAGTATTTTATATTAGCTCTGTTTATTCTATTTACTTAGTGTAATGAACTAAAGCTATTGTAATCTGTATCGTTTGTATTATCAACCAATTTTGCTGTAGTAATTTTGTAAAGCTCCTCTGCTTTTTCTTCAAATAGTGTTGCAATAATGGATCCTGTAGCATTTTTGATTTCTACATTAAATTTGATCTTACGTAGAGAAAGATAATGTGAAATTTTATATGTTGGAGAAAATTGGATATGACCACAGAAAAATAACAATAATAAAAGGGAGGAGTTTGTAAATGATTTAACCTTAAGTATGAATGGAATAGAAGGAAGTTGAAACCAGTAGCATTTATAGACTATTCTTTAGACATTGGACTGAAAACAGTATAGAAAAAGGAAATATATGAAAGACATCAGAGATATAATTTTGTTGTTAAGGAATGAAGGTTAGTGTTTTGTATTCTTACTTTACACAATCGGTCGTATTTATCATACCTCGGAGGGAGAGCTCTTATTTGACATAGAGTAATTCGGCTTCCTAGAGTAGTACTGTGCATACTTGCATGAGTGTCTTCCTGCTTCGGTTAGCTATTGTGTGTCTTCCTGTTTAGTGTCTCCCTGTTATGGAGACAAGATGTGCTGAATTTATCATCTTTGCACACCTATATTAATATCTATTTTCCAACTATTTTCCTCTTCCAACGCCCTTCAAACCGGCATGGAAAAAGAATCTAAAGTCTAGAGTTATTGCCAACAAAACCTTTCCCAGAAAGCCCCCAAAATACTTGCCTCAACTTTTAGGCCATTTGCTCACATAATGCCTGATCGTTTTGTGTCAATACTTAACCTAGCAAATCTTTTAGTGTCAATACTTTGCTTTGCTTCTAAACGTTCATCTTGCAATACTTTCCAATGGCTAAGAAATCTGGTTATTTGTCTTCTCTAACAAAAAAAGACCTAAAATGATGTAAAATAATGTCGCTTAGATAATGTCGCGTTTGGTTGGTTTTTGCTGCAAAATCCACTTTCCCTTTGATTACGTTTAGTTTTGCTGTTGTGTGATTGTTTTAATTGTAAATCTTTGTTTCCCTTTGATTGTTTGGTGCTCCCGCAACTTCTGACTATAGGAAGTGTCTTCTAGGGTTTGTAGCATTTCCCTTTCTTAGTCTGTGAAAGTTAGTGTGTGCGTTGCTGTCTTGTGTGTGTTTGAGCCACCTATGCAGTTTTCGAACATTTTTAAGGTTGGTATTATGTGATCACAGTATATGTTGTTTGATTTAGGTCTGTTTTCCTAATTTGTCGTATCTTTGTGCTTTTCAATGGTGCTTCTGTGTCCAGAATGGTGGTCCGTGTTCCGTTCCTGCGTTGGGATATTGTCAAGAACCCTTCCAACCTATCTTCGAGAGTGGCTCTTTATTATCTAGAAACTGCTTGAGGCCAACAGGTAATTGCTGCTCTCGCAATACATGGTGAAGACAATCGGTTGGTTTGCCAACCATTTGGCCAATTCATTGAAGGCTACCAAGATCTTTTGAATATGGGCCATGTCGCTGGGTGGAATTATAGCTTCCAAACTCTACACCGGCTCAACGGGTTTTTGGGCCTCACCGCCGATAAGTTCGCTTCCGTGCAAAGTTCATACACCTCTCATTCGTGACCCTGTCTGCCATCATCCCACCATACCAAATTTGGCAGGTAATACATTGCGTAAAACTTAATTTTGCTTCATATTTCCCTTTATAACAGCTTTTTCTACCCGCTTTGAAATACAATGTCCCGCACGACCATCTTTGTGCAAGCTATTCGACAAAATGTGTCTTCCAAATACGAGTGTTCAAACAGTACCAAAACAAACATATGAATAGTTATGACCTTAAAAAAATGAATTGGACTTCAAAACCATGTCTCATTGTCAAAATCTATATTAATAAAAATATATGGCCTAAAACTCATTGAAAGTACGGATTAAAATCCACAAAAAACAATATTTCAGTCAAACATTTTTGTTACATGGTAGTGTGTAGCCCCCCGCAAAGGCCATTTACAATTTATTGCTAATCAAATAATCTGAATCACTGGATAACTAACTTTTGCTTTTCCCCTTTTCAGGTATGATTTGGTGATTGTATGGTAGTTTGAACGGAGATTCCTTTCATGGTATATTCTCTTTCCCACATTTCTCCCTTCTCGCACCAAGTATTGACTTAATTGATACTCCTACTTTTAAATTTTCCTTTTTAGCTTTTCCCTTGAGCATTGGCCAAAGTCACCACGAATATTTCTTGCTATCCGAAATAAGAGGTCTGGTAGAAAAATCCGTTCAAGTGCGTAGTTCTCCTTTTGATCATATATCCCTTCGAGATAAAAATTCCTATGGTCAGCTAATTTGTTTGCGTTCAAGAAATCTTTTTTTTTTTTTTTGGGTAGGATTTGGTGACATGGAATATAGGTTGCCAGCACAATAGAGAATACAAAGTTATCAAGCATAATTCTGTTGCTGACTTAAAGTCTACGCTTCTGCCGGATCATGCATGGCCTCATTTCTTTCTCTTTATGCTACATTATGTTATGAGTTCAATAATTCTCTCTGCAAAATTACCCTCACCCAACAATCCAAACCCACGCTTATTGAATCGGCCCATTTACTGTGGGCAAATGCGATTTGCCCGAATCTTTCTCTCCTCCGGGGAAGGGATTCCGTTCCCCACCCTTTGAGAAAGGAAAGATGCTGCCGGTTCGCGGGAGCGCTTTTTGAGCTGGACGACAAGCGCTCGCGAAAATACAGAGTCGCCACTTGGGTTTGAAGGTCTGACACCCAAGGAACCGTATTTCGAAGCACTTGCCGCGCTGTTTGATTTGAAAAAGTTAAGGAACCAGTCCGTCATAACCATATCTGGGTTCGGGAGCCAGGTTACGAGAGGGGAAGGGTTTTATGGCACCCCTCTCGCCCAATCCGGAGATCGGTCTCTACTTAGGCATTTGCGAAAACGTTGTTTGTTTGCGATTCTGTTTGATTAATCAATTTTTAGCCAATTAGGGCGGGGAAACAGTTTAATGGGGATTAAAGCTGTAACATGTTTGCAAGATGTGATAGATAGCATGGATGAGCAGTTAGTATAGGATGAGAATAGACTGCTGTGGGAGTTTAAACAAACTGGAGGGCCCCTGTTTTGGAGTGATGTGCGCAGGAAGAAACCAATATGCACTGAACAAGTCACTACATATTGTTTACTCCTGCGCGCACAACTCTAAGACACACGCGCACCGGTGAGCTCAAAGCCACAACTCTTATTCTCAAACCTTTTGGGCTCTGGAAGGACCAGTGCACACCCAGGACAAACCACGCAGTTTATATAGCAGCATAATATACAGTTTAAAGGCTTAAAAGCCCTAGAAATTGACAAAACACCCCTTAAACAGTGTGGGGACAAAATAACAGCCTAAATCCAAGTTACCCGTGCAAGGCCAGTCACTGGTCGGAGGCAAACTGTCGCGCGATGGAGTCACTCTGTCGCGCGAGGATGCGCCCTGGCGCGCGATGGTGCGCCCTGGCGCACTGTCGCGCGATGGACTGAGTCTGTCGCGCGATGGTGCGCCCTGGCGCAGGATGGTTGCGCCCTGGCGCAACCAGACTAGTGCTTGGTTCACATCTTTATGGGTTCTGGGACAGGTCCAGAATTATCCCAGGGGTATTCCAAAATAGCAGAAACACAAATAACTACAAACTAGCAGTTTATACTAAGGAAAACAGTAAACGGTTATTATCATGCTGCAGAGTGATCTATATAACATAAATACAAAAACAGCAAGACACCAATCCCCACGGGAACCGTCGCGCGATGATCGAAATCGTCGCGCGAGAGAGTGGCTCCATCGCGCGCTGGTTCTTGCCATGACGGTTTTTGAAACCTTGCCAGCTTTAGGACCAGGACTGGTATTGATTACCAGCCTTGGCCCTGCCAGCCCCCCTCAGAGATCAGAACAGAAACAGAACAAAGGTAAGCTATACCTTTGGCTTCGGGTTTGAAAGAGTGTTTGAGCTTTTGATGTTTGAAGTTGATTGAGGTGGAAGAACAAGCTATGTTCTTGAGGTTGGATGTTGATAATGGAGGAGAAAGAGCAAGCTATGCTCTTGAGATTGGGTTTATAACCTTTTAATTATGTTCACCCTTTTGAAAGAAGAACCATGGAAAATGCTAACCCTTTTGAAAGAAGAACCATGGAAAATGCTCACCCTTTTAATGGAAGGCCAAAGGGGTATTTATAAGGAAAGGGGGTGAATCTGGTTGGAAAGAGAGGCCTTCAGCCAGTCCACGAAGCCTGGCTGAGGCTGCATCGGTGGCCAACTGTCCTCCTCAGGAAAGGTCGGTTGTGGGTTGGACCCTCGCGCGACGGAGTGAGTCTGTCGCGCGATGGTGCGCCTGGCGCCTGTCGCGCGATGGAGTGAAACCCTCGCGCGATGGTGCGCCCGGGCGCGGGATGGATGCGCCCTGGCGCGGACCAGCAAGGTTTTTGGTTTTTGAAGTGGCTTAGGCTAGTTAGGTTCAAGGGTTTTGCAAACACTCAAAGCTCAAACACGCTATCATTCCCAGGGTGTTCTTGATCCATTTCATCATCGGGGAATCAAAAACCGTAAGTAAACTAATTTGGAAGCCCAGATTGGGTGTCTACAGTAGCCCCTCTTTGACGCACTTGAAGCACCATCGACTTGGTACAAGTAACGTCAAAGATTTCTAGACACCCCTCAAGGCAATCCAGAGCAAAGCATACTAGCAAAGTAGACAAGTAAACTTAAGGAACCTGATCGGTGGAATGGACTGGCTGTCCATTGCCGAGATGGAAGTAGAAGTGGACGAGTAAATCGCCGCTTGTTGTTCGAATTTGGACAGGACAGACTGTCGTTGCAGATGTGGACGGGACAGGCGTCGTTGCTTGGGATCAAGCTATCCTCGGCACAAGTATTCCAACAAACACGGGTAGGTCGTGTCAGGTAGGTTGAATTCCATCTGTTGGGAATCAGAGCCAATCTCCTTATCAAAGACCATCCGAGACAGAGCAATAAGGCTGCTGGAAGATGCGTGTGAAGCTAGACTGATGTAGAGGTAGTCTTTGGGGCAGGCCGAGGCGGACTCTCCTGGGGAACAACTAGTTGCAGATGGTGGACCATTGAACAAACCGTCGGACGATAATCTGATCGTCGTTGTGGATTGTATGGATGATATGGCTAGATACCGTTGATGGATTTGACAGGACCGGCTGTCGTGGGTGCGGACGGAGAGATCAATGAGCTGAGTGATTAAACCGCTGAAGAATTTGACAGGATGGGAGGATCATCAGTATAAATGATCGAGCCGTTGAAGTCTGGAGGGGAGGATCATCAGTATAAATGACCGAACCGTTGCAGACAGGATGGGCCAATCATCAGTATAAATGATCGAGCCGTTGAGAAATGGACAGGACCGGCTGTCGTTGATGATATGGCTGATCATCGTTGATGGAGAAGGATGATATGGTTGATTGTCATCGTTGAATGGACAGAGACAGGCCATGTGGTTGTTTGTTGTCACAGAATGGGCAGAGACAGGCCATAAGGTTGGACGAGGTTGTTTGTCGTCGCTGAATGGACAGAGACAGGCGACGTGAATGATTGTCGTCGCTGAATGGGCAGAGACAGGCGACGTGGTTGATTGTCGTCGCTGAATGGGCAGAGACAGGTGGTGGAAGATTGTCGTCGCTGAATGGGCAGAGACAGGCGACGTGGTTGTCATTGCTGATATGGCTGACCATCGGGAATGACTGAGTCGGACGACATGGCTGACCGTCGTTGATGATATGGCTGACCATCAGGTTTGGAGAAGGACGATATGGCTGACCGTCGTTGATCTATAAACAGGAAGATTAGTGTGCTGAATGATCAAGCCGTTGCATTGGACAGGAACGGCTATCGTTGATTGAGATGGGCAGATAAGTGTGCAGAATGATCAAGCTGTTGAGATTTGGACAGGACCGGCTGTCGTTGATTGAGATGGGCAGATCAGTGTGCAGAATGATCGAGCCGTTGGATTTGGACAGGACCGGCTGTCGTTGATTTTTCCGCAGAAGATTTTATCGCATCCTGCCATGAGAACAATGCTGCAAGAGATTTTAGATCGCATCCGTTGCGAACAAATCGTGGACTCAGGAGATTTTCTTCGCATCCGCTGACCAACAATAAAATACCGTAGAAGATTGCATCGCATCCTTCGGCAAGCAAATCAAGAGTTATGGAGATTTCCATTGCCTCTAGTAACCAAACAGAACAAAACCGAGAAGATTGCATCGCATCCTTCGGCCAACAAATCGAGAGTTAGGGAGATTTCCATCGCCTCCGCTAACAAACAGAACAACACCGCAGGAGATTGCATCGCATCCTTCGTTAAATAAAGTCTTGATGGCGACCATTCTGGCCACCTTCCTGTTTTCAACAGTTGATATATACAATATGCAAAGATGTATACAAACAAAATGCACAAATTGAAAATGCAAATGCAAATGCAAGCTAAGGGCGGCTCCTAGGAGGACAACGATGCCTAAGGACTACCACTGAGCCCCAGTACTTTACTGTCTTTTGCTTCTGAGATGCGCATCCCGATAGAGAGACGCTTGAGCGGGGCCGGCGTGCCCAGTTGACATGTAGCGGTGAACATTGGGCCTGCATGCCCCTCCTTTGATGCTTGGGCGGATAAGCCCCAGAGATATGCTTTGCTTGGCCTTGGGCTGACGTGCCCTTGCTGTTGACGAGACTCTACTGCTTGTGGATTACAGAAGCTAGGGTAGCAATGTAAAAATTGCATTTCCGCAGTTTATGGACAAAAACTGACCACTAATATCTAATTTGCATTGACAAGTGAACTGAGTCGACACACAAACATGCGCACATATATGTACAGACTCGCCTAGCTCGAACGAAGAGGGAGAAAGATCCCCAGGATACGATGCGGATCCTTAAACACATGGAAAATAATGAAATTTTGGGCATTAACGTGCCAAAACTCACAATATCCCTTTTAGACGGGTGAAACTGACACTTGCGCAAGGTCAAAATAGCTGTACAATGACCTGCACGAACAAATAGAACCGAGAATAGCATCTCAACATGACAATGGGTTGAAATCTAGGAAAAAGCCACAAAGACAGACATAAGACACAAATGAAGACATATATAGGCCCGGACTGAAACCGATACCCCCGTGCAGTCACATTAAGTCTACACAGCATGACCAAACTTGGCAAAAGCCCCTGAATAGGACTCGAAGGCAGTAGCTGACTGCTGTCGATTGCTGCGCGAATTGAAAAAGCGCGCGCAGGGTTGAGACTAATGCACATAACTATGAACAAGTGCACGTGAACCTCAAACTAGCGCACATGACTAAGCTGCTGCAGCTGCTAAAACCAGACTTCGCTGAATTTAGAATAAATTGTGAGCCGTTAGGCCTCACCAGTGTTTCGTTCTGTTTTTTATGCTTCAGTTTTTTTAAGGCTTTATGCTCAGCTCGTAAAATGAGTAGTAGTTTGCAATAAAACTGAAAGACGAAGGGTTTCCCCTTTCAGACTCCTCCCATGCAGCTTGAACTTCGATGCTCTTCGACCTTTGATGTGTACCAAATGTCAACCATAGATCCAATTCATAGATTGTGATCGAGTCTCCAAGAGAAACTGCCTACGTATCCCAAGCTAGGGAATCAGGTCAAAACGTAGTTCAGGCTAAGGTTCACTCGTGTGTTTTACCTCACCTTTTACGCTCTAACTTTTGCCTAGAACCTCCCATTTGGGTCTTCGGTCTAGCAAGCTTTCAAATATTGCCTTTACTTTTGCCAAGACCTCCTTCATAGGTTTCGGTCTAGCAGGCTGCTCTAACTTTTACTTGGAACTGCCCACCCTTAGGGTTTTCAGCCCAACGAGCTTCTCTCAGGGAAAAGGCTTTTGAATTGATCCAGGTTGACCAAGGTATTTGAATTTATTGCCATTGAGGTCGATGAAATGGCTGCACCCCCAGATGAAATGGATGCAAGAACAAAGTGCTTCAATTGACATGCCTTGCTCCAGGCCCATTTTGAACTTTCGAACTTGTGCTTGGCGGAACACTGTTCCTGCAAATTTGAGGATGGTATGAGGCGCTGGACCTTCTGAGCTTCTGCTTTGTATGGTTTGGCGCCTGGTAGCAGGGGGATTTGATGTTCCTTTATCTCAGGGTCAACGTTGGGCGTGTCTTTGTGAGACCATGCCAAGACGTTTGATGGACTTTTCGAGCCTGTCTGATCGGGCACAATGCTCCTCTGGGGAGCCCCGAGGAGCATTGTGCCCGATCAGACAAGCTCGAAAAGTCCATCAAACGTCTTGGCATGGTCCTCACAAGACACGCCCAACGTTGACCCTGAGATAAAGAAACATCAAATCCCCCTGCTACCAGGCGCCAAACCATACAAAGCAGAAGCTCAGAAGGTCCAGCGCCTCATACCATCCTCAAATTTGCAGGAACAGTGTTCCGCCAGGCACAAGTTCGAAAGTTCAAAATGGGTCTGGAGCAAGGCATGTCAATTGAAGCACTTTGTTCCTTGCATCCATTTCATCTGGGGCTGCAGTCATTTCATTGACCTCGACGACAATAAATTCAAATACCTTGGTCAGCATGGATCAACTCAAAAGCCTTTTCCCTGAGAGAAGCTCGTTGGGCTGAAAACCCCAAGGGTGGGCAGTTCCAAGCAAAAGTTAGAGTAGCCTGCTAGACCGAAACCTATGAAGGAGGTCTAGGCAAAAGTAAAGGCAATATTTGAAAGCTCGCTAGACCGAAAACCCGAAGTGGCGGTTCTAGGCAAAAGTTAGAGCGTAAAAGGTGAGGTGAAATACTCGAGTGAACCTTAGCCTGAACTACGTTTTGACCTGATTCCCTAGCTTGGGATACGTAGGCAGTCTCTCCTTGAGACTCGGTCACAATCTATCAATTTGATCCATGGTTGACATTTGGTACACATCAAAAGTCGAAGAAGATCGAAGATCAAGCTGCTTGGGAGGCGTCTGAAAGGGGAAAGAACCTTTTGTCTTTCAATTTTACTGCAAACTACTTCTTCAATTTCAAAGCTGAGCATAAAGCCTTAAAAGATTTTAAGCATAAAAAACAGAACGAAATGCTGGCGAGGCCTAACGGCTCACAGTTTATTCTAAGTTCAGCGAAGTCTGGTGTGAGCAGTTGCAGTAGCTTTGCAGTCATGTGCGCTAGTATGAGGTTCACGAGCACTTGTTCATAGTTATGTGCATTGGTCTCAACCCTGCGCGCACTTTTTCAATTCGTACAGCAATCGATAGCAGTCAGCTACTGCCTTCGAGTCCTATTCAAGGGGCTTTTGCCAAGTTTGGTCATACCGTGTAGACTTAATGTGACTGCACGGGGGTGTCGGTTTCAGTCCGGGCCTATATGTGTCATCATTTGCGTCTTATGTCCGTCTTTGTAGATTTCAATCCATTGTCATGTCGAGATGCTATTCTCGGTTCTATTTGTTCGTGCAGGTCATTGTACAGCTATTTTGACCTCGCAAGTGTCAGTTTCACCTGTCTAAAGGGATATTGTGAGTTTTGGCACGTTAATGCCCAAAATTCATTATTCTCATGTGTCTAAGGGTTCGCATTGTTCCTGGGGCTTTTCCCCTTTTTGTTCGAGCTAGGCAGTCTGTACATATATGCGCATGTTTGTGTGTCGACTCAGTTCACTTGTCAATGCAAATTAGATATTAGCGCAGTTTTATGTCCATAAACTGCGAAAATGCAATTTTTACATTGCTACCCTTGCTTCTGTAATCCACAAGCAGTAGAGTCTCATCAACAGCAAGGGCACGTCAGCCCAAGGCCAAGCAAAGCATATCTCTGGGGCTTATCCGCCCAAGCATCAAAGAAGGGGCATGCAGGCCCAATGCCACTTCTACATGTCAACTGGGCACGCCGGCCCGCTCAATGTCTCTCTATCGGATGCGCATCTCAGAAGCAAAAGGCAATAAAGTAATGGGGCTCAGTGATAGTCCTTAGGCATCGTTGTCCTCTTAGGAGCCGCCCTTAGCTTGCATTTGCATTTTCAATTTGTGCATTTTGTTTGTATACGTCTTTGCATATTGTATATATCAATTGTTGAAAACAGGAGGGTGGCCAGAATGGTCGCCATCAAGACTTTGTTTACCGAAGGATGCGATGCAGTCTCCTGCGGTGTTGTTCTGTTTGTTAGCGGAGGCGATGGAAATCTCCCTAACTCTCGATTTGTTGGCCGAAGGATGCGATGCAATCTCCTGCGGTTTTGTTCTGTTTGGTTACTAGAGGCAATGGAAATCTCCATAACTCTTGATTTGCTTGCCGAAGGATGCGATGCAATCTTCTACGGTATTGTTATCGTTGGTCAGCGGATGCGAAGAAATCTCCCTGAGTCCACGATTTGTCTACCAACGGATGCGATCGAAAATCTCTTGCGGCATTGTTCACATGGCAGGATGCGATAAAATCTTCTGCCTGTCTCAAATCAACGACAGCCGGTCCTGTCCAAAACTCAACGGCTCGATCATTCTGCACACTGATCTGCCCGTCTCCAATCAACGACAGCCGGTCCTGTCAAAAACTCAACGGCTCGATCATTCTGCACACTGATCTGCCCGTCTCCAATCAACGACAGCCGGTCCTGTCAAAAACTCAACGGCTCGATCATTCTGCACACTGATCTGCCCATCTCCAATCAACGACAGCCGGTCCTGTCCAATCTCAACGGCTCGATCATTTATACTGATGATTGTCCCATCCTGTCTTCAACGGTTCGGTCATTTATACTGATGATCCTCCCATCCAGACTTCAACGGCTCGATCATTTATACTGATGATTGTCCCATCCTGTCTGCAACGGTTCGGTCATTTATACTGATGATCCTCCCATCCAGACTTCAACGGCTCGATCATTTATACTGATGATTGTCCCATCCTGTCTGCAACGGTTCGGTCATTTATACTGATGATCCTTCCATCCAGACTTCAACGGCTCGATCATTTATACTGATGATCCTTCCATCCTGTCAAATTCCCCAACGGTTTGATCACTCGGCTCATTGATCTCTCCGTCCGCATCCACGACAACCGGTCCTGTCAAATCCATCAACGGTATTTAGCCATATCGTTCATACAATCCACAACGACGATCAGATTATCGTCCGATGGCTTGTTCAATGGTCCACCCATCCGCAACTTGTTGTTCCCCGGAAGAGTCCGCCTCGGCCTGCCCCAAACGACTACCTCTACATCAGTCTAGCTTCACACGCATCTTCCAGCAGCCTTATTGCTCTGTCTCGGATGGTCTTTGATAAGGAGATTGGCTCTGATTCCCAACAGATGGAATTCAACCTACCTGACACGACCTACCCGTGTTTGTTGGAATACTTTATGCCGAGGATAGCTTGATCCCCAGCAACGACGGCCTGTCCCGTCCACATCTGCAACGACAGCCTGTCCTGTCCAAATTCGATCAACAAGCGGCGATTCGCTCGTCCACTTCTACTTCCATCCCCGGCAATGGACAGCCAGTCCATTCCACCGATCAGGTTCCTTAAGTTTACTTGTCTACTTTGCTAGTATGCTTTGCTCTGGATTGCCTTGAGGGGTGTCTAGATATCTTTGACGTTACTTGTACCAAGTCGATGGTGCTTCAAGTGCCGTCAAAGAGGGGCTACTGTAGACACCCCAATCTGGGCTTCCAGATTAGTTTACTTACGGTTTTTGATTCCCCGATGATGAAATGGATCAAGAACACCCCGAGAATGATAGCGTGTTTGAGCTTTGAGTGTTTGCAAAACCCTTGAACCTAACCTAGCCTAAGCCACTTCAAAAACCAAAAACCCTACCGGTCCGCGCCAGGGCGCATCCATCCCGCGCCCGGGCGCACCATCGCGCGCCAGAGTCACTCCATCGCGCGACAGTGCGCCAGGGCGCACCATCGCGCGACAGACTGACTCCGTCGCGCGACGGTCCAACCTACCACCGACCTTTCCTGAGGAGGACAGTTGGCCACCAATGCAACTCTCAGCAGGCCTCGTGGACTGGCTAAACCCCACTCCTGGCACCAACCAGATTCACCCTTCCTCCCTATAAATACCCCACTCTTTCTTCTTTCAAAGGGTTCCAAATTTTTGAGGTCCAAAGGAAAATTACACACAACATCCTCCATACAAACCCTAATTTCAAGAGCATAGCTTGCTCTTTCTCCTCCATTATCAAACATCCAACCTCAAGAACATAGCTTGTTCTTCCACCTCAATCAACTTCAAATATCAAAAGCTCAAATACTCTTTCAAACCCGAAGCCAAAGGTATAGCTTACCTTTGTTCTGTTTATGTTCTGATCCCTGAGGGGGGCTGGCAGGGCCAAGGCTGGTAATCAATACCAGTCCTGGTCCTAAAGCTGGCAAGGTTTCAAAAACCGTCATGGTAGGAACCAGCGCGCGATGGTCCCACTCTCTCGCGCGACACTCCTGTGCTGCGTGAGATGGACCGCGTGGGGATTGGTGTCCTACTGTTTTGCATTCATGTGTATATAGATCACTCTGCAAGCATGATAATAATCAGTTTACTGCTTTCCTTTGTATAAACTGCTAGTCTTAGTTCAATATGAGTTTCTGCTGTTTTAGAGTCCCCCTGGGAACATTCTGGATCTGTCCCAGTAACCCAGAAATGTGTAAACCAAGCACTGGTCTGGTCCGCGCCAGGGCGCAATCATCCCGCGCCAGGGCGCACCATCGCGCGCCAGACTGGCTCCATCGCGCGACAGTTTGCCTCTGACCAGTGAGTGGCCTTGCACGGGTACCTGGCCTTAGCCATTATTTTGTCCCCACACTGTTTATGGGGTGTTTTATTAATTTGTAGGGCTTTTTCAGCCTTTAAACTGTATATTATGCTGCTATAAACTGCGTGGTTTGTCCTGGGTGTGCACTGGTCCTTCCAGAGCCCAGAAGGTTTGAGAATAAGAGCTGTGGGTTTTAAGCTCACCGGCATGCGCTTGTCTTGGAATTATGCGCGCAAGAGTGAACAACATGCAGTGACTTGTTCAGTGCATGCTGGTTTCTTCCTGCACACGTCACTCCAAAACAGGGGCATCCCAGTTTGTTTAAACTCCCACAGCAGTCTGTTCTCATCCTATACTAACTGCTCATCCATGCTATCTATCACATCTTGCAAGTTGTTACAGCTTTAATCCCCATTAAACTGTTTTCCCGCCCTAATTGGCTAAAAATTGATTAATCAAACGGAATCGCAAACAAACATCTTTCGCAAATGCCTAAGTAGAGACCGATCTCCGGATTGGGCGAGAGGGGTGCCATAAAACTCTTCCCCTTTCGTAACCTGGCTCCCGAACCCAGATATGGTTATGACGGACTAGTTCCTTAACTTTTTCAAATCAAACAGCGCGACAAGTGCTTCTAAATACGGTTCCTTGGGTGTCGGACCTTCAAACCCAAGTGGCGACTCTATATTTTCGCGAGCGCTTGTCGTCCAGCTTAAAAGCGCTCCCGCGAACCGGCAGCATCTCTCCTTTCTCAAAAAAGGGTGGGGAACGGAATCTCTTCCCCGGAGGAGAGAAAGATCGGGCAATTCGCATTGCCCACAGGTAACGAGGGCAATCTCAAATATTTCAGAACATTATTCTGAAATCAGTTCAAGTTGAGAAATGATTAATGTAGTTCACTACTTCATATAAGATCAAAAATAATTAATACACATCATCTACAAAAGATAGCTAGAGATACAAATATACAGCATATATAAATAAAGCTCTCTCTTATAGCAACTAGAACAATAAAAACGCGCAGAAAATACAAATATACTGCATGTACAAAAGATAGATAGAAGTGTTATCTCAGTTGCCATCTTTAGCACAAGCAGCGAGCAAACATCTTTTGTGAGTTCCCTTCAAAAAAGTTCCATCAAGAAACAGAAGAGGTAGACAAAATTTAAACCCGTGCTTGCAAGCTGCAAACCCGACAAAAAATATCTTAAATGCGCTATCAAGATTTGAAGCCTTAAAGGAATCCACAAACTATATTAATTCCTTAAATGATTTTGTATAATCCCCATATACAAAACTTCTAGCATTCTCAACACTCAAACATGCAATTCGATAAGTCACATCTATCCCATAGTCTTTCTTCAACTCCTTCCTAACATCCACTGGACGTTTCGACGGACTCAACTGAATAGCTTCTGAAAATATTCTGCCTATCAAACCGGAACTACTACGAGAACTACTAGTCGACAACGATGCAGCCCCACAAGAATGCTCATTCATCAACTCTTTTATCCTAAACAGTCCCCTTGGCTTCTCTACCTTGGCCTTCACAAACCATGTGCAATGCAATGTACGACAATGTGCTTTCACAGTCTCAGCATCATTCTTAGCATAAATGTATTGAAAGCCATGAGATAACGAATACTTGCTTAAAGAGTCGGAGAAAGTAACAGCACCACCAACAATCACCTGATCAACTCCCTTAATCGCAATGCACCAAGCATCTGACTTCAACTGATTCCTTTCTTCTTGATCATATAACGACAATGTCATCTCAGAACCATTGTCAATTTCAGATATCAACTCACCAGACCCTCCTACATTCAAACTAGAACTGGATCTATCACCACACTCTCCAACATTCAAACTAGTAATAGATCCAGTCAAGTCATGAACAAAACATCAATACGACCAATTCTAAACTTCTTCGCTAAAGTACGTAAAGCAATCAAATCTTCATCACAGTTTGGATGACCATTTAGCGTATAAGATATTTCCAAGCAACCTTGAGTCATTTGTGAGACAACTTGCAAACCAATGACTCAAAATTCAAATTCTGTGACAAAATGATAGCAACACTTTTGTTGGCCCGCCTGCACAACAATACAGCAGGATCCTCCATATTGTTCTTCAAAAACAGTGAAAAACAAAAGCATATCAGTTAAATGATAGTGGTTTTGGAAATGTGAAAATGATAATATTGACAGTGTTTGTAAAATTTAAAATAGTGTTTGAAAATTTAATATTGAAAAATTCACAGTTTCTAATGTAAAGATGATAAAATTGACAGTGTTTTGGATAAACGATTTTTGTATAAAAATTCAATTTTCTTGACTATTAGTTTCAGAGGCACTAGTTAAATGGCGTAAATTAGCCAGATCGAATCAAAGACTAGTAGATCATCAACACAGGAGCCCAATTAACTCTCCTGGAATACAGATCAGAGATTACATTGCAGCAACAAGAAGAAGCGGATAACAAAACAAAACAATGAAAGCAAATCAAAATAAGCTTTTTTGTATTAGCTTTCAAAATCGATTTCAAAAAAAATCAATGTCATGCAACAGAGAGAGAGAGAGAGAGAGAGAGAGAGAGAGTGTGTGTGTGTGTGTGTGTGTTTGTGTTTACCAGGAAATCGCGAACAAACCCTAGGAAATCGCCAGCAAGCAGAGAGAGCGAAGTTTGCGCGAACTGGAATGAGATGAGCAAAGTTTGAATGAAGTTGTTGCCGTTCATTTTTGTTTTGATGTGTAAGGGTATTAATGTAACTTCAAAGAGGTAACTAGACTTAGATGTAAATTTAATCATGATTAATCCTTAACGGGAATTTTACACACCTTCTCAAGACCGGCTGGTAAATCTATGTTTTTCCTTTGGAATCTCTCTTTGCTCGCAGGGTTAGCCCAGCAAACCCTTGAGCTTGGGCAACTCCCTTGGGTTAGGGCAATCCTAAAATTTTTTTTGTTAATGAGGAAAATTTTTTTTTAAAGAAGAACCCAACCCAAATTTTTAGAAGAAAGGCCCAGTAAAGGGCAAAACGTTTTGGAAATCAATCGGGCAAATTCAGTGGCAAAAATATTGGAGTGTAAAATTAGAAGCGTTAGAGTGTAATAGAGCAAAAACTATAATACTTTTTGCCTTCTTTTTTTTTTTTTTTTTTCCTTCGACCACTGCTTCAGTGCTCAATCCCCAGATTTGAAGACTAAAAAAAGATTTTTTAAATATTCATCCTCAGATCTCATCACACATAAGAATTCATTCCGGTCATTTTGAACGATTATGTTTTCATCATTTTCACTTGTGAAATACCTTATCTACCCTTATTTGGTGATACATATAAATTTGCTTAAATACAAGCCTAATTAGGTGGCATGCAGTTAGGATTTATGTAATTATATTTTCCTAATTAAGTGAAATTTGATTGATGATTTGAAAAGGATGGGAGAAAATTCAAATATTTGTTATCTTTTTTTAATTTAAACCATTCTCTCTCCTTAAGTTCGTGACTTTTAAAATTCTTAATTTTGTGAATTTTTGTAAATTTGTTGTATCATATTTCTAACTTACATGAATATGATTCGACCAATTTCACGAAAATTCATTTTTTCACGAATTATTTCTTCAGAATTACCATGAAACATATTTTTCGAAATATGGTAGATTGTCAATCAACCATGTTTTTCATGAATACACTATGATTTATTTCAATTTGAATCGAACCAAAACAATTACAATTTAATATCACCATGATTTATTTAAAAAAGACAAATCCGAGCCATGATTTCATGAACTAAACGGAATAACCATGATTTTTAGAAATACACCATGATTTAATAAAAAACATGAAAACCATGAAAAAAATAAATCATTAAATTGTAGATAAATAAACCATAAAATACACAATTAAACCATGAAATACCGAAATAAATCATGAAATACAAAAATAAATCATGGCCAGTGCATCTTTCGCCACCGTCTTCATTGCCACCTCCATCACCACCACCGGTGACCTCTTCGCCGTCGATGCACGTGGCCTCGCACCAGCCATGCATGGTGGGATTTGCGGAGAGGCCCGTGCATCTTCCCCATGCCCCTCACCACCGATCTATGCGCTGCTACCCAACGATGAAAGGCTAGACGTTCTTGAGCATGGAGGCGCTGGAAGTAGAGTAATGGACGTGGCTGATGGCGGAGAGGCCAAGGAGGAGGGAGAGTTTGGAGTTAAGACGTCGGAGATGAGGATGTTGTCGTTCATGGCAATAATTCCACGCTTTTCTGTTGCAATTGAAGAGGGCGAGTTGCGTTTGAGAAAACTTTATGCTGCAATGGATTGTGGAGATAATTGAAAATGCGAGATCACGGAAGAGGATTAATAAAGAGGATGATAAATACTGTGGGAGAATTTTTGGGAGGTTCACTGTAGCATTAATTCACTTCAACTGCATCAAATTACGACTCTTTGTCCATCCTTGAAACTCAATCACCAAACCCACAAAAATCCCTCTGTATTCTATTCTTCTCTTGTCCTCTGATTCCCAACAGATGGAATTCAACCTACCTGACACGACCTACCCGTGTTTGTTGGAATACTTTGTGCCGAGGATAGCTTGATCCCCAGCAACGACGGCCTGTCCCGTCCACATCTGCAACTACAGTCTGTCCTGTCCAAATTCGATCAACAAGCGGCGATTCGCTCGTCCACTTCTACTTCCATCCCCGGCAATGGACAGCCAGTCCATTCCACCGATCAAGTTCCTTAAGTTTACTTGTCTACTTTGCTAGTATGCTTTGCTCTGGATTGCCTTGAGGGGTGTCTAGATATCTTTGACGTTACTTGTACCAAGTCGATGGTGCTTCAAGTGCCGTCAAAGAGGGGCTACTGTAGACACCCCAATCTGGGCTTCCAGATTAGTTTACTTACGGTTTTTGATTCCCCGATGATGAAATGGATCAAGAACACCCCGGGAATGATAGCGTGTTTGAGCTTTGAGTGTTTGCAAAACCCTTGAACCTAACCTAGCCTAAGCCACTTCAAAAACCAAAAACCCTACTGACCCGCGCCAGGGCGCATCCATCCCGCGCCCGGGCGCACCATCGCGCGACAGAGTCACTCCATTGCGCGACAGTGCGCCAGGGCGCACCATCGCGCGATAGACTGACTCCGTCGCGCGACGGTCCAATCTACCACCGACCTTACTTGAGATGGACAGTTGGCCACCAATGCAACTCTCAGCAGGCCTCGTGGACTGGCTAAACCCCACTCCTGGCACCAACCAGATTCACCCTTCCTCCCTATAAATACCCCACTCTTTCTTCTTTCAAAGGGCTCCAAGTTTTGAGGTCCAAAGGAGAATTACACACAACATCCTCCATACAAACCCTAATTTCAAGAGCATAGCTTGCTCTTTCTCCTCCATTATCAAACATCCAACCTCAAGAACATAGCTTGTTCTTCCACCTCAATCAACTTCAAATATCAAAAGCTCAAATACTCTTTCAAACCCGAAGCCAAAGGTATAGCTTACCTTTGTTCTGTTTATGTTCTGATCCCTGAGGGGGCTGGCAGGGCCAAGGCTGGTAATCAATACCAGTCCTGGTCCTAAAGCTGGCAAGGTTTCAAAAACCGTCATGGTAGGAACCAACGCGCGATGGTCCCACTCTCTCGCGCGACACTCCTGTGCTGCGTGAGATGGACCGCGTGGGGATTGGTGTCCTACTGTTTTGCATTCATGTGTATATAGATCACTCTGCAAGCATGATAATAATCAGTTTACTACTTTCCTTTGTATAAACTGCTAGTCTTAGTTCAATATGAGTTTCTGCTGTTCTGGAATACCCCTGGGATAATTCTGGACCTGTCCCAGAACCCAGAAATGTGTAAACCAAGCACTGGTCTGTTCGCGCCAGGGCGCAATCATCCCGCGCCAGGGCGCACCATCGCGCGCCAGAGTGATTCCATCGCGCGACAGTTTGCCTCTGACCAGTGAGTGGCCTTGCACGGGTACCTTGGCCTTAAGCCATTATTTTGTCCCCACACTGTTTATGGGGTGTTTTATTAATTTGTAGGGCTTTTTAGCCTTTAAACTGTATATTATGCTGCCTATAAACTGCGTGGTTTGTCCTGGGTGTGCACTGGTCCTTCCAGAGCCCAGAAGGTTTGAGAATAAGAGCTGTGGGTTTTAAGCTCACCGGCGTGCGCTTGTCTTGGAATTATGCGCGCAAGAGTGAACAGCATGCAGTGACTTGTTCAGTGCATGCTGGTTTCTTCCTGCGCACGTCACTCCAAAACAGGGGCATCCCAGTTTGTTTAAACTCCCACAGCAGTCTGTTCTCATCCTATACTAACTGCTCATCCATGCTATCTATCACATCTTGCAAGTTGTTACAGCTTTAATCCCCATTAAACTGTTTTCCCGCCCTAATTGGCTAAAAATTGATTAATCAAACAGAATCGCAAACAAACATCTTTCGCAAATGCCTAAGTAGAGACCGATCTCCGGATTGGGCGAGAGGGGTGCCATAAAACCCTTCCCCTCTTGTAACCTGGCTCCCGAACCCAGATATGGTTATGACGGACTGGTTCCTTAACTTTTTCAAATCAAACAGTGCGGCAAGTGCTTCGAAATACGGTTCCTTGGGTGTCGGACCTTCAAACCCAAGTGGCGACTCTGTATTTTCGCGAGCGCTTGTCGTCCAGCTAAAAGCGCTCCCGCGAACCGGCAGCATCTCTCCTTTCTCTCAAAAAAGGGTGGGGAATGGAATCTCTTCCCCGGAGGAGAGAAAGATTCGGTCAAATCGCATTGCCCACAGGTAACGAGGGCAATCTCAAATATTTCAGAACATTATTCTGAAATCAGTTCAAGTTGAGAAATGATTAATGTAGTTCACTACTTCATATAAGATCAAAAATAATTAATACACATCATCTACAAAAGATAGCTAGAAGATACAAATATACAGCATATATAAATAAAGCTCTCTCTTATAGCAACTAGAACAATAAAAACGCGCAGAAAATACAAATATACTGCATGTACAAAAGATAGATAGAAGTGTTATCTCAGTTGCCATCTTTAGCACAAGCAGCGAGCAAACATCTTTTGTGAGTTCCCTTCAAAAAAGTTCCATCAAGAAACAGAAGAGGTAGACAAAATTTAAACCCGTGCTTGCAAGCTGCAAACCCGACAAAAAATATCTTAAAATGCGCTATCAAGATTTGAAGCCTTAAAGGAATCCACAAACTATATTAATTCCTTAAATGATTTTGTATAATCCCCATATACAAAACTTCTAGCATTCTCAACACTCAAACATGCAATTCGATAAGTCACATCTATCCCATAGTCTTTCTTCAACTCCTTCCTAACATCCACTGGACGTTTCGACGGACTCAACTGAATAGCTTCTGAAAATATTCTGCCTATCAAACCGGAACTACTACGAGAACTACTAGTCGACAACGATGCAGCCCCACAAGAATGCTCATTCATCAACTCTTTTATCCTAAACAGTCCCCTTGGCTTCTCTACCTTGGCCTTCACAAACCATGTGCAATGCAATGTACGACAATGTGCTTTCACAGTCTCAGCATCATTCTTAGCATAAATGTATTGAAAGCCATGAGATAACGAATACTTGCTTAAAGAGTCGGAGAAAGTAACAGCACCACCAACAATCACCTGATCAACTCCCTTAATCGCAATGCACCAAGCATCTGACTTCAACTGATTCCTTTCTTCTTGATCATATAACGACAATGTCATCTCAGAACCATTGTCAATTTCAGATATCAACTCACCAGACCCTCCTACATTCAAACTAGAACTGGATCTATCACCACACTCTCCAACATTCAAACTAGTAATAGATCCAGTCAAGTCATGAACAAAACATCAATACGACCAATTCTAAACTTCTTCGCTAAAGTACGTAAAGCAATCAAATCTTCATCACAGTTTGGATGACCATTTAGCGTATAAGATATTTCCAAGCAACCTTGAGTCATTTGTGAGACAACTTGCAAACCAATGACTCAAAATTCAAATTCTGTGACAAAATGATAGCAACACTTTTGTTGGCCCGCCTGCACAACAATACAGCAGGATCCTCCATATTGTTCTTCAAAAACAGTGAAAAACAAAAGCATATCAGTTAAATGATAGTGGTTTTGGAAATGTGAAAATGATAATATTGACAGTGTTTGTAAAATTTAAAATAGTGTTTGAAAATTTAATATTGAAAAATTCACAGTTTCTAATGTAAAGATGATAAAATTGACAGTGTTTTGGATAAACGATTTTTGTATAAAAATTCAATTTTCTTGACTATTAGTTTCAGAGGCACTAGTTAAATGGCGTAAATTAGCCAGATCGAATCAAAGACTAGTAGATCATCAACACAGGAGCCCAATTAACTCTCCTGGAATACAGATCAGAGATTACATTGCAGCAACAAGAAGAAGCGGATAACAAAACAAAACAATGAAAGCAAATCAAAATAAGCTTTTTTGTATTAGCTTTCAAAAATCGATTTCAAAAAAAATCAATGTCATGCAACAAGAGAGAGAGAGAGAGAGAGAGAGAGAGAGAGAGTGTGTGTGTGTGTGTGTGTGTTTGTGTTTACCAGGAAATCGCGAACAAACCCTAGGAAATCGCCAGCAAGCAGAGAGAGCGAAGTTTGCGCGAACTGGAATGAGATGAGCAAAGTTTGAATGAAGTTGTTGCCGTTCATTTTTGTTTTGATGTGTAAGGGTATTAATGTAACTTCAAAGAGGTAACTAGACTTAGATGTAAATTTAATCATGATTAATCCTTAACGGGAATTTTACACACCTTCTCAAGACCGGCTGGTAAATCTATGTTTTTCCTTTGGAATCTCTCTTTGCTCGCAGGGTTAGCCCAGCAAACCCTTGAGCTTGGGCAACTCCCTTGGGTTAGGGCAATCCTAAAATTTTTTTTGTTAATGAGGAAAATTTTTTTTAAAGAAGAACCCAACCCAAATGTTTTAGAAGAAAGGCCCAGTAAAGGGCAAAACGTTTTGGAAATCAATCGGGGCAAATTCAGTGGCAAAAATATTGGAGTGTAAAATTAGAAGCGTTAGAGTGTAATAGAGCAAAAACTATAATACTTTTTGCCTTCTTTTTTTTTTTTTTTTTCCTTCGACCACTGCTTCAGTGCTCAATCCCCAGATTTGAAGACTAAAAAAAGATTTTTTAAATATTCATCCTCAGATCTCATCACACATAAGAATTCATTCCGGTCATTTTGAACGATTATGTTTTCATCATTTTCACTTGTGAAATACCTTATCTACCCTTATTTGGTGATACATATAAATTTGCTTAAATACAAGCCTAATTAGGTGGCATGCAGTTAGGATTTATGTAATTATATTTTCCTAATTAAGTGAAATTTGATTGATGATTTGAAAAGGATGGGAGAAAATTCAAATATTTGTTATCTTTTTTTAATTTAAACCATTCTCTCTCCTTAAGTTCGTGACTTTTAAAATTCTTAATTTTGTGAATTTTTGTAAATTTGTTGTATCATATTTCTAACTTACATGAATATGATTCGACCAATTTCACGAAAATTCATTTTTTCACGAATTATTTCTTCAGAATTACCATGAAACATATTTTTCGAAATATGGTAGATTGTCAAATCAACCATGTTTTTCATGAATACACTATGATTTATTTCAATTTGAATCGAACCAAAACAATTACAATTTAATATCACCATGATTTATTTAAAAAAAGACAAATCCGAGCCATGATTTCATGAACTAAACGGAATAACCATGATTTTTAGAAATACACCATGATTTAATAAAAAACATGAAAACCATGAAAAAAATAAATCATTAAATTGTAGATAAATAAACCATAAAATACACAATTAAACCATGAAATACCGAAATAAATCATGAAATACAAAAATAAATCATGGCCAGTGCATCTTTCGCCACCGTCTTCATTGCCACCTCCATCACCACCACCGGTGACCTCTTCGCCGTCGATGCACGTGGCCTCGCACCAGCCATGCATGGTGGGATTTGCGGAGAGGCCCGTGCATCTTCCCCATGCCCCTCACCACCGATCTATGCGCTGCTACCCAACGATGAAAGGCTAGACGTTCTTGAGCATGGAGGCGCTGGAAGTAGAGTAATGGACGTGGCTGATGGCGGAGAGGCCAAGGAGGAGGGAGAGTTTGGAGTTAAGACGTCGGAGATGAGGATGTTGTCGTTCATGGCAATAATTCCACGCTTTTCTGTTGCAATTGAAGAGGGCGAGTTGCGTTTGAGAAAACTTTATGCTGCAATGGATTGTGGAGATAATTGAAAATGCGAGATCACGGAAGAGGATTAATAAAGAGGATGATAAATACTGTGGGAGAATTTTTGGGAGGTTCACTGTAGCATTAATTCACTTCAACTGCATCAAATTACGACTCTTTGTCCATCCTTGAAACTCAATCACCAAACCCACAAAAATCCCTCTGTATTCTATTCTTCTCTTGTCCTCTTTTTGTTTCTCAACTCCCATCTTTCAAGAATGGCAAGTAAGAGAATGAACAAAGAAATGGAATTTGGGGAAGAGAACACACACACAGTAGGCTTCAGTTAAGGTCGCTCTTAGGTTAACAAAATGCGGATTTTTGCTGGGAAAAGGAGGGGAATGTCGCGGTTCAAAAGGAGATCCAACGGCTGGGAAAGGAGGGGAATCTCGCGGGTCAAAAGGCACCCGAGCCACGGGTAAAACACACGTGGGTCGTCCTTCCCCTTTCATTTCATTTCACGTTGAGGTTCAAACAGAGAGAAAAGGGGACGAATTCCAACAACGGAAGAAACGAATGAAGAACAATGAAGAAGAAGAAGATCGATCGAGATTCCATTCCTTTCCCCAACAAAAATCCGTATTTTGTTAATCTAAGGGCGACCTTAGTTAAAGCCTACTGTACACACACACACACACACATGTGTATTTTTTGAGAGTATTTTCGGCTTGGCTCGGTTTGGGGATCGGTTCGGGTAGCAAATAAATCATAACTAAACCAAACCCGTTTGGGTATCTCATGGCCTCAACCATACCTGTACCCATGGGGAAAAAATCAATTATGGTTTGGGAAAGAAAATTGATTACGGTTCAGCTACCCATCGGTTCAGTAAAGATTGTCATCCCTCAGTATGAAGCCCTTCTTGCAAGACTCCGCTTGGCCGAGCACATGCAGGTGGAAGAGATAATGATCTACTTTGATTCCCAGCTTATTGTCGACCAGCTTCATGGAGAATATGAAGCTCGTGACCCACGAATGCTCGGGTATCTCAGTACCGCTATCATGTTTTTCAAGTCCTTTTGTATAGAGCAAATTGGCCAAAGAGTCCAACTCTCACGCTGTCTATCATGTACTCCGAGGAGGTAAATCAACTCATCTCTTTAATAACTCTTTAACCGTTATTTTTTTTATTTTAAATTTGAATTTCAAACTGTAAATTTTTGAAATATCAGGGGGAACGTAAGTGAATTTTTTTCACAACACATACTTACTCCGTATTCATCTGCCCGCTTTGCTGGCAATTGGCCTACCCAAGGCATTTGAATAAGTTTCGGATTGCTGACATGTACGGTCCAGATTTGAACTCACCCCGAAACCACCACACGTCAATAATAAGACTCGAAATTCGCTCAGAACCTAAGCCAACTCTTTCAACTCACATCCTCACTCCAACTCTTTTAGATCTCACAGTTCAGCGTGATCTTATGAGGGTTCGAAAATCTTTGAAGAAGCGGATGAAAAGCTCCGACGCATTGGCAGGCCTTGCTTCAGCATGTGCTTCATCCCGCCATCATATGATCTCTCTTGGCCATGTAGAAAAAACCAAATTGAAAGTTGAAGAAGTGATGAATGTCGAATTCGGACTGAGCTACATGGATGAAATTGTTGCTTTTTTGAAGAATGACGTTTTGCCGAAGGATAAGGAGGCATACAGGGCCAGCGGCTCAAGCGGTGACCAAATTCAGATCGACAACCCCACACAGACCCCATCTGACATTTTAGCAACAAACAACACAGAAGATAATAGCACATATTCAGTATTATTTCTGTAATAAGGGCCATTGGGATGTGATACATACAAAACATATCTAATATTATAGCATGAGGGACTTCTCATTTCAGGAGGGTACCTAAATATATATAATAAGGGCCCGTGGATCCTCTCCATCTCCCTGCACCTGCATCAACAGGGCAATGCATGTGCAACCTTCATTGTTTTTTGACCTAATAACAAAGAAAGGAGATTGACCTCTCCAGAGTCCACTAGAATAATTAAGTTTCAGAACCATGCTCACTGAAGTTGAGTTAACAAAGAGCAGAAATCAATAGCATAAGGTCAGAAAAAGGGTGCAAGAAAATATCTCAATTCCACCAGCCATAATTCTTCGATTACAATTGCGGATTATGAGTGTGTTGCCCAGGCTACGATTTCAATCATTTTCCATGTGATCTTGTCAGATCTCATGCAAGAGTACTCCAACAATTGTTCTCCTTTTGCTTGAAAATAAAAGGGTCATCTCATAGAAAGTTCATTTCTGTGAGAATACACAGGACTCCAATTCGTACAGGAATATGTTAGTAGCAAAAATCTCCTTTTTGGTCTGAGTTTTTCTTTTTTTCCCGTTCATGCAGCTAAAATGCAAACCTATATCTCTGACCAGAAATATGAACATGATCAGGTTTTGTGCCATTGACTTACAGAAACTGGACAATGAGGTCATTTAGAGGAATAACTTCATGCATAGATGACTGTTTCTAATCAAAACTCACGTTGCAATTTCCATCAAAAAGCTCACAATTCAATAGGAATTAGGAACCATTCAAGTTGAATGCTAAAGCCAAAACGACACAAATGAGTTTTCAAAATCCAAATACTGGAACCGAAATCAGAAAAACAAGAACAAAAAATAGATTAACATTTTGAATGAACTAACACAAATAGCAAGTGGTGACCTGAATCGCTGGAAATTGTTTGACCTGAAATGAAACCAACAGCAAGTCAGATTTTCCAACTTCCAAAATAGTTTACTTTTTTTTTTTGGTAAAATCCAAAAAAGTTTACTGCATCTTTTTCACCTTTTCATTTCCTTTTTTGATCTTTACGTAAAAGAAGAGTGGTTTGAGATTCTTGGAGCACAAAACCACATCGTAACTGTTTAGTGTAAAGCAAGCTAAGGTAGTTGTGGCTCTACAAAAGTTACCTTCATATAATTGGATACAGCTTCTGCACCACTTTTTGTAAACAAATGCTGGTGTTGCTGAATATAGACAAAACAAATGTTTAATCCAAATTCTCATGCCGCTAATTAAGCAATTGATAACAATCAAGAATGGCCATTTCCAACTCTTCCCATGAAAACAGACATCTAAGCCTAAATATATCCAAAAAAAGCAGCAGAATTTTTTCAGCATAGTAAGGTAACCAAAGGTCCAAAACTGACAATAACAACTCTTCTCTAGAAAATGGACGAATTACAAAGTAGTTATTATAACTTACTCATACAGGCACAAAGATCATTTTTCTGTTTGATACCCACTGATTGAAAACCTCTCCGCGAACAAATCACATGAAGTTTACCCAGTGATCATAGTTCCGGCACCTTGATCGGTGAGAATCTCAAGCAGCAACGAATGCGGTACCCGCCCGTCGATGATACTGGCCGTCCTAACCCCTTGCGCAATCGACCTAACACAACAATTCACCTTGGGAATCATCCCGCCCGCGATCTTCCCTTCCTCCACCATCCTCTTCACCCCCTTGATATCAATCTCCTTCACCAAGCTCCCCGTATCCTCCTTATCCTCCAGAATCCCCACCACGTCCGTCAATAGAATAAGCTTCTCTGCCCCCAACGCCGCCGCCAGCTCTCCCGCCGCCGTATCAGCATTGATATTGTATGACTGCCCTTCCTCGTCTGCCGCCACAGATGCAATCACAGGAATATGGTTGGTGTTGATAAGTGGGAACAGGAGGGAGGGGTCGACGGTGGCGATGTCGCCGACAAACCCTAGCTGAGCAGAGTTAGGGTTTGGTTTGGCGGTGAAGAGGCGACCGTCGATGCCCGATAGGCCGACGGCGGTGGCGCCGGCCTTGTTGATTAAGGAGACAAGGTGTTTGTTGACTTTTCCGACGAGAACCATGGAGACTATTTCCATGGTGGAGGCGTCGGTGACGCGGAGGCCGTTGAGGAAGTTGGGCTGGATGTTGAGACGGGTGAGCCAGTGGTTGATTTCGGGGCCACCGCCGTGTACGAAGACAATGCGGAGGCCGACGCAGGAGAGGAGGACGAGGTCGCGGATGACGGAGGATTGGAGGGACTCGGATTTCATGGCTGCGCCACCATACTTGACTACGATTGTTTTGCCTCTGAATTTCTGGATAAAAGGGAGGGATTCGGAGTAGATGTTAACTTGGAGTTGGGGTGGGATCGATGAGTCGTGGGAGGAGTCTAAAAGTGAAAGAGAGGATTTGAGGCATGAAGTGATGAATGGGGACTTGGTGGTGGCGGTGAGTTTGAAGTTGAGGTTATTAGGGGTAAAATGGTGGTGATTTGGTGGCGGTTCTACGAAGTGCGAGTATTTTTTAGAAGATGAGAGAGAGGTGGAAGAGGAGAGGGGAAGAACTTTGGCTGCCACCATCTCTTCTCTTTTCTTTCCAGTTTTGTTCAGCTTCACCTGCTATTGTTGATCTGAAGAAAGAAAATTGTGACCAGTGATTTATAAGGGTTGCTTGCTTAGGGCTGTAGTCCCTAGAAGTACCTGCTCGCTATGTAATTTGAACTGTTCGAGGTGGTTTCTACAATCTGTCCTCTGAAAAAACAAGGGAAAAAAAAATCATTTTCACAGAAGATCAAAAAGAAAACTATCAATTTATGACGGGGTAAGAAATTAGGGATGCCCGAAAAAAAGCCCTAGAAAGCACAAATCAAAAAAACACTGGAGTAGAAACTGAGGACATGTACAAGAATAACTAGGTAATTGGAAGCCAAACCTTCACAGTTGATTTTAACTAGCCATTTTTCCTTTCAACACTACAACAATATTCTCATTTTAAACACCATCCTATCAAATACTATTACTTTCTCTCTCCTACTTCGGCAGGTATTTATCAACCTCCTTCAATTTCTTCTCCAACGGCCATATTTGATCTAAATGTCTCCAATGGAAATTCCCATGACAAAATTTTTTAAAAAAATCACGTGCTTTATTCACAGCCAACATTCCCATTTTTTTCTCAATAAACAGAGAGCAACTAATAGGGAAACAAAAACAAAATACCAAGAACCAAAGAACAATCTGGGGAGCTCATCTGCTGCCAATAAGCCACAAGATGTCAAGGTTACTTCAGTCACAACAACTTATCATAAGAAGACACATACCATGGATTAAACTAACTAGAAGATGTAAAGGCATCAGGAGTTCACAAACTTGTCACAATAAGAAATAACGCAAATCACGCGAACCAGATCACTAGAATATGCACAAAAGGTGAGTTCCACTTCCAACAGTCTACAATTCATATACGTCAGGGCATGTATTTACCAGTGGTCTACACATCCCATAAACTTCAAAAATGAGTTCCATGCACTACTTCTAATCTATAACACATTCACCAATTCACAGGATTTCAAAACATCGTGTTCCATACGCTGCAAAAGTATGAATTGAAGGGGTCAAAAACTGAGTTCCACACACTAGTTTATTCCACTTCTGTATATTTTAAGACTTTGAAACTATTTCTGTTGGAAAAATGTGTTTACTATTTGTGATAAAAATCGATAACATGAGTGCAATAAAATCGGACTCAAAACCTGGAAATTGATGGAAACAAATTGGTGATCTAGGCGAGTGTTTGTGTGTGACACTCTGTATATAAGACAGATTTCGCCCCCGCTACGGCGCTCACGGTTTGCATTGGACGACTGTCTCCCAGCACTTGATCAAAATCCCCCCAAAGCAGCACTTCAATTGGAGGGCCTGGCGAACCATCTTATGTTTGTAACTCTCTCATATGAATGGACTTGAATGAGGGAAATAATATTTATAGGCCAACACGTAACTCTACGAAAAGTAACCAAGAAAAGAGACACATCTATTCGTGAAGGACGCGTCCGTCCACGGCGAACAAGTGCCAATGAAAAGATGCAACTCCAAAATAAATCAATTTTCATTCACACTTAAAACAAAATATTATATCCTATAACATTTTCCAACAATCCCTCACATGAATGAAATTGACTCGATAACCAATGCAAAACAATGCAAATGACAGAGAGAGTACAAGTGGAAATTTCCTGCATAGGATAGGTAGCTTTTGGCTTTGAACCTTCCCTTGTGAAAGACTATCAGATTTACTTGCTAACCAGTGGACACGATGCCTTGAACTGTTTAGCGTTTTGTGTAAACCAAGACAATAGAATTCACATAGAATCTTTCCGAACACAGTTGGTTCTTACGATTGTGCCCATTTTGCCCCTGAAACACCGACTCGTTTTAGAGAGTGCTTTAGAGAATTCAGCCTTAGAAAATTCTCACAGAAGCGGCCCCTTCACACTCACATAGGTGATCTCTTATTAAAGGTATCATGCTATACCCCACTTGCATTTACCAAGGTATAAGAATCATTAAAAGTTAAACTTAACCTAAAATGCTGCAGGCATCACTGTTTCACCATAGGAATGAGTTGGAGAGATTTCTCTTCAGTGATACTCCTAAGTCTCTGTTGGGATTTGTCCCACATTGGTTAATTATCTCCTCCAAAAACTAGTATATGAGCCAGGGCAGCCTCTCCACTCTTCGCCAATTGGTTTGGAGTTGGATGCTCTAACATCCTCAATGCCTTTTCAACTACTGATGGCCATCACATAAAAACTCTTGGAGCATAATTGGACCACGTTGGAGCATCCTCTAAGGAATAGCGTAGCCACTCCGCTCACTAGCTTTTTGTCTAATGCAATGAGTTGATCAAACTCCATTGTAGACCTTGCTATACATGTGCGAGGATTTCAAACTCATTGTTGCTCTCCAATTGTAAAAGTAAATCCACCTGTGGATTTTAAAACTTTAAATTAGATATTCAAATCTCAATACTATTGTGTTAAGAGTATAATTGGACATCTCCAATAGTGCAACACATATTTCAACTTTGTGGAAATTATAAATATGCTCCCCCCACAATTCTGAAATTAGTTTAGAATTCATCAAAATAATTTCCGCCATTTATGACATTACACGAACAATGTCAAAACTCTCTATCTCCATCTCTTTATGTGTTTCAAGAGATATCGGCAAGAGACAACCCCCACATAAAGTAACTCACTCAAAATCGAGTAACTCTTTACTCAAAATAGACGATTTTGTGTGAAGTGCACCATGCACTCTTTGTATCCTTTCAAATTCATTGGATACTCTCAGTAGCATATAAACCGATTTCACTTTATTTAAAAAGTATCGTGTGGGGCGTAGTTGCTTGATAACTATCAAACTCTCAAGATTGTGGAAACTTTAATATTCCAAATCTTTCCATGCCAAATCAAACATAGCAACCCAATCCGTTAGGTCTATTGAAATTGAATTACAAAAAATCCAAAACATGAATTTACACGTTTAGCATTTTCAATAGATTTGGCCCAAGTGACTTCTCAAAATGTCAAAAAAATACGTGACTTATTCACCAAGGGTCACGTCTCTTGGTATAAACGCAACGGTCACAACCCTTAGTTTGAACCTCATAGTCACGTCTCTTGACGTAAACTCAATGGCAACACGAACAAAAAATAACAGAGAACCTTGGAAAGCAAAAATTCACCATACGAGAAATTCAGTGCACAATTGAACATCTTGCAAGTGAACGATGAAATACAACAATGATTTGGAATGGAAACAAATATTTCCAACCTAAGAGCCCGATCTCAAAAAGCTCAACACCTCAATTTTTGAGACATTAGAAATACCACAACTGAACTGATACTTCCCGAACTCAAACTACAAAAGGCCATGAGTTTTCCATGAATTTACCAATTGACAAAATTTCAAGACCTAATTGTTTTTTTAAGTCGGCACACTGGTACAACTAGGTCAAAAAATGCCCAAGCAAACAAAGAATCAAATGAAACAGAAAGAGTGAAAGCAAAAAAAAATCCCAAATTTTCCAAATTCCTTTTTTACACTCCTCGAATAACCATATTCAATGCACAAACAAGTTTCTCAGGTCAATTACACCAATCTCAAGCAAATAATAAACTGAACATGCAGGGATAAAACATTTAATATATTCTTACTAAAACTTCAATAGTTCCCTCCTTTTCGTGGTTGGATTGATTATGAATCTAAAAATTCACCAATCTTTTTTTTTTGGGTAAATAAAATTCACCAATCTTGTTAATGGGATCTTGCAGAAATTTCAACCCCCAAATTTTTCTACACCCCTCCCATTAACAACTCATCAAATTTATAGGATTCTTGCCCAAGATTTTTATAGCCGAAATTTTTTGGTTCAGAATAGGAAGAAGAGAGGAGATAAACCTGTGATTTGGATGGAGATGAATGACGACCGACGAAACCAAGAAGCTCTGAGAGAATGAGAGTCGAACGGGAAGATGGAGCACTGTCCATGCATCAGCAACAGCAGCAGCAGAAGAAGAAAAACGCGAGGGGAGAGAGAGTGGGAGTGAGGGTGAGAGAGAGCGTTGGGAGAAAAAAGGTAAATTCTAAATTACCCCCAAACTTTACACTTAAATGTCTAATAGACTCCGACACTTTTAAAAAAATCAATTTTACTTTCAAAGTTATACCACGTACGTATAACTTCACCGGTTCAAAAAAATGTAATTATAGCTTTGATTTTGTTCTGCTGAATTAATTAGTGTTTTGTACTTTCTGAATTGATCTTAGGTTCGGTCTTGGGATGTATTTGGAGGTACTGAATATTGTCTAATTCCTTAATACGCTTAGTGATTTGTATTCCTATTCTTTAGGTCATATTGTATATGTACGTGATGGATATCAAGCCTGATAGTGTTGACTGTGTTGTATAATTAGCTCAACAAAGAAAAAGTGATTTATGGATTCTTCAGGCAGTGGGCCTAGAATGGAAAGAATGTTCATCGATGATGAATTTTATTAATGTATTTCGTTGGCATGTGCTCAAATTTTGTGCAAATTATGGATGTTTCCATTCACAACTCGGACAAGCTCCTTTCCTCACTCATACTTACATTTGTTTATGCTTGATTGATACTGTATGATGATAAGACAACTTTTAATTTAATTTCTTTGTTTTCATCCCTCTAGTAGTGATCATTTTTGTTTGGGTAGTGATAATGCAAAAACTATTTTTGTTGGTGCCAAAACTTCAGTGTATAAAAAATTTGTACAGTGCACATGGTATAAACCTTTTGTGCACCAGAGTTTTGACATTAACAAAAACAGTTTTGGCATTATCATTTCCTTCTTCTTTTTTTTGGTTGATCATTAATAGTAATTAACTGTTAGTGCTGCTATATTTAGTGTGCCGCTAAACTTTTACTATCATATTTTGTTCATATTATTTTTACTTTCCTGATTCTTCTCGTCAAAAATGAATTTGAAAAAGTTACATATTTCAGCCAAAAAAGTTTAATTACCAACAACGAAAATATGTCATTAACTAAATATAAATTAATTAGTCCAAACTCCACCTCAATATAATAACTATGATGTATTAACCATCGAAAGAGAAACAATGGTAATGTGCGTACTTGAGTTTGTCTGAAGAAAATATTTTATTCTAAAAAAGATAACAGATATAGTAGATGGATGATTATGGGACAACTCCGCCTGGTTCATGCATAAAGTCTTATCTTTATTTCTCAGCCGGTCCCAAGCCTGAATAAAGGAGGAGGGTTGTGCATTAGGTAGCTGACAGCCAGCACGTAAAAAAAAACCGTTAGATCTTTATGACATGAATCCAAATATGATTACGAGACCCCACAAAATTGAAGGAAAAATTCTATGGAACTGCCATAAGACCAGCTATGCTTAATGGGACAGAATATTGGCCTATTAAGAAACAACATGTGAGCAAGATGAGTGTAGCGAAAATGAGAATGTTGAGGTGGATGTGTGGTAAGACTAGAAGAGACATGATTAAAAATGAAATAGTTCGTGAGATGGCAGGTGTAGAACCCATAAAGGAGAAGTTGAGGGAAAATAGGCTAAGGTGGTTTGGGCATGTCTACCGTAGAGCAGAAGATGCAGTAGTTAAGAGAGCGAATAAGATAACTCTAGGTAGCAATGCTACGGAGAGGGATAGACCTAAATTGACATTAGATGCTGTTGTGCGCAAAAATACAAGTATAATGGGTTTGTGTGAACAAGTGGCCCTTGACAGAGCTCAATGGAGGAAACAGATTCATGTAACCGACCCCAAGTGATTGGAACGTAAGGCTCGATTTGGTTTGATTTGGTTTGAGGATTATGGGGACCCTGCTGTCCCAGCATGGGTGTTGGCCCCTTCCAAACCATCCATGCTCAGTAACAGACGGCTCAAATTTCATCTTGGCTGAATGGTTGAAATCAGTTCGACCGAGATAAAATCCAAGCCGTTCATTGTTGAGCATGAACGGCCCAGATGTGACCAGCACCCATATTGGTTCCCAAGGGACAGCAGGTCCAGGTTATTTTTTACATCCATTTAATTTGGCTTAGTCAAGGAGAGCGGCCAGAAGAGAAATCATTTGCCTTTCTTATGGTTTTATTTCTCTTTTCTCTTTCCTTTTTCCTTTTCGAACATTGCCCATGTGATCGAATCAAGAATGCAATTCTTGCTAACAGATAGAAAAAACTCCTTTCTTTCTTGTCCAAAAGTTGTTTGGACAAGTACGTATCAAATCATAAAAACAAAAAAAAAATCCCATTTTCCCAAAAAAGTTTAGAACTAATAACATGTACATGATTTAATAAGTTGGCTATTCTCTCCTCTTGGTGCAGTTGATTCTCCACGATAATTGGCATTTTCTCTGATTTTTTTGTTTGCACTTTAATTTACATGAAGAACAAAGTAGTACTGGTTTGAAGCCAAACTAGGTCGAAACCAAAAATTTAGCTTCGGATAACCAAAACTCGCAGTAACTAAGTTTGGCATATAAATGGTGTTCTCTCAAAAGTTCAAGGATGATAGTGAGATGAGATTGGTGTTCCTCTAATATGTTGGCTAACTAATTAATCTTCGCCATGAAACTCCACTGCAAAATTTTATCTAAGATAAACTATTTTGAAATCTAACCACAAAAGACGAAACAACGACAAAATTTCACAAAATCATACCCCCAACCTAAACAAAAACTCAACACTTTATAATTAGGCCCAAATTGCTACTTTGACGGCAACATTCCATCAGCTACAAACACAAGGACCCCACAAATTAAACGTACTTCCAATACAATTTCAATTAAAAATCTGTGTTAGAATCAATTGAAAGAGGCACGCTAACATATAGCAAAAATATATATCCATGTAGAGAGAGAGAGAGAGAGAGAGAGAGAGAGAGAGAGGGAGGGAGGGAGGGAGGGACCTGGGAAAGATCGGAGTAGAATCTTTGGCCCGAAAAGACGAGCAGTTCCGGTCTGAATTCCCAACGCGTCGATTTCAACGATCGAACCAGAAGATTCAAGATTTGATCAAAAGAAAAAGGCTTGTGTGGTGTTTTAGTCGCTATACTTATGGGTAGGTTTCAATTTGGTTCTTAAATATTTTAATGCCTCAATCTTGTCCTCAGAATTTTATGTAGATTTCAATTTGATCCTTATATTTTTAAATGTTTCAATATCTTTTGAGTCATTTTTTAAATTATTTTTTATAGTTATATATTTTTCTTGAGTGTAAAGTATTGCCTTTTGGTTATTTGTTTCCTATTATGCATTTTTTATCCGAGTTTCCTATTATGCTTGTGTCTTAGTAGTCTATAAATAAGCATTGTAAGCCTTATGACAACTGTTGAGTTTGAATATAAAAAAACAGTCTCATTCTTATTATTTGTATAACAAGAACTCTTTTATATATTTATATAAAATAGAGAGTGTGTGTGTGTGTGTGTGTGTTATTGTTGTTGTTGGGGGGGTTGCAATGGGTTTACAAGTGGGACTTGGGCAAGATGAGTTTAGGTTAGAAAGAGAAATCCATGGGGGAAGATTGTGGATTGACAGTGAGAAAAAGGCTGGGAAAACATCTGAAATTGGGTTGAATTTTTTGTTTTTGAAAAACAGAGGGTGGGTAGAGAATTTTCAGGAAACAAATGGTCATGTCACCAATTCTGTTAGTTTTGAGATCGAGGGCAGCGACATGGGGGAAATTTATGAGTTATTAAATAGTGCAAATGTTTAGGGGAAATTACAGAAACCCCCCATGAACTACCACCCGCCCACACATTGCCCCCACATGCTACAAAATCCAACACTTAACCCCCTCTAACTACCATAAACTGAAAACGTGAGGATTGCCGTTTGCAATCTGTTAAAGTTTTGGATGGAACTCAAGCATTGGACAACTTTGCCCTCTTCTCCCTTTTTATCTATTTATACACCCTTAAATATCTATTGACAGAATTGCAACTGCTCGAGATCTCTCGATCTCTTTCTCTCTTACAAAGAGTACACAACAATGGGAGTAATTTATCTCCTACTACTCACACTCTCTCACTACCCTCAGCAAACCTCACTAACATCCTCTCACACTTCCCAGAATACAGCCTCTTCAATAGCTACCTCACCTAAACGAAGCAGATCGACGGCGAGATCAACAGTCGCGAGACCCTCACCGTCCTCGTCCTCACCAACGCCGCCATGTCCGCACTCGCAACCAAACCCCCCTCTCCGGCCGTCATAAAAATGCCCTCAGGCTCCACGTCCTCCTCGACTTTGACGCCATTAAGCTCCACCAGATCTCTCTGACGGAACCATCGTCTCCACCACCCTCTACCAGACCATCGGCAACGCGCCTGGCCAAATTGGCTCCGTCAACATCACCGACTTGAAGGGCAGCAAGGTCGGGTTTGGCTCGGCCCCACATCGGCTTTGGGTTGGCACTCGACGCGACGTACACCAAGGAAGTGAAGCAGATTCTGTAAAAGGTGAGCTGCATTCCTATAATTAGGTTGTTCTTTGTTTAAGCTGAAACCCTAACTTGATGCTATTGTAACTTTTTTTTTCATAGACGAAATGGGATTGTGGGTTCTTCTACTGGTATGAACCTTCTATTTGGGAAGACAGGAGTGATTTTGATTTGGGGCCAATGAGGTTCAGACAAATGCAAAAGCTTTTAGGACTGTTGAACAATGATGTGAGAGTTCATTATCCATGAAATACTAGTGTATTCAATTCAGTTTTTCGGGAAAAAAAAGGGGACAAAAGGCACATACCATTAAGCTTTCAGCTGGAGCAAGAGCAGACAAGGAACTTTTAGGGTTAAGAGCCCTTTATTGCTTTCTATACTAAGAAAGTGGATGAGCATTTTGGAGCCATTTTTTTCCTGAGGTAAGGGGGATTTGGTCCTACATGTGTGTGTATACTGCAAAAGAAAGAGGGGTATTAAGGTAATTCATGACTTCTGTTAACAGAGTCAGTCATGTTTTCAGTTTATGGTAGTTGGAGGGGGTTAAGTGTTGGATTTTATAGTATGAGGGGGCAATGTGTGGATGGGTGGTAGTTTTGTGGGGGGTTTCTGTAATTTCCCCAAATGTTTATGTGACATTTTGTCAAGGTAAGGTATTTCCGTGTGATTTTGGTAAAAGGTAAGGGGTTATTTTGAAATTTCAATAAGGACGTGTAGTTCATGTCACCTATCCCGCTAGTTTTTAGACTGAGGATGACGGAAGGGGGAAATTTATGAGTTATTCAATAGTACAAATGTTTATATGTCATTTAGGAAATGTCAAATGTCTTTGTATGATTTTGGTGATGTCTTTGTATGATATTGGTGAAAGATCAGGAATTATTTTGGAATTTTCCCTAATAAATAAGGTGATTACATAAAGATTGGTGGTGGATGGCCGTCTGGGGACGACTTGCAACTTTTTGATGACATAAAGATCATGGTTAAGGCTCTCTCTATTTTTTTTTCTTTTTTCAGGCGATATACATCAACAGGAATTAGTGGAGGGGTGTTAGAGTTAGCACGGGAGTCCAGAGACTATCCATAGCCCTGGCCCCCAAAGGACTTGTCCCCTGTGGGGCTCGAATCCAAGACCTTCTACAAAGGGAGGCAGTAACTTATCAATTGTAATAAAGCAATGGTTGCCGGCTCTCTCTGGTTGGTAGCTTAGAACTTGGCCACCCCGTTTGATAACAGTGATAGATAGGTGAGATTCATAAGGAGATGAGATTAAAATTGTAATTAGTAATGAGAAGGGATTGATAATGAGTATATCTATTTAGGATGAAATTAGATGATGAGATTATTAATACCATGTTTGTTTTCATGGGATATGATTGGATTGATAGTATATATTTACATTTTTGCCCTTATGCAAAGTAGCTTCCATTAGTAGTCCAAGGGCAACTTTGTGTTTTGGCATCAACCTACTTGGGATTGGATTACCAATACCAAGTCCCAAGAAGTATTATGAATCCCCCCCTAAAGGCAACACCACTCATCCAAAGGGATTATTAGTCCGGATCTATATGGGTTACCAAACACAGGTTTAGGAGTCCCTTGGGATTGGTAGTCCAATCCAAAGGCGTAAAGGTTATCGAACGACTATATTTAGTACCAACCCTTTTGGCCTGTTTGGATGCCGGATTTGGAGCCGCCCTGATATAATCTCCTGGTCCACTCAAATCCGATGTTTGGGAGTGAAAATGGGAAGGGGGATTTGAGCCTCCCGGATTTCTTCTCCACCCTCTTCCCAGATTAGTCCGCCTCTTCTAGATTAGGTACTCCCTGTCGTTAGTGAAGCGGCTTGCCATTTTGACTGTTTTGCCTTCACTTTTCTCTTTTCACGCCTCTTTACACGGGCTAACAGAGAGAGAGAGAGAAGACAGACAAGAGATCGAAGATAGAGAAAAGGTGAAGAGTGGTACCTCGAAGAGAACATCGGAGTCGGAGAAGGAGGTTGTCGATCGTCGATGTCAGAGTAATCAGACCAGGAGTGAGCGAGGACGGTGCGACCCTGGTTTGGGTTTTGGCAAGTGGAGCCTGGAGGAAGAGGTTGGGGGGAGCGAGGGAGGCGGTGGTGGTGGTGGATCTGTGGGTGGGGTTTTATTTTTGGAAAATGGGGAGTCAAGGAATCTGTGTATATCTACACCTCATTACATATACACATATGTAATTTTTTCTAATACATGCTGATTTTTCCATTTTTTCACTTACTAATTACTACATTTGTAATTTTTCAGAAAATAATATTTTTTTTGGTAAAAAACATGATTTCAACATTTTGTATTCTTCATTAAAAAAAAAAAAGCATTTTGTATTCTAAAATGAAATTATTTTTTCCTAATATTAAAGATAAATATCAATTATTCTAATTAGTATGAAATAAACCAATCTTGACTTCTTGAGCATTGAAAAATCAAAATGGGGGCAACTAAATCATTTGACATTAAATCCCATCATATCCACTTTTCATATCCTCCTCCTCAAAAAACTATCCAAACACCTCATTACAAATCTACCCTTCTTAAGATGTGAGGCCACCCTCTTTAACATATCACCCCTTATTACATATTCACCTTAAAATCCACCCTCATTCTATATCCACCTAAAACAAATTCTCCATCCAAACAGGTCGTTTGTATTCAAAGAGCGTCTACTGTGCGCAACCCTTTTTATGGGTGTATTATATGCACCCAGCTTCATCACCATTGGATTGAGCGTCTACTCATCCTAATCCTTCAATACTTAATTGTCAATTATTCCTTGTGACTGGCTACCGATTCTTTCTCTCTGTCCCTGCCTCCCTCAGAGGCAAATTGCAACCCCCCCCCCCCCCCCCCCCCCCCCCCCCCCCCAATTTTATCTTATTTCTCTTTTATTTATTTAATTATCTTTATATCTTTTTTCTCTTTTATTTATTTAATTATCTTTAATTGGACAGGTATTCAATTCAGTTTTTCGGGAAAAAAAAGGGGACAAAAGGCACATACCATTAAGCTTTCAGCTGGAGCAAGAGCAGACAAGGAACTTTTAGGGTTAAGAGCCCTTTATTGCTTTCTATACTAAGAAAGTGGATGAGCATTTTGGAGCCATTTTTTTCCTGAGGTAAGGGGGATTTGGTCCTACATGTGTGTGTATACTGCAAAAGAAAGAGGGGTATTAAGGTAATTTCATGACTTCTGTTAACAGAGTCAGTCATGTTTTCAGTTTATGGTAGTTGGAGGGGGTTAAGTGTTGGATTTTATAGTATGAGGGGGCAATGTGTGGATGGGTGGTAGTTTGTGGGGGGTTTCTGTAATTTCCCCAAATGTTTATGTGACATTTTGTCAAGGTAAGGTATTTCCGTGTGATTTTGGTAAAAGGTAAGGGGTTATTTTGAAATTTCAATAAGGACGTGTAGTTCATGTCACCTATCCCGCTAGTTTTTAGACTGAGGATGACGGAAGGGGGGAAATTTATGAGTTATTCAATAGTACAAATGTTTATATGTCATTTAGGAAATGTCAAATGTCTTTGTATGATTTTGGTGATGTCTTTGTATGATATTGGTGAAAGATCAGGAATTATTTTGGAATTTTCCCTAATAAATAAGGTGATTACATAAAGATATGGTGGTGGATGGCCGTCTGGGGACGACTTGCAACTTTTTGATGACATAAAGATCATGGTTAAGGCTCTCTCTATTTTTTTTTTCTTTTTTCAGGCGATATACATCAACAGGAATTAGTGGAGGGGTGTTAGAGTTAGCACGGGAGTCCAGAGACTATCCATAGCCCTGGCCCCCAAAGGACTTGTCCCCTGTGGGGCTCGAATCCAAGACCTTCTACAAAGGGGAGGCAGTAACTTATCAATTGTAATAAAGCAATGGTTGCCGGGCTCTCTCTGGTTGGTAGCTTAGAACTTGGCCACCCCGTTTGATAACAGTGATAGATAGGTGAGATTCATAAGGAGATGAGATTAAAATTGTAATTAGTAATGAGAAGGGATTGATAATGAGTATATCTATTTAGGATGAAATTAGATGATGAGATTATTAATACCATGTTTGTTTTCATGGGATATGATTGGATTGATAGTATATATTTACATTTTTGCCCTTATGCAAAGTAGCTTCCATTAGTAGTCCAAGGGCAACTTTGTGTTTTGGCATCAACCTACTTGGGATTGGATTACCAATACCAAGTCCCAAGAAGTATTATGAATCCCCCCCTAAAGGCAACACCACTCATCCAAAGGGATTATTAGTCCGGATCTATATGGGTTACCAAACACAGGTTTAGGAGTCCCTTGGGATTGGTAGTCCAATCCAAAGGCGTAAAGGGTTATCGAACGACTATATTTAGTACCAACCCTTTTGGCCTGTTTGGATGCCGGATTTGGAGCCGCCCTGATATAATCTCCTGGTCCACTCAAATCCGATGTTTGGGAGTGAAAATGGGAAGGGGGATTTGAGCCTCCCGGATTTCTTCTCCACCTCTTCCCAGATTAGTCCGCCTCTTCCTAGATTAGGTACTCCCTGTCGTTAGTGAAGCGGCTTGCCATTTTGACTGTTTTGCCTTCACTTTTCTCTTTTCACGCCTCTTTACACGGGCTAACAGAGAGAGAGAGAGAAGACAGACAAAGAGATCGAAGATAGAGAAAAGGTGAAGGAGTGGTACCTCGAAGAGAACATCGGAGTCGGAGAGGAGGTTGTCGATCGTCGATGTCAGAGTAATCAGACCAGGAGTGAGCGAGGACGGTGCGACCCTGGTTTGGGTTTTGGCAGTGGAGCCTGGAGGAAGAGGTTGGGGGGAGCGAGGGAGGCGGTGGTGGTGGTGGATCTGTGGGTGGGGTTTTATTTTTGGAAAATGGGGAGTCAAGGAATCTGTGTATATCTACACCTCATTACATATACACATATGTAATTTTTTCTAATACATGCTGATTTTTCCATTTTTTCACTTACTAATTACTACATTTGTAATTTTTCAGAAAATAATATTTTTTTTTGGTAAAACATGATTTCAACATTTTGTATTCTTCATTAAAAAAAAAAAAGCATTTTGTATTCTAAAATGAAATTATTTTTTCCTAATATTAAAGATAAATATCAATTATTCTAATTAGTATGAAATAAACCAATCTTGACTTCTTGAGCATTGAAAAATCAAAATGGGGGCAACTAAATCATTTGACATTAAATCCCATCAATCCACTTTTCATATCCTCCTCCTCAAAAACTATCCAAACACCTCATTACAAATCTACCCTTCTTAAGATGTGAGGCCACCCTCTTTAACATATCACCCCTTATTACATATTCACCTTAAAATCCACCCTCATTCTATATCCACCTAAAACAAATTCTCCATCCAAACAGGTCGTTTGTATTCAAAGAGCGTCTACTGTGCGCAACCCTTTTTATGGGTGTATTATATGCACCCAGCTTCATCACCATTGGATTGAGCGTCTACTCATCCTAATCCTTCAATACTTAATTGTCAATTATTCCTTGTGACTGGCTACCGATTCTTTCTCTCTGTCCCTGCCTCCCTCAGAGGCAAATTGCAACCCCACACACCCCCCCCCCCCCCCCCCCCCCCCCCAATTTTATCTTATTTCTCTTTTATTTATTTAATTATCTTTATATCTTTTTTCTCTTTTATTTATTTAATTATCTTTAATTGGACAGGTATTCAATTCAGTTTTTCGGGAAAAAAAAGGGGACAAAAGGCACATACCATTAAGCTTTCAGCTGGAGCAAGAGCAGACAAGGAACTTTTAGGGTTAAGAGCCCTTTATTGCTTTCTATACTAAGAAAGTGGATGAGCATTTTGGAGCCATTTTTTCCTGAGGTAAGGGGGATTTGGTCCTACATGTGTGTGTATACTGCAAAAGAAAGAGGGTATTAAGGTAATTTCATGACTTCTGTTAACAGAGTCAGTCATGTTTTCAGTTTATGGTAGTTGGAGGGGGTTAAGTGTTGGATTTTATAGTATGAGGGGGCAATGTGTGGATGGGTGGTAGTTTGTGGGGGGTTTCTGTAATTTCCCCAAATGTTTATGTGACATTTTGTCAAGGTAAGGTATTTCCGTGTGATTTTGGTAAAAGGTAAGGGTTATTTTGAAATTTCAATAAGGACGTGTAGTTCATGTCACCTATCCCGCTAGTTTTTAGACTGAGGATGACGGAAGGGGGGAAATTTATGAGTTATTCAATAGTACAAATGTTTATATGTCATTTAGGAAATGTCAAATGTCTTTGTATGATTTTGGTGATGTCTTTGTATGATATTGGTGAAAGATCAGGAATTATTTTGGAATTTTCCCTAATAAATAAGGTGATTACATAAAGATATGGTGGTGGATGGCCGTCTGGGGACGACTTGCAACTTTTTGATGACATAAAGATCATGGTAAGGCTCTCTCTATTTTTTTTTTCTTTTTTCAGGCGATATACATCAACAGGAATTAGTGGAGGGGTGTTAGAGTTAGCACGGGAGTCCAGAGACTATCCATAGCCCTGGCCCCCAAAGGACTTGTCCCCTGTGGGGCTCGAATCCAAGACCTTCTACAAAGGGGAGGCAGTAACTTATCAATTGTAATAAAGCAATGGTTGCCGGGCTCTCTCTGGTTGGTAGCTTAGAACTTGGCCACCCCGTTTGATAACAGTGATAGATAGGTGAGATTCATAAGGAGATGAGATTAAAATTGTAATTAGTAATGAGAAGGGATTGATAATGAGTATATCTATTTAGGATGAAATTAGATGATGAGATTATTAATACCATGTTTGTTTTCATGGGATATGATTGGATTGATAGTATATATTTACATTTTTGCCCTTATGCAAAGTAGCTTCCATTAGTAGTCCAAGGGCAACTTTGTGTTTTGGCATCAACCTACTTGGGATTGGATTACCAATACCAAGTCCCAAGAAGTATTATGAATCCCCCCCTAAAGGCAACACCACTCATCCAAAGGGATTATTAGTCCGGATCTATATGGGTTACCAAACACAGGTTTAGGAGTCCCTTGGGATTGGTAGTCCAATCCAAAGGCGTAAAGGGTTATCGAACGACTATATTTAGTACCAACCCTTTTGGCCTGTTTGGATGCCGGATTTGGAGCCGCCCTGATATAATCTCCTGGTCCACTCAAATCCGATGTTTGGGAGTGAAAATGGGAAGGGGGATTTGAGCCTCCCGGATTTCTTCTCCACCTCTTCCCAGATTAGTCCGCCTCTTCCTAGATTAGGTACTCCCTGTCGTTAGTGAAGCGGCTTGCCATTTTGACTGTTTTGCCTTCACTTTTCTCTTTTCACGCCTCTTTACACGGGCTAACAGAGAGAGAGAGAGAAGACAGACAAAGAGATCGAAGATAGAGAAAAGGTGAAGGAGTGGTACCTCGAAGAGAACATCGGAGTCGGAGAAGGAGGTTGTCGATCGTCGATGTCAGAGTAATCAGACCAGGAGTGAGCGAGGACGGTGCGACCCTGGTTTGGGTTTTGGCAAGTGGAGCCTGGAGGAAGAGGTTGGGGGGAGCGAGGGAGGCGGTGGTGGTGGTGGATCTGTGGGTGGGGTTTTATTTTTGGAAAATGGGGAGTCAAGGAATCTGTGTATATCTACACCTCATTACATATACACATATGTAATTTTTTCTAATACATGCTGATTTTTCCATTTTTTCACTTACTAATTACTACATTTGTAATTTTTCAGAAAATAATATTTTTTTTGGTAAAAAACATGATTTCAACATTTTGTATTCTTCATTAAAAAAAAAAAAGCATTTTGTATTCTAAAATGAAATTATTTTTTCCTAATATTAAAGATAAATATCAATTATTCTAATTAGTATGAAATAAACCAATCTTGACTTCTTGAGCATTGAAAAATCAAAATGGGGGCAACTAAATCATTTGACATTAAATCCCATCATATCCACTTTTCATATCCTCCTCCTCAAAAAACTATCCAAACACCTCATTACAAATCTACCCTTCTTAAGATGTGAGGCCACCCTCTTTAACATATCACCCCTTATTACATATTCACCTTAAAATCCACCCTCATTCTATATCCACCTAAAACAAATTCTCCATCCAAACAGGTCGTTTGTATTCAAAGAGCGTCTACTGTGCGCAACCCTTTTTATGGGTGTATTATATGCACCCAGCTTCATCACCATTGGATTGAGCGTCTACTCATCCTAATCCTTCAATACTTAATTGTCAATTATTCCTTGTGACTGGCTACCGATTCTTTCTCTCTGTCCCTGCCTCCCTCAGAGGCAAATTGCAACCCCCCACCCCCCCCCCCCCCCCCAATTTTATCTTATTTCTCTTTTATTTATTTAATTATCTTTATATCTTTTTTCTCTTTTATTTATTTAATTATCTTTAATTGGACAGGCGCCCATCCCCCCCCCCCCCCCCCCCCCCCCATTTTATCTTATTTCTCTTTTATTTATTTAATTATCTTTATATCTTTTTTCTCTTTTATTTATTTAATATTATTTAAGTGTTCCAATTTTCAATCCAGTTAAATCGGTACAAAGATCTTTTTTTTATCATTTTATTCTAAATTGTCATAATAAATTTTTGGCTCCAAGGCCTTCCAACGAGCACCATAAGGCTCCTTATTTAGTTTCAGGTCGCTCTTAGGGTGCTCATTGAAAGGTCTTAAAGGCAAAAATTCATTACGACCATCTAGGATAAAATGATAAGAAAAATAAGACCTTCGCATCGGTTCAAACGGACTGTAAATTGAAATACTTATTTTTTTGCACCGTTTATATATTAAAAAATATAGTTAAAAAATTAAGTGTTTCAATTTTCAATCTATTTGAACCGGTGTAAAGATCTTATTTTTCTGATCATTTTATCTTAGATGGTCATAATGAATTTTTGGTTCTAAGACCTTTCAATGGGCACTCTAAGAGAGCCCTGAAACTAAATAAAGAGTCTTAGGGTACTCATTGAAAGGCCTTAGTGCCAAAAATTCATTACGACCATTTAGGATAAAATAAAAAATAATAATAAGATCTTCGAACCGGTTCAACGAGACTAAAATTTGGAACTCTTAATTTTTTAATCGTATTTTTTAAACCAAAAACAAAAGCCATATATTCCTATCCAAAACTTTTTTTCTTAAAATGATTAAATCTTTTACCTCTCAATGACTGAATCAAGGAAAAACATAGATTCTCGTGACTTCTGGCGAATGAAACCAAAATCCTTAAATGCATAGAAAAAAGAGGAGTTAATTCTAGGCTAGTCCTAATATTGGATTCCATAACCCACCAAATCCTATAGGGTAAAAGTGCAATGCTCATTAAGTCCTGTGGATGTAATTTTACTCCTTTACCCTAGTTAAATAGTAACAAATGAGCACAACCCATCATTTAGGGTTTCAAATGAATGCAGCTCACCCCCCACCGTCGCCGCCGCCGCTACCATCACACCACCACCACAACGGTCGCCGCCGCCACCACGCCACCCTGACCGCCCCCACCACCATGTCACCACCGCGCCACCACCACCACGCCTCTTCCACCACCACCACCATCACGCCACCACCACAACGACCACCACCACGCCGCCGCCACCACCGCCACCACAATAACCACCACCACGTCGCCACCAGCACCACTCCACCAGCACCACAACACCGCCCCCACCACCACAACCATAACCTCCACCATCACCAGTACGCCGCCGCCACAAAAATCACCACCATGCCATCACCGCAGCCGCCACCACCACCACAATTAACAATGATAATTTTTGTCTTAATTAATATTAATTAATTTCTATATAAATTAAGAGTGTTAATTTTTATATAACTTCACACCACAATTAATAATATTAATTAATTTCTATATAAATTAAGAGTGTTAATTTTTATATAAATTCACACCATAATTAATAGTGTTAATTAACAGTTGGCCCATATAACCTCCTACACCCCTACTCCACCACCACCGCCACGATTAACAATGTTAAATTCTGTCTAAATTTATAATTAACAGTGTTGATTTTCATTTAAATTTACACCACAATTAACAATGTTAATTTTCATTGTCTTCATTTCTTAGCCAATTATCAATTAAGGAAATGATAATATATGAAAAAATTTACGATACACATCCTTGTATATGAAGGATTCTTAAATTTGGACGGAATTTAATACTGTTAATTATAAATTTAGACAGAATTTAACACTGTTACTTGTGGCGGTAGTGGTAGTGGAGTGGTAGTATAGGAGGTTATATGGGCCAACTGTTAATTAACACTGTTAATTGTGGTGTAAATTTATATGAAAATTAACATTGTTAATTTAGATAGAAATTAACACTATTAATTGTGACGGTGGTAGTGGTGGCGGCGACGATGTGGTAGTGGTGATTGTGGTGGCGATGGTGGCGGCGGCGTGGTGGTGGTGGTAGAGTGGTGGTGGTGGTGATAGTTGGCGGTGACGGCGTTGTGGTGGTGGTGGTGTAGGAGATTGTATATGTATGGGTAAATTGTTAATTTATACAAAAATTAACACTGTTAATTATGTAACACTGTTAATTAAGGTGGTGGTGGTGTAGAAGGTCATATGGGTCGACTGTTAATTTAGACAAAAGTTAACACTGTTAATTGTAGTGGCGGCGGCATGGTGGCAAACTAACACTGTTAATTATGGTGGTAGTGGTGGTGTAGGAGGTTATATGGGTTGACTGTTAATTTAGACAAAAATTAACACTGTTAATTGTGGTGGCGGTGGTGGTGATGGTGGTAGTGGTGTGGTGGTGGTAGCGGTGGCAAAATAGTGGTGGTGGTGGTGGTGGCGTGGTGGTGTGGGTGGTGGCGGTGGTGGTGGTGGCATGGTTGCGGTGGTGTTGGTGGCACAGTGGCAATGTGTTGGTGGTGGTGGTGGTATCGGTGGTGGCGGTGGTGGCCTAGTGGGGGTGGTGGCGATGTGGTGGTAGTGGTGGCGGCAACAATGGCGGCGGTGGGGGGTGGCGTCGTGGTGGTGGTGGCGGCATGGTAGTAGTGGTTGGATCGTCTCTCTCCAATCATTTTTTTTTTACGAGGGATATTTTTGACAACAAAATAATGAAGAGGACTTACTGAGCTATAGGCTTTTTGGATATGACCTAGTACGCTATTTTTCACCTAGACAGGATCGGCCAGAAAGTTCCCCTAGAAAGAGTGATGCGGATGCTCTAACAAGTGGATTTTCTCTTTATTTCCTTCTTTTTTCCTTTGTGAGAATTGATATTCACGCTTTTTTTACTATTCACACTTTCTTTTTCTTCTTTTAACAAAAAATAATAATAATACATACTCTTTCAACACTAAAAAAAAAAAAGTGTGAATAATAACAAAAAAAAGTGTGTGAATATCAATTTTTGAAATTAAATTCAAAAATCAATTTTTTTAAGTAAAAACAAAAATAATCCAACGTAGATAGTTTTTGAATTTTTTTTTTCTCATTGGTTGCAATTTGTTTCTTAAAAAGTGCAATATCATGTCATACAAGGTGCAACGTTATTTGATTGAGAAAGCAAATGATATGTTTTTCAAAAAAATAACGTACAATTTGATACTACACTGCCTCTTGTGTTATATAGAAAGTAGGGGTGTCAAATGGGCGGATTTGAGCCAAATTGGGTAAGTTATTAGTGGGTTGAGTCTTTAATGAGTCATTGACCCATTTGGACCCAATTAGTTATGATCTCAATTATTCATACCAAACCCATTTATTTGAAATCAAACCCAATCTGCCCATTAATCCAATTACATCTATATTAAAATTTAAAATGGCTAAAATACCCTTATACATTTAAATGACCAAATTACCCTTATACATTTAAATGACCAAATTACCCCTGTATTCGAAAATTATCATATTACCCTATATACTAAACTGACCAAATTACCCCCGTATACTAAAATGGCCAAATTACCCCTATATACTAAAATTACGGGTAAATTGAATAGGAGGACATAGTCTAGGAGTTTATGCCACAATTAGTCCATTTACTTTTTCCCTTATAGTCTCCAGGACAATTGGCACTCAATCTCTCAAAAATACCCTCCGACGTATCTGTTCATTTTTTGTGTATCTGTTGATTTTTTAATTTATTTTGACCGTTGACTAGCGTTGACCGGCGTTAACTGGTATATCTGTTCATTTTTATTGTATCTGTTGATTTTTTATTTTTACCTCCACCACTTTTACCACCACAACTGTAACGCCCCGATTTTCCAAGGTATTTCGGGCGCATTATTCTTAAAATATGCTAAAATTTACAAACTTCTAGGCCCCCATTTATCCTTATACAAAAATTACAATTTCAAAATAATACAAAAAAATCTATATACATTTATTTAACAAAAGCAACCCCAGAGCGACTCTAGTTTTGACACGAATTCCAAGCAACGTTGGCCCAGACTCCGTTCCAGGAATCCCACCTGTATCAACTGCTCCACTGTGGAATCCTGCACACTCTGGCAAATTGAACGCCGAAGCAAACGATTTGCCAGAATACAAACGTATCCGTGAGTGATAATTCACCCAGTAGAATAATCCCAATCCTACCAACCCCTTACTCTACAATTAGCATTTAATAATAACAGTAATATCACAATTGAAAACGCATGAGAGGTCAAAATAATAGCACATCGTCATTTTCCTTACTATCCATCATCTTACATGTAATCTAAGGATCCTCTCCACGAGATCCTTTCCTCCCACATCCACTAACTACAACCGTCTCATGAGTCCATCCTTCCTCTTGCTTATCCTGTACCAGGGTCCTAAGTGAGCGCACCTAAGTTATGTACCAAGCATGTTCTCACTTAAGACCATAACAGGAGGATCGAATCATCCCATGACGCATCGTACATTAGGGTCGGACATCCCTACCCCACGCTAACTCTAACCGTCTCATGGGACCCATTCTCTTTCTCAAGAGAAACTTCCCATGACGTATCATGTATTAACGTCACAACATTTCTCAACACAGGGCCCCATTGGTTACCCATTTCAACACAGGGCCCCATTGGTTACCCTTGCCATTGCCATGGCTCAAATCACATTCCACAACCTCACACCTCAACAATTTACCAATTTTCCTTTACTTAACATCGTCTACGTGAGTCACTACTCGTAACCACCCAGTGAACCTAAGTCCATTCTAGCACGTACAGCATGATACAGTCAATAACAGCTTAAATCACAACATGATACATTTCAAGGAGATAAAAAGTACATATCAATAATATTGTGCAAGTAAGTAAACACATAAGAGTTTTGGATTGGACCGATGCCTTTCGAGTTACTTAAAATTTTATTAAGCATTTTTGTCCTTTAATTCAATTTATTAATCCTAAGGTTTCAATTAGCAGTTTCGTAATCCTAGAGTATTAAACAGTGTAGATTATTCAAGTAATTTGGTTTTACCATTACTGATTTGGTAGACATTAAGAATTTTACTTTTCTTTGTTATTACAGTAAGTATATTCTTTACTATTAGGTAGAACAAACTTACATATTAAGTAATCTTACTTTATAATTATGCTAGAACACATTTGTTTTTATTCATTTTACTAAAAATACTTTTCTGCTATATACCAGTACTCCTTTTATTAGTTCCATTCCCAATACTTAATAATTTACCAAGTAGTGTATTATAGAAAAAGCTTTTCTTTAACCATGTACACTTATGCATTTTAGTTTTATAGTTACTGACTATTACATATTAAATTTGGCTATTAGGCTACTCTAGCATTTTCGCTAACTTCTAAGTTTCGATCTAAAAAAAAAATCTATTATCAAATAAGTTTTCAACTTCTCCCAGTTTCCTTTCCAAAGTCATCACTTAAAAGTAAATTCTAGGTTATTGTTAGTTTAAGCTTATTAGTATTATTAATCTTATTCTGTAATTTTTCTCATGTGATAAAGTTTGACTGTGAGTCACACCCACACACTAAATATCATACATATCAATTGAGAGTACAATATTCATGAAATTATCCTACTGAACAATAAAGGTAACAACAAATGGTGGGATAAGTCAACCACCTACTTAGAATCAGAATTGGGAACGAAAGAAACCACAGGGAGCAAACTGCAATTTAGAACATCACTTTTAAGAGAAAAACGTGTATGCTACAGTAGTATCATTTCCCATTTCTGAAAAACAGAGCATTTTCAGTTCCCAAACTTCCGATGCATAAACACGATTTTTTTATCATTATAACTGATCCAAATAAGCTTATAGAACGAAATATACTTAGGGGAAAGTAGGGAATCGATTAATCTACCTCAGTTCCCGCCGAAAAAGCGGGTAACGGTTTCGGACGATTTCCGGGCAAATGGGGGAGACGACGGAGAAACGGAACGTCGGGCTGACCTCGGTTGATTTTAGGATTGGTTCTGGAATGATCCGTGTCGTGCTAGAGTTGTTGTATCTCGTATTTTGTGTTCGGGTATGCGCGGAACCGGAACCCACTTCGCATTCACTCTCTCGACCACCATGGGTGAAACTCAAGCTTTCTCCCTTTCTTCTCTGAATTTCCAGTGAGTGTGGTGGTGCGCTTTTGTGTGAAATTTTCGGAGGAAGATGAGGGTGTATTTATATAGAGGAGATTGGAGAGAGAGGGAGAGGTGGTGATAATGGTAGTTGTGATTTGGAGAGTGGGTAGTGGAAAAGGATGAGTATGGCAGTGGTGGTGGCGGAAAATAAGGATGGAGAGAGAGAGAGAGAGAGAGAGAGAGAGATTCGGGAGATGAGAGAGAGGGAGCATAGTTCCTCATTTTCAGGAAGCAAGCCATTGCTACATTTACTGTATATGTACGTATACATATATCATTACAAATATATAGAAGGTTACAGTTAATTATAAAAGCTAACATGCAATTGATTAAATTTTGTTACATAATAATTATTTAACTAACTGATTAAAAGAAATTAATAAGTTTGAGATAACAATAAATCTTTTTATTAGAAAAAAAAATTGGGTCAAAAATCCAGATTGTTACAACAACCCCACCACCACCACCACCATGCCGCCACAACCTCCGCTTTCACCACCACTCCATTACTACCACGCCACCACTTCCACCACCACCACTCAACCACCATGCCACTAAACCATCCATTTCCACCACCACCTTTAGCACCACGCCGCCGCCACCTCCACCACTCAACCACCACTTCCACCACCACCGCTGCCACCATGCCACCACAATCTCCACTTCCACCACCACTTCTACCATGACTTCATCGCCACCACATGCACCTCCACCACCACCACTCAACCACCATTTTCACCACCACCATGCCACCACAACCTCCACTTCCACCATCACCTCTACCACCACTCCATCACCACCATGCCACCACTCAACCACCACTTCCACCACCACCACCACCACCACGACGCTACCACCACCACCACGATGCCACCACAACCTCCACTTCCACCACCACCATGCACCACTCCATCACCACCTCGTCACCACCTTCACCACTCAACCACCACTTCCACCACCACGATGCCGCCACCACCACCACCATGCTACCACAACCTCCACTTCCACTTCCACCACCACCTCTACCGACACTCCATCACCATCACCACTCAACCACCACCACCACCATGCCACCACCACGCCACCACCTCCACCTCCACCACCACCACTACGACGCCGCCACCACCGCCACAACCTTCACTTCCACCACCACCATGCTACCACTCTATCACCACCACACCATCACCTCCACCACCACCTTCACCACTCAACCACCACGACGCCACCACCACCACCACCATGCCACCATAACCTCCACTTCCACCACCACCTCTACCACCACTCCTCCACCACCACCACCACCACTTCCACCACACCCCCCTCCCCTCAGCACCTCCATAACCATTCCACCACCACCACCACTCCAGTTCCACAATCATATCCACCACCACCGTTACCGCCGCCACCACCACCACCACCACCACCACAACACAAAACAGATACAGATATACCAGATACAGATACACCAAAACAAATACAATAAATATACCACAACAGATACACCAACACAAAACAGATATCAACAGCAGATGTACCAAAACAAATACAAATATACCAACAATATCTGTTGGGGTTGTTCCATCTTCTCTCTTGCAAAATTGGAGAGAGAAACATATTTTTCGTTTATTTTGGATGGAGGTTGACGGTACGTAGGAGTTTAATTGATGAGTATTTTTAATATGTGAAGTGTGTATATGATATTTCGTTAGGGTCAGGTGTTTATGTCTACCACCACCACGACCATGTCTACCACCACCACTCCACAGCCACCGCCACTGCCACAACAAAGTCTTTTTTTTTCCTTAAAACAAAACAGATACAGATATACCTGATACAGATACACCAAAACAGAGATAATAGATATATCGCAACAGATACACCAACACAAAACAGATACAATTATATCAATAGCAGATGTACCAACAATAGATACAAATATACCAACAATAGATATAAATATACCAAAACACATGCACCAACATAACACAAAATAGATACAGATATACCAATACACCAACACAAAACATATACATATATATCAACATCAGATATACCAAAACAGATCCACAACCCCCACTTCCACCACCACAACCTCCACTTAAAATACAAATATATCAACAACAGATACACCAGTCAACGTCAACATCTGTCAACGGTCAAAAAAATTAAAAAATCAACAGGTACACAAAAAATGAACAGATACACCGGTCAACGTCAGTCACGCCGGTCAACGGTAAAAAAAAAATAAAAAATTACCAACAAATATACCAAAAGTGAACAAATACACTAGTAAATGTCAGTCAACGGTCAAATAAAAAAATAAAAAAGACATTTTTGTGTTAACCAAACAAGGCCCTTGTCTCATTAAAGTCATTTTAAATGAAAAAAGATATTTTTTTTGTGTTAGCCAAACAATGCTCTTGTCTCATTAAAGGCAATTTGGTCTTTTCAAGGACCTTAAACTCCAAAATATTTTCATTAATGGACTTTACACATTACTGAAACTTAAGCTGGACTAAATCTGTTTTTGAACCTTTTGTTTTGGACTTTAGACCAATTTGTTGTAAAATTACTTAATCGAATGGAAATTCTACTAAAATTTTAGCATCCAATAAAAAATGATTCAAATGAATTGACTATTGACTAGATCAAAAAAAAAAAGAATTGATTATTGCCAACTCCAAAAGTTTCCTTCAAAAACCAAAAAAAAAAAAACTTTTCTAAAACGAACCGAGCTAAGCAGCTCGTGGCTCGGCTCTTTAGTAACTGAGCCGAGCTTAAGCATGAGTTTTTGGCTCATTTACTAAACAAGTTGAGATCGACACTCCAAAGCTCGGCTCAGCTCGCAAAGTTTGGCTCGTTTGATCGAGCTCGAACTCGAGTTTTAGGCTCGTTTAATAAAAGGGCCAAGCTCGAACACTACGAAACTTGACTCGACTCGTTCATACCCCTACTCAAACATAACGTCAAACACCTTGTAGGCACTATCTCTGCGTACTGATAATAAAACGAACACATATACAACGAACTGTCAATCACAAACTATACAATAAACACAAAAAATCAGCAACAGAATCATCCAAGAAAGTCTCATTACAACCTCGATACTCCAACAACAACAAAGATAGAATTACTGCTCGCTTTTGATTTCGAGTGTCTGAGCAGTCTAGGTTGTCGGAGTAATTCAAGAAGGTGTAGTTGTTGCCGGATATGGCTTGAACCCACACGGCGGTGACAAATCCCAGCCATTTTGCGGCGGCAATAAGATAATCTGTTGAATTGTGCCAGATAATCTTTGTAATAGTCTTTTTTTCCTCTCAATTAGGTGTTCGGAATGGACAAACGATATTTGTTCGTCCCTTGTTATTCAAAAGAAGAGAAGATAAACGAAGGATGCCTGCACTTCAGGGTCTTGAATACCCTTCAAAGCCTGACTTGGATGCACAACCCAGCCATTTGTTGAGGTAATTCGAGATGCAACGAGCTCGAATTCTATGCCGGAGTCGCCTCCGCCGATTCCCCCGTCGATGGCTATGACGAGTGGATTTGATTGTGACGACCTCAATGGAGGAAGAATGCGATTGAGAGGGCCTAATTTCAATTTGTATCGTGTTCTTTCTATTTTTCTATGATGGGTCATGTTCATGATTTATTGGGCCATTTAAGTTGACCAGTTAAGACCCACTTAAGACCCAATCACTAAATGGGTTCGATGAGTTGGACCCATGCTGACCCAACTAATAAATGGGCTGGGTCTATTTATTTTTTAGTGGATGAGTTTGGATTTAATTTGTCACCCTTAGTTAATTCACATTTTAGCATACATCTTTTGACAGCCGCGTTAGAGACCCTCTAAAGCAAGTCTACCGCACTTAGGAACATGCATTCACTTGTGTAATGCAAAAGTGTTGGAGTCCTTTCCAGTCTTTCAGTTGAATTTGTCTTGGACGCTTTAACATGGTGTTTTGGTCACCATTTTCTTCAAAAAATTTGCTGCGGACTGAAATGCTTTCGTTTAGTGCGTTCGCTCAGGACAAGCAGGACATCTTTGTTTCAAATTATTTCTATTCGCAAAGTTGATAGAGCATCCGCGGGTAATTGCCTTCAATATATTTTTGTGGTGTTTGGTTTCCAAAAAACCAAGCAAGACAATGTGAAATCTCGCATTCAAAAGCAAAACGTCTGCTCAAATCACAATAGACTTCCAGATTATAGCCATTCATTGGAGGCATGCCAAAAAAAAGTCCTACACAATCAAGCCATTCTACAGAAAATAAGATGCACTGCAGAACGATATCTACTCTCTATTCATCCGTGCGGAAGTATATCATAAGGTAATGACTAATATGGATGCTTTGAACGTTCACTAAAATTGAAGGGTTCTTGAACAAGTGTGTGAAAAACTATCTTATACAATTCACCCTTTATAATAATTATCCTCAAATCAGCTAGTCAAAAAAGCTCATTAGTGCAAAACCAAGTAAGCTCGAAAATAGACAATGGAAGGATTTTTTTTTCCAATCAAAACCTTCTAACTACCTTTTTTTTTGTTCCAATCAAAACCTTCTAACTACTTTTTTTTTTTTTTGAAAGGTCATTAAAACCTCCTTAAGAGGGCGCATAAAACAGAATCCGTACAACTGGAAAAACCAAAAAAAAAAAACAGAGGTTCCTAAATAAAAGTTTAGGTTGCATCTGGGGATATTTTATTTGTGTAGCAGTTTACAATGGAAAAAGGCCCCTCAGAATCCTCATCCATGCCTTCTTCCACTGATTCAATGGCAACAAATTATTGATAAACTAGCAAAATCAAGAAACCACTGTACCAACACAAAGAAAGAGGTTCAACAAAGCAAGTCATGTTTACAGCTAAATTCAGGCACAAAGGGCACTAACAACACTTGCTACAATAGCATCGATTAAAATCTGAAGTGAGGCACAATCAGAGCCAACGAAGGAAGGTCTAGAAAGAACGTTCATTCAGTGTTTCTTCTTTCCAGTTGCTACTTCCCAAGCCTGTAAGATGTGGTTGACAATTTCCTCTACACCCTTGCCATGCTTCACCTGCATTTTGTATTTGTGTCACTCCTTATTAACAAGAAGCTCTCAAAACATTCTAAAGAAGAAGAAAATTTAGGGTCATTGGATGAAAGGCGAATGTCATGCCCCAGAGACATGGCCTGAATTATGGACCTGAGAAATGAGAATCACATAATTCAATTTCCTGTAACTTGGTGTAACAGCATAGTTAGTACTTATCCTACTATCTACTTGCTTATACGTTTTTTAGCCTTTGGGTTGAGAGAGAGTCGGTCTGGTCCACAACACTGGCTGTGGGGTTAAATGGCATGATTGAATGCCCATAGAAAATTATGTTCCCTCTTTTGAAAGATTTGTTACAAGTCTATATTGTGACTATCCTGCGGCATAAAATGTTCAGATCTCTTCAATGCGCCTTCTGATGCAATTGAGTACACTCTGAGGATTTACTATGTCATATGGATGGGGAAAACAAAAGATAAATCCCATCAATACTTCTTTATGGTTTCAAATTTCATTTTTTTTTTTTTGGGCAAAAGGTTTCAAAATTTTTTTGTTTCTATCTTGGGTAGTTTTTTCGTTACTTTCTATCAACCAAAAGCACAGGGAGAAAAGAGAAATAGAATAAACAATTATTACCATGTCATAATGAATCAGTGCACACTCCTAATTTCCATTTGTCAAAACAACAAGAATTGGATATCTGATAAGGAAATACACCTGAGCAAAAACAAATGGTCCTCCATCCCTCATCCGAAGTGCATCCCGCTCCATCACCGCCAGATCAGCTCCAACTGCTGGTGCAAGGTCAGTCTTATTTATGACCTATAATTAAACAAGTGATTATTATACCAGAATATTCATATTATAATTCCTCAAATGAGAAATATAATAGGTGCCAAAACATAAACAGGAGATATGAGAACAAAATCACCTACAAGGAGGTCAGCTTGTGTAATGCCTGGGCCTCCTTTTCGAGGTATTTTATCACCGCCAGACACATCAATTATGTAGATGATATAGTCGGCAAGTTCTCTGCTGAAGTTGGCAGCCAAATTATCTGCAACCAGACAACTCGATAAGTTGGATCTTTCTCAATCAATACTGTGATTAGGTGGAGTCCCCTGGCTCAGTGGTACTGAGGGCAATTTTCCTAGCGGGTATATGGAGTAGCCTATTTTTTATATCCACTTTATGCACACAAAAAACAGCATGTTTAACCCTTGAGGTGATGATCCTAAGCCATACCATGCATCCCAGCTATATATCATACAACTGCAATGAAATCTCATTTAATTGCAAGTATTTCTATGAAGTGTTGGAATTTCTCGTGATGAATACTTCAAGAACATTTTTTCTTTCTGGAAAATTTACAATAACTTGACAGCAAGTGTTGAATTACTCATGATGAATACTTCAAGAACATTTTTCTTTTTGGAAAATTTAAAATAACTTGACGGCAACACATTTCTTATTCCTACAGGCATTGTTTCTCTCCACCCTCGGGATTCTAGATTCATATGCACTCAAGTAAACTGCTGCAATTTTCCATCAACATTGGAAATTCCAATTTTTTCAGATTGACATCCCTGTAATCTCTGAACCAGTTACATGATGGAAGAGTCTCACGGCATAGATATGCTATCATCGTTATTTCCCTGAACTGATAATAGTGCATCACTAATTTTGGTAATCACATAGCACATTGGCTCCAGGGGGTAGCACTAAATTGACAAATTTTGTGCTCACTAGACATGCAAAGTGAGAAAAAGTATCTTTTCAAGATTACCTCCCCCAGATTCACATAGAAGGATATCTGCTTTGTACAAGTTAGAGAGCTCTTCAAGAGGGCCAAGGTTGATGCTAATGTCTTCACGAATAGCTGCATGCGGGCAGCCACCAGTTTCCACAGCTCGTATCCTTTCCTCAGGAAGTGCTCCATGTTTTACCAAGAATTCACCATCCTCTTTTGTAAATATATCATTTGTCACCTGAAACAATGATTTTCTTCGTTACTTCCTTTTGATTTATACACAAAGAAGTCAAATAGTAAGACTACAAGCGCATGTGCTTAATCTCAATATTGGAGGCACAATCATTATGATTATTGAAATTCGATATTTTGGAGATCGTTAGTCATTTAATCGAACAAAGAAGATGGCTGTAAGAAAGTAGAAGTGCTGGAAGAAGAGCTCAAGGGCATTTTGAATCCCGCAGAGAAAGTGTTTCCAAAAATCCCTGATGGCTACTGCATGGGAAGGTCATGTAAAGTCCACACTATGCAATACAAAACTTATATCCCGAAAGAAGGGTAGGGGCAATAGAAATTCATCCAATTCCTTAGACACGATTCCTCCCATATACAGATGGATAGACATTAGAAAATAGCTAAATAATCCAGTTCAGTAAAAGTTTCTCATTGCTGATAACACAACGACTCGGTCCATTGAAAATCAAGGCAACATAGATCATAAGTATGCTATGTTGTACGTATAAATGCACAAGGAAAATAATTAGTTCAGTATAGGACAATTATAAATACTTTTTAGCATGAGGTGGGTTTCCATAAACAGAAGTACTAGTGAGCAGGAGGTGGGTTTTCGTGAACAGAAGCACGATACTAGCATCAGAATGACACTGATGGCTTGCTCCATAGTGTCTGCTGGTTGAGAAGTGAAATGAAGAGCAATGGAAAAGGGCGAAATAATGTTCTAGAAATAGTGCTAGCTCAGAGCAATTTCGAGCCACCCAAGCTACTTTGAACATCAAAGATGGAAGGGCCAATGATGGTAAACTAAGAAGCACGGACACGTCTATCGGCCTCACGTATCCGTGCCCGACCCGTGTTGGATACGGACATGACGCGATACTCTCCGGACACATGTCAAACATGCTGAAAAATGTGGCCAATTTTTTTGTATTACATTTGTCTTACTAGAACACGTTGTAGACACTTGGGGACACGTGGAGTAAGGACACACTAACAGGTTAAAATATCATGTTCAAAACTTGGTCTAGTTGATGGATATTGCATGAGTACTTGCACAGTTACAATTGATTCAAATTTGCGGGTTTTCTGCTCATCTGATAGAAATGATGTTTTTATCTTTCATATAAATTCATCAGATACATCTATAATGCAAAAATATATAGGTAGTGTTCGGTTGGGAGTTTAGTTTAGTTTAGTTTTGGTAATGGGTGGAGAGAGAAATAGAGTAATGATTGAAGATAGGGGTAATGATTGGAGAGATAGAGAGAAATGAGAAAGTAATAATTGAAAAAATAGGATAATGATTGGAAAAAGAAGTAGGGTAATGATTGGAAACAAAATTAAAACTAAAACTAAACCATCTACCGAACAAAGCTATAGTTTATTTGATGTGGACGACAAGTCTGTGTCCTAACTTATGAAGAAATGACGCATCAGCGTGTCCGCTTCATGTTTGTATCCATGCTTCTTAGATAGTAACCAAGTGAGTTTAGAATCTCTTGATAGAACGTTTTTTGTCCTAGGGGTCAAGCTTTGCCAAATGAGCAATTGGTGCCTTAGCCTCAAGACTTCACAGTACGCACTAAGGAAAAAGCAGTCTCCAAACTAACTGATCGAGGAGCCTTGACTGAGTTGATCAAACCTCCCGCTGGCAGCGTGCCCCCTCTCTAAGATGCAATTGGCCCCTGACTCAGCAAAGCAGATTTGTAATATCTAACATGAGGCAAACGTCTTGTGCTCATGTTCTCCAAAAGCACCCCCTAAGCGATCAGACACGAGGCGTAGAATGTCCTTGGGGTTGTGACGCGGTTAGGGGACACCCGACTGGTCACTGACCCATGAAACCACACTTGAGATCACCAAAGCACTTTGTTGTTGGACTCTAAGGTTCATCGCATGCTTTGCAACTCTCTCAAGGAAACGAGCAAAGCAGTCTTGAGAAATAAAGGCCTTTAGAAGAAGACATTTGGGATGTTGACAATACATCTCATACTAATTCTACTTCCAAAGATTATCATACCTATACTCTACAAACCCCATCTCGGAGCAAGGGTGCCTATGGTAATATCAAAGGGATCAACTATGAAGCACAGATACGGATACGGGATATGGATACGACATGATAAAACCTAAAAAAGTAGGATACGGATATGTCGGGGATACAACCGTATAAATTATACATTTTTATAATTATTAGTCTCCTAGGCATAAAAGTGCAGCCATAAGAAATAAAAGAGTTGTTGAATTGCCAATACCAAGCATTAAGTACATGTCAATCTCAAAAGAGTAGGAACTTATCATCCAAAAGATTAAAATTTTGTAAAAAAGAAAAAAAAATACAGATTAGTAGGCAATAGACTAATTGGTATGCATATAATACATACTTCATATATATACACATATCTATGTACCAGTGTATGTACTAGATATAATTTATTGTATTGTGTAAACAATAGAAATCCACACCAGTAAGACAGAGAAAGAACCTTGTGAATCAAAGGTTCAAGCGATCTAGGGTAGGAAAATATCGACCGGTTCAAGAAATGATCTATCGATATGCATAATTTCCTAAGTTTTATATTTTTAGTGATGCTATTATTACAATTTTCCCCTTTAGTTTGTTCTTGATTCTTTAAAAAAATTCATTTTAACCCCCGCCATATCCTAAACGTATTCTGCCGTATCCCCTGCGTATCCCTCGCGTATCCGAAATAAAAAAATATTTAATTTAAATGCAGGATACTTATTTGCCGTATCCGATGCGTATCGGGGTGTATCCGTATCCCTCGCGTATCCAATACTCGTACGTGACTAGTTTCGGAGTATCCGTGCTTCATAGGGGATCAACTAGCAGTCAATGGGCCGAATGGGGTGAGCTGGCTCCTATGGCTTGGCCTTCAAGAAAAAGGTCTCCACCTCATGCACGCAAGAAGAGCACATGCATAGCCTAACTCATCTCCTTCGGTAACACCTAAACCTCCAACCTATGTAGCACTGCCGATACGAAGACACGGGGACACAGCTAGATACATGTCCGACACGGCACGCGGCACGTCCGCGGCAGTGGTGTAAGTGTATTTTTTAATTTTTTTGGGGGATAACTATGTTATTACTTAAATGTTTTGGGTTTAAGTGTAGGTTAACCTATAAAAACAAGTCCTAAAGAGAAGAAACCCTATCATCAAATTCCTCTCATCCATTTTGATTTGTTTACATTTTGCAAAACTTGGAAAAAAAAAAATTACATGACTTAAAATGCATATATATACACATGGCGTGTGCCCCGCCGTGTCCATATTCCCATTTTTTTTAGAATTTCCTTGCCTATATCAGTGTCTGTATCTGTGCTACGTAGCCTCCAACCCACTTTGACTTGCCTTCCAAAATTGCCTTTGTTACATTCTCCAATGGTCTGTATCAGATAAGTGCTATCTCTTTCCACAAGGCTCTGTTCCAACCTACCCATGTGCCACTATGCACGCAAGATGACTATGATAGTTTAAGAAAATATTCATACAACACCAAAGTTTGCGAAAACAAAGTTTGCATTTCTTTCCAAAATGATTAAAAAAAATACTAAAAAAATAAGAAAAATTCACGTAAAATTTTTAAACAAGTTACACAATAATTATGCAACTATATTGGGGAATTTTTTTCAAAAAGGATAAAAGGACTATGAAAAGAGAGTCAAAGAGTGCTTGAAATCATCGGGAGGGAAGCGAATGGGGGGTGGCGATGCTCCCCGTTCGGATGCGGATCTGGAGTTCATGTGATAACAGATGGGTCTAGAAGAGCCTGTTCATTGAAAAAGTAAGGATGTTACATGACAGAGAATTCAAGTTGTTAAGTTCCAAGTGAGCAGGCAGACAAGCAGTTTCCTCAATTTTGTTCACTTAGAATGTCCAAAAACTAATCAGTTCTTCAACTTGGTATGTGCCACAGATAAGGGAATATAATTGCAAAACTACAGTGGAGAACGCCATAACGGATAGAATTAGCTCTTGGATTAAGTATTCATATTTCGACTATTGTGCTTGCTTAACTCTTCTGATCAATAGGCTGTTGTGGGTATGCCCCAGTTCTATAAGTTTTCTGGTTTTGGAGTATGTTGCTTTTCTTAGTTTAGGCTTTGGAACCTCCAAGAGAGGTCTCCCTGGTAGCTGGACATAAATTCTATTGTAAATCCTGGTTGCCTTTGAATTCTTGAATAAAATTTAAGAAAAATGGGAATAAGAGGGGATGTGAAAAAAATGAAAACATACTTGGTAATATCAAGTTCTCCTAATCAAGTACATTAGGAAGTAGAAACTCATAATGGCAGCTTTACTAAGAAGAGCTAGAAAAGACTATTGAATACGTGGGATATATTACACAAAGCGATTAGAAAAAAAGGAGGTAATTGTATAAGCAGAATCCTGTAGTACATACCACTTTCTGGGTTTGTACAGTATGCCCAGTTATGAATGATGTTGGTTATAACCTTATTAGTGTTTGGTTATGCCCCAATGGATTTCGTGTGAGTTGATCTGCTAGGGGGCCAGTTAATTGTCAAATCAAAATGGGTTGTGATTTTAAAACCAAATGGTATTTGGTCATGACTCATGACTCACAGAGTGGTATTTGATTCCGTTATATGACTCACAATCTTGAGTTAACCCATATTGGTTGTTTATTGTTATGACCAAACTAGTTTTGGTAGGTCTGATTGGTGTTGGTTACTGGTTATAACTTGGAACAAAACAACAGCTCAAACTACTTTTATTTTCCAGATGTACAGCTGAAGTGGGAGGTGCATATGGTAGGCACCTTTTTGTGATTGTTTAGTCCAACCATTACATAAATAACCTGAATTGCAGATATTGAACCTTTTGGGTAGACACATGGAAACTGTTGAAAACAGAATAAATATCTATTCAAGTTACTAAATACACCGGAGGAAACATCAATCCGTGATCATTCTTTATATGAAAGAAGTATTGTGGCTCAAAGCCAACCATCAGGTGCTTCTGTAGTTGCAGCAAGACTTGCATTAGGTCAATGTAGGAGCGGGTAGAAGCATACAAGTGAGGAATGAAAATTGGCCCGTAAAAGGTTCTGCATAACATGGTCGGGACCTCAATACAGACGGACTTATTTGTAAGTTGGGGATAACAGACAAGTCTGGATTTTGTTGCCACAACACCATAGGGCATTTTTTGTTCCTCAAACTGATTACAAACTCTACAAGCTATAGCAACCAAGTGGACAGTCGATAAAGAGTCCATGAATTTTCTGGCTCTCAGTGCGCAATCCATCTTGTTCAAAGGTATTAGATTGTTAACCAACAACTCATCTAAAAGCTTAAGCTGTTAGAGAGAGGGACAACTTCATTAGTTTTATTCTCAACATGCCCCCTCAAGTGTAGCCATGCTCTCCTCCATAAGTGGGCTAAACACGTATAAATTTTAATCAGGCAAGTGGTGAAGTTCGAATAGAGGATCTAATGCCTATTGCCTGCTCTAATACCATATTAGATTGTTAACCACTGTTAGAGTATCCAATGGCATAACCAAAAGTGATAGGTTTTTAAAGTTAACAATATTGGTGCACAATATGGCTCACAATGCTATAATCAAACTTAGCAACCTCCTTAGAAATAATCAAATTTTGGACTTTGGATAACCAAAACTAACAACCTTTTGCCAGTAACTAAATTTAATGAAGCTAACATTCTCAATCAAAAATACACACATCATTACAAAAAAATGTTCAATCTCTTCCCCCCCCCCCCCCCCCCCCCCCCCCCCCCCCCCCACCCCCCTTTTTCTTTTTCAAAAATGTTTTAAACAAAATTTGTTCTTTTTTCAAAAAATTGTTTTGTATAAGAAAATATTTTTTTCAAAATCTTTTCTTATATAAAAACTATTTTTTCAAAAACCGTAGTTAAACAAAAAAATTTCTTAAAACTGTTTGTTTAAAAAAGTTTCGAAAAAAGTTCAAAAATTATTTTCTATTTTAAATAGTTTTTATTAGTCTCAAAATTATTTTCAGAAAAAACTATTTCCTATGTTCATAGTTTTTAGTTTTTTTTTTGTAATTTAAAAAGGTGATGTGTCAACTTTTAGTTATTTAATTTTGATTATGCCATTGTGGACCTCTACATTGCTAATCTTAGCAATATTTTAAATGGATAATCAAAAGCTGATGTGACAATTTTTTGTTATCCATTTTTTATTGTAGCATTGTGGATACTCTTAGAGAGAGGGACAACTTTATTATTTTTATTCTCAACAAGAGGGTAACATTTCTTACATGTCATACCTTTGATGTTGAAGATCCAGTTACCAAGCGCTTCATTACACGATTTGTTGTGTTGGTACATAATACGACCGTTTAGGATCAGGTTCTAACATTATTATCCACTTCGATATACCAAAAAAAAAAAATTTGAATCTCTTGATTGTTGTGTGGAGTTTTAAGGGTATAGAAAAATAGAAGATTGTAATTACACAAAAATGATAAATTAACCAATAGTTTCTTAAATCCCAAATCACTAAGTTATTTGATGTATGGGGAAATCGTAACCACGCAGTCATGCAGCATGAATCACAGAAACGTTAAGTAGATCTTACGTACTGCGGCAAGACTGTACTTATCCCGCAAGAATTGACACAAAGCCAACATCAAAGCTGTTTTCCTGTGCACCAAAATACAAATATTTATCAGAGAAATTTTAAATTAATCACGGATTTTATATTGCAAGATATACTCATCGGCCCACATAAAAGAAGGGAAACTAGCATGAGAGTAGTGATTGTAGAAGTAGTAGGAATTTCTATGCTTCTCTTTTCGACTCCCATACTCTGAACCAGTTTGAAACTGACATTTCAATAAAGAAATAAGAAAGCTAGATATAAAATTATAAGTAGGTCAAAATACACTTAAGGAAAAGAATGTTACCTAAGAAGGTTATAAAATGATATGAATCAAAGTGAAATTGATTTAAATGGTACTATGCCCTTTGGATTAGAGAAAGGAAGAAAAAGAGGGCAGTTTCTCACCTGTGAGAAAGAACAATGGACCAATGAAAACCTCTCTTTTTCTACAATTCTCATCCTTTCTCACCTTTTTTATATTGCGTTAGGATGAGTTTTTGATAAATTTCTGAGAAATTTTTTATGAGTAATGATTGAAAATAGGGGTAATGAGTGGAGAGAGGTAGAGAGAGAAATGAGAATAATGAGTGAAGAGTAATAATTGGAAGTAGGGGTAATGAGTATTTTTGAGTTGAAATTTTTTTTTCAAAAAGGGAAACGAACAAGGCACTAGTCATCCAAACAAGTGACTCTATACTCCTTTTTTTCTTTTCCCATTATTTCTCACAATCCAAATGGGTTACAAGACACCCAAGATAACTCAAATGGTAAACAGCGTGGAAAGCTTAAAATCGGGATTCCCTCAAAATGACCACCAACCCTTGTATGTATTCTTGCAAACTGGAATAGAAGTGGAATGAACAAATTACCACTACCACTTGATGAACTGAGGCACAAAACGAACTAAACCATTTTATTTTTATATTTTTATAACCAAGTGTCCAGGCCAACTTATGCGGCCCTTGACTAATCCTAGGACCTGGGGGGCATTTCAAGATGGAGTAAATGCTCCATACGCTTTGGCCCCAAAGGAGTTGATAGCACCTGAGAGATTTCAAACCTAAGACGTTAGGAAGGAGCAAACCCCAAAGTCCCAGGGCTTAGGCCAACCCCTTGGGACTAAATGCTTTCACTGTAAAGATCCAATCCAAATAACATCAAATTCATGCTGCAAATATTCAAATATCAGTATACACCTATATGTACACATACATGAATACATACAAGGGTGATGAATTGAGAGGGAAAGAGAGAGAGATACCCAGTACCAACAGGGCCACCAATACCAATAGTGAAAGCTCGTTCATTGAAATCCCTTGTGAAGATGGGAGGTGCTCTTCTGGTGAAGTAGCCAGGTGAGTAGATGGGTTCGTGTGAATGGGGTGCGAGTCCGTCGTGGCTGTGGTACACCTTCCCGTCTGGGCCCACCCATGATGAATCACCGTGAGAGTGGCTGTTATACGGTATTAGATTAGATTAGGATAGAAAAACTGATGAGCAGCACGTAAATGTAATTAAGAGGCCTCGAATGAAACAAAGGGGAAAAAACATATAAATCCAAAATTAAAAGAAAGATTAATTACTCGTGTCCGTGGGCATGGCGGTGGTGATCCTCATCGTGTTCATGGTTGTGATGATGGTCTTGTGACGCCATTGATTCTAGCAGGCTTTGCTAGGTTTAACTGTGGAGTGCGATAAGAAGCAGATGTCACGCCCTCGATTTTCAACATAAATAATACACTTTTAATAAATAAAGTCCTCGTTGTAATACAAATAATACCCCAAAGACCTTTTTGTTCACTGTTCCTATATTGATTCCACTAATTACATTTCTGGCTCAAAAGCCCCAATTAATCAAAATAGAGTGCATCTCAGTCGATCAAAAAATAATAATAATAATGTTCACAGTTCACAATAATCATTCTTCCAAAATACTCTTTCAAATCTTATGCAATGCTACTCCTCGTGAATACCTTTCAAAGTTATGATCATATATGCACAACAAGCACGCCAAGTCAACTCCTCTGTTTTGTGCCATAGGGTGAGCTACACTTGCTAGTAGAGAAATCTATATTCAAGCTATATGAAAATGCGATGAAGCATGCACAAAGAGTGAAAGAATTTGATAAGGGAACATGAGAAACATGGGTTTATCACAACAGAAGACAGACTATGGCCAAAGGGTTCCAAACATCTTGTTAGTATTCTTAACAGTTCGCATGTCATGTAGAAGCATTAATAAACTCACATCAATCAAACGCATTCACAATAGGTTCGCAACCATTTCGACACTCCTCATAATCTCAACTACTCTACATTTCCACCCCTCTACATTACCACCCTTACGTTGAAGCCACTTCCTCATTCCAATTCTCAATTATAGCCCACTCAAATCCCAATAATCATACAACTCCTTCAACAAACACTTCTCTAATCTCATATCACAATAAAGCACGTCAATCAAACCAACTTATAGGTCAAACACGCATCGACAATCACATTTCAATGTATTCCAAACGATCAATCATAACAGAACATCAACTGATAAATGAGTACACGCCTTTTTCTCTTAGTATATCATAATATCTTACCAACCCCATAGCGACTCTACAACATACTACCCGCTAATATTGATACTTAGATCTCATGGAACGAGCGCAAAAGAGTTTGAAGGATAAGTGAGTCATGCGGACACGCATTACTATGCTACCATAGATCACAGGAGTTCACAAACTTGTCACAATAAGAAATAACGCAAATCACATGAACCAGATCACTAGAATATGCACAAAAGGTGAGTTCCACTTCCAACAGTCTACAATTTATAGTCAGGGCATGTATTTACCAGTGGTCTTCACATCCCATAAACTTCAAAAAATGAGTTCCATGCACTACTTCTAATCTATAACACATTCACCAATTCACAAGATTTCACAAATCGTCTTCCATACGCTGCAAAAGTATGTTTTGAAGGGGTCAAAAAGTGAGTTCCACATACTAGTTTATTCTGCTTTGTATATTTTAAGACTTCGAAACTATTTCTACCTCCTCCCATTCAATAATTACAAAAATTCACCATACGAGAAATTCAGCGCACAATTGAACATCTTGCAAGTGAACGATGAAATACAACAATGATTTGGAATGGAAACAAATATTTTCCAACCTGAGAGCCCGATCTTAGAAAGCTCAACACCTCGATTTTTGAGACATTAGAAATACCACAACTGAACTGATACTTCCCGAACTCAAACTTCAGTTTTCCATGAATTTACCAATTGACAAGATTTCAAGACATCACTCAAGACCTAATTGGGTTTTTAAGTTTGCACACTGTACAACTAGGTCAAAAAATGCCCAAGCAAACAAAGAATCAAATGAAACAGAAAGAGTGAGAGCCAAAAAATCCCAAAATTTCCCAAATTCCCTTTTTACACTCGTTGAAGAACAATATTCAATGCACAAACAAGTTCCTCAGTTCAATTACACCAATCTCAAGAAAATAATAAACTGAACATGCAGGGATAAAACATTTAATATATTCTTACAAAAACTTCAATAGTTCCCTCATTTTCGTGGTTGGATTGATTATGAATCCAAAAATTCACCAATCTTGTTAATGGGATCTTGCAGAAATTTCAACCCTAAATTTTTCTACACCCCTCCCATTAACAAGTCGTCAAATTTATAGGATTCTTGCCCAATATTTTTAAACCCGAAATTTGGTCCAGAATAGGAAGAAGGGAGGAGATAAACCTATTATTTGGATGGAGATGAATGGCAACCGACGAAACCAAGAAGCTCCGAAAGAAGGAGAGTCGAAGGAGGGGAGAGAGAGTGGGAGTGAGGGTGATAGAGGTGTCAAACAGGTCGTGCCGTGCCGGCCCAGCCCGTTTAACTCCTTGCTAACCATGTTTCGTGCCGTGCCGTGCCGTTTGCCAATCGTGTCGTGTCGTGCCGGCCCGTTTACTTAAATTGTGTCGTGCCGTGCCGTTTGCCAATTGTGTCGTGTCGTGCCGTGCCGGCCCATTTTCTTAAATCGTGTCGTGTCGTGCCGTGCCATGCCGGCCCATTTTCTTAAATCGTGTCGTGCCGTTTTTCAATCGTGTCAAGCCGTGCCGGCCCATTTACTTAAATCGTGTCGTGCCGTTTTTCAATCGTGTCAAGCCGTGCCAGCCCATTTACTTAATAGTGTCGGGCCGTGCCGTGCCATTTTAAGTCGTGTCGTGCCTGTACCGGCACATCGCCAACCAATTTTATAGAGCACGGCCCATGTGGGTATTTTTATGTTCCTCCCAACTTGAATTTGGAAACAGTTAGGGGGTTAATCTTAGTATAGTTTTCTTTCCAGCAATCTTAGTATAGTTTTCTTTCCAGTTACTCTTCCGAAAAAACAGGAAATCTGATTGGCTAACTATTTCTGAAACATGTTTTCCGGACATGTTTACCACAAAAACCTGTTTTTGAAAACACATCATAAAAAAATGTTTTCAAACTCTGGATTGTAAAAAACCACTAAATTTGTTATCAACGCAATTTTCGAAAGGTATTTTGCAAAAGTGATTCTGAATATATGTAATTGTCATGAAGCGTTATGGTATATATCCAAAACTAGCTACCATGTCACACCATAAAGCATAGCCCACCACTAATTATTCAATACAAACGCCCAAAATATATCCCGGGGATTTTAATTCGATCCTACACTCCAATGTTGAAACCAGCGAATTACCCCAGTCCCTACGATGAAGCCATAGCAGATGACCCAATCCCAAATTGAATCTGCATCTACGTATACATACATATGTAAAGAAGTCGAAACAAACACCAAAATACCTTGAAATGAACCCTGAGATCGGCGCCCCTAGCCTTGCAAGCTGAGACAGAAGACAAAAAAATCAGAGAAAAATGACGGACACCGTTTCATTTCTGACGAAAACTAAATCGGAAAATGCAAACGGACAACTTACAGTTGGTGGGGTTGTCCGGGCAAACGTCACCTACTAGGGAGTGAGAGAGAGAGAGAGAGAGAGTGGGCTGTGAGTGAGAGTCAGAGAGACGTTGAGAGTGAGAGAGAGCTCAGAGCAGAGAGACGATGAGTCTGAGTAGTCTGACCGTCTGAGAGAGCGAGAGACAGACACCGAGAGACTGACTTGAGAGTGAGAGACAGAGAGAGAGTGCTAGTATGCTATGCTACTGCCAGGGCTTCATCTGAATCATTCTTGTTTAATGTGTCAATAGTTTATAAGGTTGGGTCATGGGGGTGATTTCTTCCCATGACTTGGTGTTTTGAATGGTTTAACTATAACTTGATCATGGTTTAGTAATGAAACGCTCAAATCTCTTATTTTCGATCAAACCAAAAAACTATTACCCTTCTTTATCATGTGTAGCCCGGAGTTTTAACCTACTTGTCGCACACGATGCTTGGCGTTTTAACGTTCCTTGTGTTTAAACTAAAAGTTTACTAAACGAGATTAAGCTATTTCCGAACTAAATCCATGATTATGCTTGACTTTTAAAGTTGAGTGCTTCGAGTTCAAGATTGTCTACGTCTTGACCTTGAGTTATTAAAAAGAAACGATTAAACGGCTAAGTCACGGGTGGTTTGACCCCCTAGGCCTTGCTATTTTTTTATCAAGTTTAAAACCTCATTTCTAGTCTTTTCATTGGAGTATTTTCACTTTAAAAGCAAAATCGACAGTTGGCCATTTAAACGCCGCAAACCTCACATAAAGCCTACAATCCGAGTTAGTTATATTCGATCTCCATGTGGTACGATATCAGTCTTACCGAGTTATTCTGCAAACAACTAGAAGACCCTACGCTTCGGGCTACACATCCAAGAGTACTATCTTTCATCGTAAGCGCAGACACACACACACACACACACACACACATATATACACGCCCGCATATATTGCACTTTGCACCCCTCCGCAATTATAAGCACCACACATGTCCCTAACCTTCAAGTATTGCACATTAGACCCCCAAACACAAAATTCACGTCATGTCTCACATTTTATTACAACTCAAGCACTTATTAAACATTAAGATTATTAAAATTCATATATGGGTCTCTACAAAAAGGAACCAGGTCCTTTCCCATTTCTCTCTCTAGTCCCCGTCCAATTTTTAATTTTGTGGGCCCATCTAGACCCACAACAACGATTCATTTTGTGAGACCATTCATGTTGTAAATCTCAATGAGAACTTCAAACACACCAAAATTCATCTTGTCACGTCCACGATTTTTAACTTAAATATAATAATGATTTTAAATAGAAAATCCTTCGAATATGCATAATTAACACCCAAAGATTTTCCCATGATCTTTCAAGAGTACGATCGAAGTTTAAAATATTACAATAATGACACTTCAGCCCCCAATTTTCCAAGAGATTGTCAAAGCAGTAGGATTTAGAGTTTACAAGATTTTCGAAGTCAAAAGAATACTAATTGAAGTTACAATTACATCTTTTCAAAAGACAATATACATAAGATGCTAGAATAACTTCTCAAAGTCAACTTTCAAAAGTATGAAGTCAATATGCACGTCAAGCACTTCATGTCAATGTCCTTGAGATGTACTTGAAAATGATGATAAGGTGAGCTACAGTAGCCCAGTCAAGATATCCATGCTCAAACTATATGTCAATAAAATGATCGATGTACTAAGAAGGAATTTTGACAACAATTGAACATCACAAATAGATAAGATCCTACAACTTAGAACATTCACATCTCATACTTCATGGTTCAAGCAATAACTAACTTTTTCGTTTCCGTTGTGTCACTTATTTCAATTTCATTTTTTTTGGGTGTTTGGTATCTCATGCAGCGGCATCTCACCAATTGGTGGATCCGTGCAATTTCGAGTATTTGGGACCTCGTGCGCCCCATTTCCAACATCTCACCTTATGGTGAATCCATGCACTTCGTTATACCATTTAACCGTTCTCGATTATGTTTATCATTTCACAAACCTCAATCTCATAGTGCGCAACTAGTTACATGTAGAGACCCGTATATTTCTAATTATCGAGAATGATTTATAAATGCCGAATTGGGAACAATATGAGTAATGTGGTGATTGTTTGGATTGGGATTTAAAGTGATAGAATAGAAACTAGAGGGAGTGAATGTGTGATTTACATGTGTGCTAGTATATTTATAGTGTGTGTGTGTGTGTGTGTGTGTGTGTGATTGTAGGAGATCATTTTATCTCCTTATATCTCTCTCCACCGTCCCTCTCTTCCTCTACCATCTCTCTCTCTCTCTCTCTCTCTCTCTCTCTCTCTCTCTCTCTCTCTCTCTCTCTCTCTCTCTCTTTTCTTCTCTCACTCAAAACTACACCAAAAACCTCAAGAATCTCAAGGATCCATCTCCATTTCTCCTGTAGAACACAACCTCGGGCTCGTTTCATGTTGGATGAGGCTCACGGAGAAAATCTCGGTTGATTTCAAAGAGTTTGAAGCTAGGGCTTGTTCGAATCTCTTGGGTTTCGCTCCTTGTTGCCAGGGACTTCTTTACCTCTTTTATGTGTTAATATGTTGATTAGGTGTAGAAATCGAGCCTTGATCGTCCTCCTTTGCCTCTTTGAAAGCTATCAAAAATCTGTAGAAATCGCCCAAAATTGCATAGGGATCGATCCCTAGTCATGGGAGATCGATCCCCCATTATCTTCACTGAACAAGCGGCTACTGGTATCAATCCCTGGTCATGGGGGTATCAATCCCCCTCTCCTCTGGACGGCATTTTGCTGTTTTGTGCTCTTTGAATCGTATCGACTCCCGATCTCTTCTAAACCCTTTTGGACACTTCCTAACCTATCTTAAGAATGTTCAACTGACTTACTATAATTTATTGATGATATCTTCACCCCGTTGGCCTCCCGTTAGTAAGTAATGAATAAAGGTTTACTTGATTAAAATACATTGAAATGCATATTGTTGATTGGTTGGTTACTTGAGAATGTTTGTGGCATAGTGGTTGTATTGTTGGCATAATGTATGATGTCTCATGTATGAATGTGATCATGGGAAAATCTTAACTTGTATATTGAATAAGAAAGTAGTTGTGTGAGTCGGAAGTTGGAATAGGGAGTCTCGTAACATAAGGGGTGGTAATACGGAGACTCAAGTGGGTTTCGTAACGCAAGGAGTGGTAATATGGTGATCCAAGTTGTTCGGGTTTATCGTAACGTAAGGGGTCGTAATACGGTAACTCTTCAGGTGTTTAATGTAACGCAAAGAGTGGTAATACGGTAACTCTTGAGGTGTTATACTGTAGTGCAAAGGGTGGAAATACAGTCGAAGGAGACTTGTGATAGAGTGTTGTGTCATGGATGTCGGAGTTACTTGTTGTCTTATGAATTATATAAGATTGTGGCATATCCTTGATTGAAACGTAAGGGATGTTGACATACTTGTTGCGTAGTAAACTTATTAATCAAATTGTCACCATGGACTTTGCTTGATTTCGTAGACATACCATCTGTGCTGTTGTAAAAGGAGTTATGAGTCGGTTGTGTTTCCATTGATTGAACCGTATTCTCCATGCTTTTATTCTATTGCACTTGTCTTTATATTAGCATATAAAATTGGTAGAAGATTTTCCTGCTGGGTTAGTGTAGCTCAACCCTTCATTATTTTCAGGTTCGACGCTGAGAAATAACTGCATGCATTGTGTGCTTGGATGAGGAAGAACATCTTTTGGAAGCTAACTTGGATAGTGATTTGTCATTTTTGTAATAAACTTGATTTGACAGAGATGTATTTGTAACTATTATTTCCAAATCTCTTTTAACTGAAGTTTTTGTGATCAATAAACTTATCGTACTTGTACTGAACTAATTTGGGGCCATAGTGCCATCGATGTAATTTCTCTAAACTTGGGATCTTGGCTTGTAAGTTTAACAGTTGGGAATTCTCTGTTGGGTACTATCTATATATTGCGGTGATCTCCTATTAACATAGATTATTTACTTATGTTGAAAATTGAGGGTGTGACATTACAAGTTCGTATAGCTCATAAAGACACGTCACAATACTCCACCTAAGCAACTAAAAGCATAGCTAACATACGTGTGTGTACTCCTAACTCAACACTTTACCTTCCCCACAATAAGAGCCAAAAGGATATGGATGATCAATCAAACCATGGAGTACGAGCAATCAACTTTAGAAATAGTTTGGAGACGTTTAGATGGTATTAGAAGTGAAGGGGGTTGAAAAGGAGAAACATTTTAAACAAGCCTGATGTTACCAGTAACATCCAGTGCAATTTTAGAAAAGATTCCAGAGAGCTGTAGTGGTATCGATACCCCTATTTTGGGTATCAATACCGAACCCAATATTACCAGTAACATCCAATGCAGTTTTAGAAAAAATTTCAGAGAGCAGAGGTATCGATACCCCACCAAGGTCTTCCAGCAGCGATTTCTGCAGATTTTTCAAAAATGAAACCCCAATAATAAACAACGAACTAAGGCACGATTAAGACACAAAATCAACTCATAAACATATAGAGTGAGATGCTCCAACCACAAGGAGTAAAAGCAAAGATCCAAACCCAATCGAGTAAGCCCTAGAACATCGAGTTTGAAATCCTCCAAGAATACTCCTCTCCGATCTCAATCCAATGAACCACGAGCTTAAAATCACATGTAGAACGTGGAATGGAGGTTAGACTTCATGAGTCTTGAGTTCTTGGGTGAGATTTTGTGGGAGTGAGAGAATGAAAGAGAGACATAGAGAAAGAGAGAGAGAGAGAGAGAGAGAGAGAGAGAGAGAGAGAGATGGGGGAGTTGTGTTCTCTTACACACACAGACTCCTATATATACTAGCACATGTACAAATCACACAAACACCTCTTCCACTACCAATCTTATCACATAAACCCCAATTTCCATAATCTCAATCATCTTTCACATTTTATCCAATTCCTTACATTCATATAATCTTTAAATAATTTTAAATAAAATACGGGTCTCTACACATCTTGATCGGATACCGCTTGATACTTAATCGGTACACCTTTATATGAGAAACATACATCATTCATACTGTATTTGAACCTATTTGTGTGTGTCTTTCAATCTAAATATGTGCCGATCAAGTGCCAAACGATTTTCAATCAAGATGACTTTTCACGTGGCTGAAGTTCTCGACAAAATTTACAACATGAACGGTCTCGATCGTTATTGTGGGTCCGCAAAATTACAAACTAGACGGAAACTGAAAAGAGAAAAACGGGAGAAGAGCCGATACCAAATAAGAAGTATAGTAGCCAACATATATCCGATAAAGAATTTAAGGCTCTTTCTTCTAATTTTGTCTTAGACCTCCAAAATATTTGAACCGGCCAAATTGGTACTTTGTCCGGCTCCCAAAATGGTACTCTATTGATGCCCAACAATGTCTTCAATTTAAATTCTCTCTTGACCTTTGACTTTTGTTAAGATTTTTTTTTTTTTTTTTTTGGGGAGAGTTATGGGACAGTGGAGGAGACCAAAAAAAACTTACCACCTACTCTCCAAATCACCACTCTCATGACATGAGCAAAATTATTCACCAAAGCCATTGTCCGGTCATTTTTCCGAAAATTCTATCTCTTTTTCAATTCACAAATTCTCAAGTTTGGTATAAGTAACGGTCATCATTGCTACTCAATAATATAGTTATGAATACTGAATAGCATTGTTAATCATTATCTAACCTATATATCTATATATGCCTATGTACACACTTTACTTAGCGCGTCAATTTTGTAGGCCCATCTGAACCCACAACAACGATTGATATTGTTCATGTTGTAAATCTCGATGAGAATTTTAAACACACCAAAATTTATCTTGATTGGCACACCTATATATGAGAAAAATACATCGTTCATACTGTAGTTGAACCTATTTGTGTGTGTTTTACAATCTAAATGTGTGTCAATCAAGTATCAAACGGTTTCCGATCAAGATGATTTTTGGCGTGGCTGAAGTTTTTGACAAAACCTACAACATGAACAGTCCCAATCGTTATTGTGGGCCCGCAAAATTACAAATTAAATAGGGACTGGAAAGAAAAAAATGGAAGAGGAGCAGATCCCAAACAAAAAGTATAGTAGCCAACATATATCCGATAAAGAATTTAAGGCTCTTTCTTCTAATTTGGTCTTAAACCTTCAAAATATTTGAATCGGTCAGGTTGGTACTCAGTCCGGCTCCCAACATGATACTCTATTGATACCCCAACAATTTCTCCAATTTAAAAAATCTCTCTTGACCATTGACTTTCGTTAAGATTTTTTTTTTTTTTTTCAATCTCGTTTTCAATTCTCAAAATTCTCTTGTAGTTGCATTTATTCAAGTTTGGTATAAGAAATGGTCATCATCGCTACTCAATAAAATATTTATGAATATTGAATAGCATTGTCAACTCTTATCTAGCCTATATATATCTAAATATCCCTATGTAAACACGTGTATGTAAATTTATATATGTATATTAGAATGGAGAGGCGGACACACTTTACTTTTAGTGCGTGATGGGTCAAAGTCCCAACCCTTTTTTTTTTTTTGTTTGCGACAAACGCATCTCCCAAACTCTAGGCAGTTGAGTTTCTTCCGGTCACTTTCCGAACCTAGGCTCCGTTTGTTTCGATATAAAATATGTACATAGTATGTACAAATTCATATGTACATATAGCTTTATTATTATTTTGACGTCTTTTGTATGTTTTTGAAGCTTGATTCAAAACCGTCTATATTTTTCTTTGAAATTTTAGTGTAAGCTTGAAAAATATTTTGCCTCCCCCAGACAAATATCTTGATTCTGCCACTGTCCCCATAAATAAGCGTATTTTTGTATTTATATACACCCATATTCTTTTTTTAATTTGTTTCTTTGTCAACTCTTATCTCTATATCTATATATACATGTACACGCACATAGCTTTAGCTACTATATCCCTGATCACTATTCTTTTCAACTGGTTCAAACTGAATTAGCAGCTATTTATGGTACGTTTTTGGGCATTTTCCTTTTATTTCCTATCACATATCCACGCACGTAGGTGTATGTAAATAAATAAATAAATATTTCAATATATATATATATATATATATTTCAATCTTTTTTTGAATATTTGTGCTTGTTACATATGAGTTGCAGGAGAAAGGCGAAATTATTGAGGGTAAGGTGGATTGGAAGGGCAGACCAGCTGTTAAGGGAAAACATGGAGGAATGTTTTTCGCAATGCTATCACTATGTAAGATTTCACTAACTTAACTCATCTTATGTACTACTATTTTCGAAATAGTAAGAGGATTATATGCATATTGCGAGCTAGTGTTTTCCATGCTTTTTTACTGTCTGTTTTAGTAATTATAAGTAAATTTTCTCTTGGCGCTATTTTGACTTCTTCTTTTTTTCCTGCCTCGATTGATATTATTTGTCTTTATTGACTTATATATTTTTAGTTTTTGGTGAAATATATAATTTTACTTTCTAGATTGTATTGAGAGTTAATGATTTCAAAAAGTAAAAATAAACTAGACCATCATTTTAAAAAATCGAATAAGAACACAAAATAGCCATTTGTTGTCACTGACACCATTCAACTATGGCCTTCCTTTTCTGTTAGTTTTTTCTTTTTTCGTTTTTTCTCCTTTTTAGGCTTCTCACTAATTTGGCAAAAAAATATCACATTGATCTTTTTTCCGTTTTTGTGCATCGAATGGGTACAAATGCTTTTTCAAAATAAATTGGTCAAACCATGCCAGTAGGAACCAAAGTGTTGTTCGCGTTTTATGCATGAAAAACTTATATCTACTTTTTATAAATTAAAGTTTTAAAGTGTCAATAGATTAATTCAAATTAATCTACAATTGTGAAAAATATAGAAGAAAAGCAAACAAACAAAAACTAAAGCTTAATAAGAATAACTAAATTTTTTGCATATAGGCTCCGTTTGTTTGGACATAAAATATTTTTGTCAAGAATATTTTACGTAATTTTCGTTGTTTGATTGTTGAAATGCCCGAAAAATAAACTTTTTTGGAAAATGTTTTACTTCTTTGGGCGTAAAACAAACTTTCCTCGAAGAATCGGCAAGTCAATTTCCGACTTACGCACCCGGCCGTTTGCGGATTCGCGGCCATCACCTTAGTGGAATAATTGGGCAACAAGGTATTCTCTCGTGCTACGTCAGTACACATGCAAAAAGACTCTCTCTCTCTCTCTCTCTCTCTCTCTCTCTCTCTCTCTCTCTCTCTCTCTCTCTCTCTCTCTCTCTCTCTCTCTCTCTCTCTCTCTCTCTCAGCCAGACACTCTCTCTCTTTCTACCCACTTCCATTCCTAGGCACACCATATATGGCCTTCATCTCTCTCCTCTGGATTTCCTCCAAACATCAAATACTTTCACTTTAATACTCCTACTTTAGGCAAATTAGATGAGTTATTAGTTTGTGTAATAGTTAAATTTCAATTCAACCAAACACCGAAAACCAATTGTAGAACTTTTGTTTTCCCGTAAAATGTTTTACATGAAAAATATTTTCAGTTGTAAAATATTTTACACTCAACCAAACAGAGCCATAATAAAGAATGATTGACGTTGGGCGAATGACTAAATTTATAATATCCAAATATTAAAAATTACTGGTAAAGTTATCAATTTAAGACTGATGTTATCTAGAGTATATAGTATTGGAATTGATCTTTTAATGAAAAGCACTATATGATCGACAGAACTGGGGATGGTGCTGTGCAAGGTGTACACAGCACCGTGTTGTGCGCATCCAGACCGTTAATTTCGGCGATCAACGATTCAGATTAAAAGCAACTTTTACCGGTAAAAGAAGTATGTATTACCGGTCAATAACTAACTTCGCAATGGGAGCCACTGATATAAATGGACCAAGCAATTTGGTTATATAAGAAATTTTCAAAAGTAACTAATTAATCTAATTTTTCTTTATATTTTATGGCATTTACCAAAAAAAAAAGGCAGCAGCATGAGTTGTTACATTGTCTTAGTTTAGGATGACCATAACTAGCTAGATCGATCGTCACTGATATTGATTTGGATATGTGTGGTGTTTTAAAGTTGTGCTTGTAGCATTGTTCTTATCGTTTTTGGTTACGAAATTGTGCAGGCACGGCTGGTTTTGAAAACATGGCGACTGTAGCACTCGTATCGAACTTAGTGACTTACTTGACTCAGGTGATGCACTTTGGGATATCTGATGCAGCCAATCAGGTAACAAACTTCTTGGGTACGGGTTACATTCTCTCCATTCCCATAGCTGCCCTCGCCGACATGTACTTTGGACGCCCCAAATCTGTACTCTTATCGGCTTGTTTTGAGATTGTGGTATGTAGATCGATATCATATCCTATCTATCTCTCTTTTGTCTCTTAATAATTTCTGGAAACTGGATGGTATTGTTGGCCCACCTCGATGATAGAATTTGGCTTATTTGTGTGGCCTGTTGAATAGAGATTACTCATGCACAAAATCTATTTGAATGGCCGAGCACAGTTAGGTGCATGGTTTGAACCACAGTTGTCCCCGTTCCGCTAATGTTCTTATTTCGTAAGTACTTATTTTCTGTTTTACAAGACACGTCATTCTCTTACAATAACTGCATCACGTTTTATTCGAAAAATAAGTACTTATTTTTCTTAGCGGAACGGAGCCTTAGAAAATATACCACGTAAGCGCAACAACAATTCTTAGTAAAAATACGACTCAATCATGCGAATATTGATATCCGATCACACTGATTTCATTTGTATAGTTGATCTACACAGTGGGTACATAAATATATTGAACTATTCAAGTCATACAGATGAGAAAGGACACACTGACTAATTTCCTTCCTCATTGATTTGCTCCATAGGGACTTGGATTGCTAGCAATACAAGCTCACTCCAACAATCTCAAGCCTCCTCTTTGCAACTTATATGATCCAACTGCACATTGCATCAAAGTTGGAGGTGGCCAAGCCGGACTTCTCTTTCTGGGACTTTACTTGGTGGCGACCGGGAGTGCTGGAATAAAAGCCACAGTGCCGCCACATGGTTCCGATCAGCTTGAGGAAAAAGATCCTAAAGAGGCAAGGCAAATGTCTAGCTTCTTCAACTGGTACCTATTCGTCGGAGGAGTTGGCACTGCAGCTAGTTTAACGCTCGTAGTGTGGATCCAAGACAACAAGGGTTGGGATTTGGGATTTGGGACCTCGACCTTTGCAATGATTGCGGGTGCCCTCTTGTTTACCTTAGGATTGCCTCGATACAGGATTCATATTATTCAAAAAGTTAATCCGCTCATTGAGATCTTACAGGTCTGGAAATCTCCATACTATACGAATCTGCTTACCATTTCCTCATACCATCTCATACATCTTTGATATCACTAGTAGTACCTCTCAATCGCACACATCTTATTTTGGCCCAACTTTTCGCAAAAAAAGTAAAAGCAAGTGTAGACAAACTCGTTTATGCTATTAGTTTTTTGTAAAATTCAGATGTAGTACTGCGGTCCCTAGTACAACAAATGTAGAACTGCTAATACGAAATACGTTGTGCTGTTGAGGTAGAGATTTAATTTGTTGCCACAAATGTAGTTACATCACCGGTATAATCAATAAATAGTAAGGTGTACGTGCTGTTTGTGTTCTTCTTCGCAGGTATATGTAGTTGCTTTTCGCAACAGAAATCTTCAACTCCCTGAGGATCCTGAAGAGTTGTATGAAATCAATAGAGACATGGAAGCTGCACCAGAAACAGAGTTCCTACCCCATAGAGATTTTTACAAGTAATTTTTCTTCCATTCTCTTCTAACTCAAAACCAAAGTGCAGAAACTATGGATCAAAGCTGTGATTGTCTATCCCGATAATTTTTAATTTATGTATCTTAATTAGTTCGTATCATTGCATCTGTCAATCACATATTAAGTAAAATTTTTGTATGGTTGTTCATAAAAAAAAATTAATTTTTAGTATGAAAACACATCGTCCAAATTTACCACAAAAAAAGGAAGAAAGAAACAACATCGTTCAGATAGAAGTACAATGACTTTGACAATGTAGGACAAGGACTTCAAGAATGAAGTATTCCAGGGGCAAAATATAATCTATTTACATAGAAGGGGAGCAAATTCTTTTCCTTTTTTTTTATACCAGAATTTTTGTTTAGTGAGAAAATTTTAATTTGGAGTCCCACGCAAGATGTTTTTTTGGGCATACTGTAAGTGGAAAGTATTTTTCAAAGTAAAACCCAAAATGTGTTGATATTCAATGCTTGTATTGGAATTTTATTTGCCAACGAACGATCGGACTAATTCATATTTGCATTGCAGTGTGTGATGGCTCATTTAAAAGGCCACCAATATACATTTTTCGATATTATGTGTGATTAAGAGAGAGAAGTATTTAGGATTTGTTACTTACCCTTATACACATATACCATTATTAATATATCGTGATGTGTGATACGATACAAATACCAAACTACCCCTCACTAAATTCTAACACTCCCTTGAAGCTAGAACATAGATATCAGCTACACACCATTATCCACCTTTCCTCGAACAAGATGACAATCTACTCCACTATGTTTCATTCTCTCATAAAATACCGGATTTGAAGCAATATGGATGGCTAGCTGATTATCAGAATACATAGGTATAGGCAACTGCACATCAAAACCCCAGGTCCTCGAGTAAAGATCGCATCCATATAATCTCGCCTGTAGTGTGAGCCATGGCTCTGTACTCTGCTTCTGCACTGGACTTTGCAACAACTGTGTGCTTCTTGCTCTTCCAGGCAACAAGATTGCCACCAAGTACCATACCCAGTTGTTGATTGCCTATCAGATGGTGATCCTGTCCAATCAACATCAATAAAAGCTTCAACATGCAAATGACCATTAGAACGATAAAACAAACCACGTCCGGATGAGCCTTGAGGTAATTTACAATACGGAGACAAGCTTTCCAATGTGGAAGACGATGAGCTAACATAAACTAACTCACCATACTAACTGCAAAGGAGATATCAGGTCGTGTACCGGTAAAGGAATTTAGTTTGCCATCTAAGCAGCGATACTTATCAGGATTAGAGAGTAACTCCCCCTGATCAACACAGAATTTGACATTCAGATCCATAGGAATCTCTACAGGTCTTGATCCCAATAACCTAGTCTCCTCCAAGATGTCTACTGCATACTTCCTTTGGGAAAAACTAATCTCAACCTTGGATCTTGCGACCTCAACACTCAAGAAATAACGCAACCGACCCAAATCTTTGGTGTGAAATTGACATTGTAAGAACTGTTTCAACTCATCAATACCTTTTTGATCATCCCCAGTGATGATGATATCATCCACATTCACAATCAACACTACTTTTTCTCGATCAGACTGCAGAGAAAAGACAAGACAGAATGATCCAAATAAGAGCGACGCATACCAAACTGTAACACAACCTCACAAAATCTGCCAAACCAAGATCAAAATGACTGCTTTAGTCCACAGAGCACTTTGCGAAGCCGACACATGCATGGAAACGCTTCCCCTGAACAACAAACCCAGGAGGTTGCTCCATTTATACCCTCCTCAAGCAAATCACTATGTAAAAAAAAACATTTTTGACATCTAACTGAAACTAAGGTCACACAAGGTTGACAGCAAGAGAGATAAGAACCCTAATAGAGCCAATCTTGGCAATAGGAGAGAAAGTCTCAACATAATCAATGCCATATAGCCTTTGGCCACAAGGCGTGCCTTATACCACTCAATAGTACCATCCAGATTATATTTATCAGTAAAGTCCCAACAGCAATCGACAATAGACTGTCCAACGAAAGAGGAACCAACTCCCCAGTGTCATTATGGAGAGCAAATATCTCAACCTCCATCGCTGTCCACCACACAGGCATTGGACCCCAAATATCCGAATGAACTAACTGAAAAGGACGCGCGATACATGACTCTCAACTCTAGGATAAAAGGACACTCTATGATGTTTACTAAACTCACAGACTTCATAATCCAAAACATCAACATGAGCTACATGAAGGCACTAGCCATTTAAGGTTTTGAAGGGATGGATGATCAAGACAACAATGATGTTGGTATGGTGACACTAATGACTGAAGAGCAACAGAGCTAGGGTGAACATCATCAGTAAAGTAATACAGGTGCCACCAATTTTCCTCCTCGTCTTAAGATATTCACACAGCCATGAGGGAAAAATGTAACGGAGTAATTCAAGGACTTGATAAGTTTACTAATAGACATAAGATTAAATGAAAAACTAGGAACATGCAATTCAGAGTACAAAGTAAGAAGATGAAGTAACTAGAATAGAACCCACACCAGTAATATCAATGGTACAACCATCGGCTAAAGTAACACGAGATGGTTTACCAATAGATTGACGATTAAGATGTCCAACGGAATGCAACTAATTCGAATAAGATGTCAACTGATAACCAATTAGGAATAACCAACTTCATGTATTAACCAGAATAATCAACCATTTAAACATTAGAGATCGAATGAAGCGAAACCACTAAACGAAACTACCAACATCAGCAAGTTGAAACATCAAACAGTTACAAATCGATTATGGTTTGAACAACTAGATATCACAACTTCACTAGACTTGGGCTTAATTTTAGCAACCACACCAGCAACAGATAACACAACCAAGAACGGCAATTCAAAACAGAGAGAAACAGGGATCGAACAATGGATGGAACCCCAGTTTATATGAATTCCCAAACAATATCAACACTAGAAAATCAAATAACAACCAGTTTTAGAGATCTAATAGCAAATAGAACCCTAGCTTACATGGTTCTTGAACAGAAAAGAGCAAAACTTGACCAGATTGTGTAGAAATCAAGTAGATCGTGTGAGAACCAAGACTTTCCAATCTTATTGGTCTCAGGCGAACCTTGCCGAAGGACTTTCCAGCCTTACCGGTCTCAGGCTGGTCTCAGAAGAGCCTTGTCAGAGTTCATCGGTCTCAGGCGAGACTCGCTGGAGTATGGGTTTGCTGGTACAATTTAGGGTTTGGCAACGGGAAGCTTAATACTTAAAGGGAAGGTATTTTAATAACTTCCAAATGCCAAAACAATTAATAATAGTGATGAGTGATACGATGCAAAGACCAAACTACCCCTCACTATGTATTCTAACATAATGCTTGTAGAGGATTTTTCCTTGAGGCAACTTCAAAAGTGCAATAATAGGGGGCAATCTTGCAAAATAATTTCTAAAATGAAAGTAATATTTTATATTCATAGAGATCAATTTCCTTGATACCCAACTTGACTCAATGTGCCTCCACCTATGTATCATGATGTGGGTACATAATGTGAAAGAAAGGTAAAATGAGGAGTACTCCATATACAATCTTGACATATAACATTTTTTATAATACAAGTACCACATTAAGGGTAACTTGTTCCGTTATTTTTTGGGCCCGTGATTGGGCATGTGATTGTCAAGGGTCTGAGTGCTAACATAGTTGAGATGCTTTCGTCTTGTTGTGATGCCGTTTTCACGTGCTGCTCTTTAATCTTCTTTTTTTCCAGTACTGTGTTGCCCAACTTTGTAACTCTCTTTTCAATGATTAATGAAATTCATTTTTGCCGTTAAAAAAAAAAAGATTAAACTTCTTATTGTACCTTTTTTGTGAATTATTTGTAGGTTCCTTGACAAAGCAGCCATCCAAACAACTCCAATCACCCAACAAAGAACCCCAAATCCATGGAAACTTTGCAGGGTAACACAAGTCGAGAATGCAAAGATTATCCTTGGTGTGCTTCCAATATTTTGTAGTGCAATTATTATGACCGTTTGCCTAGCTCAACTCCAAACCTTCTCCATCGAACAAGCCGTAACAATGGACACGAGGATTACCAAACATTTTCACATACCCCCAGCTTCCCTCGGTATCATCCCTATCATATTCATCCTCGGACTTGTCCCAATTTACGATCGTATTGTCGTACCCTTTCTCCGTAGGATCACGGGCCACCCCTTCGGCATCACTCACCTCCAACGCATTGGCATCGGTATAGTCCTCAATAGTCTGTCTATGGCAGTTGCCGGAATCGTTGAAGTGAAGCGGAAAGAGGTTGCACGAAAGCACAACATGGTCGACGCAATTCCACTGATCCAACCGTTGCCCATCAGCGTCTTCTGGCTATCGTTTCAGTACTTCATTGCCGTCGTGGCTGACGTATTTTCATACGTTGGCCTCCTTGAGTTTTACTACTCACAAGTACCAAGAGGCATTAAATCCCTCTCCACTTGCTTCCTTTGGTTCTCCTTTGCACTTGGGTATTACTTGAGCTCCGTCATTGTTAATATAGTGAATAGTGCAACTAAGGGAAGAACTAGTAGCAGAGGTTGGTTGGCAGGAAACAACCTTAATACGAACCACTTGAATCTTTTTTATTGGCTTCTGTCTATATTGAGCTTTCTCGATTTCCTTGTGTATTTGTTCTTGGCTCAGAGGTACAAGTACAGGCCAATAGCGCAGAGAGGTACAAGCACTAATAAGGTTTCGAATGAGGATAACATGGAGCTAGAAGACATTGAAGTTCACATGGGAGAAGTCATTGAATGACACAGAAGTTGATAAAGCGGCCCAAACTGGCTTACTCATGGAATGTCCTAACACGTTATAAAATTTCGCTCTAGACCATGAATTTTCTATTATTTGACTATGTACCATTAAAGGCTTTCTCTCCATTCAAGATAGTAAGGATGTTTATATTGTTTGTGTTACATGTGTAATTGCAATAGTATCTCTTTTGTTTGTTGCCTTTTGCTTTTCTCACATTGATGTGGAGTGACTGGACATGAGCTTAATTGTTGTCTCTATTAAGAAGGTTTTTAGCCACCTGCGGCTTAATTAACTGATACTTGTAGAATCACGTAAAGTGCATCAAACTGTTTTATGTCAAACAAGTAGAGGCCAACCTTTTGGTTGGGCGAAAATGAGTGCCTAACACCTTTCCTTCACCATACCCATGAATCCGGAACTCAGAATCTCGTTCCTTTGGTTTCTTGGTTTCTAAACCCAAGTGGCGTTTAAATCATGCCTGCATTCGATGTAACATCTGCTGCATTTTAATCATATGAATGTTGTATCCACATAATTGTTTTTTTTTTTTTTGATAAATCAGCTTGAAATACAAAAGAGATTAAGCGAAATAAGTACATGTATCTAATGCCTTCACAACCCGCAAGGCTAGGAACAATCTAATTTAATGGCCAAACCGTGAAGATCAACCATAATGATCATCATAACCTTTGAACATAGAAAGTGCCCATTATTATCACTCGTTGTAGGTCCAGTAGATCCACAATTTTCATGTCACACAAAACGGTCCACTAGAAAGAAAGGCCCATGTCGAGTTGGGCCACACATCCTCAGCCCATGCCTAGTGCCCTTGTGGAGCCAACTGGGATAATTGTTTTGTTCTCCTTGCTGGGTTGGTTCACCTCTGCCAATGGTATTCCTATTTCCTATTATTACTTCTATATAAATGGTGGGTTTACCTTAATCTCAATGACAGTGCTGTGCGTGCATGCTTTAGATTTTGGATGTGCTGGCTATCACGAAAAGGGATGCCAAGCCCAACAATCTCTCCACCTCATCGATGGAGCCATGGAAGCATCCATCAACCTCTGCAGTCTGCAACATCCAAAACATTCTCATCAACCGCAAAAACCACCTCAGAACATTTTCACTGCGAATGAGTAAGACAGTGGTAATCTAGAGCCAATCGAAAATTTCCTTTCAAATAATTATGGACAAGTTTGACAGCGTCAATTGAAGGGGGAAAAAAACCCATTAAAAACTTACAAAATTTCCTCAATTTAAAAGAAACGCCTCTCCCATAGATTCAACTCCTTTTTCCATCAAATCACCTAAATTAGCAACTTTTTTTCCCATTCAGGTAATTATATACCCCATTTAGAAGCCAAAACCTACAAAATCTTCATCGTCCCCACTACTCGGAGATTCAACCACCTGACTGTCATCGTCTTCATCGCCCTCAGTTACGATGTCGAAGATTCCGCCACCCCCGTTAAAGTCTAAACCGTCCATCATAAAATTACCATCCTCTCCATCATCATCGTCATCGTCATCAAACTCGCTGAGACTATCATCATCGTCATCATTGCTCATATCATCACCATCACTCTCACCATCCCCATCAATATCCGGTCCCATCAACGAGTCATCATCGCCATCCTCATCGTCGTCGTCCTCCTCTTCTTCGCTCTCAGCATCATCAGGATCAGAGTCGTCATTGGTGGGCCTCCGACGGCCGATTTCGTACACCCTCGCAGAAGAATTCATCTCTTCTTGATCGTCCATTGAAACCAACCCCACAAAAGAATCGGTCGGCTCCGTTGCCAAATCAAGGACACAACGATCGACACAACGATCGACACAACGATCGACTGGAATGGTGGCAATGTCAGAGTAGTTGATAGCATCCACCGTGCGGAAAGCAGCAAAAAGTGGATGCTTGACACGACGAGTGTGAAATGCCGAAGTAACATCCTCAAGATTTCTCCTTAGAATTGCATATATAACATCCCCACTGGCATTGAATTTTATTACTGTCTGATCCAAGGAAGGTACACTTCGGAGGAGCCTGAACTTCCGCATATCCCAGACTTCGGAATTTATAATCACCTGTATGAGAGAATACATAATTTTCAGAAGATGCCAATCTGGCGATGTTAATATCAAAGTACACTTAAGGGTATAACTGCTAGGATGATATATCTAGCGACTTGGCTCCAAAACAGACCCAACAAACATTTCAAGTCACCACACTTGCAAAATCCAATGGCCGCCCATACAGAATAAACAAATTATGTTTCAAAGCGTAGATAGAGTACATAAATAGTAGCATGAGCTGCATGAGGCAAGGTGTATTGTTGTCAATCGACAGAACAAGCTCTCTGTGCCTTACTTCCGGCCAGATTAAAGCATTTGATTGGAACATAAATTCAAGTTGACCACATATCCCATGTTCAGTTGGAACTTTTGGGGGCAAATTAATTATTGGCCAAATCATATATTCCAGAAAACATGGAATGTCCCACACCAAGGGATGTGGTTCCGTATTATATGTCAAAGCACTGACACTCCTCTAGGTTGCCATACCCATGTCCGACACGCCGTGGACATGCCTAAAAACATATGGGACACAACCATTAAATTTAATTTACTTTTGGAAGGGGAACAGGGCAGGGAGAGCGACACAAGGGTTAGATATGGGTTTTTTTAATTTTGGAACGATAAATATGTTATTACCTCAAATACGCCGGCTGATCTGTAATTAAAATGAAACCTTAAACCAATCAATACATCCATCCAAGAAGGACAAAAAGGAAAAAATTGCAGAGCCTCTCTCTCTCCACGCATTTACCGGAGCCGTTCAATTTGTTTAAAACACAAGTTACAATGTCACTGAGCAAAAAAAAAAAAGTCACAACGTCGGTAGTGTTCGTTTGCCAATTTAGTTTTGTTTTTCAATCATTACCCTATTTTTTCAATTATTACTTTCTCATCTCTCTCTATCTCAATCCAATCATTACTCTATTTCTTTCTCTACCCACTACCAAAACTAAACTGAACTAAACTGCCAACCAAACAAAACCGTCATTATTACATCTCCAAAATATATACCAACATATATATACATATATGTGTGTGTGTCCAAGTCTTAGTTTTAACCATGTACGTGAGAAAAAATATTTATGAATAAATATATCAAAAATGTTTTTCTATCTATATTTTTATTGAAACTCTTGGCTTGGTTGGATAGACGCAAAAAATCTAAATCACCCCATTTCCCCATTCTGACCCGCTTTCTTTTCAAGTGAAAGACACTAACCCTATTAGGGTCCTCCAAAATATCTAATTCTGGATATGAAAGAAATTTTTAGTAATGAAAGACTCGTAAAATGAATTTCTGAAAATGGTTTTCTTTCTAGAAAACATTTTTTCCTTGATATCTGTTGGAGTTTGTCCCACTCCCACATTGGTTAATTATCTCCTCCAAAACTAGTATATGAGCATGGACAGCCTCTTCACTCATTGTCAATTGGACTTGAGTTGGATGCTTTAACATAGTATCAAAGCTAGGGTTTCGGAGAATTTGTCCCCCTTGTTTGTGCATGAGTGCACTGTTATTTGTTGTGATCCATGTGTTACGGATTGTTTGTTTTAACTCTAAACGTGCGAGTCCGGGGTCGCACGTGCAGGGGAGTATTGGTGTTTGTCCCACATTGGTTAATTATCTCCTCCAAAACTAGTATATGAGCCCGGGTGGCCTCTCTACCCATTGCCAATTGATCTTGAGTTGGATGCTTTAACAATATCAAATCAGGATATGTAATATAATTCCCAATTTTCTAAGAATTTGTGCGCCCTGTGTCCTTTCTATTCTGTGTCCGTGCCCATGCTACATATTGTTAAGCCCCTCTATCAATCCGACAAGATCATTATCCCATGAGATTATATATCGCTTCACTATTCCAGTTACTCCAGTCAAATAATCAGGACCAGAATCAACGCTAGGGTGATAAATCTGGTAATTAGCTCCAAAACAAACCCAGCAAACAGTTCAAGTCACCAAAACTCGCAATTTCCTAAGGCCACCCACAAGAGCTTATGCTAGGAGTAACATGATACACATATTTTGTAGAGGGCATGTGCATTCGCCACGACGTTACAGTGTCCTACATAATCAGTTGGGATTCCTTGTTATCCTCAAAAAATTGCAAAAGTGACTTGATCCCTAAAGTCCAGCCCACCAGACTCCCATTCTTAACCAAGAACACTAATGGCATACACTTGAAATTAAAAAAATCAAAGCAAGTATACCACCAGGTCCACAACTGCCTATGGCAAATCTGCCACCGAGAAAAACTACACAAAAGGCTTAAATCATTGCAAATACTAACATCTCAAAGAGCGAAAAAGAAAAGGATCATGTTTCTATACAGTGAAGCTAGCAAGAGAAGTATAATTATCAATCTATGGGGCAAGCTCTCCATACCTCATTTCCAGCCGGATGAAAGCCGCCGCCACCGTAGTCGGTAAACTGATCAAACCGATGTATTGGACCAGAGCCACGCCTATCCCACAAGACTCCATTCCAAAGCAGCATTGTGTCTGACGGGCTAAAGTGAACAAGGGAATAACCATGGCCCCGGACCGAAGAAGTTGCCGATGTGTCCATCAGCTTCAGATCTAACTGGCATGTCTGTACATCATACAACATAATTTCCTTTTGGGATAGCTCAGTTGAAAACGCAGCAAATGTGGTCCCAGAATTGCTTAACCTTGCAGCCTTGCACCCTTCAAATGAATGGCTTGGTCCCGCCGAAACTGAAGACGCGTCCCACAATCGTACGTCATGGGCACTAGAAGATAGAACCAATTGGGCCCCACCGGAATAATACGACTGGACAACTGTCAAAGGATACTGGTGGCCAGCACAGCTCTCCACCGCATTATTGCTGCTGGAGTCAAAAATTTTGAGCTCTCCAGAATGGCTGCCAGCAGCAATTTGAGAGGAATCTCCCAAAAAAGTAATGCATGTCAAAAGGCCACCACCATCCTCACCACCATCGCGGTAAGTTCTCCACGGTCTAAACCTGTTATAGACAAATTGACGATCCCTACGGTTTCCATGGATCCCACCATACCTACTTCTAAACTCGCGCGTACAAAGTCGGGCTGTTACATTTGATGGAGCATCAAGGCTTCGTCTTGGTTCAGGACACACATGCGGGTGCGAAAGAGATAGAGGTGGTAATGTAGTAATAGGAGCTGGGCACTGGCGATGCTGGTGTTTCAGATACTGAACAACAAGAGAGTCCAGAGTTACCCTTTCGGTGTTGATAGGTTGTGGATCACTTGGAAATCCAAACTGGGATGAAAGGGTCATTTGACCAACATGGGTGCTTGGGTTATCATCCGAATTATCCCCCAGAGTGGCATTCAGTTTGAATCGCCCATAATGATCTTTTGCAGTAGAACTTGGTGTACAATACGCATTAGCCTCGGTCAGTAGAGTGCCTTTACGGGAAGTATTATTAGGTGTGGGGAAAACAGGGGACCGAAGGCCTGGTTCACGGGTTTGGAGTCGTTTCCCTGCTAATGCCACTCCAGTGTCCTTTAACTCAGTTAACTTACGTTTCATTGGCAATACAATTGGAGTTTTAAATTGCATGTCATTATCCAAATTGGGCTTCACTGCAGAAATGGAAGGTGTTTCCGGGGGACCTGTGGGTGCAGAAGACTTTTTTGAAGTACTGCTGATTTTGCTACTTGATGCCAGCCAATCCTGTGATGGAGGCTGAATTTTTGACCGACAATTCAAGGTTGATGAGAACGACAGAGGCTTTTTTGCAGAAGCCACATCTAAATCACACTTTGTTCTCAAAGCTTCATCCTGTAAAGATATTTTTGGTCTATCAGATAGAAATCCACCAGGAGTATGCCCGGATGGCCATTGAATTTGTATTGATGGGGTGTCCTGGACTGAGGATTGATGCACAAGAGATGACGGGGCTGCCGAAGAAGGCAAAGGATTCAACTGACCCTCTTTCAGAAGTGTGTCCGCAGTTGCAGACAGACCAGATGCTTGAAGGTGTTCATGAATAAGAAGTAGAAGTTCCCTGCAATTTACATGAAATCAAAAACAAAAGAAAAACGAAACTTAAAGACTTGCTATGATTGGTAACACTTCTGTTTTTGTTTTCTGTTTCCATTTTCACAAGAATTTAAAATTTGTACACCCAAGTGTGTGGCAACTATCTTAGCTATCAAAATATTCACCTTTCCGAACTATCAAAATTGTTGTACAAAAAAATGGTTTCACTATTTTGAAAACAGCTTTCCATTGTTTCCTCCCTCCATCACCTTTGACCACCACTGAGCACCCCTAGCCCCCACCTCCCTCCACCCTACGTGGCCCTCACCTCTGGACAAACCTCCAAAGATACCCTCACTTGTTTTCCAAACAGATTTTCGAACAAAAAAGAGTGCACTAAACATATTTGTGTTCGCTATCTTCAATGTAGAACAAAAACAAAACCAAAAACAATAATAAAAAAACCCAAAGATACCCTCACTGTTTTCCAAACAGTTTTTCGAACAAAAAAGTGTGCATTAAACATATTTTTGTTCACTATATTCAATGTAAAACAAAAACAAAACAAAAAACCTGTTTACAACTAAACAAAAACAATATAAAAACTAAAAATTATTTTTCACACACCCCCAACAAAAAGCAAGCACTAAGTACCTGGAATGGTAAGTAATAGGGGTGGCGGCAGCTATTGCAGCCCTCTCTATTCGCCTCAAAGTAGGGGTCGCCGCATCAGTAGCTGCTAATGTACTTGCACGCCCAGAATTAGTAACAACCTGCAATATCCACAATAGTGCAATGTGAGGGAGCTTCTTGGATAATACCAAGTTACCAACTCAACTAACTCAATAAGGTTTTCTCCCAAATGCTTCAGGTTGGCTACACGGATTCTATTACATCTAAGGCAATCATGTCCTATATTGTTGAGACTTAACCTTTCTCTATTTCTTTGCCACCCTCAACATGTATGGGGGTGTTCGGATAAATAAGCCAAAGTGGCTTATTTTTTGTCCTTATTCAAATTTTTTTCGTATCACTTGGCTTATTGTCAATTTTTTGGGGATTATTGTATCCTCATGACAAGAGGAATCTAAAAAGTAAAATTTTTTGACCAAAATCCAATTTTTTTTGAATAAAGACGAAACAAGTGGCTTATTGGCTTATTTCATTTGTTTGTGAGTTTATTTGGCTCATTTTTGGAGGGAAAGCCAGTGGCTTTTTTGGAAAAACAACCCCTAAATAACACCTCTTCCTTGGCACACTAATTAGTCCACCTGGTGAGTTGGTGACACCTGCACTGATCTATTTATCTCCAATTTTATCCCTTTTTAAAAACACTCGTCTCCAACATTTTCACAGCTACAATACATTTTCCAGTAAGCATAATGTTCTCTCTTTAACCTGCCAACATTTGCCCCATACATCATAGTAGGGCACATGATAGTTCTATAAAAGATCACTTTACATTTCATCCAGCTACATCCTTGACCTCTTCGGCAGTATGAAAAAGTGTCTCAAAGCATTGAAAAAGGTCACTCTAAGGAATCCCCTCAAATCAGCGTTTACTTTGTGCAGTTGTGAACTGCACAAGTTAATTCAGCGTAATTAAAATGAATGAAATGTTCTCTAAATTAAACCAAATAGAAACATTAATTAGGATAATGAAAAGTACACCATAAGAGCATTAAGCCTAGAGGCCAGAGATAGCATGCCAATGACTTTCAAAAGAATGTCCCCGCCCATGTTTCTTGTCTACCTTTCAGATTTCAGGTTTTGCAAGAGACAAGGATGTAATATATCTACAGCAAGTAAAATCATTTCAACAACTCACCGCAATCAGCTCAATTGCCACCTGGGCTAGTTCAGCTTGCCACCTGCTGTGCTCATTTCCTGAAGTCTGGCTGCCTGGATCTCGGATTAGTTCTGATAATTTTTTCCCGACCTAGAACACAAGTTCATTCACCCATATAGTTAATCCACCCGCAATAGCATCAAGACTATTCGAATTAAGCCAGACAGTAGAGCAATAACAAATACAGGAGGAAAAATGCACAATCATTCCCTTGAAATGGGCCTCAGTAAAAAAGTAAAATCATTGATAGCTATATTCCACAGATCTCCCATGGAAATTTGCAAAGGAAACCAATAGTAATTGTTGGAGTTTGTCCCACATTGGTTAATTATCTCCTCCAAAATTAGTATTGAGCCTAGACGGCCTCTCCACTCATTGCCAATTGGTTTTGAGTTGGATGCTTTAACAAGGTATCAAAGCTAGGGTTTTTGAGAATTTGTTCCCCGTGTTTGTGTCATAAATGCACCGTTGTTTGTTGTGATCCAAGTGCTATGGATCGTTTGTTTACCTCTCCACATGCAAGTCGGGGGTCGCACGTGCGGGGTAGTGTTGGAGTATGTCCCACATCGGTTAATTATCTCCTTCAAAACTCATATATGAGCCTGGGCAACCTCTCCACTCATTGCCAATTGGTTTTAAGTAGAATGGTTTAACAATAATCAACGACTGAAATGTCTATGAGCAACAAACATGAAATACTTTACATTACCTCCTCTAAAACCAATGAAACGATGACAATGAAAATCGAAGTTACTTTAAAGCAGTCCATAATTTTTCCACAGACTGCTTACAATCAACAATCATATTTAGATTTACGAGATGCGGCTTCTCTGTAGAGACCAGATCACAGCAGATAATCAAATTTACTGGAGTGCCAATACAGAAGCCTTAGCATAAGGCACCAATACTTATAATGAATGGCTTCTCACACAACACTAAGCAATTTTTCCACCCAAGGTAGGATCGCAGAGAACCAATTTCAAAGTCCAAAAACAGTGTAAGAGCCACCTTTGCATCACGCTAGCTATAAATTAGGCCACAATAATCCTTCCATTTAATGTCACAAGGAATCACAAAGATGGCAGCAACAAGAATCGTTGATGTCATTCTTTAAAGACTAGGAAAACGGAAAGAATAGAAAATCATACAAAGCTACTCCAAATATCCAAGGAATCATTTTTATTCCTCCAGACAATTTATACTGATCCTTACCCGCTGCTTCTCATCCAACAGCACCTGTAAATCATTTATTTAACAGCGCAGGCAGACCACGAATGGTACAGGCAGTGCAAATGATACCAGGTTTCAAGAAGCATTTCCTACTACTTGCATGAAAAAGGATATAGTTTATATGGTGAAAAAGGATATGCATTATATGCCCCTCGAGGCCATGACAGCACAATGAACAGAAAACGACATGGACTTAGTAAATTTGACAGATTATATTGCCCTTGACAGAGCAGAATGGAGGAAATGGTCCATGTAGCAGACCCCCAATTGAGAGTGATACAAGTTTGGTAACATATCTACTAATAAATCACTATAAAGTCTGGAATCTGGATATTGATAGATCAACTCCACCCAGAAGTCAACTATCCAAAAATGGCAAAACATCTACTTCTGATAGAAGCTTCCCAGCCATCAAAAGCCCGGGGTTCACCTCCAAGCCTCCCACACAGATAGACCACATTAAAGCCAGAGGCACCAAAAACTCATGTAGGTGGATTAAAGTATAATGTCTAAGCCAGCTAATCACTCAACATATTCATCTTCATGGTGTTAAATCACACCTTATTATCTCTATTACCATAGAGGGTACAGAAATCATGAATGCCTACTTGCAAACAAAAAGCTAGTGGATTTACGAAGCATAGTCTACTGAAAATAAATCGAAGTATTGAGCACTTTGTATACAGTAATTGCCATTCAGGCCTCTCAACCTTATTCTACAAGTGAAAAACCTTTTCGCCTCCAAAGGGATTAGAGAATACCGAACAGAAACCACCCACATGCATGCGATTTATTTAACCTTATGCCCTATTTACCACCGTATTTAGATTACGAAAGCCATAAAAGACTGGATGAGCACAAAATTCAGAAGGTTTTACCGAGCATAGCCTACTGCAAGATCATGGTATAAAGCATTTTCTTCCAAAATAACTGCCCACCAGGTCTGTCAAAGGATTAAATTTGCTATCCATCATCTGATTATGATCATATGCATAGAATATGTATGTGTGTATGTATGTACGAACTTAGGTACGTATGAATTTAGGTGTTTGTAAGTACTTAGAGGTTAGTCCCAAGACTTGATCAGCTTACAAAAGTATATTAACCCAAAAGCCTCGCATTCTCTTAACTGATACAAGAATAGAGGCTTATTCAAAGAGGACTTAATGGAAGTCACATTTAGATGTTCCTTCTGGAAGATGGAAAAGGTGAGTGACTCCATGTTGCCAACTTATACAACCTTAAAGTAATGAAATATATTTAATCCTGAACAACTCTTGTAAAGTAGCATACAGAACACTTCTCAGAAATCCGTACTCAAGATGATCATGAATCACCGCCACTAAGTGATAACAGCAAGAGAAACACAAATTCAACTGATCCTTTTCCAAGTATCAGCTAGCTAACTACGTAGTCTAAGTGCAGCATGAATAAAGTTGTTCTAGAGTCTAGATCATATTAGGCATATGCAATGCAATGTGTTGAGCCTCTGCCAGTCTCCACACTAAAAAGTAAATTGTAAAATATTAAAATCATGGATGTTATTTGAAAGAACTACTAGATATCAGTCATTTACCTGGAGCTTTGTCAATATGTGTGCAATTGTATCATCTCTGGCTAAACCAAGGAGAACTCGGCATGCAAGAGCACGAAGACAGTCAAGGGCAGAAGGAGGTGTGACTATACGCGGTTGGAGAAGCTGAAGCAGAACCTTTATGCCATTGTTGGCACGGACAGCCTCTCTTGCTTGATGGTATCCTTGTTCCAATTGAGCAGCAAGGCCAGCACAACCTGCTCCAGCACCCAAAGATATCCTCCGATCTCCCACTAACCCAGAAATTGCAGGTGCTTGAGAAGTACTGCTGACAGATGGTGTGCCAAGTGCTGCTAAGCTGCCACGATCTACCACGCTAGACTCCATAGCAGAACCATTCGAGGTTTGACCAGAAGCAGATTGCTGAACTTGTGTAATAGGAGGTGGTTTATTACTGATTGAAGGAGGAGGGCAAACAAGATTGACCAACACATTCAATGCCGGATGAATTATCTGAGAAAAGAAAGATAAAGAATTTCCAAATGTAAATTAGCATTTTAGGTATTAGCATCAAGGGTCTGCTGCCCCCGGCACCCAAAAAGAAAAGACAATTCCAAAAAAAGAAGTGTTTACCTCAGGGTCAGGATAACCAGCACCATTTGCTGCATCCAAAATGACTGCTATACCCACACGATCACTGCTTAACATTGCATTCAAAATTGGTTTGCGGCTGTAAGGTACCAAAGTCACAATGTGCAAAACACCCAACGCATATTGAACCAGATCGTGCAAATAACGATCCACAGTTGGGGCCTACAGACAAAGGTTAAAAAAAAACACATTAACATGGCTGAGACAAGCAACAAAACAAAGAAACTATTTCAAAAGTAGAAACACCAAACCTGACACAATTCCAACATGATTATATGCCCATTAGAAGCTAAGAACTTGTCAACTGCAGGCCAACGAGTCCTCACAAACGCAGGGCCAAGCTTCCTATCCTTCTGTAGCAGTCGAAATACTGCATCCATAGCCTCATTACTAATGTCAAGAGGCTTATACGCAGCCCTAACATTTTGTATATTCCGGACTGCACTTCGATTGCTTTTATTTGGACGGATTGAGTCCACTAACAAGAGAAGATGTGCTCCAAAATATTGTCTCAATGCGACACAGGTGTGATAAGCTATCTGCTTCTCCGACGAGGTCAGTACTTCCGAAGGAGATCGATCATTTCGAACAGAACCAGAACTACTAGACAATCCCAACGCTGCAGAATTAACCCCAGACCTTACCGAGGCGGCATCCAGTAAAATAGAGAGAGATTTCTGTGGGCCATCCTGAGCATCAAAGGAATCTAGGACTGCTTTGAAGACAAATGCATTAGAGAAAAATAAAGCAGCATTTTTTCTGGCTTGGTCCTGAGGGCACTCAAGAAGTTGAAGAGCTAACTCAACCACCTGTTGTACAGCATCTGAAGGAAGAGCACATACACGTTCCATAATTCCCTGAAGAGCATATCAAGCCAACCAATTAAACAAGCAAACCCGATGATTATACGAATTTTAACTCTACTAGGGGACAAGAATTCCTATATTTGATATCAAGTGTATGGAATTATTTTTTAATTTGCCCCACTTTTTCCCACTTTCAAACACATTTATAGCCTTATAGCTATGCAGACAGCTTTGGAAAGTTACAAACTTTTTGCTTTGACTTTTCAAAAGAGAATTTTTTTAGGAACATTCTCAATAGGAAAGAAGAACCACTAATACAGGACAGATGGAGTGATAATTACACAAAAAATGAAAAAGAAAAAAAGAAGAAAAAGAAAAGAAAGATGCAAGCTGTTGATTACGTAAATAAATGAACATGTACAGCTTTCTGTAACACCATTACACATAATACCTGAAGTGAACCAATTGTGAATAAGCATGAAGAAAGACCACAGAAGGTCTGGGAAACTCTTGGCACAGCAAGTAGTCTTTGCATGCCACCACGATCCACAAATAATGCAGCAAATTTCCGGTGAGCAGCCAAAGTACAGATAAGCTTCAATACATCAGGCAAGAGCACTGCCATCTTCGATGTCTCTTTATGTTTTGAACTTCGTTGCAACAGGGCAAGAGAAATATCCACCCCCTTTTCATGCAACACTGGCCCAAGGACTTCAACATATTCTCCCAGTATCACAAGACTCTGAATGCAGAATTTCTCTCTCAGCTTTGCCAGGGAGTCAGTATCAGGAATGAAAAATTCTTCAACTTCTTCGTTTGGTTCTGGTACGGTTCCCCTTGAATTCATTGAATCAGCAAGCATACCGCTCGAACTTCTATGACCAACCCATGAGACATATTAGCACCCAGACCAAGTGAACTCACTAATTGGTTCTAATATAAAATAATCCTTTGTACCAAACATTAGTACCATAAACACAACTAACTGTAACAAATCGTACACAAAGAAAAAGATCAACCTTGAGACTTCTACTGCATTAGCAGCATCAATAACTGTAGATGCAGTTCTCGAAGCTACCAAAACTGCAGCTTCTTCATCATTTGTCTTTCTATATTCCTGAGGAGTAAAAAACAAAATAAAGAATAAATCAATTAAGATACTACGTTACATAGACTTGGGTATGGGCGTTGGGTCAGCGTACGCAAAGGATGCATGCATCCAATTCCATCTCAATGACACGAAGAAAGAAATGGTGTTTACTTCCACGCATAATACGGGAGTTTTAAGCATAGATTATGAAAAATTCGCATTACAAAATATGCCTGCTAGGTGAATGTCCAGCTAAACACGTCGGACACAAATTCCCTGCCCTCGTCCGCGTGTCCAATACATTCTTACTTTATAGGTTTCAAACAGTTCATGCAAGTATGTAACATAGTAGAGACGAGAGAGAGAGAGAGAGAGAACCTCCAAACTAGCACTTTTGACAGCTTCAGCTGCAGCATCACCAGCTGCTTTGACTGCTTCTGCTGGTGCATTGGCTGCTCTGGCTTCAGCTTCAGCTGCTCGGACTGCCTTTTTCACTAGATCAGAAATATCCTTGGTGCCAACTTTACATTCTTGGAAACAATCATCATTATCCTCTCTTTCTATGACAAGACTATCGCCACCTATCCTCCCCAATCCCTTCTTTGGATCTGGGAGTCTTTTAAGCTCTAAACTTCTATTTATAACTCTGTCCTTCAGGCTCCTCCCATCGGCTCCTAATCCACTACCAGAACCTGGAGATATCAAACCCTGTTCATTCTCTACATCTCCTTCATTAACCCTTCCCTTTCCTTTAGAACGTGCCCATCCACGGTTCCCACGTGCCAGTCTTCTGTCATGATCCTGTTCTGCAGTTTGGTCATCCAATGATCCTTCCTCGATTATCTTAGGAGCATCCAAATGGGAAGTTTCAGAAACTTGCCGGACCCTACTTCGACTGTCTTCTCTACCTCGTATGCAATTAGAGGAAGTTGTGTTTTTGCTCTCTGCCGTATAAGGAGCATCTTTTTGATTCAAACTTGTCTCCCCTAAAGCCCGTAAGCGAAGATATCGCATAAGCTTAGCTGACAATCCAGATGTTAACACATCTTCCACTACTTGACGGTCTTGACGTTCTTTAGCATCACTGAAGTAATAAATTCGTGAAAATGAGAAATTTGTCAACCAACTAAATATATAGGAGTAAAAAACATCAGACAACCTGCTTTTTAAGTACATACCACAGACATACAGCAAGTAGGCCAGTAGAATACGTAGTCAACATCTCAGAGTTTGAAGATTTCTTCCTCCCTGATTCGTGCTTCCTGTTGTGATCTTCACCAGCAGATTTTGCTGTCTCATCCATTACCCATCCTTTTATGTTCTCCAAAACAGTTTCTTCAAAAACATGGGGGTACTGAATCCCACAGAGCCCAGCAAATTAATCAATATAGATAACTAGAAGATAATACTTAAGGCTCAGTTTGGCTGGTGGGAATCTTGAGAGGAAATGGTAATGTACTTCTCATCCAAAATATTCGAATGTGTTTGCCCTAGGCATTAAAATACTAAGCATTTGATAATGCCTAGTATTCATATCCCCACTCTCTCCAAGATTCCGGGCATTCAAACATAGCAACGGGTGATTAAAGAAACTAAAACAACAAGTGTACCATCCAAGTGAGTGAACAGCTGAAAAGAAGCCTTGCTGCAGCCGCCTGAACAGACACCGCGTATCTAGTTTCAGACAGAAACGTTGAAGATATCAATTCGAAAAATTCATCATTGTCCTGAACAAAGTAGGGGAAATTTCAGAAAGGAAACACAACCAAACACAAACAACCTTCTCAAAATATAATTTATCAATAATCAGCCATGCTGATAACGAGGAAACCAAAAGTGGCTAACATAAAATACTTAACGAAGGGCAAAGCCACGATGTGAACAAGGCTATATAGGATCAATTACCCGAACCAAGTTCCCCAACCGTCCAACATTGTGAGAAGCTCGAGGATTGTTCAAGGAGGAAATGTTCAAGGAGGAATGACCTGTTTCTTCCATGAATCTACAATTTCAAAAGAAAAAGATGGATAAAGGAGATTGACAAATAAGCATCAAAGTTCAAACTATGACAAAAATACTGAAAGAGGCAATAGGGCAACATGTCCGTTACATTATTTCACTACAAAAACACCAGAAATGCAGAAACTAAGTGATCCTTGTCACTTGTTCAAGTATGAAAGCAACAACTATGTACACATTCAATTAGCAAAAGCGGATAACATAATTTTATCTCACCAGAATACATCTCATCAGCCTAGGTCAAAATTTTAAATAAGATTTGAATTGTGAATCAAAAGCCTTGGAGACAATTTAAAGAGAGTAAAAGAAAATCATGTTGACATAGACATTTAAGACATTGGAGTAATGCAGAATAAAACATACAACCAAACCAACTCTTTTGACAAATCAATTCAAGTCTGCTACAGGAATCATTTGTCAGCATTCCGCACAGTCGATGACCATATAACCAATGATATAACCAATGTAATAAACCATTTTTTCCTTCCTCGTACAAGTTCCCATGCTAACTAGGATATTCCCCTCTCCCCAGTGTTATACCATTAACAGTGATACATTGAGCATGAAAAGAACCTGTTTTTCAGATGAATGAGAGTGATTCTCTTCTCCAATGTTCCAATGTTTAACGCTTTACACATCGAAGTTGGACGCTGATTTCGGTATGAAATGAAAAGCCACTGCCTTTCTCAATCTTTTCCTGAAATTGGGGTTAGTATCGCCTATTCATCGTTGTTTTATGTATAGAACCAAGCGCTTCTTATTATATTTTCTTTATCCAAACTTTTTTTTGGTAACATCAACTTCTACAATTATTCTATTATACCAACGTTCTACTATTCTCCAGGACAATCCACGGTATCCACCCAATTACAGAACCCTCCCTAATAGTTGTTCACAACTTCACGTAACCCGAAACACGCCTTTTTAAAAGAATGGCAAAGAGAACATCAAAAAATTCTCTAAGCATGCTAAAACACATAAAAACTTACTTTCCAGAGTTCCAAACAACCAGAAAATCTGAGTTTCCAAACTCTAAATTGACGGTAGAGAAAATTAGTACTATAAGGGAAAGAATTTGGGAATCTTATTTTGTTGGGGGAAAACAATTGGAAGAAAGGAGTTCTTATGATTGTCGAATTGGAAATACTACTTAAGCTGTACTGAAATTGTGATCGTAGTATACACAGATAGATCTGAGAGATTCATTTATACTAGATCTAACATGAGACTTAGCCAACAGTTTCGAAATGAAGAGGGTCGAATTGGATCTGCCAATATATAGCATGATCCAAATATCTTTATTTTCTCAGATAATTTTCTGTTTAATCCAAGTCAAGAATGCATCCTTTATCCAAGGCAGATGACAGCATTACATGTTGCCACAGAATACATCCATATAGTGACATGAACACTCAAAAACCCAATCAAGAAATGTAAGCAAAGCAAACGTGTTATAAGTGTAAACTGAACCAAAATATCTTTTCGAGTATGGGCCGTGGTGGTGCAAAGGAATATCAGCTAGTTTTGCCACTTAAAATGTCTTAGTGTTGGTCCCAGCTTTCACCACCTCGCCTAAAAACCAATTGTTGTCAATGAGTCCGAGCCAGCTTTCGCGCACCTCAACTAATCCTAGAAGACCAATCCTTACCCTTTTAACTGACTCAAACCAACAGCACCTTCATATGAACTGATTCGAACCAAATTTTGGGTAAAACCCACTAAACTCACTCTAGTCATTGACTAAACTCGTACCAGATTGAGTTTTACTCAAATATTTTGCCAAATTTTCACTCAAATTTTTTAAGGCTTGCTTTGCTCCACAATTTACAGTAATGCCATTAATGAAGCTTATACTCAAATTTGTTCTTACATTTAGGTCTGCCCATTGGAGTCCTTCACACGCAATCAAGCTTTTACACAAAAGGGTTGCAGATGCTCTAACACGAACACATACATACTTAGAAAATGTGTGCTAAAATGTGTATTAACTTATAAAATATGTTAAAAATGGGACCATTTGTTTGTGTTAGGAATTTGTTAGTTTAGAGATTTAAAGTGTGCGCTAGACTGCTATAGCAAGTTAGATGCATTAATTTAAAACATACAAATATGCACGTATGACATACAAATACATTCATTACATAATGATGGTCTTTTCTCTCTCCTCTCTCCCCCTTTCTCTCTCCTCTCCCTCACTTTTTAGTGTGCTAAGAGGTTCTAAACTTGGCACACTTACTAGAACACACCTAAATTAACACTCTCTCATTAAATAACACAACCAATTAGATAGCACATAGTCACACAATACCAATACACTAGATAGTAGACTAAACCCTTTTTTTTAATAACTCAGGTGATGGGTCAGCTTACGCACACGTCAACTAATCTTGAGGGGCCAATCCCACTGCCCACTCGCGGGCCCAATTAAAGTCGAAGCAAAGCTCCGTATGGACTGACCCAAAGGAGTTGATAGCTCGAACCTGAGACCCCAGGAGGGAGCAAGCAAACCCCTAAGTCTCAAACGCTGACCAATAGGCCAGTCCCTTGGGGATACTACACCCATTGGAGATGCTCTAACATACATACATATAAATAGATAGATATATATATATATAGAGAGAGAGAGAGAGAGGAATGAAGGAGACCTGGATTCTTGGGTTTCGAAAATAGAAGAAAGGGCGTGGAGGACATTGGGGTTAGGGTTATCAGGGGAGGACGTAATCTTCTCCATGAGGGCCTGCGCTTTCACCATCAAACTCTCGTCCTCGCTTATTTCCTCCTCCTCTTGTTCCTCCTCCTCCTCCTCCTCCTCAACCGGCAGAGCCGCTGGGGTCGGCGGCGGAGGAGGCGGAGGCGGAGCTCCACCGCCCGCTATCACCAATCGCGATTCGTCGGCGGCAGTCTCCATCTCTGAGCCAAATTAACACTAGAGAGACAGAGAGCTGGTGGTATATATATGTCCGTGTGTATATGTAGAGAGGGGGGGGGGGGGGGGGGGGAGGAGAGAGAATTTTTCGCGTGTTGTTGTTGATGGGTCACTGGGTTGTGTTTGCTTGTTGTTGCGGGAGAGTCGAGAGAGGGCAAGGGAAGAAGAAGCTCCTGGGTGCCCGCCCCTACCGTAACTTTTTCTACTACTGTTGGGGGAGAATCGCGTATCGAGAAGGATCAAGAAAACAAAACAAACCCTTGACAATTTAGTTTTTTTTTTTTATTATTATTTTAATAAATAAAATAAAAAGGGGAAATCATTAGCGAAACCCGATTACGGAGTACCCATTGAGTTTGGCCCGGTTTGTGTTTTTATAGTTTGGGTTTGTGCAGTCCTTGGGCTTTTGGGCTATCTGAAAAGTTGGGCCTTTTTTGTTTGACGGCCCAAAATGCGTGCTTGGACTTTACATGACTATAAATAGGGATGGCAATGTGTCGGGTCGGATTTAGGCTCCGTTTTTTTGGGCGTAAAATATTTTTCGGTAACATTTTTTACCTATTTTCCGGTATTTAGTTGTGTAAAAAATGAGAAAATAATATTTTGCGTGTAAAATATATTCCATTAATTGAATGAAAATGACTTACATTTAAATCTTCCGTAAGATATTTTTCGAAATAAACTCACTGTCTTCTATTGTAATTCTCGCTGCTTAGTTTTCTTAATGTCAATCTTGATCCACGTTCAATTCTAATATTTTCATATCTCTCCACCATTTAAGCTCCCTCTCTCTCTACACTATTTTTGTCAATTTTTTGAAAATATTTCAACCGAACACCGAAAAATAAAAGTTTGAAATTTGTTTTCTGAAAAACTATTTTACATGAAAAATGGTAAAACATTTTTACATCGAAACAAACAGTGCATTAGCGTCTACCAACTTTGCCCCATTCTTTACCGTAGCGGAGTTAGAACCGGGGGAATTTGTAGGGGCCGAGGTCGGGGAATAATCGGATCCCCATTCATTGTAATAATTTGATTCATTTGTCTTTTTTAGAATATTTTGACAAGAAAACAAGATATTGATGATTGATGTGAGCTTCAAAAACATAAATAAAGTAAACAAAGACATAAACTAGTGATTTATTAATTGGTATATTACTCTTATAATATCAAAACAATGAAATCTATTCAGAATATACCCAAAAAAAAAAAATAGAAATAACTATAATCGGAGTTGGATCAGGTTAAAACGGGCCGGGGAAACAAATACCATCCTTGCCCCATTTGCTTATCGGGTTGGAAAATACCTGCTTCGATTAGGGTGGGGAGGTCAGAAGTAATTGTCATCCCTGTGTCCAAATACGGTTACCATGACAATAGAAATTATTGCCCATATTTATCCAAGTAAAAAAAAAGTGTTGCCCTTTTTCCAACTCAACAGCCCTGATGGAGGGTTTCATGAGAAAATGAAATGAAGGAAAGGGTTATGATTTCCCGTGAAATTCTTCATTTGGATTGAACATTATTGCGAGAAATGAAGAAAAAAATACAAAAAAAGAAATAGTACGTTGCTTTGTTTGGATGGGAACTTGAACAAAAAGAATTTCAACTCAAAAAACACTCATCACTCGTACTTTCAATCATTACTCACATCTTCTCTTTCTACGCTCCAATCATTATTCTCATTTGAGTAATGCAATGAGTTCCGATGGGGTGCATAGGGTATTCATACCGATTAGCCGCGCCGGGCCGTCTCCGGACACTGGATGGTTGATCCAAGCTGTCCAAAAATTCTATAAAAAAAACAAAACGAGGGGGCCTACGCGGAAATCAATGGCATCTGAGGTGTGTAGGGTGCTTGATCTGAGCACCCCTTTTCGTGTATATATGCTCGGATCGGCCGTCCGATGGCCGGAGACGGCCTGGCGCGGCCGGTCGGTACGAATTCCCTACACACCGTCGGTACCTATATCATTTTTATTCTCATTTTTCTCTCTATCTCTCTCCACTTGTTATCTTTATCTCTAATCATCACCCTATTTCTCTCTCCACTTATCGCCCCAAAAACCAAACTAAAAAATTTTCAAAAACTCATCTAAACACAACAACTATTTTGATCAGCCTTCTTGAAACTCTTTCGTCACCAAATCCCACTAAATGGAGAAAAAGAGTGGGATTTGGTGAAAAATAGTCCATTTTCTCATCTCTTTGTTTCTCGCCATCCAAACAAATAGTAAATGAATTTCCCCCCGAAAATAAAAAAACTGTAGAGACCCATAATTATTTTCTCAAATTTTAAATGTTTAATATGTATTTGGATTATCAAAGTATATGGATAATAATGTAGATATGAGTTAGGTTAATATGAGATGACTTCTAAGTTGGGGGAGTTGACGTAACACAATATGAGTGAAAGGGTGTAAGTGTTATTTGTGTTATATAAATCAAAAATTTTGGGCAGGGAAATCACTTCCCTTTTTTTTTTTTTTTTTTTCCCCTTCCTCCACGCCGTCTTCTCTCTCTCGGCTCTCACCTCTCTCACCTTCTCCCTTCGATTTTGTCTACTACGAATGAGATTTTGGAAAAATCACAAGTACTAAAGTTGTTCTACGCGACGAGAGCTTTCTATCCATCCAAGAAATTCATGACCGGATCACTTCGGAGTTTCCTCCATGTTCGGGCCTGCTTCTAACCTTTGAGGTAGGGATCTCCTGCCTTTTTACATATGTACAAGAATCAAGTTTGTTCATCTATTTTGAGTATTGAATAAATCTTGAGTATGCTGAAAATTTCGTGGGTTTTGGTAATCTGCCTTTTGGGGGCCCTTCTGCTAGGAATCAATTTTTGGTGTCTTCATAACTGTTAAAGCACGTTTCAATACGAAGATTTCGGTACCAAGATCATGCAAAACCGATAATCACACAATTAGTTATGAATTTTTGAACACTGGCTGTTTGCTGGATGTGCGAATTTGTGCATGGCTGTCTTCCTTTAACTTTCTGGGCATGAAGAACATTTTGGGTGGCTTTGGGTCTTTTACAGGAGCTGCATATTTAAGTTAAGAAGGTATTGGCGTTGGAATCAAGTGATTCGGTTAAGTATACAATTTTTGGTGAATTTCTAAAGCAGGGATGGTCGACTAGGGCGAAAATGGTTGCGAATCTGTTTTTCCTTTGATTGTTAGGTTAATCTCCTCTCGTTTCTGAACCTGGAATTTGTACTGAGGGTAGGGCTTGTAGTCGTGCAACTTTTGGCGTTGGTTCCAATATTTTTGGGTTTAAGATGAAGGAGTTATGATTTTTCAATCAATTTTACTTGCTACCGTCCTTAAATTCACGTTGTTTAATTGGATATAGTCTAATGTGAATGATTAACTTCGCCAATTTGACATGTAGGGATTTCTCTCCTCCTTTATGTGTTTATGAGTTGGTTTGATGTGTTTAAGAATGTTTAATCGTCCGTATTTGTTGTTGGGAGAAATCTGTCGAAAGTAGAAATCATACGCTGAAACCCAAGTCCTACCAGTAGGAGTTTTGGCCCTACCGGTAGAAATGCTATCCAGTAGTTTTTATTTTTTTGAAATTCTGGTCTTCTACCGGTAGGAGGTTGTGTCCTGCCGGTAGGGAATGAAAAATCTGTTATCTTTTGAAAACTTCGGGCGATCATAACTTTATCATCCGGACTCCATTTTGGGCATATTATGTATCGAAGTTGATGTATGGAAAATCTACTTTTTAACGGTGTTAGTCTTATAATCAATTTCTAAACCTATAAGAAGTTATAGTTAAAGTACGGTAGGTTGGTTGTTAGAATCCATACCGATTTTGGAGGTTATTTCGTATCTGAATATTACGGGTGATTTGGTATACTCTTAAGTGTTCGAGGTAGATACGCTTTATGCATTGGGCATCCTTTGCCCTTAGAATCATTTGAGTGAGACACGAATGTTCTTAGGTGCGTTTAACTATTTGAATGGTCTACCAAGCCTTAGGGTAGTAGGCTAGCACACTTGGAAAATGTTTGTCGACACCTAGAGAAAGTATGAGGTTGAGATGGTTGATTGTGTATTAAAGTTGGATCGGGAATGCTTGAAGGACGATGATTGATTATATTTATGCAATGAAAATGTGAGTTACAACTATTAATTTCCTCTTGAACTATAAATCAGAAGGTGAAGTCGTTGTTCGTAGCTACTTGCATGAAGTTGTGTTTGTGATCAATTAGTAAATACTTGGTAGTAAAGTAAATGGGTTGGTGAGGAGATTAACGATGAGAATTGTGGGAAATGTGATGTGAAATGGTTAGCTAAGGATATATATATATATATATATATATTGAAACAAGAAAGGGGAAGTGGGTCCCATAACGCCCGGCAGGAACACTCGCTCATGACACAGACTAAGCCCACCAACGGGTGTGGTGCTAGGGCAGGGGAAGCGGGTCCCATAATGCCTGGCAGGAGCACTCGCTCATGAAACAGACTATGCCCACCAACGGGTGTGGTGCTAGGGCAGGGGAAGCGGGTCTCATAATGCCTGGCAGGAGCCCTCGCTCATGACACAAACTAGGTGGTGCTAGGGCAGGGGAAGCGGGTCCCATAATGTCCGGCAAGAGTACTCCGCTCATGACACAGACTAGGCCCACCAACAGATGTGGTGCTAGGGTAGGGGAAGCAGGTCCCATGACGCCCGGCAGGAGCATTCGCTCACGAGAACATAAATGAGAGTTTGAGAATGAAAGATGATTTTGAATGAGGAGCAATTAATGTGGAACACTGATGACTTTATTGGTAACTTATGAGGAAATTCAAAAGAGTTATGGTCATTCTCTGCTAGAGTTATTATATTTTGTAATTTCGTTTACCATAAAACATGGAGTTGTGGTGTATGAAAAGGATTTGGGATTTACAGGTGAGTTTCCTTATTGTCGAGGTGCGGTATTATTCGATGTGTCATTGTTATTTCATATTCTAGCTATGCATGCGTAGTGTGTGTATTTTTGGTGAGAGGTTGGCTAGTTATGTGAGACAAGAAAAATGATGCTTTTCATTAAAGAACTCAGATTAATCGTTAGGTCATTGAAATAGAAATGAAAAAGCAAGGGTTGATTTGGGTAACGCCGTAACGGTAAGCTGAGATGTTTAAGAATATTAGTGTGTGTACGTGAGAGTGTTAGTGTTTGAGAAATGGAGTTAAATATTCTCCAGCCTGAATATGGTATTTTGAGTTTCACTTTTGATAAAGCAAATATGCTATTGGAAAATGTTTTTCCTTGATGTCTGTCTTCACTTACGCATATAATTTAGGTATGGATATCCTTTCTACCGAGCCTTAGTTGTTGCTTCACCCTTTTCCTTTCAAGGGTTTACTCGTTTTCATGCATTACTTTATTGCCTGGAAGGTTGCCATTTGAAGTTCTTGAAAGTTTGTTAAATCCTTTTAAATGGTTTAATTTAAAGTTTAAAATTTTATGTAAAAAAATTTTAGGGCAAAAGAAGGTTGTTTCCTTTTGGATTTAATCATTTGGGTAAATATGTTAAAAATCCTTTTGTTTTAGAAAAATTTAATTGTTAAAGTTTGGGATTTAGAAAACAAAAAAAAAATATTTTTAAAGAAAAAAAAACTTTTTTCTAAATTTAAAAATTTACATGAATTTTAAAAAATTTAATTTTTTGAAAAATTGATTTTTTGTTTTTTGCAAAGGAAAATATATTATTATTTTAGTTGAAAATCTAGGGCGCGAAAAACTCTTTGTAAAGTCAACCGTTTGACTTAACCAGAAGGCGTAGGCTATGGAGACGTTGGAGAGAGACACAGGCGATTCGAAGGAAGCATCATATAGCGCAGAGATTCAAAACATTTGGGTCGAGTATGTACATCATTCATGGGTTTTTTTTTACAGTCTTCAATTTGTACTTCATTCCCAAGACTTACACAAATGACATAAGCATACAAATTTTATTTAGGGCTCAAGATTCACTGAAGACAAGATTAGTCACAGAAGATGATTTCAGATGGCAATTGCCGACAACCACCGCGGCCGCGACCACCTTAATAGGAGGAGGGGAGTGTGAGGTATTGAAGTACGTGGGTGGGGTTGACATTAGCTTCGCTAAGGATGACCCATCCATTGCTTGTGGCACGCTTGTTGTTTTGGATCTTCAGATTCTTGAAGTTGTGTATGAGGATTACTCTGTTGTTACCCTCCATATCCCATATGTTCCTGGCTTTCTTGCATTCAGAGAGGTAAAACCCTTCCCCTCTTTTTTTTATTATATAAATCTGCTTGAGCCCCAAAATGTAGGGGTGATAAATGAGCTAAACGAGCCGAGCAGTTAGTTGTTCAAGCTTGGTCTGAATACTTAGCGAGCTTTGAAACATGTTCAAGCTTGGCTTGTTTATCAAACGAGCCTATCTTGAACGAGCTTTAATCAGCCGGTCTCTAGTAGCTTGATTTTTTTACAAATAATAAGCCGAACGAGCAAAGTAGTAGTTTGTTCAAGCTTGGATTGAGAGCTTAACGAGCTCTTTAATGAAAGATCACGAGCTTGAACTTGAGTAGCTTGGTTCTTTTTGCAGGCCTACCAAAATGTATCGTTGCTTTCTTTCTCCCATTTTCCGGATGTTTTCTATATTTTAGGTGCTTAGCTCACATATGAAGGTAGTTTACTAGTTTTTATGTCCACAAGGTTTGTTTTTTGACCGTTAGTACAAAAAATTTACTATTCCAAGACGGCATTAAGAGAATGCACAAAAAGGCTCCATACTACACGTGCATAAAAAAAGTAACCATATCAGTAAAATGCTTGAAAGAGAATTGAGGTAATTGGCCATTAAACTGTGGCCGGCTCCTCTCTCATCGAAGAGGCCACATCAAGCAAATAGGGACCAACCAAGTAGCATAAATTTCATTTTTTCCCCCCATCTTTGTGCCTTCCATAAATGATACAAAAAAAGTTTTTCTGTCATAACTTTGATGGAGTTCCTCCAATCTGTCTTAACTTTGATGGAGTTCTTCCAATAATCCATTGGTCCTTTACTTGTGACACCAATGAGATAATGATCCATTGGAAATTGGGCATGAGCAGAACTATTTTTTTGGTGCTTTCTTGGGGGAATTGTTGAAAAAATTCTTTCGCAAACAGGTTTTGAAAATGGCTTGCCAAAATAAGTTTATAAATTTTCTGAAAGCGTGAGTAAATAGCAAAACAAAAATGCAATACTAAACAAGGCCTTAGATTTGGAAACTAGGTTGCTAATACAAGGATACCAAGCTACACGGAGAATCGGTTTAAATGCATGATGCAGAGTATAATATCTTAGTAGTAAAGTTACCAAATTGCGACAGTTAGATAAATTTATTTATCTGATAATTCTGGCTGTTAGTTTTGTTGAACAATTATACAAGTGAGGAACGGTTTTTGTTTTCTTATGTATTCAATTGCTCTCTTCAATCTTCATCTTAGGCACCAATCCTTCTGCAACTTTTGGAGAAAATGAAGACTTGTGATCATCCTTTCTATCCCCAGGTGCTTATTGTCTTTTATTTTTCTTTTTTTGATCCGCTTATTGTCTTTTCTTTGATGTAGTGGAATTATGTGAATGTCCCTGGGGTTTCATTTGATCAGTTTGTTTTGATTAGTCACTTGGAGCTTTAGAGTGTACTAACTTAGCTCTGCTGAATTCTTTCCTTCACAATGCAGTTTGAATTAAATTTAAGGACAAAATGCAGATAACCTCCCTGTAGTTTGTTCCCATGGCACTTCACCTCCCTGTGTTTTTGTAGTGACTGACTTGCCTCCCTATTGTTTTGGAGTGATGTGCCGTTAGCTTTTCCATCCACATTAACTGTGCGTGTGCTACATGCTTACTGCACATTTGTGGGAGTAAAAATAGTTTTCCCTCCAAATGATACTTCTAATTGAATGTGTTCAATGCCCCTCCGATGGTTTATAAAATGCTAACCCTTACATTCACTTCCAAGTTCCAATAGCACCTGTAGAAGCCAAGCAACTCCTCCAGGATATTTTCTCCTACTTAACCTTTCTACTGTTTCCTATTTTTTTTGAGTGTACAAATTTATTTTGTTGATTTTAATTTAGCTTTGCCACATGTCTTCTTCAAGCAACATGGGGGTTGGGGAAACACTTGATTGAAGGTTTTTGCCCACGTATTGTGGATGTGGGAGAAAGATTGTGGTGGTAGACTTCAAAAAACCTACGAAGGGGAACCTCTACTATGCCTTCTGCCAAAAACAAAGCTGCAATGCTGGACAAAATACCAGTTCTCACAACTCAATTTTGTTTGCTTTCATATGTGCATTAGGTTTTACTAGATTTTCGGAATTGCCTCCCCAATATAACTGCAGAGGGAGGGAAGTAGTGGCAGTTTAGGGAGTAGAAATGAGGGATTTTCAGTGCTATGTGTGGTCATGCCATTGATGACCTTATTTGTTTTGAGCTACAAGAATGCAAGTATCAGGGTTGGTGCTCTTTTTTCTTTTTTTAAAAGAGATAGAAATTCGAAAACATATTTAAAGTATGCATAGTTAAACTTGCATAGTTACTAATATGTGACTTCTTGACTTACAAGGGATTATAGTATGCATGGTTGAACTTACATAGATAGGAGGGACAAAAATAGGAGAAGAATAGCCAAGAAAAGATGGGGTCATTAAGGGTGATTTTGGCTTAATAAGCAAAGTATTTTTTTGCATTTTTTTTTTGTATCAAACTTTTGTGACTTTTGATTCGTCTCAACGAGAGGAATCGGGAAAGTAAAAAATTATGTTCCAAACTCAAATTTTTTTGAATAAAGACAAAAATAAGTAAAAAAAAGATGGTCTTTTTGACTTATTTTTGTATTTTTAGAAACATTATGATTTATGAGTTTCGATCATTTTTTTTACGTTTTCGATTCCTCTCGACGAGACGAATCAATAAGTCACAAAAGTTTGACGCAAAATTAACAAATACGAAAAAAAATTAAATAAAGACAAAAAAAAAAAGGCAGTTTGACTTATTAAGCGAAAACCTTCCTAAGGTAATTTTAAATCTTCTATTAGCAGAGTTAACCACATAGCATTTGACTCCAAATCATGAGGAGGCAAGTTGGTCGTTAGAAAAACACGGGTAGGTGAAGTGCCAAACAGCCGAATCACAGGGAGGTAATTTGTATTTTTCCCTAAATTTACTTTTCAGCAGACCAATTTTGAAGGAGATTTTGTAATATGTCAGTTAGAAGTTGTTCTTTGTGCTTTAGGTTTTCCTCTGTATTTATTTTCTGTTCAATTTGACGAGCAGTAATAGCGGTATTGTCATGGTTTTCAACTGTGAGCAGATGTTGATGGTTGATGGCAATGGAATACTTCATCCTCGAGGCAAGTGTCCTCCAACCTTTTACTGGATTTTCTTTCCAGTGTTTGCATATTGCTCATCAATTTTGTTGAATGGTATCTATAGTTTTTCATTTTCTTCGAGAGTACCAGCTAAATCTCTTCTGCCCAATTACAGCACATGTTTTTTTTTTGTTGACTTCTTTGAAAAGGAAAATTAACTTGGATTCTCTCTCTCATTTGACTGGACAAACTCTCTAGGTTCTCAGTCATACTGGAAAAGTCTTGATCCCCTTCTGATGTATGTAACATCCATTCTCTGAACCTCCATTCACAAGATTGAAAATGCATAAAGAAATGAAGTGAGCTGCACTTATATGCTTGACATGTCTGGGGAAGGGAACAGCCAAGATTACAATGGCATCATAAGACGCGGTGTATTATGTCTATGAACTGAACTGAAGTCATGATCCCCTACAAAATGAAATCAACATACATGTCCATCCTTAGTTGGGAAGCTCTTTTTCAAGTTGTGAATTGAACACTAGGAAAGGTGCGCCTAGGCGATTTTCCTAGTGTCGTAAATTCAACACTTGGTTGTGCTCTTTTTCGAGTTCTAAATTCATCGCGTTTTTGAGAAATGGGGGTAGAACACGTGTTATTAAGAATGAGAAATATTCTTGGTAACAAATTTGAATGCTAATGAGTTCTCATTCATTAATTAGTCTTTGGCTGTGAAGAAGATGAGAACTATACTTTTAGAGAACCTCCTTGAAGGGCACCAAGCTAAAATGTTTAACCTTTTGTATTGGTTAGCGAGGAGTCTACTAGTATTTATAAGGTCCATTTAGATGCTTAGTCATGCTTTTATCATTTGACCAACCAGTTCAATTTAGTCCGCCCTCACAAAATACAACTTAAATAGATCTTTAAGTCGACAAACAAGTAGTGTATCCTGGCACTTTAGTAACATTTATTCTTCACAATTAATTGCATACATGGACTAAATTTTCTTGTCGGGTTTGACGGATTTTAACCCCTGAATAGTTCTGAACCATAAAGTTTCTTGTGTAGGCTTTGGGTTGGCCTGTCATCTGGGTGTTCTGGCTAATCTTCCAACTATTGGGATAGGAAAGAATGTGAGTTTTAACTTTTTCACCATCTAGGCATCTATATTTTATTGGAATTTAGATCTGGAGGGGACCTCAATTTATAATCACCCAATATAATACCATGTGTGTGTCCGTCAATAACTAAATATATACATATACATGTAAATATGTACAGGTACACAAAACTTCAAGTAAGGGCGCCCTTACCGTATTAAGTTAAGGACTTCCCTTTCCCGACCGATTTGCAATGATCCGAGCCGCTCAATATGTTCGGAACATGATTTCAAGGGTACTCGCGAGAAATGAGCAAAAAAAAAAAAAGGACTAGAAATGGCTTGATCTGAGCAATTTTTGTTTGTATTTTATCGAACGGTTCAAATAAAAACTGCTCAAATCAAGTCCTTTCCGGTCTTTTTTTTTTTTTTTGCTAATTTCTCACAGGTACCTCTAAATTCACGTTCTAAACGCATTGAGTGGCTCGGATCATCAAAATTTAATCGGAAAAGGAGAGAGAAGGGGATGTCCGCATTTTATTTAAAATGAGGACGCCCTCATAGGAAGGGGACTCATGTATATGTATGCATAATATATTTCTCCCGTGACCATGTTTCTTGTTCATGCAGTGCAACTTGTTTTTATTTTGTCTTTGTATCAAGTTCTACCATGTTTCAGTTGCATCATGTTGATGGTCTTACGCAAGCTACAGTGAGACAGCTTCTTGAAACCAAAGGAATGCATGAAGATATTCTCTCTTTAAGAGGTGACTCTGGGCGCACATGGGGAGCGGTAAGGGATTTAATGTAAACTGTTACTCCCTTTCATACATCAATAAAAGGTCTATAGGGACATAGCTAACGATATAGGTGCATGTGAAAACAGCAATTCTTGTGCCAACTGACCCAACACAGTAAAGAAGCTTCTGGCGGAGCTTGCTGACACCTTCATTCTTCTTTCTCTTTTCTTTCTTATTTTCTTATTTGTAGAGGCAAGTTGAAGTAGGATGGTGATACTTTTTTAGCCAGGTCTTGTAACCTAAATTACTAATGAGAATCATTCCATCATTCCGTGTAGTTTCATGTATTGTGTTGTGCATGCTAAACTTTAAGATTGAGTTCTTGCTCATTAAAGATAATCAATCGGGACCCTAGTGGGTCTCGGGTTTTCGAACATTAACAATGTGAGCATAAAAAAAAGTCAAATCAACCTCAGCATTTTTAGTCTCATGTCAGCTCAAATTTTGAACTTCTAGTGCCTGTGATGAATGTTCTATAACCTGTTTACTTCACGGTGAGTGGTCAAGGCACAGAAGGTGAAAAAGTACAAATGTGTCGATGTTATTGGGAAGTTTGTGATTAAACAGGTTGGTGAGGTTTTATTTTTTGGGTTTTGTCTATTGTCATTTGTTTGAAGGTGCTGTCACTACCATTCAATCACCAATAGGGGAAACGAGTGAATTCCCAATCACTGTAGGATTGCATCAAGGGTCAGTCTTGAGCCCGTACATTTTTGCCTTTGTTATGGATGAATTGACTAGACAATTTCAGGAAGATATCCCATGGTGTATGATGTTTACAGATGACATTATCCTCGTAGATGAAACAGCTAGAGGTGTTAATACGAAACTAGAAATTTGGAGGGAAGCATTAGAGTCAAAGGGTTTTCGATTAAGTAGGAGTAAAACTGAGTATATGATGTGCAAGTTTAGTGGTACCAACAGTGTGCACGAAGAAAGACTGATGATCTAAGACCAGGAGATACCTGAGAGTGATTATTTTAGGTACTTAGGTTCAATCATTGGTAGAGATGGAGAGATTACCGATGATGTGACCCATAGGATCCAAGTGGGGTGGCTCAAGTGGAGGAGCGCTACTGGTATACTGTGTGACAAGAGTGTTCCCATAAAATTGAGGAGAAAATTCTATGGAACTGCCATCAGACCAACGATGCTCTACGGGACAGAATGTTGGCCTATTAAGAAACAACAGGTGAACAAGATGAGTGTAGCGGAAATGAAAATGTTGAGGTGGATGTGTGGTAAGACTAGAAGAGATAGGATTAGAAATGAAACGGTTCGTGAGATGATAAGTGTAGCACCCATAGAAGAGAAGTTGAGGGAAAATAGGCTAAGGTGGTATAGGCATGTCTACCGTAGATCAAGAGATGCAGTAGTTAAGAGAGTGGATAAGATAGCTTTGGGTAACAATGCCACGGAGAGAGGTAGACCTAAATTGACATTAGAGGTTGTGGTGCGCAATGATATGAGTATAGTAGGTTTGTGTGAACAAGTGGCCCTTGACAAAGCTCAATGGAGAAAAATGATTCGTGTAGCCGACCCCAAGTGATTGAGACTTAAGGCTCGGTTTGGTTTGGTTTGTCTATTGTCATCATTATTAAACAAAAAAGAACGTGATGCTTGCAACAGGTAACTAATGAGGAGAAATAAGTTGGGTTCTTCCTCTTCAATTCGGACAGCAAATTTCATTTTTGGACCTATAATCATATGTGGGTAACATGTTAACAAAAACATGGTTACTCCTGTTCCTTTCTCTCTCGATCTCTCTTTTCTTGCTGTGTATCTGTGTATCAGTCTACGAGGAATGATGCCTACATAATTTCCTTGTCTGTTTTAGTTCTTAAGTAGTGTCCTTAATTTTTGCCCTTTAACATGGATACGTGAACCCTATTAATATGATGGGCTTGAGGAAATATGGCCTTTCATTTACAGGAATGGCTGGTTCCAGATATTCGGACTTTTGTTTGTGTCATTTGCACATATTTCGGGAAACTCTAGTGCATTCAGGCGTAAGAGAAGAATTAATGTGATTTCATTTTGTGATCTGTGGTCGTTTATTTCTATCTTAGCACCCCATAGTCCTATATATTTCCACTCAATTTTAAGACATGTTGAAATTAATAGCTATATACTATGAAGTTAGTTCTAGTCTTGCTGATTAGAGTTGCCACGAAAGGTCCTTGATGATAGTTACAAAAAACTCCCCCATAGGATGCAGCATTTGAATGAGTAGTTGTTTACCTTGCTGCTAGGGTTTCTTGTTTGTATACCATCTTTTTTGTTATTTAAGTTCCAAACATTATAAGCAGTAATGCAATTCTTAATGAAACTTATGCAGGCAATGAGGTCTAATCCGGGGTCATTTAAACCCATTTACATCTCAGTTGGTCACCGTGTATCTCTTGCTACTGCTGTTAAAATTGCTAGAATGACTAGCAAATATCGCGTTCCAGAGCCTATCAGGCAGGTAGGATTTTGTACTTCTTGTAACCTTGGAAAATACCCTGTGGTACTGTTTAAGTTGGACGATGTATTAAAGCCAAAAGTGGAAGCTAGGTACAAACTAGTTGTCAATGTTGGTGGTATCTGATTTTATTTTACTGCTAATGCTTCTGTCTGTTGAATGTCGACCACGGAATAGTTGTGCTAAGGACTCTTAGAACAACCCTTGTTTTATGATGCATATATTTTGGACCGCTATTTGCAGATGAAGTTGGCACAGTTCTTTCATTAACCAATTAAAGACATAAGCATGCTGCATGTGAACTTGAGTTATATATAGCTCTAGAATGTTTAGGATCCAGAATTGTTGGTCAAATTTGCAACTATATTCTAGGCTCAGGTGAAGGGCATGTTTTTGTTTTAGCCCGTGTTAAAGTAACCTAAATGTGCATTGTGACCGCACCAATGGTTATCTTATTATGGACATTCCTTCACAGAAAACTGATTGGTTATATCAATGATGGCATTCTGTCATTCTGGAGTATCCCAAAATTTTGTATCAAATTCATCATAAATGGGATAACATTCTATTATTACCTCGATGAGATCTGAAGATCGCGTATAACACCTGAAATTTTTGAAAACAATTTCTGCCTCCATGTCTACTGTCAATCCTCAACAAGATTAATTTTTCCACCTTATTTTTTCCGTTCGTGATCCGAATCCATTAGAATCAGCCAGTTTTGTGCACGAAAGTCCATTTCTCTTGCTGTGATGTTGAAGATATGTTTATTCCTAATCCCATTTGTTATTTGAATTGTAGGCTGATATAAGATCCAGGGACTACCTTCGGAAGCATCAATCTGCTGGATGATACGACGCGTTAACAAATTTTGGACTACCTGGTATTTGTAGGTATATTTTTGGTTCTTTTCTTCCAGTGACGAGCCAGAAGGATGGGTATGAATCTTAAAACATCTGTAGCTGCTTACCTAATGCGTGGAATAAAGAATCGTCACTTGATCTCATAATAATCACCAAACTGAAAAGATGACCCTTCACTTTTGCAGACGAGGAGTCCTATGCTAGCTCAACGTGATCACTCGTACTTTTTGTGCATAAATATGCCTCCTGCATACATATTCGTGCTAGATGTACCATTAGTACAATATATTTACTTGTGTATTAGTTAGGACCTTCTTACTCAATTTTTGTGTGGAAAATGAGCAGTGACCTCAACAGTTTATAGTTAGTTCCATTCTATTGACGGAAAAGCCAAAATGTGCGTGGACATTGGCCTACAATGCTCTTAAATTCCGACAGTGTATCAATTTGTTTTGTATACGCATTCACTGGATTGCTTCGTTACATATTTGAGTCTAAAGATGCGGGCGCTCCACTAGACTATTTATCTGCTCGTAGCGTGGCCTCTAATTAGTTGGAGAAACATAAAATGGTTGCGGTGGAGTACAGTTCCAGATTCGAATTATTTTTTTATGAGCCTTTCGAGAATTAAACTTGTGTATCAAACAAGATTTGGTAGAGTGGAGAAAATTCAAGCTTCTACAAATACTCTCTTTTTGGGTTAAAAAAATTATTACTCTCTATTTCTTGTTCTTAATCCTCGTCATTTTGGCGGTGCTGGTGATATTCAATTCGTGCAACTGACCGAGAATGTTTGGATGTCTGTATGTCGTCTATCATATATATGAGAAAGTTTCTCGTACAAGTGAAAGGGGAGGAGACGGAAGGAATAGAGGGAGGAGGGAAGAGATAGAAAGAGAAGAAGGAGAAAGCAGGATTGCCCTGCCCTGCCCGGCCCGGCTGCCTGGGGGAGGAGGGGCGAGGCGGCACCTCCCCCACCAAGCGGCAAAAAGCCCTAGGTCGCCCTTTTTGCCCTTATCACTTTCTAGAGAGAGGGAAAAGGTTTTTTTGAAGACTAAAAGCATTTGAGTTCACTTCTTTAATCATTAATATCATTCACCTCCATTAACAACATTTGAGTTCTATCAGGAGATTTTTCAAGCTTATTTAATTCATTTACAATGATCATTTAATTAGACATATTATGACTTTTCATTTTTTTTTTTTGGGTTATAAACATATTATTCTTGTATTTTGATAAGTTAGACCATCGTCTATCATTTAGATGGTAATTACATCTTAGAGTCCCATTGTGTTCTATGGTATACAATGGTTTTATACTTTTATTCATTGTTGTGGGGCTCATGGGTCTATAGCAATAATATCATTATACTTTTTAATAATGTTAATTATCTGTTTACGCAGTCGTGATTTAACACTTTATCAAACTTGTCCTTTTTAAGGTCCAAAAATGACGATATATATAGGATATTTTGTTCTTATTATTGGGGTTCCACAGGGCCCCCTTCATAATATACTAGTTCTATTTTATTATATTTAAAGGACATAATTTAAAACCGTTCGGCAATTTTATTTTTTAAAGCACAATTGATAACGTATAAGATGTTGCAGCATTTATCAATACGGGTCCACATGATCCACTTAATAAGTTGTTGAGCTTTTTTTCTGGCATTCACAGTATGCGAAATTTTACTAACAAATAACTGAGAATTAATTTTTCCTCTCTTTCTTTTGTCTCGCGATCTCTCTCTTCGAAGCTTTCTTTTTCTGTGAAAGTTTTCCGTAAAAGTACCAGTGAAGATGAAGAAATGGGAGGAGTTGAGGAGAAATGAGAGTGTCAGACGTGGGTTGGCAGTTGGGAGGCAGTTTTTTTGGGGTCTTGGTGATGCTTTTTTACTTTGACGCCCCTACAGTGTTGTCCCATGGGGGTTTTAAAAATAAATTTTGTAAGAGGGTATTTTTGGAAATGAAAAAGCATGACAAAAAAGGGAGACACCAAACTGGTGCTCTCCCTTTATATATTAGAATAGATATCATTCACCTCCATTAACAACATTTGAGTTCTATCAGGAGATTTTTCAAGCTTATTTAATTCATTTACAATGATCATTTAATTAGACATATTATGACTTTTCTATTTTTTTTTTGGTTAAAAACATATTATTCTTGTATTTTGATAAGTTAGACCATCGTCTATCATTTAGATGGTAATTACATCTTAGAGTCCCATTGTGTTCTATGGTATACAATGGTTTTATACTTTTATTCATTGTTGTGGGGCTCATGGGTCTATAGCAATAATATCATTATACTTTTTAATAATGTTAATTATCTGTTTACGCAGTCGTGATTTAACACTTTATCAAACTTGTCCTTTTTAAGGTCCAAAAATGACGATATATATAGGATATTTTGTTCTTATTATTGGGGTTCCACAGGGCCCCCTTCATAAATACTACTAGTTCTATTTTATTATATTTATAAGGACATAATTTAATAACCGTTCGGCAATTTTAATTTTTTTAAAGTCTACAATTGATAACGTATAAGATGTTGCAGCATTTATCAATACGGGTCCCACATGATCCACTTAATTAATGTTGTTGAGCTTTTTTTCTTGCATTCACATGGTTGGAATTTTACAAACAAATAACTGAGAAAATTGAATTCTACACTCTATTTTTTAATATTTACATTTCTTTTTGGTCTTTTAGCAAAAAAATTACATACACTTTCAACACTAAAATTCAAAAAAAGAAGTGTAGATGTCAAAAAATTAAGTGTAGAATTCAATTTTCATAACTAAATTTAATTTTGTTCTAAGTTCGCAAATGTCGAAGGAAACTACTTTAGAACTTGGTTACCATACAGCTTTACTACATTTATAAAAGCATATCTATTTTCTACTATAGTTAATTAGAAAATTTTTTTTTTGGCCAATCGATAGAGAAATCATTTATGTCAATATGAAATGTACAGTACAAACCCGTGATACTACATCAATTTTGAAAATTCACGAGACAACTAAGGCCAACAATTCATTATAGGATAGAAACAAATAAATAAAGGAAAATCCCCTCCAAGGCCCAGTGGATGCACTACAAGAAATCAGTTAATGGGTGATGAAAAATGGTGACAAAATTGATCTCCGTCGCAAATAGTATACATCAGCGACAAAAATAATTTCGTTGTCTTTTTAATAATATTGACAATGAAATTACAATTTCGTCTCCTTTGGTAACCAAATTGGCAATAAAATTGATACCGGATTATATCATCCCATATGGAGGAGGGGGATGAAGTAATGAGGGCGTGGGGGAGGGGTTGATGTAACACTTTTGACTTAGTTTGACAATAAAATTGACATTCGGACTAATCATCCCAAGTCACTGATGTGACTGAGGGGTATTATTTGTGGACGTGACTGAGGGGTATTGTTTGTGGACGGGTTTTGACCACTTAATAATTAATAAGGGGCTGCTTTCGGTAGTAGTAAAAAAGTTTTTGCTAGGTATATGAGTGAAAAAATTATTGAGTTGATAAAAAAATTTTGTTAGTAGAAAACAGTTGATAAAATGAATTAAGTTTTTAGTAGAAACGACGAGATGGTAAAATGCATTAATTTTTATTAATTTTTTGTTAATGGAAACAAGGCCTAAGGGCAAATGAGGCCCACCTCATCCCCCTACTAATATTTTAACTACAAAACAATTTTACCCACTGTTTTATCCCTCGTCCAAATCAAGTAATATTTTATTTCCTTTTTTAATAACTCATCCAAACCAATTACTTTCTTATATATCATCCATAAAAGTCACATAAATGTGAGTCCACCCTTCATAAATAATACCCCTATAGCCTGTTTGGATGCATCATTGTGAGGGGGGATTGTGATATCCCCCTTTTAGTCCGTGGGCCCGAGCCTTAGACCTCGTTTGGGAAGTAAAATATAGGGGGTATTAGCTAAGCCCCGGATTTTATCAGACCCCCTAATATCCCCGGAGGGGGGATTATTTATGAGAAGGTTTTAGGGGGATAATACCCTATCTCTCTTCCATTTCAACTATAAAACAACCTTATCCTCTCATTTTATCCTTCATCCAAACCAAGTACTATTTAATCTCCCCATCACATCAATGTGGGCCCACCATTCTTACATAATACCCCCTATTATGTTATCCCCCTTCATAACTAATACCCCCAATCCTTATCCCGCATCCAAACTGGTCCCTACTATCTTATTCCCCTCCATAAATAATACTCCCATCCTGATCTCCTAATGAGATTCAAAAATCCTGACCAATTGAGCTAATCCCAGTTGGTTGATATAAATGATTTGGTATGCCATTCTATTAGCTTATTTATTTAAATTTTGAATGAATCTAGACAAATTTGTATCCAGCTTCATTAATTTTTGTTTTATTTTTTGTTCATGAGATTCATTCGTATTTTTTACGCAAATAAGCTAATAACATGACATATCATGGGCGAGTTCAATTCAACATTCTCAAGGAGTACTATGTATTGTTCATGTATCTGTGATTGTTCATAGAGTTATCAGTTATGTGCTCAAATCGTGTTGGTTTTTTAAAAACTAGACTCTCACAATTTTGACTCTTTGTTTTTTGTTATGACTATTTTGATTAACTAAGACGCCTAGAAACACAAAAATTGCGTCCTTTTTTTAAACACTTTTGGCAGCCCAAAAAATAAATAAACAAAAATTATTATGGTCATCAAATATGTTTATTATTATTATTTTTTAATAAATAAACAAAAACTCATTTTTTGAACAAAAAATTGGCAACTTTACCGAACGGAGTTTAAGATGCCTTTCAATTACTACTAGCATTTTCACACGAACAGTTAAAACATTGGGAACAAATCAAATCAAAACAACGGAAAAAATCAAACTCAGATCGTCAAAAGGACATCACGGCGATCTTCTTTCTAGATCACAGAAATCTTCAAAAAAGAAATTCTAGATAGTGGAGGGTAAGTTTTAATTTGGTATTCCTAATTTGATTTGCAATATTCATTTGAGAGTTCAGTCGGGTCAAATCTCCGACAAATGCAACAAAATATAGGTATTTGAATTTTAAAAAATGTCTGCCAAAGGTTTTGTAGTCCAATGACATTTTCTCACCTCTTTCACATGGAACGTGTTAAAGTGAAGTAATGGTTCGAGTTTCCCTAGGAGTGCGAGTGCTTGCTATGGTGGTGGATGCCCTTTGGGCTTGCCCCATCCACATTCCGCTTGGTTTTCCTTTTCTCATATTCCTTTAAGAGTCTTTTTTCATATTCCTTTAAGAGTAGGCTAGACATCTATCAATTAAAAAAATTTAAAATTAAAATATCACTAAATTGGGGACTTGGAGCGGAGGTAAAACACGAAAAAAATGAGGGTGGTTTTGGATTAAAAGGTTAAGAATTACATTTTTTTTTGTCTTTATTCAAATTTTTTTCATATTTGTTAATTTTTCTTCAAATTTTTGTGAGTTATTGATTCGTCTCGGCAAGAGTAATCGAAAAGTATAAAATTTTGATTGAAACTCATAAATTTTTAAAAAAAGAGAAAATAAAATAAAAGGACAGCTTTTTGACATAGTATATTTTTGCTTTTTTTAAAAAAAATTACGAGTTTCAATCAATTTTTTTACTTTTTCAATTGCTTTCATCAAGACGAATCAATAAGTCACAAAAGTTTGATTCAAAACTTACAAATGCAATAAAAATTTAAATAAAGACCAAAAAAAAAAAGTCACTCTCAACTTTTTTAACCTATAAAAAAAAAAAAGAATTCTAACCTAAAAACAAGGAATTCACATGAATTTAGGCAAAACGTGGTGCTACGATGCTAATGACTAGGAATCACAGAACCCCTCGGCCCTCTGTTATTGATGAATCTGGTTTTAAAAGTTATTTGAAATTATCTAAATCTATTGTCAAATTCGTACCTACAAAATTTTCTATTGACATAAATCATTAACTATAATTTATAACTTGATGAATCTGGTTTTAAAAGTTATTTGAAATTATCTAAATCTATTGTCAAATTCGTACCTATAAAATTTTCTATTGACATAAATCATTAACTATAATTTACCAAAAAAAAAATTCATTGACTATAACTATCGGGACCATGGTACCATGCGTTCTGCCGTCCATACTGGAAAGACAGACATGCCGGATCCTATTGATTCCAAAATATTATTGGTACCGGAGAGATTATTCTATACTCTTGTGGCATCGCTATGGGATGCCTAGATCCTTTTCGATCGCATATTTAATGGAGCCTCCACGCTTGTTATGGCCTTATGGATACCCCACCAAAATGTGTGGCGGAAGGAGGCCTTGGGACACCACGTGACAGTGTCCCAAGGACATTGGACATTGAATAATTTTTCCTGAGATTGGCGCCACGGTCCTGGTAGTGTACCGATGGGTGTGCGTGAGTGTGATCCAATTTGGATTCTACAAAAATGATTTGAGTCATTCATATTTAAAGGTAAAGCTTGAATTGCATTTAAAACAAAAACTCAATGGAATAATTGTAAATGCTTAATCAAATTATCTATATGGGTCTTACATAAGTGATTTGAAACGTTATAATTTTACAACAATCGTCTACGCATTAATAGAAAACATCTCAATCAAATAACAGTTAGTTTTTAATCAAATTGTATAACTTTTCTTCCAATGTCATTCAGAATTTGAGATTCTGAAATCGGAACAAAGAAATGAAAGACCCTTGAATTATCGAAAAAATGTTAAATCAAACACTTACCGTATTCAATGGAGCTGATTCTGAGAGTTGAATAACTCAACAAATTATATATACCATAAAAAAATCGGTTAAGATTCCGAAGCGGGTCCATACACCCGTGCGGGATTCCATTGGATTCAGGCCCATTGTAGAATCTTAAACGCAAAATCCGGCCCCATTTTTCCTCAGTCAACACAACTCCTGTCTGCATACGGCAACTACAGCTCATCATATCTTGTAGATTTCACACATTAATATACTACTAGTACCACTCAATCGCGCAGAGAGAGAGAGAGAGAGAGAGAGAGGGCGAAGGAGCCGGAACCCAGATCCCGTCCCGACGATTATCTCCGTTTGAAGAATCAATCTTGGGTATCGCTCTTTTATCTCTTTTGTATTGATTTTCCTTGTGAATTGGGTGTTTTTATTTTAATATATGGGTTATGATTTTGAAGTTTGAATCCTGTTTTTCTCGCTGCATGAGCAACGAAACCAATAGCCAGACTTCTCGTGATTACTGTTAATGTCTTGTGAATTGAGTATTTTTATTTTTAATCTCCTTGTAAATTGGGTATTTTTATTTGTAATTTCCTTGTAAATTGGGTATTTTTATTTTAATATGGGTTATGGTTTTGAAGGATTTCCTTGTAAATTGGGTATTTTTATTTTAATATGGGTTATGATTTTGGAGTCTGAATTCTGTTTATCCCTCTGCATGTGCAATGAAACCAACAGGTTTTTCCTCAGGCTTCTCGTGATTATTGTTAATTTATGACTTCCTCCATCCTCCGGACCTAATTCCTTTTTCACAGATCATAGTTGTGTGCAAATTTGGTCAAAAGCGTGTTTTGAATTTTGATACTATGATTTTTTGATCAAATCATTTTTAACACAATTTCCGACTTATCCCTCAAAAACCCATTTCAACCAGTTTTTATCAATGAATAGAATGTTGCAGTCATTTCTCTTTTAACATTTCATCAAATGTTTTTTTTATTATGTTTTGGCAAGTATCTCAAAATCTGGCTTCTCAAAGTTGGTGAAAATTTTGTTCTCCCTTGATTTGGTTAAAAACGTTCTCCACTTCTCCCTTTTTGTAATATAATATACTCCCCCATCCCAAATTGCCTGTCCTGTGCAAAAAATCATGCAATTTGTGGTTAAAAAATATAGTAGTTCCGTGCCAAATTTTTTGAATTTACACCAATTTGAAGAACTCGTGAAGTACTTTAATTTGGTGAAAAGAAATTGGAAAAATTATGAACGTATATTTTTATTAAAAATTGCGGACTAGCAATTTGTGACGGAGGAAGTACCAATTACAGGAACGGTTGGAACCCGATTTTAGTCCCCTTGTTTTCTCCATCAAATTTAAGGAACTGTTGGAACCTGATGGAGGGACTTCCTTTATTCGGAGGTTATTCTTGTGAAAACTGTTGGAATTGTAGTTTATTTTCCTTGAGATATGATTTTATGAGTCTATGACAGCTTAGAATTGGGTTTTATAACTTATAAGTTTAATGTCTTATTTGGTGGATTGTTAACATGATCTTTCACTGCATATCCTTTGATGAAATATTCCATTGTTTATTTGATTATCAAATGTTGTTGTGCAGCTTTGGTATCATTATATATGCTGATGATCAAATTTATTAGTTGAAACTTTCCCATCACCAACTAATTCTACGTTCATAACATACTGTGTGTGCGCGCGCGCGCACCTATTGAATATTCAAATCATGGAAAAAGCAAAGAAGACAGGTGGAGTCCACCTTGTGAAGGAAATCTTAGTCTATTGTTCTGATAAGAAGAAATGCTCTGCGATGTGGTTTTTCTGCTGTGTTGTTATGAGTCATAGTTAATGATCGATTTATTAACTGGAGTGTCTATATTGTGTTTGGCTTTTGTCAGCATAACAAGTTTGCTGCAACTCTAATCTTTAATTCCATGTGATTTTTTTCCATCTGATCTCCAATTTTTTCATGGCTTAATTTGCAGGCTGAGACTAAGTGGGTGCAATGGCATTTACTACCAAACAGATGTCTTTGATTGTAGCAACTTTTGGCGCATTGTCCTTCATTTTTGGAGTTGTTGCTGAAAACAAGAAGGTTATTTTCTGCTCCAAACAAGATGAGAACTTGATTATTTTCTATTGAAAGCTTTCCTCATCGTTATTGCCTTCTTTTGTTTCTGTATCCAATGTTCTAAATATTGCTAGGCACTAGTCGGGTGGAAAAGGGGCGTTGACTAGTTGGCCGCTATGAGCTAGCGCCTAGGCGGCCGACTTTTCGAACGCTGTCTGTACCTGTATGGAAAACTTAATGTGCTTCTCTGTCTTCAGTTCTATAATGTCCCATTTGCTTGTATATCGGTGTTAAATGCAACACCAATTCCCAACAAAAGTCTTTAAAAGTAAATGCTTTGTTGCTCGTCATTTTTCAAGTCAGTAGTTAAGATAAAAACTGTGGGTAGTGCAGCAGTTTAGTTTATTTAGTTATGATATAAAGGTGATGTGGATAACAAATTAGGCAATTGACGTTATTATTCTATAAGAATAGCTTAAACTTGGATTTTATTGTTAATGTCGACCTTGAGTACACGGAGCGTCATCATGATGGATTCGAAACAGGATCCCAATAAAATTCATCTCTCTTCTGTTAATTTCATCTTTCCCTTGAGTTTCACAAGCCACCCATAGCTAAAGCTCAGGAAATTGAACACTAAATTCCTTCATTTGAAATCCACATCTCACATATGTGCAAGACTCTAAATGGAGCCTAATAGTTGAAACTGGTATCGCATTCGTAACTTAATATGGCTACTTATTTTTGTGTCTCTCTTTCCCTCTCCCATAGCTACATAGAGGCAACTGTTGTTTATCTTGTTTTGTTTTGTGGTTTTAAACCACATGTTTGGGGTTTCTTTTAACTATTATATGTTGCGGACATAGAAATGCAAAAAACAAAGTGCAGAGAATGCTAATCCGTCACCCCGGTCTTTAAAATAAAAAGGAAAAGAAAGTGGGAAAACATGGCGTGTGATATTCTTCCTGTCTTTTAATGCCCTTTCTCAAATATCTAAGTACTTCCCAGCCTACCATCTAATTTCTGTGTGTGCTTTTTCGCAGCCCGCAGCTGGAACTGCAATCACAGGGAAAGGGGTTGTTGTGTGCAAGTATCCATCTGACCCTACGGTTGCTTTGGGGTATCTGTCTGTTGCTTTTCTTATTGCCTCGACTGTGGCTGGATACTTGTCTTTGTTTTACCCTTACAAAGGCAAGTCTGTTCCACAAGCTGCTTTGTTCCGAAGCACTAGCTTCCTTGTGTTCTTCAACATTGCCTTGTAAGTATATGAGGTTTTGCTCAATCTGGAGTCTTTCTTTATTGTTTCGTTAGTTCAATTTGCTTCCTTGTGCCTACAGACTGAATAATTGGGATGAATTTTCTAGCACACCTTCTAATGGGAAAGCACCCCGGAGTATTGTACTTTTGGGTGAACTAAAATATCAGGAGCTAATGGTTGCAAAATCTAGGGTGAAGAAGTTTTCTTCTACTGTTCAATATTTTCCATGGTGATTTGTTTAGTATGTCTGATAAAATAAGAACGTGTACAGGTGTTGATATGATACGAATACATTGACACGACTAAACCTAAAAAATATGAGGTACGGGTACGGTTATGATACTAAGCTTTTTATTATTGTAGAATATACTCTATTAATACTAATAGAGAGTATGGTCGAAAGAAATCTGTGAATCATTGTAATGCGACTGTATTCAATGTACTTTTTTAATTGCTCTTATTATAAACAAAATAGTCAAAATTACTTGGTGATTAAGAATCCAACATGAAATAATAGTTTAATGCCAAACTTAATGTATAAAAGAGTTTAATGTTGTTACACTAAGGAACCTACACACCTAAATCTTATTCTGTAAACATGCTGAGCCTGAAAAAAGAAGCCTTATAAACTTAGCTTCATTTCTGTTTTGGGTATGGCTTGAATACATATTGCGATAATTTTGGGTACGGCGAAAACAAGAAAAAAATTTTGGTATGTGATACACAAACCCTGTACGTATTTGGAACTACCGGTACCCGGTATGTTACAGTTACTATGTTGGTTTAGAAGTACCCATGCCTCATAATTGATAAGTAAACGGTACCCTGTATGTTACAGTTACTATGTTGTTTTAGTAGTATCCATGCCTCATAATTGATAAGTAAACGAGTGAAACTATTGATATTATTAGGGTTATAGAAGAGGGTCAACAACTCAAATGGCGCCTATTAATATTTCAGGAATTTTTTATTGTCCACTAGGAATGAGAGGAAAGTGGACCAAAAAGATGTTTTTGTATCTTATATTTTTTAAAAAGTATTGTCAGGTGTGGATGATGTCTGTATCTTATAGAATACTTTCCAATAAACTCCACCTTCCAAAAAATTGTGGAAAAAGTAGGAAAATACAAGATGAAAAGATCTTGTTGAAGGCATCTCGGGACTTGGTGACTAACAAAGACAAAGCCATGGATTGGACTTCCCCTCAGAGGAAGATTATTGTGGCAAAGAAAAAAGGAGGTAACATGTAAAAGATAATTCATGCATAAAACATTCTGAAAATTATCCTTTAATTCCAATTGAAACTATTGTGTAATGTAACAAGTGGAGTGATGCCATGTATTTGGAGGAGTACTTGGAGATAGATATGGTATGAATATTATAAAAAAAAATTAGGAGTACTCTAGTGATCGTTAGAAAATTGAGGGGGGCAGGGCAACCCGTAGCACTCTCACTCACTTCGTCCCTGGTGGAATTTTATTGATGCGATCTAAGAAGCACAAACACGTCTCTGGGCCTTTTGTATCTGTATAGCAGACGTGTCGGACACGGTTCCTGACACGTGAAAATATGTGGCCGAGTATAGAATTATTTTGTCTCAGATAGACATGTTTTGGGTCATAATGTAATTTTTAAAACTTGAAACGGCAGGAAAATGTAATATTTTCAAAACAACTATTAAAGAACTTATAGATGAAAATACAATCTTCTATTTCTCATTCATTGGATTTTTCATCTTTAGTTTGGAAAGAAATTGATATTTTTATATGAGTTCTGAGTTTTATATGTATATATAAGTATTTATTTATTTATGTACTTAAAAAAACCCGAACCCTTGGGACCTTCTTCAACCCCAGGATAAACGTATCCCCCTACGTATCCGTTTCCATGTTCGTGTTTTCGGTAAAATCACATGTCTGCGTATCCGTGTCGTTTCCGTGTTCTCTATCCATATCCATATCCTTTTTTTCTTAGGTACAATTGTTAAAAAGAACCCAAGAAATAAATAAGGGCCATAGACCGTTAACTAGTTGGCTTAGTCTCCTTTTTAAATTAACCCAACTTTGAAAGTATGTTGGAGTAAGTGAATTAGGTCATTTACTTGAGTCTCGTAAAAGCAAACTTGCAAGCTAAGAAGTAGGGTATCAGGCGGATCCTCCTCACCGTGCGCTCTTCTTTCTAATCGTCCTACAGTTCCATCGATGTGATCAGGCCGGCCCCATTCTTGTCGTTCTGGGCGTCACATAGGTTCACGCCCTGATGAGGGCGTAGTTTCTTGGGACGGAGGTAGTAGTTGATGGTGCTGTATGGTGGGGGTGTGGCTGCTGTGGTGATCAAGTTCCGTTCCGTCTTCGTTGTGTCTCGGCCACCCTTGTGGCAGCGGTGGCGGCCACAAAGAGGGTCGGCGTTTTTGGGTTGTGGATCTGTTGTGTTGTTTTCTTACAGGTTTGCTTTAGTTTTGTTTTCTGTTTTTGGTTGATTTTCTTCCCCTGCGTGGGACTTTCTCTCACTCGTTGTGGGTGTTTTTGTGGTGAGATTTCTACATCGTCTTGATGGCTTTTTGTGGTCGGAGAGGAGTCTTGTCTGTTTGACTTCGTTTGTGAGTTTTGGCCTCCTTTGTGATTGCTTTTCTCCCTCCTTGGGGGTGGCTACCCGTTCTCGATGTATGTTTTTCGTATCAATGAAAGCACCTATAAACTTTGACAACAAAAAAAAAAAAAAAAAAAGAGATAAGAAGTAAGGGTACTGATAGAAAGACTTGGAAACTTTGGAAAAAGGATACACAAATAAGGCCAACGTGTGTGTGTTGTTAGATGGAATTCACATATTATTAATCTGAATATTGTAGCCTCCACAATAAAAATAAAAGGAAATTAACAGTACTGGCAACCCGTAGTAACAGGTTTGTTGCAATTTAACCCCATAATTTATTTGTCACGTTAAGAATTGACCTTCTGTCGTGTTGGCATGTTCGTATAAGTCTGCGTGTACCCACATGTTCATGACGTGTCCCCATGCTTAAAATTTGATAAAGTTGTGCATCCTGTATGTATCCCGCTGTCTTGCTGGGGTCATGGTATGTCAACAAAATAGGAAAGTTGGTGCTTCGCCAGCCAGTGTCATGCTGGGGGCACAGTATGGCGACAGCTTAGGCATGTCGGTGACTTGGTGCTTAGCCTGCAACTGTGTGCCTCTGGATGAACATAACTAACGTCCTCTGATATTTTTTATGTACTTCACAGACACAAACTTGAATTTCTAAGTCCTTTTTCCTCTATTTGATTTCTGTTTTTTCTTTTTCCTTGTCATTTGTAACCATTTATGGTGAAATCGCAGGGGTACAGCTGGATTGGCAGCAGCGCTTCTGTTGTGGCCAACAATTACGGAGCAACTTCACATTATTCGCAACGTCCATTACAACTTGGCTACTGAATGCCCAACTGCTAAGACTGGGCTCCTTGGTGGCGGTGCCTTCATATCCCTCGACGCCTCGCTCTTCTGGTTGGTTTCCCTAATGTTAGCTGACAATGCGCGAGAGGACTACTTTGATGAAGTTGATGGTAAAGGTGAGGTCGGTCATGCTTATGCGACTGATTATGATGCTGCAGATGGAGCCTTAAAGAACAGTGCCTAAGTGGTTTTCGGTTGTCAAAAAAACCTGACATGTCTTTAGTTTATCGATTTGATTTTCCTATTTTCCATGCAATACACAGATTGTGTTTCCATTGTAAATAAGTTTATCCAACATCATTTGCTTTGCATATCGCTGCCGCTCTATGGTGGATCTGCTGTTCTATTTGTAATAGACATTGACATGGAATTTCTATGGAAATGTTATGATGTTAGCCTACTGCTTGTACTATTGACTCGGGTGTAGAAATTGGAATTTCCAAAGGAGGCGGGCCGCCAACTATTTAGAAGTCTGAAAATCCTGCTTGCAAAATAGATGCAGCATGGTTTTGGGGGAGGTGGTTTCCAAAATAATTTGAAAACGGTAAGCCGAACCAAACCGTGCTTTATGGATTGGTTCTACAGTTTAATGGTTAGGTTTTGGTCCTTGAAAATTGAAAACCAGAAAATTTGGTTCCGCGGGCCGAACAGAACCCAATTATTTAGTGAGGGTGAAAACCTCTCTTTTTTTCCCAGTACATTAGAATTTTCTTGAATGCAAAAATTAAAAGAAAATGAAAATAAGCAATCTATTTTTGAGGGTATGAAAATAAGCACTCAATTTGTGAGAGAATGATCCGTTTCATAAATAAGTACTTATTTGTTGAATTAAAGGTGACGTATTATAAGAGAATAACTTAACCCATAAAGTAAAAAATAAGGACTTAAAAAATAAGAATCTTACCGAAATAAAGCTTGAATATGTTTTCATCAATAAACAATCGACATAGTTGCAATCAAGTCCAATTCATATTACATTTGCTCTCAAAATACACAGGTACTGTCACCTGTGAGCTTGCACTATAAAAAAAGTGTTGGATTATCCATTTCCCTCCTTTACAGATGCCTATCAGGCTATTATGCTCTTTCCATTAATTTTCTTTTAATAAGTAACAGAATTGTATTGAAAATGCATCAAGGGGGATGACACCAATATACAAATGAAAACAATGAATAAAAAAGAAAATGTCAAAATATAAAAGGATCTATGCACTCCAAAGGTTATCAATCTTGTGTCGGCCAGTGTACCATTTTCATTGCTAGTATAGTATGGGACGTATCGGTACCGTTACATTTTCTAGCCCTTGGATTTATCGCTACCTTATTATTTTATGCGAACATTATTTATAAATCTTTTTGTTTTGAACCCAATAAAATACATAATACTGTAAATTGTACTTGTCACACGATGCTCCCAAGTGGTTTAATGCTCCCAATTGTTTCTGGTCATTGGATATTGCAATTTAATCTCAAACATTGAAGGTTATACCTGTTTACCTTCTAAAGCCCAAAATTTTGAACTGGGAGTACCTACCATTCGAATGACTATACAATGTGTGTTTACTAAAAATTGGAAATACTTACCACAAACATCGGAAAAACTACAATACCGACAATTTCATCAGTACGCCATGAGCTAGGAGTACTTACCATTTCAATGACTGTACTTACTAGTTCTAATTAAGGTTACAATTACATTGTGAAACATCATACTTCCTACATTAAATGTGTCCACATGGTATTTATAATCTCACTCCATTTTTTAGGTTGTTCAGTCTCCAATGATTAGCAAAAAGACAAAAAGTAGGGTGCATATATCTTAAAAGGTGTGAATTTTTTAATTCCCAAAATGTTGAACATTTTCTGCCAAAAAGTGGTAACTTGCTACCTGATGAATCGGTTGCAATAAGTGTGGTCATACTATATAATAAGTGTAGCATATAACATCGTAAGTATTACCTTATTAAAGCTTAGCTAAAAAAATGTGTTACCTTATTAAATGGTATGTGAAACATGTCACCGTGGTAAGTAATACTGCATTTTTTGGCAAAAAATTCACAAAATCGTATCATTTTTAGCAAGTTCACCTTACTTTTTTTTGGATGGTTTATAATTTATCTATTTTTCAATCTAAGGGTCCATATAATGAAAGCATCATGATTCCATATTATTTGGGACTTGGAGCATACTGAAAGTACAATATTGGGGTAGTCCACTAATTTTCTCAAGGGTGTTTCGCTTTTGCCCCTTAAAAAAAAAGTACTTATTTGCGATTTTCAACCTTAAAAATAACAGATCTATTGAAATCAAAAAATATGCAATGATGATATTGTTTGATAGATGTTGATAAGATCTATCAAATCCTGCAAAAAAAAAAATTAAAAAATTAATTTTACAAGCTCATTATTTTTAAGTTCGAAAATAAATTCATATTTTTTAAGTATTTATTTGAGAAAAATAAACAGATCCGAATCAGAAGACAATAATGAAGTTTCTTTTACCAAAAGAACCCAAAGAGCAATAGAGGTGAGTGTTTTATTGAAAGGGCAAAAAATTAGGGGTGTTTCGGTCTCTCAAAAAGAAACTTTTAAAATAGGTGCGTAATTTTAAGCTAAAAAATAATGTGTTTACATAAATCATTTTTCTATCGATATGAATCTTGTTTGATAAATCATCTTTTAAACGGTGCAAAAAAATTTAAAAATTTAATTTTTATTATATTTAAACTTAAAATTAATTTCTTTTAAAAAAAATGTTTAAAAAGAAAGCACAACGGCAGGTGGCCCATGGGCGAAAACTTTCGTTCTATACCTATCGCGGTTACTCGTAATGTACAGTAATAATAATGGATATATGTGTTCAAAGAGAAGGAAAAGGAAAAAAAACAAAACAACAGTGGGATTTGAAGCTGCAGAGAGAGAGAGAGAGAGAGAGAGGCGCTGTGAAGGAGGAGGGGCAACGGGAAAGGGAAGTTGGAACTTCAATCTTGTGAGGTAATTTTTGATATTTTTCTTGAATTGCTCAAATAATTCCACACGTTCACAAATGGGGTTGATTTGGGATTTGAAAATCAATTGGGTTTCAGGGACCCTAGAAATGAACAGGAGCTATACTTGGTTTGCTTCCTCTATAGTTACTGGAAGGCGATTAGAAGCCAAAATATAGAGCTAGGGCTAAACCTTCTCTTCTATTGGATGGCTAGTTGCTTGATTTTGTTCTTATAAGTGGCTTGGTTAAAGTGCAGTTCTTACGCTAGAAACAATTTCTGTAACTAAAATTTTTGGTGTTGAACCTCCTGTGGGTGTAATTCGATGCTGGAAATGATGTTCGAAGGCTAAAAACCACCTCTGTTAAATGCTGTAACTGTGTTTTGGAAGCTGAAATTGTATTGGTAATGCTGATTGCTGAAATATAAATTCTGGGTTGCTGAAACTGTAAACTGGTTGCTGGAAATGAGATTGGGATGCTTAAACTCGGTGTTCAAGTGCATAAATTCAGTGATAGATGCTGGAATGGAAACTACTCGTATTTTCTGAAAATATGAATCTAAGCGAAAAAATATTTATTCGTTGTTACTGAAAGTGAGTCGCTATATTTAGTAGGAATTGGTGTTTCTTTGTTGGAAATTAGTTAAGAACGAATGGAGTAAGTGGTTGCAATTGCTCAGTTTCGTGAGTATCTAGATTTAGTACTCATATGTGTGGATTGACGTGTTGTGCAAGGTTCAGACGCGACGACGGGTGGCACAACTTCATGCACGGGTTGACTTTGTGTTGATATCGTTTTGCTGGTCCTCAAGGTAAGTGTCCGGGTTCATTAGTTACAACTATGAACTATTCATTTTGCCTACATGAACTTTGATGGGAGTAATTAGTTTTCAAGTTATTTGTGTTGAGCATTATGAGTGGAGCTATATTTTGCAAAAGTTTGATGCTATGAATGAGCTAATGACCAAAAAGGGTTGCAGGTGGCCATAAGGGTCGTCATGGCCAAGAGGGTTGCGAATGGCTGTAAGGGTCGGAAATGACCAATACGGTTGCTATAGCCACCGGGTTCGAATTTGACAAAATGATTATGTATATGGTGTAGTTTAGCTTCATTTTAAGAGGTGATACCCATGTGTCACAAAGGGGATACGCTTGAAATTATGTTTCTGCTGTACTCAGAGAGTTAGTTATAATGGGAAGGGCTTATTTATTGAATTATGGGTGGGATAAGCATACAAGGTCAACCTTTTTAAAGTTTTTGTTAAATGTTCGATCTAGATGAGGGTCACTATAATGTTCCACTTTTTATGACTGTGCGCTAAAGTTATTACGTTTTTGTCAGGTGATCGCGATAGGACAGTCCACTACGAGTCTAGCAGAAAAGATGAGTCATGGTGAAAGAAAAGGAAAAAGAAGAAGTTTTAAGTAGAGATTGTTAAGCACCTGTATGAAATATTTTTGTATGTGTGTGTAATACTTAATGTAAAAGAGGTTGTTTATAGTAATCTTATCCTTTTGTTAAATAAGAAAAGAAAGGAAATGTTAATTTGGTGCTCTCACATTCCATTTTTGAGCCAACATGGTTTTGGTTGAGGAGTGGGAGAAAAGGGAGAGGGGGAGGAGAGGAAGGGGAACATAAGTGGTATGTTGGCCCCATTAGTGTATGGGTATACCTATGTTTGTAGCTCTGATTTGCAGGATTTGGAATAGGATTTTCTTAATTATTTGTTGAGTAGAGTTCTTAATTTGTCGAGGCGTGTTGTTACAATTGGTACCAGACCATGGGCCGTAGGTCTTATATGGGATCTTTGGGTAATTATTCATAGTGCAAAACAATTGTGTTGATAAACTTTGGGTTGGGTTCCTATAGTGTCAAGATCAAACTTGGGAAGAAGACCTTTTGTTTATTTAGTAATATTTGGGATTTGGTATAGATACCTTTACGGCTTAGGAACGCATCACCGATTTTTGGTAGGTAACTTCTTGCGGTAAACTTTTATTTATGTGTGAAAAAGAAAGAGAATAAACGTAAGTAGGTATGTATTTTGTTACTATGGGTTCAAGTATGCCATTGGTTCATTTAGAGTTTACCTTAATTGGTTGTTTAATATTACAAAAATTTACTCAAAAAGATGCCAAGTGAAATTTATAGGGTAAAGTAATTTTGGTAATGCTAATTTTATGATTGTAATAATTATAGTTTGAAGCTGGCCGGGTTTTTTTTTTTCTTTCCAAAAATATCTATGCATAAATAGTTGGCTTAGGCTTCAAATTCTAGTGGTGTTAAATAATGGGAGGATCAACATATTTAGCCACTTGTGCTTTGGTGTGTGTTCTAATAACTTGTTTTCTGTTATTTCGAAGTAACTTAAATGTGTACAACTTTTTGTTTAGTGGATCGTTGGAATTTTGGAGTTTCTTTAGAAAGGAAATAACTCAGGTATAAATTTTCGTGGTCACTCATGTTTTGTTCAAGTAGTGGGTCATGCACATTCATATAGGTAGATCGATTGGAGTGGAGTTTATAGTATTACATGGGTCAATGCCTTAAGAAATTTGTAGAGTGATCGGCTTTGCGTGTTTGAAGTCTACTAGACTCATTACATACAAACATCGATGAAAAGCCAAAAGAATTATGCTCTGTAGATTGGAAGCGTACTAGAAGCATGATGGAAAACAGATGATGATAAAGTCATCTTGGAGATTGGGGTCTGGTAAAGTATGAATCACTATTCTGAGTTGAACTAAGTAGCCTAAAGATTTGTTTTATTCATTGTTTTGTATGCTTGAAGAGATGCTCTCATTCTAGTATTGTACAAAGCAGGAATGGGTCGTTACATTTTCCATCTTTTCTCTATAGAGAATTATTGGTATTTCTCTATCTTTATGATAGTATGCTTGATTAAAGATTGATTTCTGGTTCTTGTTTGGATTTTTTTTGTTTGTTGCAGTACTGTGACAAGTATGGAGATAACAAAGCCCTCATTTAGAAGTTGAATCTATTCCTCTTTGATCCCCATCAGTTGATTCAACAAATTGCTGGGGCCCAAAATCCAACGGTAAGCACATTTACTGTACATTGGCAAAGGGTTGTATTAACTGTACACTAATTTTTCTTAGAAACCTTGAGTGTGTGTGTGTGTGTGTGTGTGTGTGTTCTAAAGTCCTTGTATTTCTTATTTGTAGAATCATGGAAATACAAGATATGAATTTGAAGGAAAATCAGAATTTGGAGGAAAATCAGAATTTGGAGGAAAATCAGAATTTGGAGGTGGTATTGGAACCTAAGGTTGGAACAATATTCAATTCTGAATATGAAGCCCATGAATGTTACGCTAGATATGCGAAAGCAAAAGGTTTCGGTTCGGTCACTAAAACCTCTAAGAAGCGTGACGGTGGGCTAAAGTCGAATATAACTTATGGTTGTCATCGGAGTGGAAAGCCCAGGACAACGGCTTTGAATCCTGGTAAATCCCATCCAACAACAAAAATAGATTGTAAAGCCCAAATGAATATCTCTTTGCAAGTTGACGGTAAGTGGATGTTGAATTCAATTGAACTGAAGCATAACCATGAAATGGACCTAGATAAAGTGAAATATCTTAAGTGCTATCGGACTAACCGATCACATGCGATGAGGAAATTGAACGGGGCAGCTGAAATCAAATTAAACAAGACCATTGCCTCATGTGTGATTGAGGCTCCGGCCCCTGAGAATCTGACGTGGTTAGAAAAGGATGCAAGGAATTACGAGGATAAAGTCGGGCGTTTACGGCTCAAGGAAGGAGATGCCGATGCATTGCATAAGTACTTTGTCAAAATGCAAAAAGACAACGGTGACTTTTTTTATGCCATCGATCTTGATGAAGATAACCGATTACGAAACGTGTTTTGGGCCGATGCTAGGAGTAGAGAGTTATACAAAGAATTTGGCGACGTGGTTACCTTTGACACCACTTACCTTGTTAACAACTATGATATGCCTTTCGCATCATTTGTAGGAGTCAACCATCATGGACAGTCGATTTTGTTTGGATGTGGTTTGATATCATGGGAGGACACGTCTTCATTTGTATGGTTGTTCGAGTCTTGGCTTTCTTGCATGTTTGATTGCTACCCTAATGCCATCATCACAGACCTATGTAGGGCCATGCAAAGCGCGATAAGTCAAGTTTTGCCAAATGCACGACATCGTTGGTGTTTATGGCATATCATGAAAAAAATTTCTGAAAAGTTAAAGGGGTACGACGAGTATAAGCCGATTAAACGCAAATTGAAGAATGTTGTATATGATTCCTTAAATCCAGAGGAGTTTGAACAAAATTGGGCGGATCTCATCAATGCATATAATCTTCAGGGCAATGATTGGTTAGCTGGATTGTATGAGGAGAGGCAGCGATGGGTACCGGCATTTGTTAAGGATACCTTTTGGGCAGGGATGTCAACAACCCAAAGAGGCGAGAGCATGAATGCCTTCTTTGACGGCTATGTCCACTCGAATACGACCTTGAAGGAATTTGTGGAGCAATATGAGAATGCCTTGCGTAAGAAGGTGCAAGAAGAAGAAGAGGCAGACGCCCGTTCCTTAAATGTTCAAGTTCAAAATGTGTCCCCTTATGGATTTGAGAACCAATTTCAGCAAGCATACACAGTTGCGAAATACAAGCAATTCAGAGAGCAAGTAGCCGAAAAGATTGGGTGCAATTTGACTATTGGACTAGTAGTAAATGGTATTTCACAATTTCACATTGAACAAGACATTCTAGTTGGAAAGAGAAAAGATACATTTAAAACTGTTACTTTCCTTGTTCATTTTAATGAGGAGTCAAGAGAAACCAATTGCAATTGTCGGTTGTTCGAGAGTAAGGGGATGGTGTGCACACATATGATCTCAGTTTGGTCAAAAAAGAAGCTTGAAGTGGTGCCCGATAAATACATTCTACGAAGATGGAGGAAAAACTTGGCGAGGAGTCACACAAAGGTTAAGGTGAGTTATGTTAATTGGGAACGCAAGCCTGAATTTGGTCGCTATGATAGTTTGTTGGAGTTATTCAATAAGGCTGCCGACAAGGCCATGTATTCCACTGCCAAGACTGATAGGATGGCGGCTAGGTTGCGAGAAATTAAAGCGGAGAATGACTTATACGATGAGGAGTGTCTAAGCAATATGCCTACGGTTGGAGAATTACTATCAGACGTTGACGTTCTCCCACAATTTTTCTGGGAGCAAACACCGGGCGAATATGAAGCTACCGCGGGTGATCCAAGTAAAGGTCCTCGGAAAGGGCGACTGCCGGCTAAGAGGAAACAATAAATGGCTAAGCCCAGAATGTTCACACTACGATATTATCACAACAGAGTGCAAACGTTAATGTAAGTGTGACTTTATTTATGCTACATCTTGCCCTTCCATTTTTATTTGCTTTTTGCATGTTACTCAAATGACAATTGGTTTTGTTTTTTAGCCATCACGTGGGAGTGTAGGATATGTTGATATGTGGAGCATAGACCTTAATGAATCTCTGGTTGATTTGAAAATCTAAGGTATAACTTCAATGTAATTGCAGTTTTTTTGTTGTTGGAATGCAGCTTCCATTGCCATGTATTTGTCCCATGCTTCGCTTCATTGCTTTGTCCATATCTGTGTCGTATCTTATTGAGTTTTTGGCACATGATGAAAGCTTCCATTCCTATGTGGTTTGTATGCTTGCTGACTGTTCTCGGTGTAATGCTTATTTGCAGGTGCTGGAGTTGGAAAGCTCACAGACCAAGTCCACCAAGTCCTCTAGAACTTGTTTTGTTGATGCGTAGCGAAATTGATGGGGGGTAGGATATTTTTTTTTTTGTTTCTCTTGGATCAATGAGTCCCAATTGTCTGAGATGCGTAGTTAAAAATTGCAAGATACGTATGTTGTCTTTTGTTGGAAGTAATATCACGTATGCTCTTGGCAATGTTATGTTGCTATCAATGTTTTCTGGTGTTGCATTGCTATTCACTGGAGTTACCTAAGATGAGAATCCACAGGCTTCTGGAAAATCCACATGTGTTGCCTTTTTACTTGTCTCATCCGTATGTTCCGGGAAGTCTACATTTTAAAAAGGGTTATGCAGGTTTAGTTCTGAGGTTAGTGGTTTATTAATCATGTTATGATTGAGTCAGTTGATGGCAATTGCACATCATTTCTGCACTAAAGCAGTCCTAAAACAAATCTGTCTCGTAAATGGAGTTCACCCAAGCCCACATGGGTCAGGGAGGAAAAAATAAAGAGAGATTATAAAAGGGAAGATTGAGCGGACACAACAACAGGCAATACATGGAGAAACCTGTTGGGGAGCTAATTAGAAAACTATGACTGGGGTCTGCAAAATAAGGTTCCTATTCCTCACCTTCCCATTATCTGACTTTCTTTCAAGTGTACAAATCTCAACTTTGGTTTTTATTCTATAGCACTCATGCCATGCAAAAACAGTGACAACTATTGCAACACCAATGATTAGAGTAATTTACAAGCAAAAAATCTGCAACAATTGCAACATCAATCACATATGTATGCTCTAGACTTATTCAAAATCATGGTTACACCACCATCCCATAACTTGATATTCCAATACAGTGAAAAGTTTCAACCTTAATCATTATATCATGTCAAAACATTACGTTAGCATATCATGAGTGACATTAAGGCATGAATTTGAACACAATAAACCGAATCGACGGCAAATATAGCACCAAGGAGAAAACTAATCACAACAATGTGACATGTGGACAGTCCGCATCCAACTTTATTTTTTGGTCACAATAATGTGACGTGTTTTTCCACGTTTCAGATAGGTTTCCGGTGGTGGTTTGGTTTTATGCTTGGGACGGCGGCCAGCGGTTTGTTGAAGCTGGTGGCGGCTGTTTTTTTAGTCTGAGTAGGGTTAGGGTTAGCTTTGGGCTTTTGGGTTGGGCTTGACCCATTATTTTTTTGGGTTGTGTATTGGGATAAAATTGTCGATATGGGCAGATTGAGGCTCCTAGGTGTTCGGGCTTGGCCTGCTTTTGGACTGAGCTCTTGCGTGTTTTATCCAACTTAGGTTGGATCCCCTTCCCTTTTCCCCCAACTTGATATACCCATTATCAAGTTTTTCCTAATAATATTTTGCCGTTTCAAAAAACCAAACTTTATATTTTGTTTCGCTTGAACTTCCTTCAACAAATTCCAATAATGGAGGGAATTGTGCTTCCTTAGCTGATGTTGTGTGCTGCACCCAAGCACTATGTGCATCATCCAAATAGCCATATTGTTTATGCATAGACACGAGGCAATTCAGCCACTTGTTCGCTACAAGCAGGCCAAGATTCATGAATACCGGGTGTCTTATCCACGTACACAACACATTAATCTTTTTCTTCTGCCATTTCTTAATCATAGCATGAAAGTTAATTTCAAAACTACTTATACCAACAACAAGCATAATAAGGTGAGCAAATTATGTGATGTGGGAAGGTTAGAAAAAAAAGGTAGCTCTAGCCTCCGGTGGAGAATAAGTTTGTGAATAACTGAAAAGTCACAAAATCAAGAGTCAATAGAGCCTTGGGTTATCCACCAGGGGACTACTAGACCTCTCACCTCAGTAGTACTGTAAATGTTTATCCACCAACCAAAAAGTGCAACTTATTTAATTATTTTTTTGCGTTTGTTAGTTTTGCCAAATTTTTATGGATTGTTGATCGTCTCGATGAGAAGAATTGGAAAACCTAATTTTTAAAATTTTACCTAAATATTTTGAAAAATATTCAATTTAAGCTAAAAAGTGTCACTTTTTGAACTTTTTTTAGTTGAAAAGAGGATATTTTCAAGAATATTTGAGCAGAAGTAAAATTTTTACTTTTTTAATTCATCTTATCGAAACGAATCAATAAGCCTAAAAATTTTGTGCTAAACTAACGAACACAAGTTTTTTTAAAATAAGGACAAAATTTTCAAAAAGTCCTTAAAATTAAGCTGAACTCAACTATTAATGCGCTTGTGAAAAGTCATTTGAGTAAATTACACTAAGCCCTCATCAATTAATTCGCGTTTTTACTTAACCCCTCAAACTACAAAATTCGACATCGTGCACTCTTTAACTATCCAGAGTTGACACTTAACACCCTTCTGTTAGGTCTCCGTCCATATGGCAAATGGAAAAAGGTAGTCAGCTTAAATGGGGTGTTTGGATCGCGCACCTATGCACATCGGATGCCGTTGATTCCTGCGCTAGCCCACTCGGTAATTTTTTAAAATTTTTTTAGATAGCTCAGATTGGCCGTTCGGTGGCCGGAGACGGCCGTCGGTTCATTTTCCCTACGGTACCATCGATACTAATATCATTTTCGTTAATTTTTTGCTTTAGGGCTCTCGTTGATTAGCTATAAGATATTTGGTTGTACGAGAGCCCTATAGCAAAAAATTAACGAAAATGACATTGGTACCGTAGAAAAAATGCATCGACGGCCGTCTCCGGCCATCGGACGACCGATCCGAGCTGTCCAAAAATTTTAAAAAAAAAAAACCGAGTGGGCCAATGCGGGAATCAACGGCATTCGACGTGCGTAGGTGCTAGATCCAAACACCCCATTTAAGCTGAATGCCTTTTTCCGTTTGCCACATGGACGGAGACCTAACAGAAGGGTGTTAAGTGTCAACTCTGGATAGTTAGAGGGTGCACGATGTCGGGTTTTGTGGTCCGGGAAGTTAAGTAAAAATGCAGGTTAGTTGAGGGGAGCTTAGTGTAATTTACTCAAGTCATTTTTGCCATACACACGTGTGGCGGAAACGCGAGCAAATCGTTCGCAATGGACACTATGCCCTTAAATATTTTCGGGGTATAGACTGAGAATACGGTTGAATCTAAAACCCTAGAAAAGCCTTCTCACTCAGAAGTCCTCATTGGTCACTGGGCAGAGACAAGAGCCGCTCCTCTCTCTCTCTCTCTCTCTCTCTCTCTCTATAAAGCCTTCCGAAGATGCCGCTCGGAGAAAGGTCAGGGGACAAAAGCGACTCGCGATACTGTGGGGTGGAGACGGAGTTCAACGATGACATGCCTCAGCTTCTCGCCACCAATATCAATGGTGGATTCGATTTCGTCGTCTCCCCTTTGGTTAGTAACTTCTCATACACCTTATCTACACATAATCTACATTTATGAAAATAAACATTATTTCACTCCGGTGTCACTAACTTACTCACTCTGTCCCGAAATGTTTGTTCCGAAATGTTTGTTCGGTCTGCAAAACAAGACTTAAAAGTAATATATCCAAAAAATTTCAACAATTTCTCTTACTAGATATTAATGAGTTCTTTTAGTGTATGAAAAAAGTTTGAATTGTTTCTCGAAAAAAATGTATTATTTTTAAGGACTCTTTTGGCGGACCGCACATTTTGAGATGGAGGGAATACGTGACTTACAAAAAGATATTGTTGTGCTGCAAGATATTGGTGATTTGGTATCATGTATGGTACAATCCACTTGAATTTTTTTATGTAGTTGCATTATTTCACATCGGTGTTACTCCCTTCACCCCATTACTTTTGTTTGGTTTACAAAATGAGAACTTACAATAATGTAAATTTTCAAGAAAAATTCAAACTAATTTTAACAATTTCTCCTACTAGATATTAATGGGTTCTTCTATTTTATGAAAAAAGGTTGAATTGTTTCTTGGAAAAAATGTATTAGTTTTAAGTCCTCGTTTTGTGGCCCTGACAAACATTTTGAGACGGATGGAGTTCATGAATTACGAAAAGATATTGTTGTGCTACAAGACTGCGAGACTCGTGGATTTACAATTTTACAGCGTATTGGTGATTTTTGTATCATGTTTGGTCAAATCCACTTGTTTTTTTTTTCTTTTAAATGTAGTTGCAATTGTTTGGATTCTCTTTGACTTGACCTTTTTTTTTCTTTGTTTCAAGTTTTCTTGCCTTTTCCTCTCGGATATGCAAGTTTTCTTTCGAGTTCTGGTGATCTGGTGGCTAATTAGCCAATCACACAACATTCTAAACGGCTGTCATTCTGTGTGAATGGTCAGTGAGTCCACCTAAAATAAGTTGTCAGCTGCCTTGTAGAGTGAGTGGAGACTTTGATTTTACTCATAGGCTATTGACTACATTTGGCTTGAAGGTAAGCTTGTGAATATTCTTTCCCTTTAGTAGGTTTTGTTGGACATTTCAATGAAGATATATGGAAACGCAGGGATACATTTCTTACTGGAAGGAGAGAGAGACAGAGAGACCATATATAGAAAATCGTGTGTTACTTTTTCAAGCAGGGAATGTATATGGAAATATGGGGATACATTTCAAAAATGTAAGAGATGCTAAATGTATTTGAGAAAACTCAGAAAAGTGATCTGCTGGCTATGACCATACCATGAAAATGTGATTGGATGGGTGTGGATGCTACTTTGTATGTATGCCGGACATTTTGCAAAAAATGTGTATATGTTGGTTTTACTTAGTAAATAAGTATATGTGTATGTGTGCGTGCGCGCGCGCGCACACACACACACACATATATATACAGTCATTTTCAAATAAGGAGGTCCTTATTTTAACTAAAATAAGGACCTCCCCATTTCTCCCATTTTCCATTCGAATTACGATAATCCGAACCGCTCAATGTGTTCAGAACATGATTTTAAGGGTATCCGCATGAAATTGGCAAAAAAAAAGACCGGGAAGGGCTTCATCCGAGCAGTTTTTATTTGAACCGTTTGATAAAAAATAAACAAAAACTGCTCGGATGAAGCCCTTTTCGGTCTTTTTTTTTGCTGATTTACTACAAAACCGAACCAATCCGGACCATGCTCACCCCTAATTTACAGCGTATTGGTGATTTTTGTATCATGTATGGTACAATCCACTTGTTTTTTTCTTCTTTTAAAAGTAGTTGCAATTGTTTGGATTCTCTTTGCCTTGACTTTTTTTTTCTTTGTTTCAAGTTTTCTTGCCTTTTCCTCTCGGATATGCAAGTTTTCTTTTGAGTTCTGGTGATCTGGTGGCTAATTAGCCAATCACACAACATTCTAAATGGCTGTCATTCTGTGTGAATGGTCAGTGAGTCCACCTAAAATAAGTTGTCAGCTGTCTTGTAGAGTGAATGGAGACTTTGATTTTACTCATAGGCTGTTGACTACATTTGGCTTGAAGGTAAGCTTGTGAATATTCTTTCCCTTTAGTAGGTTTTGTTGGACATTTCAATGAAGATATATGGAAACGCAGGGATACATTTCTTACTGGAAGGAGAGAGAGACAGAGAGAACATATATAGAAAATCGTATGTTACTTTTTCAAGCAGGGAAGATATATGGAAATATGGGGGATACATTTCTAAAATGTAAGAGATGCTAAATGTATTCGAGAAAACTCAGAAAAGTGATCTGCTGGCTATGACCGTACCATGAAAATGTGATTGTTGCTTGGATTGCTTTTTACTTTGTTATTTATGCCGGTACATTTTGCAAAAAATGTGTATTATGTTTGGTTTGTACTTAGTAAATAAAGTAATATGTTATGGCGTGATCGCGGTGCGCACACACACACAACATATATTTACAGTTCATTTTCAATAAGGAGGTCCTTATTTTAACTAAAATAAGGACCTCCCCATTTCTCCATTTTACATTCGAATTACGATAATCCGAACCGCTCATGTGTTCAGTAAAAATTGATTTTAAAAGGGTAATCCGCATGAAATTGGCAAAAAAAAAGACCGGGAAGGGCTTCATCCGAGCAGTTTTTATTTGAACCGTTTGATAAAAAATAAACAAAAACTGCTCGGATGAAGCCCTTTTCGGTCTTTTTTTTTGCTGATTTCTCGTGAGTACCCTTAAAATCACTTTCTGAACACATTGAGCGGCTCTGATCATCGAAATTCGATCAGGAAAGGGAGGTCTTTATTTTATTAAGTTAAGGTGGTCCTTCGGAGAAGGAGACTCTATATATATATTAGCCGCACTCTTAGTGTTGTTAACTTTGATGTTGTTCATGGCAGGTTAGTTTACTGCTTTTGCTCTCCCGGTCTGTTCTTGATGCCACGTTTGTATGTTATTCCATTTGTATTTATGCAGTTTTGGTGGCCAATTAGCTAGTCATGCATCAGCTGAATGGCTGTTTTCCTATGTGAATGGTCAGTTTGTCACCTAAAAAAGTGCTAAGTAATTCTTCTACATATTGTGTGACTCCAGTTTCAGTTTGAGGCAACCTACCAAGTACATCTAAAGCATCTGTGATATGGCTTTTGAGTGGTGGTTTTACTTTCAGTTTGGTGGTATTTCATGATGAATAGCAAAAATTTTGTGACAAGGTTATGGGACTTGTTGGATTTATACTGAATTAACTATTTTCTTTTGGTGCCATCCTCATGCACCTTGCATGTAGTTTTGCTTTTCCTTCACTATTTTTTCTTTGTTGGAAGTCTAGCTTGTCTTTTTCAGTATGGATATGCATGTTTTCTTTGGGATTTTGGTGGCTAATTAGCCAATCACAGTTGGGCTAAATGGTCATTCTGTGTGAGTGGTCAGTAAGTTCACCTACAACAAGGCGTCAATTGCCTTGCTGAGTGAATGAAGACTTTGGTTTCACTCAAAGGCTATTGATTACATTTGGTTTCATGGGAAGTTTTGTGAAACTTTCCCTTGGTTGGTTTTGTACGAGAATTTGATTTTTTTGACGCTCTTTTGTCCTGCTTTTTCTATACACCTATTGTATAGAGTTTGCGCCCCTTTTTGTGCCTTTCCTAAATGATTTATCTGCTTACGTGAAAAGAAAAATGGTGGTGGAGGTTGTTCTGCTCTGATTGTTATCCTGCACTAAATTGAAAGCACAATAATGGATCAAATGTGTGTACAATTTGCTGGTCGATGTTTGAAGGTGTGATAGTTACTATTTGGGAATTTCTATGTTAGGGCTGTTTTGGCCTACACAGGCTGGTTGTAGTTGGACAAAGAATTTGTACTGCTACGAATTAGGGTAGACTGGCAACAGAATTTAGTTGATTTGTGAAAACTTTTAGGAGTTTCAACGATTGCCGGAAAAGTGATTCTAATTATTTTCTGACAGGATTAGCTCTTGTCCACAGTTATATGCATGTGTGTTTGTTTAAATGGAAGGTGAGAGAGTGAAGACTTCTTGTTGGCTAGTTGATTTGCTTGGGCTTAAATGTTCAAATGTGTGCTAGCAAGGCTATCACTGAGATTAAAGTCATGCTTGCAACTTAGAACATTTAGCCTTCAAGAATTATTTTGGTATGGTTCGATGTCTCAAACCCTCGTAAAAAGAACTTCCAGAGCAAAGCAGATTTTATATGTTCGCCTTACTTATTAAAGAATGATAAAATCCTAATAGAATAGATTCGTTTCAGGGATAAACTAAAAGAAATCAAATCAGTAAAGTCTGAAAATAAAGTTAATCTGACTACAATTTGTTTATGTTATCCAATAACCCCACCCTTCACAATTACCGACTGCTGCCAGCAATGCTTCGCTCTCTTTTTCTTATCCCTGCACCTGAAAACGCAGATACAAGAAAAGAAAGGGGATGTTGGAAGCAATTTTTTTTGTTGTCTCCAATGGATATTGGTCATACGTTATATAGTTTGTAAGGGGCTAAAATGGAGACTGTACAATGGATCGACTAATAGGTATGGTTCATGCTTCTGTAGAAATAGTTTACATGTTTGTTGTCTTTAGGTTGATAGTGCATTTATGGTTGTGGAGTTGTGGTTGGTTCGGAATACACCTGTAACGTTTTCATTTCTTGAGGTCAACCTTTTGGCAAAGCTAGTTGGTCAATATTAAGGTAGACTACAAAATTTCTTTCTCACTTGAGCACCTTTCGTCACTTATTTGTTCAATTTGATGCAGATGGATCCGTCTTATCGGCCTAGCTTAATGGATACTGGTTACAAGGGATCTGGGATTGCACCATTCGCTGGGTCAGACTTAGTTTTGAGCCCTTCTCAGTGGAGTAGTCATGTTGTTGGTAAGTGAATAGCTTAAAGGGTCATTTTATCTGCTTCTTGTTTATAAGGTGGGTGGGGTGTGTATATTTTTGGATGTTATGGCTACCATTTGACTTTTGCTTAGCTTCTAGACTCGATGAGGTACCATTAGATAAATCGATTTTAGTGATAAAAATGGACATTGCATTAGTTGTCTTACATTGGATTTGGCTGAGTTTACCTATGGGTGGTGGGGCATGGGAGCATAGCTATGAAAATATGATGGGTTCTGCTGACCTTGTTGTATGCACAATGACTACTTGCACAAAGAGATCACTAAAAGGTTAGGTGCACCCTTCACAAAAATGATGCAAGTACGATGGACTGTCATACCATCTTCACTTCTATTCTTTTAATTGGAATAGTTGGTCAACTGCATGATCTTGGAATGACACAAAAGGATATTATTTCGTGGAGCTCATGCTTTTATTTGGCGGAAGTCACTGGTTTGAGCATTTGAAGTTTAAGCATTTGAATTTTAAAAACTTCCACACATATATGTTGAACACGCTGGCAGCCTGGCGCATTCTTTATCCCAAGTTTCTCTTTTCACAGGATTTGTGAGTTTTATCTCCACTGTTATGCCACTTTAATAAACCTTTGCTTTTTATCCAGGGAAAATTAGCTCATGGATTGACTTGGATTCGGAAGATGAGATTCTTAGGAAGGATTCAGAAATTGTACTTAAGCAAGAAATATCTTGGGCTTCTCATCTTTCTTTACAGGTTGTTGCATAATTTTTTTTTTTAGAAAAATGTTTGGGGAGGATTTCTCTCTCTTATTCCTTTGAGAAATGTGGTCCAATGTTGTGAAAACTGGATCATAAAGTGTTCCTGTCGTTCCGTACAAAAAATAAATTTCTAAGAACTAAGAGTTAACCAAAAATAAATTGTGGTTGTGTTTTGGGTTCAAAATATGGTGTAGGCCCTGTAGGGTACAAGTTTGGGGTTGGGTCTGCGGCGTCTGCCAAAATTCAACAGATCTGAGTGAATAAGGAGACAAAACTTGTAGGGTTTCGGCGAGATTTTCCTGCGAAAGCTTGATGCTATTTTCAACTCTTGCCAAACCGGGTCAGATGATCCACGACGGGCTTATCAGAGCTTGTTGAACTTTGCTTCTTTTTTTTTCTTTTTTTTTTTCTGTGAAGTGTTTTTGTGGGTTTATCTGTACCCGAAGGCTTATTTACCTTTTTGGTCCCAAAGTATTAGCTTCATCTCTTTTTCGTCCCCAATGTTAACATTGAAGACATTTAGTCCCCAACGTATCAAATTTGTACCAATCAAGTCCCCAATGCTAACGCCGTCAAAAAGAGGGGCAGTTTCGCCATTTCACCAAGCCCCAAGTGCAACATAAACGGAAAAAAAAAAAAGAAGGAAAAAGGGAAAGCTGGCAGCCATGGCCGCGGCCTATCCCCGCCATCCACCTCCTCTCAAACTCTCTCACTCCACTCTCTCTCTCTCTCTCTCTCTCTCGCTCTCTTCCCCACTCTCTCCGTACTTATTGATCTCTCTAGGGTTTCACAATTCCTTCCTCCTCTCCTTGCAATGAACAACAACCGTCCTCCGACGACCACCCCAGGCGCACCAACCCCCGCAGCGACGGTGTTCTGCCAAACCACCGTTCCTACCACCACGACTGAAAACCCCCACCGCGACTGGCCTCCTGGCCCGCTGCCAAGCCACAGATCCCTCTTCACCGTCGAGCTCCACCGCCACAACCCGAACTTCTCCAAATCTGACCTCGATGACATCATTTCCCAGTTTGAACTTCGATTGGGTCTGGCTACATTGCTTGATCAAGAGGGAGTGTCAGCGGCTGGAGGATGGGTTTCCCACTTGTTTATTTTAGACCCTCATCAATAAAATTCATGGCAGAAAGCTCGTAGATGCCTTCCTACCTATTTATGCCTTTCGTGGGGAAATACTGAGAGAAATCTCTAACCGGTTACCGGCAGATGAGTTTCCCACTTCGTGTTGCTCTGTTAAAATTGATTTTTGATTTTTGTTGATGTTGGTCTCTATGGCTAGGAACTGAATAATTGAGTTTTTTCACCTGGATCATTGGTAGAAAGGTGACTGTAATGTTGATTGTTCACCTTTTTTTTTCTTTTCCTGCTAATGGAGTATGATGATAGTTGCATTGTGGGTGGTAGAATCTTGCTTAGGGGTACAAGAAAGAAGAGAAGAGGGGAAAAAGGAGAGGAGGAGGATGGCGGGGGCAGTTGACGACCACAGCTTCCCCCCCCCCCTCCTCTGCCCCTCTTTTTTTCCCATTTTTGTTGGACAAAATTTTGGAGTTGGTGAAATGACTAAAATATCCCTCATTTTGATGGATTGAGCTGACAGCGTTAGCGTTGGGGACTTGATTGGTACAAAATTAATACATTGGGGATTAAATGTCTTCAATGTTTACATTAGGGACGAAAATGAGACGAAGCTAATACTTTGGGGACCAAAAAGGTAAATAAGCCCGTATCCGAACCAAAACTTGTCGACAGTTCAACCAGTTGAGCCTTATGTTATGGTCTAATGCAAAGAAAATTTGGGAGATGTCTTGCTCAAACAATATAATAAAGTAATGATTGGCTGATTGCGCTCTTGAGTCACTCATTATTCCCATTTATTTTTAATGCGTTCTTTGACTTATTTATGTCAATGCGTTCTATTATAAGGCACTATGATAGTATGTTCAGAAGTACATTGCAAATGAGATATGTCACAACTTATTGTTCTTATAATATATGATGGACACGTTTTGTTTTGATTGTTGCACTTGCTGATTGAACTGGAGGCTTGTTGCGTAAGAATTTTATTGCTTTAAGTGTTTGCATTTCTCCTGCAGGCATGTCTTCTTCCTACTCCTAAAGGAGCATCCTGTGCTAATTATGCTAGATGTGTGAATCAGATTCTACAAAATCTGAATAATATGCAGGTTCCAATCTGGTGTCTATTGCCACACTTTTATTATGTTAGTCTGAGCAATTGCTTCGTGCATACCACTGTACCTGTTTCCCCTCCTCTTGTATGGCTCTGATTATTTTACTTTCATGTTGAAGTTGTGGCTTAGGATTCCGTTGGATAAGTCTGATGACGATGCTATGAATGGGAACTCTGATGATTTGGTGAGTTATACTGTTCAATATGTTGCTTTCCGCATCTTTTGCAGTTAAGGATGGCAATCGGGGCGGATATGGGGATTTCCTTACCGGATCCCTGAAACCGAAAGCCTAGCCATATCCACCCCGATACCCGAACGGGGAGAGGAAGGAGGAACCATAACCGAACCAAACGGGGTTCGGGTAATCCCCGAACTGATTGGGTACCCGAATTTGGTACAAAATCAGAAACCAAAAAATAAACCCCAAAATCAGAAACTCATATGGGCACCTGCGGATTTTGAAACCATAAAAAAGAGTACAAAATAGCTACCAACAGTTACAGAGAAGGTCTTTAGAGAGACAGAAGCAGAAGATCTAATTTTTTTTTTCTAGGCCTTTTTATATATTTTTTTGAAGCAGCAGACCTGTTGAGGAGACTGGAGAGAGAAAGGATTTGATTTGAGGATTTTGGGATTTTGATTAACTTCCAGCCCTTCGAATTTGTGAGATCAATTTCTCCATTTGAGGGGGTTGAGGGTTCTATGCCTTTGGTGGGAAGTTGCAGAAACCCATAATGGCCCGAAGAAAAAAATCAACAACGATGGCGATTGGGGCCTACTGAAGATGTACGAGAGAGAGAGAGAGAGAGAGAGGTAATTTCGTAATTACATGGTTTTGGTTCAGTTACGGATCGGTCTGGGTATCTGATGAACCCGAACCGAACCCGTTCAGTTATCTCACATCCTCCACCATACCCGCACCCATGGGGAATTTTTTGGTTATGGTTCGGGGACCATACCCGCACCCATGGGGAATTTTTTGGTTATGGTTCGGGAAAAAAATCGGTTACGGTTCGGGTACCCATCGGTTCGGTTCACTTTGCCATCCCTATTTGCAGTTGAATTTGCTGTATGTGACTAAGCAGCTACCCAATGTTGATCCTACATTCTTGCTTATCTGGGGTGACTTCGAGGATTTTGGCGCTATACTGGGGACTGTGCACCCTTCTCCATCTCTCTCGCAGCCTTCCTCATCACTTGCTGGATAATAATTATTTTCTTTCTTCTCCAACTCCGACTCTTAACTCCAAACCAAAACTCTCTTTGAATCCTGAAGTGTGAATTCTCTGCTTAAATGGCTTTCTGAAGTTAGAGAGATCTTAAATAGTTAAACAAAACAAGTACTTCATATCTGTTGGTTAACTTGGTTCACAAATCCTACAATTGAATGATCTACTTGTAGGCCTTGTAACAACCTGTGGGCTGATTGATTAAACAATCGCCCTTTTTTCTCCTGTTTCTCTGGTTATGTTAATTCAAAGAGCTTTCTAGTGGCTGGTATGAGCATGATTAAATTAACCATTTAGTCGAAGCTCTATGTTTACAAAGCCTTCTATATCTACTAACAGAGTGAAGTACAGGTTGATTCTTGGGAAACATGGAATTGCTTCCGCCTTCTTTGTGAGCATCACAGTCAGTTGTCAATTGCCCTTGATGTTTTGTGAGTTAAATCGTTGTTTTTTAATATCTCTGTTTTGTTTGAAAAGTATATAGTCTCTGTTATTTGGTTCTTTGTAGTACTACTTCTCTTAATGCTTAAGTCATCAAGTTAGAGAGTGTTTCATTTATTGCTGCTCCAGCAGTACCAGTAATTTCATTTTGGTTTTAAGTGAAACTTTCTATTCATTAGGTGTTCGCTACCTTCAGCAAATTCACTTGGACGATGGTTTGGAGAGCCTGTTAGAGCTGCAATAATTCATACAAATGTATGCAAAATAACTAGGTTTATTGACCTTATTTTTCCAATAGATATTGTTGCAGGAGAGTTTTGTGACTAGAACACTCATGAATCTGACTTAATTTTTCAGTCTTTTCTTACAAATGCTCGGGGGTATCCATGTTTGTCAAAGCGGCACCAAAGACTAATGACTGCATTTTTCAACCACTCAATACAGGTACCTTTTGGTCCTTTCAGTATACAATGCTTTTTGAGTGACTAAATAATGCATGTGCGATTGTTGAATGTAATAACGATTACGGTTATTACCATTTTGCTTGTTTCAGATTCTAATGGCATAACTGGCACCTATCGTATCCGTATCTAGCAGGTGCCGCTGATCCTGTTGAAGCCTTTTATGCTTCCACGGCAACATAATGCTGCTTTTTAAAAAAAAAAGTCTGCCCCACAAAGGGGTCCACTCAAATTGTTTTTCCTTTCCTCTTTTGCATCCCCATGGTCTTAGCACACTATACCAGCCCCATCACACTTTTGGATAGCATTGCAGAAGATGACATACTGATTCCTATTCACATGCCACAGTGGATGTTGTTCCTAGTGTCCTTATATTAGTATGCAGAGCAAGAGAAAGGAAAGGGAAGAAGGAAGGTGTGGGATACATGGTCTCAATTGTTGAAAAAGAACCCGTGGGGATCCGATTTTTGGTTTTAAACACCTAAGAAAAGCACCTGAGGATGCTTATCCTAATTTTTCCCGGAGGGGGACTCATATTTGAACTACTTTTTGACAGAGGGTACGCATGCACATGGACATAAAATTAAGAAGTTTAGTCCTTTCCCGGTAACTTTTATTTTTTTCCTCTTCCTGAACAAAATAAACAAGTGCTGTTGTCTGCTGGGGGAAGGAAGAAAAGTAAGGTGTCGTTCCAGGATCCAGCCTACTACTTAAGATAGTTTCTTTTATCTTTTTCTTTTGTTTTAGCACAATTGCTACAAGACCAGTACAATCTAGGTAATCAAGTCACTCTTGGAGTTTAATAAAAAAAAAAAGGATGATTTTGCAACTCTTCCGGAAGTTGGCATCCTTTTTGATTCAGGTTCTGTATTCTGTTTCTAGGTTCAAGCACGCACCATTATTGGTCTAGCCTTTTTCTAATAAAGGCCTATCACAAGTTTACCGCTTCCATGCAATTAAGAAGTTTCCATTTCCCGCTATACTTTGTACTTTGTTCCCTCTCCTGTCAACGGAAAAATACGGAGACAAGGGTACTGATTGTTGTAGAAGTTAAGTGAGAAAGTTTTAAAGGGTTTTCGGTCCCTGGGGCTTGGGATGGTAGGCCTTTTAAATCTTTTGCTTAAAAATTTGGTGTGAAGACAAAGGCAGTTCCAATTTCCTTAGGTGGCTAGCAGCCTCATCGCTTTTAAAAAAGATAGGTGATTTTAACCTTCGGGAAAGTTTCCAATTTGGTAATTTAATTCAAGTCCTGTCCTTCTGCTACCTTGTTGGAGTTATTCAGCTACGTCCGGCCTTTTTTGGTTAAACGTTGGCTTTTTTTCCTTTACTAAAGCAATTAGTTTCTTATGCTTTAGTAGTTATTGTATACAAATTAAGTCTTAATTGATATCTACTTAGTATCTCTTTGTATTAATCTATCTTTTATGAATTGCATATTTTTTGTATTTTTAAGTTATTTTATTAATTTAATTATTTAAAAAATAGAAAACATAAAGGCTTACGCCTCAATGCCTAGGGGCATACGCCTCGCCCCATGGAGGGTCAAGCGCCTCGCCTTACGCTTTCGCCTCTGAAAACTTTGAGTGTGAGAATGAAGATTATTGTATCATGGTTGCGTAATGTTGTGGAGGCATAGAAGTGCTTTGTTCTTTTTGTGCCACCAATTGATAAGCATTTTAGTTTTTCGTGCACCAATCATAGTGTCATAAAAGGCCTTCTATAGAAGATGAGAAGACTCTGGTTGGACTTTGGAGACAGAAGATTTGAAATGGTTTAGCAAGTTCCATGTCCATGCTTCTCTCCTTTCCAGTGGATGGACGGAGGTGGATGCAAGTTTATACAAGTTGTGCTGTTTTGGTAAATAGTTGCTAAATGAGTTAAAATCAGTTTAAAATAAGGCAGTCACCTCAGTTTATTTCCGTTTCAGAAGTGTTAACCAAGATGGTTGATAAGATTTGGGTGGTTTTTGGGATGCTTTGGGGTGGTGACTCTGGTGACTGTGGGAGGCTCCCCTTTATGAATTTCTCTTTTGTTGTATGCAGACTACATGTCAGTTTTTGTTGTGCCAGCAGCCAGCCCTTCCAAATGGCTATCTTCCGTGCGTCCTCCCTTTTTTATTTTTATTTTTATATGCTGTCTCTGGTTTGAAAGTGAATTTCAAGAAGTTGTGTGATGTTCTCATTCTTGATGACCTTGTGACTATTTTGGAATCCTTTGATTTACTTTCAAGGCCCAGTATGCTTGGAATGGAAAAGTTCTAAAAGCGGTGGAAAAATAATATCAACGTTCGTAAGGTTGTAGGTTTACATTGACCACGATTTTGCTTTCGAGCTTATCCACAATCATTCTCTCTTGCTCAAATGACTGTGGAGCTATGATTGGATGCCTTTGGAAGTTAATGTGTCTTTTGGAGTGACTCTGGAACGGTCTTAGAAGGGGATGCACGAGCTCCGGTGATATTTTTGTAGGTAATGGTATGGAGGTTCAGCTTTGGCGCCATTTTTGGAGCAGAGGAGAGTTTGATGCCGAATTGCAATGCATATAGATTCAAGCCCCCTTGTGAGGATTGCCATTGATAGATGCCTAGTGGAAGGTAGTACATCTTAGACTTGGACTCTTGGTCATCAGTAACAAAGCCAAAGAATTTATTCAGGTTAGTCTAGTGTGTTCAGACAGGAACATGTCAACTGTGCTGTAAGTGGCTTGTTGTGTATCTTGTCTTGGGTTTGAAGGTTGAGATGTGGAAGATATTTGCCTGGTACAACCTTTATTAGGTGGGTTATAGTAACCCCCGTATTACCCTTGCAATTGAAGGCCAGGAAAATGAAGGTTCTTGAAAGGGTTGGTTCACCAGATTGTGTTGAGATGACTCTTATTCAAACCCCGGCAGGATCGCTTCAGTCATATACATCTACTTAACTGCACCAAAATTGATATCGATGGTTCAAAGCGGCGCACATAAATTGTTTTCTGGAAAAAACATCTTATAGTGATTATGCAACAATTATGAAATTCAGTAATTATGTTATTCGTTTACGTATGATAGTGAAATATGTAGTTCTTGCTTTTCTTTTGTTTCTTTGTCTGCTTTTCGTATAAGTTCATACTGTCAGCTGTAACTTGGATCATACCAGTTAATTAAATGTGGCCAATGTGGACTTCGAGATTGGCTGTTCATGATTTTTGTTAATATTTTGTTGTCATTCGACAGCAGTGTGCTGATCTTTCTGATCTTTCTTCTTCCATATAATGGTTTCCTCAGATAGTAGTTTCTGGAACACCAGTGCACAACCTTCCCTTGGGAAATTCGGAGTTGGCTGCTGACCATACTGATAATCATATAGACGGTGAGTTGATGATGGTTGATATATTGTGGTTGATATTTGTTGCAGCAGCACTACACGTATGAGGTACTCAAATGTTAGAATGGAGGAAGCTACCAACTTTTTGTTCTTCTCTATGTTTTTTGATGACATGTTTTGATGTTTACGAGTATAAGAATTGAAGTATCATGTGTACAGGTGTGTTTGAACAAAAATATTTGCTATTATTCTCTCTGTATTTTTGGTTGTTTTTCTGAATGTTTGTCTGATTTGCCTCAAAGTTTTTGGATTAGTCATTCTTGTCTTGACAAATAGAATCTTAGAAGTAAAAATTATTACCAAAAGTCACAAAATATTCGCTAAGGAAGGAAAAGATTTCCAAAGACAATTTTTTTACTCTTAAGAATTGTCTTATCTGGATTTTCTTCTATTTTAGTGCATATCTTTATACTTCTCCAATTTCTCTCATCAAGACAAATAATTAACCAAAAACTCCTACGAAAAGGTAACAAAGAATCACTAAGCATCTATATCCCTCATTTTTAGGATAAATTAATTTTGGATTAGTTTTACTACGATTGCCTAATCTGGGATGAAAAGAATTTTAATTTGTCCCTTGGACTGGAAGAGAAGATAATCTGGTGGGGAGTGGCTAGGTTTACCACCTTGCCCATGGTATTAGCTAATCTGTCTTATAACAGACTAAATTGTTCATAGAACCTTTGAACCCCCTAATATTGCTGTGCACCAAACATGGGACCAAGTTTGAAAGAGGGTACATGTGGGGTTCACATGCTTCTAATCCCTTCCTGTCTGGATTGAATGCCGTTAGCAATGGTGCCCAATTTTCCTTTTACAAGATGATAAGACTTCATGAGTGTTTTGTGTGTGTGTGCGTGCGCGCGTGCGTAAAAGTAGGCCTATTTCCCATTTCATTGTCACTGCATAAACTGTGTAAAGAATGAGTTATTTTAACTGATGTTCCACTATTTTCCAGTTCTGCTATTTTTGGTATGTCGTCCGGTAGATTACAGTATAAAGCTGCCTTTGTCATTCAGGTACTCAGAGACATTCCTTACGCCCATATTTGGACTATGTTTCTTATCTATATCAAAAGATGGATCCCCTTCCTGAACAAGAACGCTTTGAGGTAGCCTTCCAGTTCCCACCTGATATTGCATGGTTCATGCTTGATTTTAATTTCACTTTGCTATATCTTTGTAATGATCTCTCCTTTTCTTTGCTCAGCTTGGTTACAGAGATTTCTTACAGTCGCCCTTGCAAGTAAGTGTTAATATGTGAATATCGTAGTTTCCTGTTGCCATACTTTCTAGAATTGTGTACTCTTTTGTTCTAGTAAATGGGTTTCATGATGTATTTGCTGACCTTTTCAATGCAGCCTCTTATGGATAACCTAGAGGCCCAAACATATGAAACATTTGAAAAAGATACGGTGAAATATAGCCAGGTACATCCTATGGTGTTCTGTATAAGCAGAAACTGTAGTCAATTGCTCTTTTTTAATTTATGTGTTAAGGATGTAGTTGTCAATTCGCTACTTTGGAAACCACTTCTTAGTAGTACTTTTTATGTTCTCATGTATCTTACATGTCTTCTGGTAGTATGAAAGAGCAGTCTCTAAAGCTTTGCTGGACAGGATCTCAGAAGAGGAATCATCTACGAAAACTACAGTAAGCTGTGTGTTATTCTCTGATTTTAAGCCCCGGATTCCTCTATAGGAATCAAATTATAGCATGGTGCACTTCGGCTGCTAAGGTTGTGGGCTTTCCATTCTCATCTGCTGCAGGTATTGATGGTTGTGGGAGCTGGAAGGGGACCTCTTGTTAGAGCTTCGCTACAGGTTTCCCTTGTGTCTATGTTGCATACAGATGTCCAATAGTGGAAAGGAAAAGTTGCTATTAATGTGTTTGATTTTTCTAGCCAAGCTATTTTACACATCTAGGCGTTCTTCTGTTCATGCCAGAGGTGTCCTAATTACACCAATGTCAATATTCAAATCCTTGCATTTCAAAAAACTAAAAATATTTAGAGCCTTGAGAGTGGTGCTTGCAGTACTTTAACTGTTTTTGTTTTTGAGAATCTGTTTTTGGCATACATCTCTGTTCACGCCAAAATTGGACCCACCTGTGATTTTGTGCCACGTGGCAGTTCTGTGGTTTTGGGAAGGTGCTGATGGCATGAGTAGTCATTAGGGTTTGTTTTGGTGGCTACAATTTCTCTTTCCACCGGATTATGGGTCATAAAGATAATTATTGTCTTTCATAGGGATTGGGATGTTACGAGATATGGTGACATCCCTTAAAAACGGGAAGTAATTACAGGTTTCTCTCTACACGGTGGTGTGCTTCGTTTGGTGGAGTGGGGTGAGTTGCTTGTGCATGTATATATGGCCGTTTTACATTCCTTAGTCAATGGGGATGATACTTGTTTGTGTGTATATATGTTAGTCGTTATTTCTTTGTTTGGGGCCCAAGGAGTGAGTTGGGACACGTGGCATTTGAAGAAGTGTGATTCCATCATTTGCTTGGGAAGCTGGGGTTGAAGGGACACATATCGGCTTCTTGTTTATTTTACCATGTAGTAAAGGGAAAAAGAGACTTGGTCAAGGACATGTGGCACGCCCGCAACTTGCCTACCCCTACTAGGAAAAATCCAGTTCACTCAAAATTCCACTTCACGCCACTTGTGTGTTACACCTCCTCTTGACTTACAAAAGGGACGAACAATGCTTGCTTTTTGGCATGTCATTTAATTTTAATTACCTTATATTTCTTATGTAATTGCAATATAGGCAGCTGAAGAAACTGGACGCAAATTGAGAGTTTATGCAGTGGAGAAAAATCCAAATGCTGTTATCACACTACATGTAAGTCATTAATTCTCGTCATTTATGTTTCTGGAATGTTAACACTTTAATAAGATACTTAGATGAGGTAATTCTCATTGCGGCTCGCAGATACTGTGGTATTATAGTTTTGGCATGAATTACCAAACTTTCTGTTTGTCTTGAATTTGAAAATTTCTTGAATGGCTGGCTAGGCAAAAGCTTAAAATACCTAGTTGTTGACTCATTAGTATGACAAGGTACTAAACTTGGATTTTGTCCCGAGGGGTGCCAACCTATTGTCCCCTTCACATATCGCCAGGACCCCATCAAATGCATCAGAGATGGGTACCATGGGTTGGCTTTCATATCAATTCATCTTGCAATAAATTACACCAAAATGGTTGATCAATTCTCTTTCGGGAAAACAGTAATTTCATCCTCAACTTTTCAAGTTGAGAAGATGTCCTTTTTTATTAGAAAAAGATGTATTTCAGAAAATTTTGGTACACACTACACACAAATCGAAATGGGAAGACCCAAAAGCAAAACCCGAAGATTGGGAGGAATATGGTGGTTGGTTTTCTTTGTTATCAATTGCTCTTTGAACCATTACTCTTTAGCCTTCAAGACATAGGGTAAGGACCGGGTGCTGAACACCGATCCCCATTCGGTATGCATATAGTCAGACCAGTCACCATGTATCCGGGGAGGGTAATGCATCATAATTGGGGACAGACCACATGGTCATAGTCGTCAAGGGCAAAAGGCGCTCTGAGGGGATAAAGTCCGCTGGGGTTTAGGCGAGAGGCGAGGTGAAAGCCTTTTTGAAGGGAGGCGATTCTAAACGAGGGAAATAGCGAAAATAGCGTACACTAATACTTACAAATAATGAACACCAAGCAAATGAATTTTGGAGAGTGTATCATCCCACAGATCCATAAAAACATCCACCAAATGTCAAATAGTGAACAATTTTCACATAGAGAAGAACTATATCGTTAAAATCAACAAAACGCAAGCATCCTACGTTCGAAATAAATTAGAAAAAGTAATTGTCCCACTTAAAATTAGAAAAAAGAAATTGTCCCACTTGGCCTTCCATTCATTCTAAGGAGGATTTTGATCGAGAGAAATCTGTTGCAGTCTCGACTGATGAAGTTGACTGTAATGAAATCTTCAGTCAACAGAGATGAAAGAGAGAGAGAGAGTTTTGCTGCAGAGATCGACTTGACTGCTATTGTTCGAGATACAGCGAGAGGTAGAGTGCTGTTCGATTACCTGATGAGTCAATCACTTAAAGGTATCAACATAAACCCTTAAATCCTACAGCTGTGAATTGTGATTGAGTTTGAAAAAGGCGAGCCTTTTGTCGCCTCATCACCAGTCTCGCCTAGGCAGAGTTTAGTTGTAATTGCCTCGCCTTGCACCCCTCAAGGCGACAATCCATCGCCTTGCGGAGCCTCTCGCCTAGGTGTTGCCTTTTGGCAACTATGGATATTGTAGTCTTTTAAAAGCACAAAAGTTTCACTTTTATTAGCGATGGTAAACCAAGGAAAAGGTTAAAGTATTGGCATTAATGAGATGAGAAATATTACAATTGCCCTTGCCTAAATTTCCTGGAAGTTACTGCATAGTAAGTTACTAAACTGAAAAAACGGTACACATACCTCGGTGTTCCGTACTGCCCAAAATACCGACCTGTTCCAGTCAAATATTGGGCGGGCGTGCTGGCCTGTACCAGCCGATACCGGGCTTGTATCGGTATCTCGGCCGGTACAAAAAAAAATTGCATATTTTTTTTTTGTCTTGCTAAAAAAAGCTTGAGTTTTAAGATAATTTAACAAAACTTGGAGTCTATGACTCTATAATATGTTAATCAGTAATTAGTAATTACCTTAATTTGTTAGTAGGACTAATTTTAAGGTATATCAAAGTGTTACAATTTGTTTTATTTCTCTACTTGAAGTTTTTTGGTTATTCGTAAATATATTAAAAATATATATCTTGCGGTCAATCCGGAACGGTACCGAGAGACACATGGGTACCACTATGTACTGTCCCAATAGAGAAAAAAATGGTATTCTTGTTGGTACGGGATTGACAACTTTGATAGTAACGCGCTAACAGCACTCTCAATTTCATGAAGTTTATATTTCCAATTTACGTAACTAAGACATCACCAATCTCCTCTCCGATAATGCAGTTACACTTTATGCATTTCTATAGCAAAAACCTTCTCTTCTACTCTAAGTCAATGACCAGTGTTGGATTTAAGAATTTAACATAATGTGGGTACCCTATTAATCAAACCCTTGGACTTGCTTCAATAATCAACCGCAACAAGATAATGTTTACTAACCATGAAAGTTTGGAATGCTTACTTTTTACAGAAGTGTGAAAACAAGCACAAAAACCTAGACATTCATCAATACAGTTTCTAAAGTATATTTATACAATTGAACTTGAAGGGTTTCTGGTATGAGATGGTACTATTTGTGATTTTTTAAAAATATGTGTATGAAACAAAAAAAAAAAATCAAGAATTAAGAGCCCACACTAGACTAACTTTTTATAAACCATATTGTAAACCAGCCAATGTTATGGATTAAAAGTTGAGCCGTAAAACGAGACATATCTCTTATTTTGGGAATTATACATAAATATGGAATGATTCAATTGGACACGTAACGATTACTAAAGATGTACAAATTGTATGAGACACTTTTGATATGTGCCTCCCGCCCCTGTTAACGACGAGTAAGGTTATACCTTCTGTGTGCCACCAACTTCATAGCAAGATTTGTAAGTTTACCAACTTCATAGAAAGATAACCAGGAATAATGAGTTTGGCTATTATCTAATAATCCGGTAGATGGTGCTTAAATTTAATTATGCCTGGGATTGAGTTGAAGTTAAATTTAGGTGGGTTGAGGAATAAAGATGTTCATTTCTTTTTTTAGGTAGTCAAAATATGTCTACTTCTAGAATCTCTATTTGTATCTTTCTCTTGTACCCCCTCCGTCCTAAAAAGGATGTCAATTTTGGAAATTTGTGCCATTTTTATTGCTTATATCTTTCGATCTATAATGTTTTTCATGAATTTGAAAACTTTATAATAGAATTAATCGAGAACTATCAAACAAGATTCATATTACATAGTTTTTGAGATCCATTTTGAAATATATAAGAAATTGAAATTGGCACGAATATCAAAAATTGACATCCAATTTGGGATGGAGGGAGTGATTTTTTCCAATCAAGTCAACACCCTTTTTAAGTTCTAGAGCCTAGAGGGAAGGGAATCTGTTCTGGGATTTGGAAAAACAGGCCCATCCGGAAAGGAAGATTCCTATGCTCTTTCGGTATAGCTTTTCCCTTTTCATGATTGGGTGCAACCCCTTCTTGATGCCCACTTTGTAATACTATAAAAATGGTCAAGATAAGGTGATTGGATGACTGAATGCCAATTGATATACATTCATGTGTATGTAGAAATGCAATACCAAAGTCTGGAAACATATGTATTCTGCGATGTTGCATTTTGACATGTACTAATTACATTCATCAGAACTTCATAAGAAAATTTCAGAAAGCATTCATGAGATATTGTTTCAAGAACATGGTCTGCTTTTTTTGTGGTGCCACGATGATGCTTTTCTGTGAATGTCCAGCCAGATCAGATTGATTTTAGCATGGTCTTGCTGGCTATTGGTGCGAGTCCACATGTTACTGTGATTGTCAAAATTGTGTTTCCTCACCTGATGCTCTTTGATGGCTCTGTGTCATTTAAAACCCTCAAGTTCTCTTGATAGCTGAATTATTTACTTAATGCTGAAGACACTTTTTTAGTGCAGAAGATTACATATTTGGTTATTTCCCCCCACTGATTCTTGTGGTGAAATGACACTGATTTTTTTTTTGCAACAGAACTTGGTTAAACTAGAAGGCTGGGAAAACATTGTTACAATAGTATCTTGTGACATGCGCTGTTGGGATGCTCCTGAAAAAGCTGATATTTTGGTACTTAGATTATCTTGTGGACACTCTGTCTTGTTTCCTTTTTTGCTCATTTCTTTTTTTAGCTGATTATTTTTCCCGTTTTCCTACTTATTTAGGTTAGTGAATTGCTGGGGTCTTTTGGTGACAATGAACTGTCACCTGAGTGCCTTGATGGAGCTCAAAGATTTTTGAAGGCGGACGGGATCTCAATTCCATCATCGTACGTATCAATGTTTCTCTTACATAATGGTTGAGTAATTAGCATAGCTGCTGTATGGATCTGCTTTCCCACTTCCGATTTGCACGGCATACGATTTCTGTTTAAATATCTACTAATGTGGTATTGTCATGCTAAAAGAAGATTAATTTTCTGTTCAAAATGCCCGATGTCCAGCCATATTCTCCTCTGCTAATACAGTTTTTCTTTTCTGCTGGTGTGCCCACTGCAGCTATACAAGTTTCATCCAACCAGTTACAACATCAAAACTGTACAACGATGTAAATCCTTTGACTTTTTGTATTGTTATTGGGCAACGGCTCTTGTTCTAAGCATGTCAAAAGCACTAATTTTTATTTATATTACAGGTTAAGTCACACAAAGATCTTGTGCATTTTGAAACTGCTTATGTTGTCAAACTGCACCGTGTTGCAAGGCTTGCACCCTCTCAACCTGTGAGTTATTCCTTTTGGAGGGCATCACTGTGAATTTGTTAGATGTTTTTGGTTTGTAGCTTATGATATCTGTTTCTGCAAATTACATTTTGTCTTGCACTTATGCAGGTCTTTACATTTACTCATCCCGAGTACTCAACCACAAAAGACAATCAGCGCTATAAAAAGCTTCAGTTTGAGATTCCCCATGATTCTGGATCAGTCATGGTTCATGGTATGCGGGCCTAAGCCTTGTTACTGTTCTGTATGCAAAAGGAGTTTGCTAAAAGAAAATGTTTGTATCACCTACAGAAGTTTTGGAACTTCAATACTAATTTCACTGATACATGGTTAATGCTGGACTGAATGTCGGTATTCTTTCGATTAGGAATATAGGATGGCAACTGTGAAATTTTGATGAAGCCAAAAATAGGTTTTATCTTGCCATGCTAACAGATAAGTGGAGAGACGAAGCCAAAAATAGGTTTTATCTTGCCATGCTAACAGATAAGTGGGGATTGGATGAATTCTGAAGTTATATTGTTTGCACTCTTGGAAAACAGATTAAATAAATGAGAATAAACAAATAAAAATTAGAAAACAGTCATATGTGCAGATAATCCGTCTGAAATGGGGTGAGAAAATAACGTACCTGAGAAATAGTGCTACTTGAGCAAAATATTGGGTAATGTAATATGTGTCAGAATCTTTGTACAATAGGACACCAAAACACTTTTTTCATATAAAAAAGGACGTTCTGCTTGCACAAATTTTAACCAAAACAGGAGAACATGCTTGGTAACTTCCATGTGTGTTATTTTTTTTGATTATCCGATTGCGATAAGTTGTCGATATTATCACCCCAAAAGTGCATTGTTAAATTGCAGAAAATGTGCTGTTAAGTACCATAAAACATCCCTAATTAAAGCTACAATACAAGGTAATCTAGTCTTGTAGTTTCTCTCAACATCCCATTGCCTATTTCACCCAAGGCTAGTGTATATTACTGACATTATGGATTTCTTTTTTGTTTGAACATCTACGGACACTATGGATGGTAACATTAAGCATAACATTAGGTTTTATCCTCAATGTGCATATACGAGAAGACTAGTTGTACTTCTTGCTTCTCCAATGTGGTTTTGACTGGTAGCCACCTCTTCTTTATCCATATAAACCCAGCAAGATGGTTAGTTCCACAAGGCTTTCACTAAAATACTTGAAAACCATGTTTGGATCCCTGACATTGACACAAAGATTTGGTGCTCCATCCTGTCCAACAATATCCAGCCGGAAGGTAAACCTTTCCCTAATCCTCATTTCATCTCATGGTTCAAGAGTTAAAACTCTGTTAAAAATGGACAAGGTTTAACCCTAATCCTCATTTCATCTCATAGTTAAAGAGTTAAAACTCTGTTAAGAAAAATGGATAAGGTTTACTATTCTTTGTGGAAATTATTTGAAGAAGCTCCCATAGAAGTCCTGTCACGTTGACAGATAAGTGCTACTAATTTCATCGTATCTTTTCTTAATCTTTTCGATTGGTTGTTTGAGAATTTATGTCTATTCCTACCATTCTTTGATGGTTTTAGCATTCTGGCTACAAAGGAAATTCATCAGATTACAATGAATAAAGCTACTAAACTGCCTGTTTGAGTATTCCTCTACCTTTTATTTCTTCTCAACATCCATAAATGTCACGACTCATTACCAACATAATGAGAAGCAAATACCACTTTATGGAAAATAAGTTTAAATGGGTGAATGTGAAAATCTCCCTGCAATCCACATGGAATTAAATACTACTTTATATAAGAAAGATACTTTGTTTAGCTTTCCCTCAAAGTTCAAATTGTTAAAGTAGTTGATTTTGAAAAAAGCTTGTGATGTGGCATTTGTTCTGTGCTCCTTTATTGCCATCGACTGCAGGACTGAGCAGACTGTTATCTCTTTCTCTCTCTGCGCTGCTCTTTTTAGTTTACCTAGGTTGCATAACTACGCTTCAAAACTCATGCAAAGATTTTAATTGTTATCATGTTGTACCTGATTAATAGGTTTTGCGGGGTATTTTGATGCAACACTTTACAAAGATGTCCATCTTGGTATTGAGCCATCAACTGCGACACCCAACATGTTCAGCTGGTATTAGTTTCTCTTTCGTTTTGTATCAATACATATTTTTTTTAATGGTAAAAAAAGGTATCTTTATTGCAAAAGTTTCGAAACTTGAAATTGGTACAATAGCCAAAGAAATGCATGAGTGGCTTTCGGGAGAAGATAACGCTCCTAATGCTGCTACCGGTAAAATCTCAACCTTCCCCTCAGCCACTTGACTTTTAACAAGAAAACAAAAAACTACTCGAGAAAAGCGTGCTTCCATAACTTGCTCGTTGACATCCTAATCGCCACTTACGACTGCCGCCTCGCATTCTTCTCAAACCTCACCAGATCCTTGAAAATACCCAATCTTCCAGTGACCTCGTTATATATCTCCTAGGACCCCTGCCGCGTCCTTTGTATTCACCTCCACCACCACCGATACTTAAATCACCTCAGTTGCAGGATCTTTCACCTTTGAGAGCTTATGGGATGTTTTTGGGTTAAACTTTATTGAGCAAGAGATAAACTAAACTAAGGGGGCAGGCTGTGGGGTTTCGGATTTTCATTCCTCTTGATTGGATGATGCTGAAGGCTGCTCTCACTGTCTGAGTACAACTGCAATACGGGAGAACTGATTAGTGCCAAGGTATTCCAGCCGTAAGTCAGTTCTCATTCCAGAAGGGAGGAAAGTACACAGTGCTAAGACAGCAAGTCACGACGTGCCTCTCTTGGGTTTATATTGTACCTTTTATGGATAACCTGTACTTGGGCACCAAGTGATTCTGTGTCGAGCACGTGCCCTCATGGCAACGATTGCCGAATAACACGTGGGCCACTATCACACGGCCGAGCTATGCCACTCAGTGTCCATATGGCTCCGACCTGTAGGGAGTGTATCTCCTGGTTCGGACCTGATTGAGTCTGGCCTGACCCATTGATAGTCCACCGCAATGGCAAGGGCTAAGGCCACTTGGCCAACTATTCATGGGCTCAACCCATTTAGTCCAACTCAATCCAGTTTGGCAGACTACAGGTGCTTCCGGCATATGGGGCTGAGGGGGAGGTGGAGAAATGATAAAGAGAATAGAAAAATAATGTACTGGACGGGGTGTTAATGGGTGAGTTTGGATCATTAATGCCCAGCCTGTTAAGTGCAAGAATGCCTGTGCTTAATATTTCCAGTATTCACAGCGCACCTAGTCCACCTCTTCCAATACCCTTGATTAACAGAGACTCTCTCTCTCTCTCTCTCTCTCTCTCTCTCTCTAGGGAATGGCGCTTGACACTATAATTGGCAAACTATTGAACTTATTTGCGATTAGTGGTGTATAGTTTTTAGGCAAGAAGGTACACCTAAAAAAAAATTCTGCTCAAAGTTGTAGGCTTCTATTTGAACATAGCGTGGCTCAATTACTTCATTAATCTCCATGGTGTTGTGAGATTACACTGATATACCATAACTCTGTCCCCAATATAACTGAATTTTGGTTGTTTCCTCTTCCTCTGAAATCAGGTTTCCAATATTTTTCCCATTGAGGACACCAGTGTATGTACGACCAGGTTTGCCTTTAGAATTACAGCTTTGGCGGTGTTGTGGTTCAACCAAGGTAAAACTCGTTGCATGGCTGTGCAGAATTCATTAGCTTCGTCCATGAACTGCATTAAAACAGAAGAGTTGGGACAACTCTCTCTCTCTCCATATATATGTATATATATGTGTGTGTATGTATCAGTGAGCTTCTAATAAGAAACTTAAATGCAAACCTCATAGTTTGGAGCCTTCCGGGTCATATTTTGATGATCCAAACCATTCAACTTGTCATGTTTTTAAGGGTACCCGCGAGAAATCGGCTCAAAATATAACCGGGAAGTGCTTGATCCAAACATTTTTTACATAGAACAATTCCTGTCAAGCTTTATGAAAAACTGTTTGGATCAAGCACTTTCTGGTCATATTTTGATCTGATTTTTCGCGAGTACCCTTAAAAGCATGTTCTAAACAAGTTGAATGGTTTGATCAATATGACTCGGAAATGGAAAGTCCGCATTTCAACAAAATGAGGGATCCCTTTTTTTTTTTTGGTGAACAAACGAGGGATCTCTTAGTAGAAGGGGTCCAAGGGGACTGTGTATGTATATCTATGTATGTATGTATCTGGCAATTGATATATGACCCAGTTTTTTTGGTTTCTGAATGGAATACAGGTTTGGTACGAATGGTGCGTAACTTGTCCAAGCGCATCTCCTATTCACAACAGCAATGGCCGTTCGTATTGGGTTGGTCTCTAGGACTCTCAATAGAAGAATTTCACTAGGTACCAAGAAAAATTGAGCATATTTGCTGGAGATCCAAGTTTAGATTTTGGGTTGCTTTCTGAAGCTTTTAAAAAGTGGGTCATGAGGTTTGTAAGTTGCAGATTTTGCATACCATTGTAAAATCCTCGACTTATAGTAAAAGCCATTTGTGAAATGTAATCTTTTTATGTTTTGCCCTTTTTCTTCATTGGAAGTATTACATTTTTTACCTTTTTGATATGCCAGATCTCTCTTGTGCCTAGCGCCCTAGCCAGAGCACGTAAACTATCAAAGGTTTCACATTTATCGTGGGAGAATTAGTAGTTAGTATTCTTTGGTGCTATGCATAAGCATTGTACTGTCTTTTTGACAGGAACTATACATGTAGTTAATGGAATTTTGCATGAGGTAGCATGTAAGTAGCCAAAACTATATCATGGCAATTTACCTTTGCTGAATCATTCCATAACAAATATAAGAACGATTATATTTTAATCGTTGACCGTAATATTTATAGCATGTCAAACATGTTTCTCGGGGTTAAATTCTATAAGCCTGCCAGAGGGCTCGATGATATTTCTTGGTCTTTTCCTTGTGGGAGGTTGGTCTTTTCCTTGTGGGGGGTTAGGGTTCAAGCCAGATTAGAGGTGTTTGTAGTTGAACTATGGACAGGCTTTGAACCCAACTAACTTACCAACTACCTTCTAACTTCCGTTGATGTATATTGCTTGGCCAAAAAAAAGAAAAATCTATCAGCCAGAGATGGAAACCCCATGGTCTCCATCACAGCTTGTGGCCCCACCAGATTTTTATTATTATTAGGTGAACCGTTTATCTTGTAATACTTGCATAGTAGTATCTCCATGTAAAATATTATTTTTATCGGATATCGATAGATATATCAAAAATTGAATTTTGGTGATTTACAAAATGGAAGGTCATAAATTTTTAAGTTAAACAGTGCATGATTGTACATTTTATAAAATTAAATTCGATTTTTGATATATAAATTGATGTCCGGTGAAGTTGATTATTGTGTGTTTATACTAGTTTGCGGGACCTACTAAATGAACGGTTGAGATTATATAACAAAAAAAAAAAAAAATGAATGGTGGAACACACAACGGACAATGGTGAAAACCCTAAGTTTTGGTGGAAAGAATTTAGACTCATGATTTCTCTTCGTATGGAGAGAGCTGGAGAACAGTGGCGAGGTCGACAGAGAGACAGACTCAGAGTGCGTGAGAGCCTTTAGAAATTTGCTCTCAGAGGGGTACTGTGTGTCTGCGTTGTTTCTTGATTTGTGATCTCTCCTCGTGGGCATAACATAACGAGGAGCAAAGCAACAAGATGAGAGCACGAGACAAGAATAAGCAGGGTCGTCATTCAAATTAGATTGTTTCTGTTATATTTCTTTCAGGGTTCCAACCTCCCACCTAAAATAATCAATTGGCTATAGGTTGAGAAGTCTCTAAAATATGTTAAGCTTGGGTGATTTAGATAAGTGATGTGGGATAAAGTCTAACCCCCCTCCTCACGTGCTGCCTGGATGCACGTGGAGGTACGAATTGAGCCATTAAAGGAGACTAGAAGTTTTGACTTGGGTTATATAGACCGCGTGATGAGGATAGAGACCTAACTCTGATATCATGTTAAATTTTCTGAGAGTTCTAATCTAAAATCAATTGGCTATAGGTGGAGTAGCATTTTAAATTAGGGCAAAGTCCACTTTCACTCCATATGGTTTTAGCCATGTGCGAATACACTCCTTATGATTTAAAAGTGTGCACATAAATGACATAATCCGCTGTGGTTTTAACATTGTGTGGATAGACTCCCTGCCGTCATGTTTTTTTATCCATATTAACGGAGGTGTATCTCACACACATCTAAAATGTAATCTGAGTCGTTCATAATATATTAAATAAAGAATAGAGTATCTTTGTAAAAAATCATCTCCATCAAATATCAATAGCCCAGTGATCTAATTCTTGATAAATTCAAATTTGAAATTTTAGTTTCATAATAAAATCAATTCAACCATGAGCTTTTCATTTTTTGTTCAACTTGAATTTTGGCATAGATGTACTACTTGTTAAACTCTACAATATCAACAGTTTGAATTCAATTTTTGGTATAGGGGATGGTTTGGTTAGATTAAAAAAAGAAGAATCAAGGGAGCTGATGAAGTATATTGGTCTTTTAATGTTGTGTTTGTTAATATGGATGGAAAACATGACGGCATTGGGTCTATCCGCACATTTTTCAAAACCACCGGAGGTTATGTGCACATTAATTTTTGAACCATAGGAGGTGTATCCGCACATGGCCCATACCACAAGGGGTCAAAGTAGACTTTGCCTTTTAAATTATGTTAACCAACCTTGGGTGGTTTAGATGAGCGATGAATGCGGGATAAAGTCTAACAATTTCGAACAAATCGAGGGAGACAAGCCGCTTAAAGGTTAGAAACGAAATGGAAAAAGAAAAAGAAAAAAAACATTACTTGCTTAGAAAAAACAAATGGGAACAAATAAACGAGAGGAGTAAGAGAGAGACCATGAGATTTCTTAGGCATATGCAACTTAAAACAAATCCAAAATGAGTGGAGTACCATATCTAGGTTGTATTTAAAGCTTGGGCAGCTTTAGATAGGTGATGGTGACCAAGCGGCCGAATTGGCAAATGGGGAAAAGTCCAAAAAGCCGATGTTGATAAAAATTTATAACTTCTACCCAATTATTTTGAAAACATCCAAGATAAAATTCAAAAAGTCAATTTTCTGAGCTTTATCTTGGATATTACAAAAAATAAAAGTAACATAAATTCATTTTTCTGATTTTTTATTGAGACAAATCAATAATCTCCAAAATTTTGTTACAAAATTAACAACCGGGGAAAAAATTTGAAGGAGATCAAAACGAAAAAAAACTCAAGAAACCCTTTGGCGGAATTTACCAGGGTGTTTTCAGTAGTGAAAAATTTGTAGATTTTTATTTGTAGTCGGGAAGTTGTTAGGTGTTTCTGTTAGTAAATAAGTTGTTGAGAAATATTAAATTATTTTCGGTAGTGAATAAATTGTTGATGGATTATGAGTAGAGTAACTGTAGCAATTGTAATATATGGGTTTTTTAGACTCAGATGGGTGTTTGGGCTTCGGCTCAACGGTGTCCTTGTTTATCTCTCTTTCTTTAAACTCCATTTGGAAGAGCAAGGTTTTTGCGAGGAAATCATTGTTCATCCATTTGCAAATTGTTTTGTATCGAAATAATTTCCTCGCCTATTTGAGGCCAATTTGCACTAAAATCTTCCGCCGCCCATTTTGAAACCATAAGTTTATCGATTGGTTTTAGTAAAGAAATAAGCACGTTTTGAGAAATTGCATTAAGAAATAGCTTGAAAAATTGTCATTTCAGAGTCTTTAAAAAGGCAAGAAATTCACTTTTCATTGCTAGGATCTTTCTGCGGTGACTTCTACATGAGGAAAATTGGTGACCAAATATTTCGTCTCTAAATCTTTTTGCTATGAAATCTGAGTGTTTAGTTGTTGTTAATAGTGATTGCATTTTCAAATTGCATTCGTCTTAACAACATATATTTTTATTTCAAATATGTTGTATGTCCTTCCTAATTCCTATGATATAAGTCTTTGATGATGTGTTCAACAACTTCATGAGCGATGAAGACTTAAATTTTTCTTTGCCTATTCGAAATCATCATCTTCTTGACTATTCTTTAGCGAGAAAATAGACATACTGATCACGAACAAATATGGCGAGAAAATGTATCATTGCATAAGTCTTGATTACACTTTTGCATTAAACCAAGTTTGTTGTATATTGCGAATTTATTTTCAAATCGTGTCCATCTAAAAACATATTTCCGGGTTACAATTCTTAATTTCAAATAATTTAGTATTTAATAATTTCCTTCATGTGATGTATGCCTTGACTGTGTGTTAAACGTAATGGATGCATGCTTACACCTGCAATTCTAGTTAGGTTATGAGCTATGATGAGTTGATTTGTAGCCCATAATGTGACCATGTTTTAGCCTTTTCATAATAAAAACAAGGTTCATTTATTTTTGACGATAAAAAATAAAAATAAAAACAAGGTTCATGGGCAATTTGTTAAAAATCTCATCAATCAAATTTATTCTTGCATGTTTTCCTTTGTAGGGGGGTTGCTGTGTTCCACCCATTTATTGCGGATTTCAACAAAAGAATCAAACTTGGGTGATCCCGGAATCTGGACTGTATTCTGATGATGCAAATTGTGTCATGTGGAGCAGTGAAAATGAAAAATTGTGCTACAACTGCAACACTTGCAAAGCTTCGTATATCCACAACTTCGCTTTCAAATGGCACATGAAAGGAGATGACCAAATGTACGTAGTCATCGTATGGATTTTTTGCTTCGGTCTTACTTACGCAATCGAAAAGGAGAACAGCCAGAGACGCAACAGAACTGTCGTTCAGTCTACTGCATGAAGTACTTCGAAGACCATGATTTGAGTATTAGTATTATTGGCGCAATTTGTTATTATGTATTGAAAACTCTAAATCGACAAACACTTGACGCCTCACATGCACTCACACTCACTCACACTGGTGTGTTCGGTTCATGTATTCACGTACACTTCACAAGCATGCTCACATGGTATGTGAGGTTCACATACAGTATGAGTATGATATGCTTTTATAAATAGAAGGATTACTGCAGCTGGTGCATTGCCCATAAGCTTATGATATTGCAACAAGCCTATTTACATTTACTTGGAGCCAATATTTTATCCTTGTAAAGATGATATATTTTTAATTTCTGGTACATGTTTGGGCAATTTTGCTTTGCTGATGTCACGCCCTCGATTTTCAACATAAATAAATTTAAGGAAGATTCTCGCATAATATGAATAATACCCAAAATGAGATTTCCCACCTGCTTAATTACAACAAGGTCCACAAGTTTAAGAAATTACAACTGTGGCACCATGGCCCAAATTAAATTAAGTACATGTACAAAGTCTTAAGTATGTTACAATGTTTTGTCAAAAGATCAAGCGACGAAAATTAGTTACAATACCATCTCTATCCAAAAGTAAACCAATACAAAGATGGATGAGTAACTAAATCATGTTAGCTTCCAAAAATCCTTGTTTCCGGAAATACCAAGTCATACCACCCACTGCCCTGTGTTTGAACCTGAAAAGAAGGATTTTGTTGAGCTATACAAGCCCAGTAGGAAATTCTCTACAAAATCTATATGTAGTGAGATGAAGAATATGAATGCAGCAAACCAAATTTAACAGCAAATCCAAAGACTGTAAATTAACACCATTTACGAGATATCATAACATGCTCCTACACATAGGCGCGCACACACACACACACACACACACACACCCCTCCCAACAGTCCTCCACCCTTTACGAAATTGTGTTTCCACACCTAGCGACACAATAAACTCCACTCCTAGTTAAATTGTGTTTCCCACACCTTGCGACACAACGTACTCCATCCCTCGCGATATTGTGTTTCCCACACCTTGCGACAAAATGTACTCCACCCCTCGCAATATTGTGTTTCGCACACCTTGCGACACAGTATTCTCCACCCCTCGCGAAATTGTGTTTCCCACACCTTGTGACACAATATTCTCCACACCCGCTTCACATCGACAACCAAATACGTCACATATAACTCATGAATCATGACACCCAAGTCCATAATACTACTTTCAAAGAATACGCAATCCTAGAGTCATAAAACATTCCATTCAACCATTTACGGCAAATAAACACTTAAAATCACGCATAATCATCGCACATGTAGAAGAAGAGAGAAATCCCTACCAAAATGGATTTTGAGCAAAACCCTAAGTCCACTAAGAGGAAAAAGCTCAAATCTTCCAAGAATAAGCTACTCCCAGGCTTAGGCGCAAGATCTAGAGAGAATGTTACCCAAAAATATGATAATAAGCAAAGATCAACAAGTGATTGAGAGGAGAGAGAGAAAAAAACGTGGGTGAGAGCCAAAAAGTTGAAAAAAAGAACACCAAACTTACCTTTTGTTCACAAAATGTGAGATTCAAGTGATTTTGAGGTTGGAAACGATCTTGAAGATTTGAGGTTGAAATCAAGAGTTTTGGGTGAGATTGGAGTTGGGTAGGTGAGAGGGGGTGTTTCTAGGGTTATTTCGTGGATTTTGAATGTGAAAAATGGTAAAAGAGGGTATTTATAGGCGTCTGAAATGCGTGTTGAAAATCGCAGAAAAACACATTATGTACCGGTACAGGAAAATCCCGTACCGGTTCAAGAGCCTTCAAAATGCCAAAAAAATACAAGCTCTGGGCATTATGTACCGGTACAGGAAAAACCTGGACCGGTTCATGCTGGACAGAAAATGAATTTTTTGTAACTTTTACCTAAATCAACTCTACTTGTTACCAACACCTCCAAATATCATCACAACATCAAAACTCACCTTTTATCATTCCCCAAGTGTTCGATATACCACAATTAACATATATCCATACATCTCACAAACAAACACGCAACTTTATTAATAATTTCGATTCCTTTCAAGTATTTAACGATTTTCGAAATTTTAATTAATTACGGGCCTCTACAGCTGAACTAGTGGCTATTTTTGTATATGTACAACATACATGTACCATATTGAAATGGATAGGACCCTATAACCGAGAAGTATGCCCGAGTGGATATGAGAAAGTAATTGCTTGTCTTTCATAAGATCGTATGTTTGAATCCCACGGAGGCTAAACATTCTAATCTTGGACCTACTGCAGGGTTTACCTAATCGTTATACTACTACAAAAATAGATAAAGATCTTGGTCATTTGGTGTGATCTTTCACTTTTAATCTCGCATTCAAAACCATGGTCTATCAAGGTGTAACTAAAAGTCCCTATCTTTTAACCACAAGATTAAAACCATGATTAAAACTCATTACAAGCGTGACTAAAAAAATAAAAACTGTGACTAAAAATGACGAAACCGTAACATCTCAGTTTTATTATAAAACCGTGGTTGTTTAGAGAGAAATAATCTTAGTTTTTGAAAAAACTAAGATTAAAAGTGGCGTTTTCCGAAAATCCTACTTAATGTCTACTATTGGGTTTTGAAACCAAGTCTCTAAGTTTTGCATAGAGACTTCAACCAATTGCACCACACACGCTTTTTAATATATAATTGAAATATTTAATATATAACATATGTGTTTAACATTAAAATATATTTCGAATGTTATTTTGAACCTTTAAATTTTAAAATTAGCAATTTTGATAAACATGAAAGTTGTAGCCATATGTGTTATTGTTCAAGCCCAATTTGAATTATTTCAATCGGAGTTTTGAACATAGAGTTATACTCAAAATACATTTGGCTACGAAACGCAACATTTATAAATTTGTCACCAAAGGTACCCATTTGGTGATGAAATATATTTTCATCACCGAAAGTGCCCCATTTTGCGACGAAATATTTTTTGTAGAATGGTTGAGAGTGACATTTATTTAGGGGTATCGCACGCGGAATCAATTAAGGGATTAGAGGTTTTCAACTTTTCCTATATAAGAGTTTTCATCCCAGTCCAAGTAAAAAAATGTGATGTATTCTCTAACTTACGATCTCAGTTTCTAGATGACTGAGATTAAAGGTACTTTTTATCTCAGTTTTTCCGAAATGAGATATTTTTCATATACAATCTCAGTTTTTCAAAAACGAGATCTATTCTTTAAGTTACAATCTCACTTTTAGATTATTGAGATTAAAAATCTTTTCATCTCAATTTTTTCTAAAATGAGATATATTCTTTCATATATAATCTCAGTTTTTCAAAAATGAGATCTAGTCTTCAAGTTACAATCTCACCTTTTAGATTACTGAGATTAAAAAATCTTTCCATCTCAGTTTTTTCGTATAACTAAGATTAAAACTATAGTCCATAATATTTTATTACACTTTTACAAAAAGTGAGGCCCCAAAATTAGCCGAGGTGCATGCAAGCTGGCTGAAACTTTTGGTTAGCAAAAAGGAATGGGTTAGGCACGTAAGGAATTTGAATTATATTGTGCTTGTGGTGTGTGTGTGTGTGTGTGTGTGTGTGTGTGTGTGTGTCTATATATATATATATATATATATAAAGGGGCGGTTCCGGAGACTCTTAAACAAACCTCTAAAAAATCCCCCAAATCTTAATCTCATAGTTCCCGATCAAATTTTGATGATCCGAGCCGCTCAATGCATTCAAAACATGATTTTAAGGGTACCCACGAGAAATTGGCAAAAAAAAAAAAAAATCGGGAATGGCTTGATTTGAGCAGTTTTTTATTCAACCATTCAATAAAGTTCAATAAAAAACTGTTCGAATGAAGTCATTCCCAGTCATTTTTTTTCTTATTTATCGCAGTTACCCTTAAAATCACGTTCTGATTACATTGAGCGGCTCAGATATTCTATAAGCATATAGTTATACATTACAGATGTATCTCTAGAGCAGAGCCTAATTAAGAAGAGAGGTCTTTCCTTTTCTTTTTCGTTTTTTTGTCAAAATTTCAGCCATATTTACCTAAAAATTAGAAAATCTTCAATTAACTTGGTATGCTCCACCTCTTTCCACATCATTGTGTCTCTATATACATAAACTGAACGTAGATCCATATTTCATAAATTTTGAACAAATGAAGACTCTATATGATCAATGGCACATTCAAGGGCCTTAACTTTGTTCTCACACTCTAATTGCTCATCAACAGGATCACTGTCAGCTACAATACCGGCCCTCCCTTGAAGGTGCACAGGGCAACCCATTCCTCCCGTTGCTGCATTTTGTCGTGACGTATTCTAGTTGGGAATACAATTGTTCTCAATACTAGGGCAATATCCATATCTCCGGAGAAGGAAATGCCTCCGAATCCACCGCTGTATGGCCCACGTCTTGTGACTTCTAGCTGATCAATCAACTCCAAGGCTTTGACCTTTGGTGCCCAACTAACAGTTCCAACAGGCAATGCAGCCCTCAGAGCATCCCAGCTAGTTAAATGATCAAGCAACTCTCCAGTAACCGTGGAACTGATGTGCTGCATGACATGAGAATATTGTTCAATGTTCCTGAACTTATCAACATCCAGTACCAAGTTTTGAGACCTTTTGCAACGTCATTCCTTGCCAAGTCAACTAGCATAATGTGCTCTGTGCATTGCTTTTCATCATGGAGAAGCTGTTTTTCCAACATATAATCTTCTTCGAGTATCTTCCCTCTCCTAGCAGTCCAAGCAAGAGAGTCGATTAGTGATCTTTCTCTTCCTCACACGAGTAAGAATTTCTGGGCTTGATGCAACCAAAATACACCCCTCTGGCCTGTAAATAAGACATATACGGACTTGGATTTATGGTTCTCAATGCCCTGTAGACCTGAAATGGGTCTGCAATTAAAAGTTGGCTTTCAAATCGCTGACTTAATAAAATCTGAAAAATAAACCCTGCAAGTATATGTTCTTTATAGCTTGCAACACTGCCTCCTTGTATGCTTCACTTGTCATGGTTGATTTCTTCAAGGACGAACCAAAAGGGCTAGTACATAGTTCAACTAAAATTGCAGTACGCAGCAGAACTGTATCAAGCACTCTAGAGACTAAAGTGTCCCGCAGGTGCATTCCATCCTTAAAGCCTCTCCAACGGAAGAAAATTGACCTAAGAATACCCAGCGCATCACATGTGCTTTCTTCTCCACATGATGACCTCATCATAAAGACCTAAATGAATATCAGGAAGGTTTCGATCATCCTTTGGCGCACTTGAGAATGGCAGCTTCTTCTCTACATATCTCACGGTGTCATATGAGAAATATTAACCAACCCATCCACCACAAAATGCTTCAGGGAGCTCATCAAGACGTTGTGGCTTCCACTTTTGCATAATCCTCTGAGGAACAACCATTGGATCCTCGACAAACCCTTTTGTTCTCCCCCCTTCCCTATAGTCCATAACCATCACCATATTTTTGTATGCCACAATTTCCATCCTTGGTTGTTGGCGCGTAAGTACCGGAGAGCTTGGGGTTGAAGGAAATTGGAGGGGACGGAGACAGGCCCAAGGTTTCCATTGGAGAGGGAAGAGAGAGATGATCGTAATATTATGGTTTTAAGCTTTGCCCTTTTCTTCTACTCCAGTAGTATTTACGAGGAGAATCCGAATCTCCTTCTAATTCGGTTCCCAACTACTCCTCCTACTGAGGTAAGGATTCATTCAAAGTCGGTTTTGCTAGAGTAGATAGAGTTTGACACAAACTCTCTCTCCTCTTTAACACCGTAGTAATTAAGAAGAAAGTCTGGATCAGTGCTTCCTCGGTACTACCATTTTTCCTCTATTCTCCTTCCTCATTCTCCTTCTTAATTTATTGATGTTCCAATTGGACTTTGATTCTTACATACATAATTACATATAGAGTTGCTTCTACCAAATTGATTAGTTTTTTTTTGGGCAAAATGATACTCTCTCCGTCCTGTGTCTTTTTTTGAAGTTCATGTCGGTTTTCAATCACTTCTAATGTGAATCTCAAAAAATATACAATATGGATCAATGTGGGAAATAGCCTTAAAAGGGCAACCATCCCACAAAAGGGAATAAAGCAACCAAAAACGAGGCCTAATCTCCAAAAGAAAAATCAGAACCTCATACAACTAAGTGCGCAAACGGACATAGAAAATCTGTCTATGGATGAGGGTATTTATTTGTATGAGTGTAGGTATTTATTTGTATGAGTGTATCTGTCTGTGGATGTCGGTGAAAGTCAATTTTTTTCGAATTAGGTAAGCTTCATAGCTCCGATCTTTCACAACTCAAACTACCGGTCCGCTTTCCGGCTCGCAACGGCTCATAAAGTGTGTTTCGCAAATTGGATAATTAAAAGTGTGGATGCAGTAGAGAATAAGAGTGACTAAAGATTATACTTGGGATCACTCTTCCTTACAACGTGCAAGCGCTTTATTGTTAGGGTTCTAGTATTATCCTAGTCAAATACCCTTGGATAAACCTGGTACAACTGCAGTTGATGTCTTCGTTATTGGTGGTGGAAAGGAATAATAGTGTTTGTGGTGGATGGTACGAGTAATCATTCAGTGGCTTTGGGGCAACACAATCCTTATTCACCATATATTTTTATGGGCCCAATATAATGTGTATGAATCCAAAATGTGTGGTGAATAAAAGTATTGGGCCCACAACCCTTGTCCACCACATATTTCTGTGGGCCCAATATAATGTGTATAAATCCGAAATGTGTAATGAATAAGAGCGTTGGGTAACACGTGACAGTGCCCCAAGACTTACCACATAATTTTTCAGATGGCACAAACATTACCACTTTAGTAGTTAACTAATATTGAAAACAAGTTGGACATGCCCGCCAGTCTTGGTGTGTCCAACACTAATGCTAAGCTTTCTACTATGAGTGTCACAGATAATACTAACACTAATGGGTAGATAAAGTTTCATATTTGGCACAAAAGAGGATCCGGCTACGATGTCCCGGTCCGGTTTTGGAGCATCCATGCCCATTTTTTCTCAACCGTTGGAGTATAAATTGTGGTAAGTCTTGCGAAAAAAATCATAAAATCACCTTGTTTTTTGAGTGGTTTTGATCTAACGACTGAGACTTATCCATTTTTCAATCTAAAGGTTCATATTTATGGGGCATCCACGTCCCAATACCACTGTGGAGCATCACAAAAATTCCCCAAAAGATGAATCAAGATTCATTACACATCACAAGAGACGAGTTGCATGAGAATGCCTGCAAACAGTAGAGAGCGCGAGATTCAAAAAAGTCAATGAGACACCTCATAGAACATCCAACAATGAAAACATCCCAATCACAAAAAAGTGCTACCAAAGCTCAAACGCTCGAGACACACGGAAGTCCAAACTCATCCTTAAGCATGATATCAATAGTAAAGTTCAATGGTTGAGATCCAAAATTGAGGCATCCACGCTGATTTCAAAGAGGCTCTCGCGGCTGTTTATGGGGTGCGCCTGGTGCACCTTAGCTGGGCCTCTTTGTCATCTCCTGCCCTCCTCCTCCAGGCACCCACCTGCACCTCCTCGTCTAGGCAACCACCTGCACCTTGATGCACCTCAGGCCTAGGTGTGCCTTTCACAACTATGGCCCCCAACTTACCATTGGGAAAGACTCTTTCCCAGCATACAATGCTGAATCAGACTCTTTCCCGACATACAATGCTGAATCAATCAACAAAAAAATAAGACTGGTTATTGGATTTGTAGAAGGTCTGTGCGCGGAAAAGCAGCAGAAAAGGATACTAGAAATTCATCACATTGGACAACGCTCCTCAAATCTGCCAACCAAACAAAGCCTCAATGTCCCAGAGATGAACAGTTCCAAGGGAGAAGAGCCAACAAGCTATTGTTACATGAGGGAAAGGTGAGAAACCCACAAGTAAAATGATGTCATCCAAGAAATAACAATAAGAATGATGATGATGATCATCAATAACAGGACACAGATTCAGGGACATTACATGTATTTGGTTGGTTGGTTATAGGCTACATCTCTTAGGTGTTTGTTTTCCGTTTCCGTTTTTGATTTACTATAGACACAAAATTCTTCAAAGCTTCTGAATCACCCTCAGTTTAGCACTCCTACACCTGCGGTTCAATCTTTCTTCCTCTTCCGATGGTGTTATGGGTCTCTTTGTCAAGATTGTTCCATTCGATCCTTGTATTTTCCTTCTAATCCATGCTTCTTTATCATCATCGTTGTCTTCATTGATGACTCCAGACTCCCCATCGTATTTCTGGTCGTCTTCATCATCATCACCACCTCTGCCGTCATTAATAATGTCGATAAATGTCTGTTTCACTATTCTGTCCTCCAAACTGTGAAAAGAGATCACAGCAAGCCTGCCCCCAGGTGCAAGGCAATCGAAACAAGCATAAAGAGTTTCTTTTAGCGTGTTGAGCTCGTCATTAACAGCTATCCTCAGAGCTTGAAATACTCGCGTTGCTGTCTTTATCCAGCCTTGCCTTCCTCCTGTTTTACAGAGATATTCATAATCCACGTCAATTTGTTATAATAGAAGCAGCAAGAGCAGAGCCAGAAGTTCTGAATTTTTTCCCAAACCAAACAATAAACATGAAAGTTCTCTATTTGACAACCTAATATCCAAATCATAACTAAAGAAAGTCCCCAAATATAGAAAACATTACTAAAGAAGATCGCATACATATGGGCATATATATGAAAATTACGCAGCGGAAATAACAAAATATCGTAGTGAGGCAATAATAAATAGGTGTACAATTTTTATATATTACTTGAAACTAACATTTTCCTAGGATTTTAGTGATAAAGACAAACAACATGAAACATTACAAATGGAACAATGTCACAAAATGGTAGAAAGGAAAATTTTGACAAAAACAAATTAACCGTGATAGAATTTCAAATTTTCATACTTTTGCTTACTAAAATGTAATAAGTCAATGAACACATTAGATAATCGAAAACAGAGGATCTTCCATACAATACTATTCGAAAGTCTAAAGGAGGAAGTCATTGAAAGGATCTCCGAGACCCAAGGAAGGAAGCACGAAAGACCGAATATTTCAGAAAAAGAATGCCTAAGGGGCATAAGCGCATAGATAAGCTCACACTAAGCCATCCATTTGGGATCCAAATTCGACCTTAGAAAGTATAATCGTATAACTAAATACCATCTTTAACTTCTATTCTAACGGACTGAATATTTTTATAAGAAATTGTAGGAAGACACGACAATTTTTTCTAGGAAATCCCCAACAAAAAAGACACTATTCCTTCTTTTTTATCAAATCGATCATAACCACTACCTCCAATAAATTGTGCACCACAAATAGGCGCTAATAAATAGACCCGCAATCCCGTAGAAAGACATTATGAGCCCTTAAACCAAACCAAACCAAACCAAACCGAGCCTTAAGTCCCAATCACTTGGGATCGGCTACATGAATCCTTTTCCTCCATTGAGCTCTGTCAAGGGCAACTTATTCACACAAACCTACTATACTCGTATCGTTGCGCACCACAGCATCTAATGTCAATTTAGGTCTACCCCTCCCTGTGGCATTGCTACCCAGAGCTATCATATCCGCTCTCTTAACTACTGCATCTCCTGGTCTACGGTAGACATGTCCAAATCACCTTAGCCTATTTTCCCTCAACTTCTCTTCTATGGATACTACACTTATCATCTCACGAACCGTTTCATTTCTAAGCCCTTGTGGAAAAAAAATGATTTGTTGAGGCGGAAATAAAGCGCTCGAGTACATGCCAAGAAAATAACACCACCTTGAAATCCAATGCCCGTAAAGCATGAGGTGTTTTAATGTGTCCTCAATAGGTACCTTAATATTAGATCGAATACATACAGGCAATCGCAGAACAAAAAACTAAAAAAATTGGGAAAAAGAGAGAGAGAGAGAGGAGGGAAGCCCACCTTTTGACCTGGAAGTTGAACCCTGAATAAGATGTACTAGATCACCCGTAGAGTGCAATCCACCCTTTAGACGGGCCTTAAGAATCTTATTCTGAAGAGAATACCAGTTGCTTTCCTCCCCGTAATCACGTAGTATTCGCCCCACTTCATTATCTGGCCAAGAATTTAGTATGTCTTCTGCTTTAAGACTTGCCTGTCACATTCCTGTTCAAATCAGTTAATTGAGAGGTGCATAGAGGTTCTGCTGCAAGCAAGTGGCGGAACACATAATTAAGTGAAGAAAGTAGGGAATTATATCACAATGAAGCAATATAATACAGGGGAAAAAGATACATCTATGTCAGAATAAACTTCATGAGGACACAGAACAACTGTCAGGAGGATTTAAGAAGTTAATGAGTCAGAAATAACAGTAAACATAGGGGAGAAAAGCAATTCCTACTAACCCATCTATGCGAAATATATTTAATATGACATGCATACATTACCATTATCAGAGCACTGAAATAACCTATCCTCAATTGGAAATATGGTTGGCGGTTTGGACATGCATTTGTTGTGATAAAGGCAGATGCCTTCCCTAATATGACTCGTAACATAAAATTAATGACGTGTCATATATAAGAATTGTTTAACATTGTCTATGTGTATCTTACGATCTCCAATCTGATTCGATTCACGTTTCGCAAAACTAGAATTGTGGTTCACAATACCTGAGGATTCATCCGCATATCAAGAGGCCCATTACTAAGAACACTGAATCCCCTTTCAGCATTATTTACCTGTACAACAATAAAAGGAGACATCAGAAGGAACCACGAAGGAACCACATTATTTAACACTGGTGGAAGTTGGAACATCTAGACTACATAGAATACGCATTACAAATCTGTGTTGTCGGCTTGTGGCCAGCACTAATTTGTATGTAGCACGGACATGTGACAGGGCAATTCTCGAAAAATGAGGACACGGGCAAAGTGGGGACTGACGGGACGTGGCAGTTTTTTCATTCTCCCTCCATCCCGAATTTTAGTCCATTATTCCTTATCTATTTGGATTCGTCCGGATAAAAAAAGAAACTAGTTGCCCTTCATCCCCATATTAAAATTGAATCACAAGAGTGCAGGGGAAAATGCATTGAAGTCTACAAAAGTAATCATTGCATTAATAAGCAATAACATCGCCGTCATGAAGTAAAGTGCTAAGGAATAGAATAAGAACGGATGTTTTAGAAACCAAAACCTGCATGGACGACATTCCCAGGTCCATTAAGATCCCATCAACGTTGGGGGTTAACAAAGTCTTATCAACCTCATCCAGCACATGCTTGATATCCCTATAATTCTTCAGAAAGGTATGTGCTTTCAGTTCTGAAGTTGAACCACAGGAATTACTAAGCAACATTGTATTGATCAAAGCTTGACCCTGGTCAAATGCAACAGGATCAACATCCAGGCCAACATATAGCCGCATTTCTGGATGCGCCTGAATTATCTGTCATTTAAAGCAAGAATTCCAAAGTTAGAAACATCAGAAAAAATAGTAGACCTGCAAGACCCATTAAGTGACCGAGTTCGCTTTTCTATAATAGAAAGCAACTGTGTAAGAGTGAGAAAAAGAGAGGCCCAAAAAAAAAACCAATCCGGAGAGAGATATAGATGAGTGGCGGGTGGAACTTGATAAGCAACTTTACACCATATGAGTAGGTAGGAAAAGAATAAGGTCGACCCTTTCTCTCTCTATAGGCTTTTAAAACACGAGAGCCACTGCTCTTCAAGGCGGAAGCAAACCCAGAAGCTTATTTTTCTGAAATTACAGTGACTCGTGAGATTCAAGTTGAGACATGCAACTGGGTTACATCAACAAGTTCGGTGCCTTCATCCTATCCTTTCAAACCCAGAACCTGCTAAGTTTTCCATAACTTTAACCAATTGTACTAGCTTCTACTGTTCTGTTAAGTCAAGATATCACCTTCGCTTGTTTTAAGTTCAACATAATCAGCAAAAGAGAATGATTTATTTTGAATAACCATTGATAATACAAATTTAGTCAATAGTCTATGAGTGAAATCAAATACCATTCACTTTTTAAGACAACTGACACCTTTCTGTAGGTGAGCTTACTGACCACTCACACAGAATAGCAGCCATTCAGCTGTAGTGTGATTGGCTAATTAGTCACCAGGACTCAAAGACAAGTGAATGGTAATTTCAATCAAAGAGAAGAGGGAAAGATAAAGTGAAGAAACACATGGTCAATCTACCACCAAATATAAAAGAAACAGTGGGAGGCATCTCCTGCAGAGGCACTAAAAGACGAGTATCCCTCTTCTTTCAAGCTTTTATCAAAATTACCCCAAATCACAAAACCCAAATGTGGTCTCTCCGCCCACCGCCTCACCACTTCAACCTGCGGTTGTTCTTGCACACAGTGCACGCCTGTTTCCTTCCACAATGCTACCTTTTTACTTAGTATTTAACGAGGTAGGCTGACCCACAACATTCTAATAAGTTACTCGCAAAGTAAAATTTTAAAAAAAAAGTGATGGAAGCCATCAATGCTGATGGAGAAGATTGGTTGTACTAAAAAACAAATATAGTGTGGCTAAAATTTAAATCTGTGATAGATTGTTTGGCGAACAGAAATTTCAAACTCTATGGAGGCGACAAACGATAAACAAAGAACGGACTATTTTGATATACAACGATGATCCATAACAATGATAATATTCATACATGCAAGAATATCATAATTACAGAGAAAATAGTGTCCATGGTGCTTCAGACGATGTTAGTGGACAGTGGACATCACAAGTGATGTTGGATTACAGCTACAAAAAAATTCTATTTTTAATCTTTCTTTCTCTTAATGGTAAAGAGATGATCGATGATATCAACGGAAATCAATTGCAGACAATGATTACATCCTTTTTAGTCTGATATGATCATGCGTAGGGTGAGTGTTCTTAATATCTTATGACGACTGGTATTGAGCAGATGCGAAGCACGTGCCCGATGCTAGTTAAAAAGAAACTAGGTGAAGACAACAATGACAGAAGAGATTAACCAACACAAGACAGAACTTGGACATCAATTCCACTTCCATAACCATGCTTGTACTTTTCGGTGGACTTTTGCTAGTTCCGTAATGCAGCAAAGTGAAAGAAAAGTATGTAGCAGAATCAATAGATGTTGTATTTAAGTGCCGTAAACATGACTATAAAGCGACTTATTGACCACTCACATCTCGCGATAAGGACAGCCATCCAGTTGTGGTATCACTGACTAGTTGGCCAATGACCGCAAAAAATCAAATTAACAACATGCCATAAGAAAAACACAACATACAAAAAAATTAGCTTTGAGACGAATGGAGTATCATTTTTGCGAAAAAGTGTAAATCTGTATGTTATTCGTGCACATTATCCACCGCACGCCATGCGTTGCGGTGGTTAGCGAGATCCAACTAGAAAAGAAGAAACCAAATGGGGTGGGGAATGAGAAACGAGAAAAAGTACTAACGGCAGAGGAGTGTCCGGCGGCGCCAAGGGTACAATCGACGAAGGAACGAAGCTGGAGCGAAGCGAAGACGTCGAGGACCTCGCCGAGCATGACGGGGATATGGGTGGCGCTGTCTCCGTACCTCAGAACAGCATCCTCGTCGAACTCCTTGTCCGACCGCGTCCGCCTCTTCACCACCGCAGCAGCAGCTTCCTTGATTCTGATATTTTCCTTGACTTTCTTCCGTTTACTATTGCAATTGCGAATACTGGTAGAAGCGGAGGAAGTAGTGGCGGTGGAACGGGTAGGAGTTGAGAAATTGGTAGCAGCAGAAAGAATAGAATGACGATTAGAGAAGGTTTTCAGTGATGGGTGAGAAAATGGGGGGCGAAGGAGGAGGAGCTTCCTTGCTGCTACCGCAGCTGCCATGGCCAGTTGGACCAGCTAGGTTTGGTTTCTGGGTCAAGTGATAGAAGTACACTAGCCCTGATAACAGCAGTCGACCCAAATCCATCCGGCCCATTAAAATCCATACCCGGCCCATTATCTTTTCGACTTGGACAAAATTTCAGGTAGAGGATAATAGATAAAGGGTCCATCTACTGTCAGCCCTGTGGGCTGACTATATTGCATGGCACGCGCTAAAAATTTCTCTCCATGCACAATTACTTTTTCAGTCACTTAACGTCTTTCTATGTAATCTCAGCCCACATGATTTGATTGATTGTTTTCAGTAGCAAATGACCGAATTAACCCTAGCTCTTTTGAAGAAGTTAAAAAAAAAAAAGGTGGACGCATGCAAAACTGTGCCTTCTCTCATTAGTCTTCTATCCAACAATGCTACATTCATACACAAATACGAAATAAGAGGGGCTATAATACACTCATCACACTGCTGATCCTGTTGTCCATCTTGGCACGGATGACATGGATTTAATTCGAGCTCCTACAAATCCTAGCTATCCATTGTTGGGATGAAAATCCGAATTGTCCATTGCCGAGATAGACGGCCGAATTGGCAAATGGGGAAAAGTCCAAAAAGCCGATGTTGATAAAAATTTATAACTTCTACCCAATTATTTTGAAAACATCCAAGATAAAATTCAAAAAGTCAATTTTCTGAGCTTTATCTTGGATATTACAAAAAATAAAAGTAACATAAATTCATTTTTCTGATTTTTTATTGAGACAAATCAATAATCTCCAAAATTTTGTTACAAAATTAACAACCGGGGAAAAAATTTGAAGGAGATCAAAACGAAAAAAAACTCAAGAAACCCTTTGGCGGAATTTACCAGGGTGTTTTCAGTAGTGAAAAATTTGTAGATTTTTATTTGTAGTCGGGAAGTTGTTAGGTGTTTCTGTTAGTAAATAAGTTGTTGAGAAATATTAAATTATTTTCGGTAGTGAATAAATTGTTGATGGATTATGAGTAGAGTAACTGTAGCAATTGTAATATATGGGTTTTTTAGACTCAGATGGGTGTTTGGGCTTCGGCTCAACGGTGTCCTTGTTTTTCTTCTTGCCAATTGTAGGTTTTGGGTTTCGGATTGGGCTAGATTTTGGGTTTCAGATGGGGCAGATGATTTCTCCTTGAGTATAATGTTATTTTCTTACTCCTATTAGTCTTGTAATAATTTCAAAATTAATGAAATTTTTTTGCTATTAAAAAAAAGAGTTATTGTAACAAAAACAGTGTTGGTTGACAACTTTTCTATTTGTAAAAATAAGATGATAAAATGCATAAAATTTTTAATATTTTTTATGACTGAAAACGCGACCTTATTTACAAAAGAAAAAAATAGGGAAATTTGCTTTGGGAAAAGTGGTCGTCATTTGGTAGTAAAAGTCCCAGCATACTAGCTAGTTTTGTCATTAAAGGGAGGGGAGGGGTTATTTTGGTCATTTAAATTCATACAATCTATGTACCTTTTACCTGCCACATTTTCAGAAGATGCGTGCAGACTTTTAAAGCTGCCGGGCCCACTTATAATCAGCCCTTAAGGGGGGGACTCAGGGGGCCTGCTCTCCCCCTTGGGGGAGCAGCGTCCTGCTGCCCCCGTTTTTCGGGCCCGTCCCGATCTCGCTCCGATGATCCGAATCGTTCACTTTGTAGAGCTTGTCGAGTAGAACGACTATGCAAAAAATCAGCTTAATTAGATATCATTAAGTACCTGATCGGAGCCTATATAACTATTGGTCCATTGGGAATAATGGATTTGATCCAGTGTTTCGGATCCATTCTTTTCAAAGTAAAAAGGCTCCGATCAAGCACTTAATGATATCCAATTAAGCTGATTTTTTGCATAGTCGTTCTACTCGACGAGCTCTACAAAGTGAACGATTCGGATCATCGGAGCGAGATCGGGACGGGCCCGAAAAACAGGGGCAGCAGGACGCTGCTCCCCCAAGGGGGAGAGCAGGCCCCCTGAGTCCTTAAGGGGGACAGTAGATTTTCCGATAGATAAAAGGGTAAAGTAGAGTTAACTTCCTCTAACTCTAACTAACACCCGGAGATACTTAACCCCTCTAACTATTAAATTGGATATTTAACCCCCTCTAACTACTAGGAATCCATTCTCAGTTTCACTTCTGTTAGCATTCCATTAGGATTTAGATGGAAATGAGCACATGCAAGTCACATGTTCACTTATTTGGAGGATAGAGACATTATTGTCCCTTCCCCTTCTCACACCCTCTCTCTCTCTCTCTGATCCATACCAGACAACCCTTCTCTCTCTCTCCGAAGAAACAACTAGGCAGAGTTGGATGTGTTTGGGCTAAATTAGCTTAATCTTTGGCAGGATTATTGTGCGCAGGCGTGCCAGAAAAGAATAGAATTTATCCTTTTTAGATTAATTCAAAACAACTAATTTAATCAGGCAATTGTGTTATCCGTTTGACTATCTCAATTAAGGGATTTTTCTAAAGGTATCAATCAATAAAAGATTGACTCTCTTCAATCAGAAAAGATAATTGAATATAAATAAGCTTGAATTTAATCAAAAGCCAGTTTATATACGATTACTTTTAAGATTTCACGAATAATTCAAAAATATAGGCACACTTGAATTGAATCAGAAGCAAGCCTATAATCGATTACTCTTCGGTAAGAAAAAGACAGAAAGAAAATAAGATAACTTAAATTTAATCGAAAGTAATCGTACGTGCAAATAAGTCTTCAAACTTACAAATACTAAATTAAATAATCTAAGTCCTAAACTATGATAGATCTCTGAGCAATTATTTTTGTATGAATTGTCAGATGATGAGTTTTTGTTGGGTGTTCCCTTCTTCCATTGCTTCTTCTATTTATAAACAAAGGGTTAGTCTTTGACCTGTAATCTCCACATTTAGTTTTGACGCCCAAGTCTTCATTCAAATTTGATTTCAACTGCCATTCTTTCCCTCTAAAAATGGTTGCAATAGCCTTCAAATGGTTGCTTGACTTGGTCTTCTCAGAAAACTCTTCTCCTTCCACGTTCGTTGATGTTGATCGTGGCTAAATTCTGGGTAGTAGGTTCCTGTTTTCATGCAACATGGATTAGTGCTTCAATATGGATTATTCAAATGATTTGATACAAACATAATTGATCTCTCTTATGAAATGATCTTTGATGGCACCGTTCAATGGTTTTAAGAGTTAATCAATGGTTATGCTTAATTTTTGTCTTAAGATCTGTTATTTGCTAACCAAACGTGGTCGTTTCCAATCTAAACGACACTGTATAGTACTAAAATACGGCTTTGTTCGGTTTTCAATTTAGTTTTAGTTTTGTTTCCAATCATTACCCTACTTCTTTCTCCAATCATTACTCTATTTCTCAAATTATTACTTTCTCATCTCTATCTATCTTTCTCTAATCATTACCCCTATCTTCAATCATTACTCCATTTCTCTCTCCACCCACTACCACAACTAAACTAAACTAAACTCCCAATCAAACATTACCGTTATCATTAAACCCTTGATCTTCTGTGTCTCAGGCTTATTTATTACGTGTTTTGATTGGACCTTACACTGTTTGGTGTCATGTATAATTTCCTTATTGGGTGGCATATTTTAGGATGTAATTAAATAAGTGTTAATGGTAAGGGCTCACGTCTCTTGCCCACGTCTCCGTACAAATTAGGATGCATGGGTCATGGAAAAGATCTGTTTCTATGCACGTCTCTTGATCTTCCCAAAGCTGACTGCATTCCTTCATTAAATTTGTCTATAAATACTGATCATTATTGGGGTTTAACAAATCATGTCGTTTTCTTTATTTCTTTCAAGTTGAATTCTTTCTAAACAACAAGTCTTTTAGCCATGGACTCTCTTCCAGAAATCAACCTTGTCTTAGAAAACCTCGATCATATGTCTAATACGCCTCAAAAATTTCCCTCAAATTCCCCTAGTATGCTAGCTGGAAAAATTCTTTCGAATCGAATTTTTCATGTTCCTAACCCTTCTCCTTCAGGTTGGGAAGCATCTTCTATCCTCTCGAACTCTGTTGATGAGTCTGGTTGGGGAACATGGGAAGCAAACTCTGTTGACACCAATGCTAGTGTTATTTTTGTGAGACCTGTACTTTATCTTTCCTCCGATTAGCAATTAATAATGGGGATTAATATTATTGGAAGGCTTGTGGTGTGAGACCCGTGTCTTTATTTTAGCAGTTAATCAAAAGTATTAACTGTAAGGGTTAATTGTGTAAAATTTGCCAATGTGAGTGGTAAAGAGAAAATTGTGAAAAGAGATAAATCTAATAATGGATTAAAAAAAAGAAGAAGATATGCATGGAGGGCGTGGCATCATTTGGCTAGCTTGCACGTGAGTTTGGTGAGAGGTGTAAGCATTTGTGTTATGTGGAGGACATGCAGAAAAGGAGAAGATATGACTATGTTTGTATAAAGCCTTTACATGAAGAAAAGGAAAGGGGGGAAGTGCCCATGGGAGGGGTGCTTTGGTGCTTCTCTTAAGTAAGTGTCTAATAAGGAAAAGGGGAAAAAAAAAAGGAAGAACAAAATAGTTAGTGGAACAACCACGGTGGGGTTGGGCCGGGGTGGTGGTTTCACGCATATTTATATGTATGAATGGCTTGTGGTTTGTTGTAGTAATGATGTGGGATGGGTCGTACATTTTAATTTCTACGTTGTGGTGTTTGAGGTTTCGGGTCGTTACAATTTTGGTCAAATTTGACCAACCTAACTCTACTCCGAATAGGTTTCATCACTTTCGAACCCTATTTGCAAGTCAATTCTTGGCTTTGTCTAGTGGAGATACTACTCATATGGGTATGTTGGAGTCCATCTATTCCTTTCTCAAGTTCTCTCCTTATCTCAAACAAGAGGAGAACTATCTTGGACTAGCTCCTTATTGTGACTTCAAGCATCAAGCCCAAAATCAGAGAATTTTGTGGCTTGCTGAGGTGAAGACTCCACACTATCCTGCTGATTTCGAAGAGTCAAATAACCTCACTCCTCTCCTAGAGAAGCCCAATTGGTTTAGGAAAGTGGCCAGTCTTGCCAACAATCCTCCTCACTTCCAATTGCACTATGGTTACTCCATCTTCCCTTCTGATAAAAGCAAGGCTCTGCAGCTCCTTGCTGCTTTCTCCTTCCTAGATATTTTCTATCTTGGAAGAACAAGTTCCATTGACCAACTTTAAATGGGCTTGTGAGACACTCGTCCTCTGCAGCATTCCTCATGTGGTTTCGTACCAAATCCATTGCTTTTTGGACTTCCTTCCTTTAATCAAGATGTGGCTCGAAGCTAATGTTGCTGCTTACACCTTCAATTAGGATCTCCAAGATTTTGATCTTACCAAAGAGAGGACTGAAAAACTGCATAATCAAATTGAAAGCTTCAAGTCTGAGTCCTTAGAAGTGGTGCCTTGTCATGCTGACAAACGACTTCGAAGGTGCTTCAAAAGGATGTAGAGAAAGTACCCAAAGAAGGAGGCTCGGCTCCAAAGGAAGGCTAAGCTCTAGTGCTTAGCTTTAGGTCTCTTTTGGAAAAGAAGTTGAAGTTGGATGCCGATGAGAGCACAAGGAAAATGGAGATGCAATTTCTCCAATTTGCATGGAATTTCTCCAATTTGCATGGACTACATTTCACAACCTTGTTACTTGGTCCTTTCCTCACTACTTCAAGAATAAAAAGGCTGCTTCCCAACACCTAGGCCCTTCGAAGGCCTAAACTATTGACATGAGTAGAGGTGGCAATCTCAATCCATATTTTTTAACCCGCTCAAATCCGCCCACTTATAACCCAACCCGCCCATATTTTATAACGGGTTAATATGGGTTGAACCCATATTTACATGGGTTTAAATGGGTTCAATATGAGTTGGAATTAAAATTCCCACCCCTACAAAACGTGAACTACTTATCTCTCTCTCTCTCTCTGAATCTCTCCATTCCAGTGAGATAAGTACAGCAATGTTTTTGACTTTTTTTTTTAAAAGTGGTTATTTTAAAAAATATATAGGTAAAAGTCAAAAATTTTACTTTTCCAATTTGTCTTGACGATATGAATTGAAAAATTAAAAAAAGTGAAGCGCAAAACTAATAAACGAGAAAATTTTTTTTTAATAAGGACGAAACCAAAAAAAGTCCTAATTAAATTACAATCGAAATTTGAATTTTTTTGAATAAAGACAAAATAAGCAAATAAATAAATTTTTCGTCTTTATTAAAAAAATAGGTTTGGACCATAATTTTTTACTTTATTGATTCCTCTCGTTGAGTCGAACCAATAATTCACAAAAAAAATTGACGTGAAACTAAACTAAAGTCATTAAAAAAAAAAGTCCTTTGACTTTTTAATCCAAACCTAAGCGGTGGCTTCAGCGAATGCAACAAAGATCGAAACTGTACAATCGGTGCAATCATTGCCTTCTAGACAATTCTCTGATACTGCCTTTGACTCCTCGTCAAAGTTCCTCGTCAAAGTTACGTTACTGTTTAGAAATGGAAAAAAAAAGAAGTAAAAACCTGATTTTTTAAAGGTTTTTTTAGCCTCTAATTGCTTCATTTTTATTAAAAAAAAAATTGAGTTTCAATCATAAAAGTTTACTTTTCTGAATCCCTTTATTGAGACAAATCCGAGAGGAGGGGGGGAGAAGAAAGGGGAAGAAGAGAGAGAGAGAGAGAGAGAGAGAGAGAGAGAGAGAGAGAGAGAGAGAGAGAGAGAGAGAGAGAGAGAGAGAGAGAGAGAGAGAGAGGAAAACCGGTCGAGTCAGGCGGGTTTGGGTTTGGCTTGACCCATATTCGACCCGGCCCGTTTCAACCCGTTTACTTTTTGACCCATGTTTGACCCGCCCATATTTAACCTACGACCCGTTTCAACCCGCCCAAATCCACCCGTTTGCCACCTCTAGACATGAGGATAGTTCCAGGGATCCTCCCCAAAAATCCCTGCAAATAATGGGCCATAAATGCATATAACTAATGCAAAACCAAAATCATTATGCACAACTAAATTACTGAAGCAACTATAAGATACGAAACATCTCAAAAACTTTCAAGCAGAGAGGCTATTTCTGCGACTCGAACCCATGACCTCCAGATCACAATGGAGCAACTTTACCGTTACACCAGGCCCACCCTTCACCAAGAGGTTCGTTTTCCATTCTTACTCAAGATTGACACCACTACTTGGCTACATAAACTTAACGCATTCGAACCATTTAAACAAAATAGTAACTCAAGATCACTCACACCTAGAAAAAAAAAAAATCAGAGTTACAACATTGTAGCAAACTACATCATGTACAATTTTCCGAAGCTGGTTTTAGAAAAGGACCAAACTAAAATATACCTATCTTGGGTATGCATATTCAATCACCCTGCAAGTGAAACGCCTCGTCGACATGCCCATGCACCATAGCAATCAACGATTACCAACCGTAAATAGACAAAAAAAAAAAACAACCCATATATGAAGCCGAGAACATGTAAAAAGAGGAGAAGCACCACCCATAATAGTTAATAAAAAAGGAGAAAATGAAATTGAAATCTAACAAAAGGAACACATAAACAACTATGATATGATTACAAAAAGAATAGAATTCAAGCTGAAATTTTTTTTTTCCTTTACCTGGGTTTGTATCCCCTCAAATTAAATTTTGGTCCTCAGCTTGCGTGGAAGTTTGATGCCTGCAATCTTCTAGAAAAGGAAAAAATAGGTCTACTCAATAACTAAATCACACAATTCTATTGTCTTCAAATATCATTAATCCCTAAGCTCCAACCCCAACTTTCAAATTACGCACCCATAAACTACTTACCCTTACCATCTGCACATAATATTGGAGACATTTGGCTTTTAGGTAATGGGAACCCAGCTAATAATGCATTGCAGAAGCAGACACCTATTCTTTTGCTCTGAAAATTGCAAAAAGATGATATAAGAAAGGTAACAGAGAAAAAAATACTTTAAAACTATAAAAGTCAATGACTTGGATGCCTAGACTAACCCTTTAATTAAGGACTAACAATAATCAGTCAAATTTGATTGTTCATTAAGGCTTTTTACCAAACACGTAGTGATCACATAAAGGATACCATTTCACAAATAGTCATGACGCAATATTGGTCACATGTGATTTAATCGAATTATGAAATAAGGCTTGAGAATTGTTTGCTATGTCTAATCCAATTTAAGCATGCTACTTAAGTAATGAAAGCAGGCTAGTTTAATTTTTCATTTAGTTAGTCCTCTATGTCATTCTATCTTAAAAATGCATTGCCAATCATGCAGAGGGATAGATCCAAACATCTATTCACATAAGTTTTGGAGTTTTTCTAAACACCCATTCAAAGAATATATATTGCATAGGGATAGCTCCAAACACCCATTCGCTAGCTATATATAAAAGAAAACGGGTGGAGAAATGGATTTTGGAATGTGAGAGGTCAATGTTTAGGGAGTAGATAATACCCCAAAGTCAATCTCAGCCCTGGGTGTTGAGTAAAAAAATAATCACAGTGTAACATCCCCCATATTTGAGGTGCTATAATGTTACACTTTAATAACTTAAAGGGCGAAAGTGTGAATTCCTCAAGTGTGCATGTGTACTGTTTGTGTTTCATATCATACTATCATACTATAAAACAAAAGAGGATTTAGTGGAGATGTCCACACTGGATAATTTTCCTAGGTAACTGTCATACGTTCCACGTTAGTTTCCTTATGTTTTTATCATCACTGTTTGACAGAGAGAGAGAGATGGAGAAAAAGATAGAGAGATGAGAAGGAGGAGAGAGAGAGCAGCGGCAGGAAGGGAGAGGGGGATTGAAACATTAATCTTGCTAAGTAACTCCTTATCTCTTTCTACGGTAATCAATTTACAAGTTCATGAATTGAGTTATTTTGGGGTTTTGGAATCAGTTAGGTTTTAGCATCCTAGTTAGGGCTTTTCTTTGTTGCTTTTTCCTGTTGGAATTGAAATTTGTGATTAGAAGCAATGGAATTTAATATTAATAATTGATTTTGGTAACTAGGTCATTATAATTGAGTGTTCAAGTGTTGTTACATGTTGAACCTGAGAACTAAGCACTGAAAAGTGTAGCTTAGGTGCAAGATATATGTGTAAACTGTGATCTCTAAGTGTTGGAACTATATTGAAGTGCAGTAGTTTGATGGTTATATGCTGGAAATTGACTTTGATTTGCTGAAGGTCTGAAACTAAGCTCTAAGTGCTGAAAATTGGCCCTAATTGCCGGAATTGGATCCTGAGATGCTGAAACTGAGTTCCAAGCACAAAAGAAAATTGGTTTTATATGCTGCATATAAGATCATAAGTGTGTATTTTTTTAAAAGAAAAGCATTGAGAGGATTGTTTTGATTGATGGATGAAACACTAACATGAATACAAATTTCAGGTGCAGATATGGGCACATCGGAGGTGCCGAAACCATAGTTGTACTTTCCTTTTTGGAAACCACTGTGAGTGTTGGTTACATAGATGTTCTTTATTTGAAACCGTTGTGTTGTTGAACTATGGTTTAAATGTCGTTCATATTGAATTGTGGCAATTGTGGCCATGTGCGATGTTAACGGTCAATGGTTGGGCAGTGTGGCCAAAGTCGGTAGCAATGATAACGGTGGATGACCGGGCAATTGTGGCCAAAGTTGCTAGCAACGATAAGGACCAGTGATAGACTGTGTGCCAAAAATTGCTGACGAATGGGTCGTTTCATTGGCTTTATGTTAATTTGGGGCTTAGATATCGGGCAGATGTGCCGTATTCACCAGGCTTAAATGTTAATAGTTGCCTATGCTTAACTATTGATGTTACTAGATGTTTAAGTTTCATTTAACTAGCATCCGTGTCTCACCTATACTCCTGGAATCTGTTTTGGGTTCCAGTTTTGCAGGACTAGAGTCAGAGTCCACTACAGGTCACATTTTGGTGGTTGTGTCTCGCTCGGGCATGGTGTTGGAATTATAGGTTTGAAGGAGTTTTATCTCCTAACCGGTAGCTAGTGTTTGTACAGTTTGGTGTATATCGCAGTTGTTCATATTCAGTTTTAACTTGTTCAAACCTCTGTTGTGCTACGTTGTAGTTGGTGTAGATCCTTGAAATATTGAAGGGAAAATGTTGTGGTTTAGATCTCAGTTTATGGTATTTGTTGGACTATAATTGTGGATGTCAGGTTGCTCGTCAAGCGTCGTACCACGATGAACTGCTCAGGTGCTATCCGGGACGGGGTGTGACACACAGCATATGGGAAAGTCAGGGAAACCAAAGTTTACTATAGTATAGATATGGATTTAGGGCCCTATTTGGATGGAGTAGAAGAGGTGAGGATATGTTAAGACCCCTCTTTTATACTTGGCCCCACTTCTAATCCCCCGTTTGGGAAGGCAAAATGGCTGGGGTCTTCGTTATCTCCTTTGTTGGGTAAGACCGAAGCAAAGGGCATACGCTGATGTTATTTTTGGCCAGGGTTTGAGGAGGGCATATGTTATACCCCCTAATCCCCCTCGAAATCTAACGATTGTACCCCTCCTTATCCCCCTTTCCCTACCCCCAGCAACCCACCCTTCCTTGTACCCCCTATTAATCATTCATCCAAACAAAGTACTATTTAATCCTCATTCTCTAATACATCATCCAAACAACCTACTATTTAATCCCCCTCCATAAACATCACATCAATTTGGGTCCTCCCTTATTAACTAATACCCCCTACTATCTTATCCCCTTATTAACTAATACCCCCAATTCTTTACCCGCATCCAAACGGGCCGCAGAATCTATATAAGGTGTGTTGCTGCATTAAAGGTATGTTGGTGTATACCTTTTTAGATAAAAGTCAATGGAAGATTTGTACCCTTATTTAGGTTTCCTTTTATCCTTCTTCCAAATATTTATTCTTCGAAATATATCATTAGCTCATCTATCCATAGATCTTAGCTGTAGAAAAAATATGTACCGATCCTAGGATCCAAAATATATGAATTCAAAAATAGCTCTCCCATATTATGTTGATGGAAAAAAGTTTGGGAGGATCTATTATGTTGATGGAAAAAAGTTTCAGAGGATCCTCCAAAACTGTTTTTCGAATATACAATGCAAACAATATTAAATTTTGAGTGAGTTGAAAAAATGATGGGAGGAAGAGTGAGAAAGTATTTGAAATAGAGTTTGAATATAGAGATACAAAGAACCTTTTTTTTTGGCCAAGCAGAAAGTGAGATATAGAAGATTGTGATTGGAGTTTATATGGATAGTAAAATCCTCTATATTCACTTTTTAATTATGCAAATATTAATTTGATCATCTAAAATGGAAAAAATAGAGGATGTTTAATAGAAAATGCTCTTATAGAGTTGTAGTCAAAGTATTTGGATGCAAAAGTGTTACATACACAATAATTCAAACAAAATACCAAATACATCTCACATACACGTGGGATCTGTTTCTAACATTTTTGATTTGGATGGAAGGATATGCAAAAATCGCTCCCCTCTGCTCATCAAGAACTCATCCTCTTGCTGAAGATGGCTTCTCGTTGGGGAGTGCATCATGCAGTCAGCCACTTCGTGGGCACATGTTGGATTCATTTTAAAAATCAAAACTGTTAATTTTTGTAAAGATTACCGTGAATATTAACCATGCCAAAAATTATAAAAATCGAATTCACATTAATGCTAGTTTCACATGAATTTACCTGTTGTAAGAAAATGTATGATGTATTTGATTTGGTGTGGCCGAACCCATTTTATAAACATGTATTCATTCTGAACAGGTGTTGATCGGCATCCGATTTCCATAATTGTTAAAGGGGAAACAATTCTTGACAAACACTACAAAATAAACAATTCCAATCATTACAATAAACTCAACTTGTGCCTTGAAAATGGCAACTACGCAGTGCAGTTGCCAACATTGAAGTGAACCCAGCTTGTGCACAGATAATTATTGAGTATTTTCGGTGTATACTCCCTCTCCTCACATAATATGTGGAGCATACATATGGATTCTACGTGGACCCTACTTGCTATGTAAGATGAGGAACGATACACCGCAAGTATTGAATAATTTTTCCCTTTGCGCACAGAAAGTGGCAATTGCACGGTGCAGTCCAACCATTTTCTTCCTGATTCTGGGTCTCTCTGTGTGTGTGTGTGCGCTGCTGCTTGACATCAACTTTTAATTGTTGCCTTTCCCTCTCTCTCTCTCTCTCTCTCTCTCTCTCTCTCTAGATCTGCTTGCTTATATTGGGTCTCCGATCCGATGGAACCAGTTACGGAAGGAGGTAATGAGGAGCAACGACCACAACTTTTATCATCATTACAATCGGGAGGAGGAGAGAGTTCCACAGTGCAAGACGCAGCAGCAGCAGCAATTACCGTTAGGGCTGCTGCTATTCCAAAAGAAACAGCAAGTCCCAGTTTCATGGGGAAACATCGAATGGTAGCTGCAGTTGCCCAACTTCATCAGCAAATCCAAATCATTCAGGACGAGCTGGAGGAGCTTGAAACATTGGGGGAATCATCTATTGTTTGCAAAGAGTAAGTTTTTTGTGTGTGTGTGTGTGGTAATTTATCATCTTATTAGGGCAAAACAAACCAAGATCACTAAGTTATACAGTACTTAATTACTTTGTCTGCTTGTAGGGCCGATAAACGAACCACTTGAGTTCGAGCTCGTTTTCATTCGCTAAAAGCTCGTCTGAGATCAATTTGTAACATGACATATAAAAGCTTGAACATCTTTTTGAAGCTCTTTAAGCTTAAACCAATATCGATCATATTACCGCTTGGCTCATTCGACTTATGTCCTGTGCTGTTTAAAAAATTCAAACTACACGAGTTCAGTTTGTGATTGGCTTGATTAAAGCTCGTTTGAAATTGGTTCGTCTCATAAACAAGCCAAACTCGAACATATTTTAAAGCTCATTAAGTTTTCAAACCAAGCTTGAACAATCAACTCTTTCAGTTCGTTTATCAGCCCTGTCTTGCTTGGCATATTTTTTCAATTTTCATCATCAGTTGTAGTGCTCATTTATAATTAACCCCTCTCTCTCATCTCCCTCTCCAGACTTGTGTCAGCAGTTGAGTCTGTCCCCGATGCTCTGCTTCCTGTGTAAGAATACTTACTACTACTCACTCAAGAAAATAATTTGTTTTAGGTTAATATTTTCGTAGAAAACTTATGGTGGTGATGTTAATTTTTGAAATTGGGAATAACTAAGGTTTTTGTTTTAATTAGAAATGAAAGAACAACAAAAGCCACAATCCACATCATCACGCATTGGATCTATATAAAGTTCTCTATCAAGACCTACTGTTGTACTATTAATTGGTTGTTATGACAAACTTATTGCTAGAGAGATAGTGTATTTCTCGTGGAATAATTGTGTAGATTATGTGGGGCTAAGCTTATCTCGGTGGATTGGACCGTGCAAATGGATATGTTGAGTCCCATGTTGATCATATGATTTGTTCATTTAAAGGTTCATGCGTAAATTCGTTGTGAACACAATGAAAACCTGATATCATATCTTGGTGGATTGGACCGTGCAAATCGATGTGTTGCTCACCATGAGTCCCATGTTGATAATATGATTTGTTCATTTGGTAAGGTTCCTATGTAAATTTGGTGTGAACACAATGAAAACATGATATCATACTCGTTACCCTGTGACTTTATCTCATTTGGTTTCAAAATTCATGATTAAGTACAACAGTTGTACGTATCTATCTTCAGAAACATAAAAACTTCATTGACAACAAAGCACAGTAGAATAAGTAACATATTAACATACCCGGAAAAAATATTAACCACGTAAACTAAAGCAACGAAATTCGAATTAGAACAAATAACAAAAAAAGCTGAAAATTACTTGAAAGAGCTTGTCTAAACTCTACACGATGCTGAAATTGAATCAAAATGACAGCAGCGGCTTCAATGCTTGGGTTTGATCTCTACTTCAAGACTTATCCGGTATCAAAAGGAAAAGAGAAGTGAGGTTTGGGATGAGTTCGTGAGAAAGCTGCGGCAGAAGTTTCCATAGAAATAGCTCTCTTCACAACTCCATCCTGAACTAAAGAAAAAATACAATGGTGAATGGAGTCAGCCAAGAAACAAAAATCAAACTACCAAGGAGAAGCCATAGCCGTAAGATCTTTAGAGCCTTCCATCTGTTGGAAAAGTGACGGATCCCGTCTACATCTCCTAGAAGACAAACGTTCTCCTAAGTCCTAAGGAGAGGAAGTTGCTGGCTTGCTGCACACTTGTCAGAGAGAGAACAACAAGTTATGAGGTAATTTAAGCTTCCAAAGGTCCATATGAAAGAAGACAGATCATGGCTAATGGAGGGTGAAAGCGAGGGACCATGCACGAGAGAGTAAGGGAACATAAAAGAGTTTGCAATTCCCTGATTAAGAGCTGGTATGCAGAAACTAAAGTGAAATGCTCATTCCAGTATCACCTCAAATGAGTCTATCTGGAAAGCCAAATAGTGATATAAGGATGGCTTCCAGAAGGGAAGTACTTCTCTCACCAGATTTTCATTCCAAAGATTAAGATTTCAGAGGAAAAGACAATTCACTAGAGCATTTAAGTGCCAAGTCCGGAAGATTGAAGATTTATATCATCACTGCTAGATTGGCTAAGATGGACGATGGAAACCAGGTGTCTGACCAGAGGAGAATGTTATAACCGTTGTTCACTTGCCATCTAAGACCCAATTTTAACGCTTACCCACGGACCCCACCTAATAGGATGTTTCTTGAATTCCATGAACAATTAGCAGCACTGCAGCAGGGTAACTTGCGGGAAAGTAGAGTTGGAATCTACCCTGAAAAAACTGAGAGAAGAAAAAGAGAATCACTATGAAAAACAATTCTCCAGCCCTGGTTGACTAGAAGAGCTTGTTTTAGAGACTCGGATATCTCATGCCCAGGCCCCAAGTTTTAAAAAGGACATAAGCGATCCCAAGATTACCAAATGGATGGATTTTTTATCACGGTTCCATGGCCAAAGGAAAGTGGAGAACATGGAGGAAAGTTTATTACCTATGATGCACCGACAACTCTAAAGGTCATTGTATCGCCATGTCAGACACGGGGCACGGCTAGAAACGTGTCGACACGCCACGTGGCGTGTCCAATAATTAAGTTGATTTTTTGTGGGGGACACTTGGGGTACATGAGAGGACACTTCTGGGACACATTAAGGGACACAATGAGGGTGTAAATGTATTTTTTTATTTTTTGGGGGTAATTATGTTATTACTCAAAAAAGGTGGTTTAAATGTAATTAATCCTTAACAGGAGAAACCCTAACATCATACTGTTCTCTCTCTCTCTCTCTCTCTCTCTCTCTTGTGGTAGGTAGGTAGGTATGTATAAACATGTATATTGATGTATCAATTACCACAGCAACAGTTTATATAACTTTAAATGCCCTACAAACTCTCTTGCGGTAGGGAGATAGGTATGTATAAACATGTATAATTGATGTATCAATTACCACAGCAACAGTTTATATAACTTTATATGCCTATACAAAAAAAAAAGTATCAGTTTATATGTCATGTATAATACTGATAGTCTTATGGTAGTAATGTATATGTACTGGTAGTTAATATAGCTTGTACATCTTATATTTTGTGGTATAGCTCGTATGTGTCAATTTAAATATATCACTCATATAGGACATGTCTTCCTTTTGTTTGAATGGTATTGGCATTTGGTCCTGTCCATTTCATTTTGTTTACATTTTGCAATTTAAACTTGGAAAAAAAAAAGTATATATACACACACCCACGTGGCGTATCCCCCGTTGTGTTCGTATCCCCATTTTTTTAGAATTCTCGTGTCTTGTGTCCGTGTCTGTGCTACGTAGTTTATTACCCACGTGTTTTAGGAATTCGTAAATAGAGATATAGAAAATGAGCGAAGAGGAGAGAATTAAATTGATAAGAGTGAACCTACCAGCCTTATTCAAAAAACAAGCCATCCAACCTTGCTACCTTTTTTGGAACTCCCAACTGACTGGTGTCAAAGATCTCTTTTTTGTTGCTCACAATGTCTAGATTCACCCCCAAATATATACCAATCTCATTGGGGACAGGAATGAGGAAGTAAGAGAAGTGACCAAAGAAGGATGCAGTTAAAAAAAAAGTGACAAAAGAAGGCTTGACTTTTTAAGGTTAAGGAGTCAACTTGATCAAAAGAAAGCTATCGTTAGGTAATCAAAAGATGCATGATTGGGAGAGCTTCTCTAGATGTTTTAATGCCTACAAGAGAACCATGCCTGTGAAAGAGAATCAAATGACTAAGGATAAAGAGGATCACCCTGCCTAATCCAGTTGGGAGGAAACCATAAGCACCTTCTCCAATAAAACCCGATGAATTCTGTCAAAGGTCTTGCTCATATCCAATTGAAAGAGGCATAAAAAGTATTGGAGAAAGTTTTTGATCGAATGAAGTGAGTTGAATCCTGGAAAATTGAAATGTTATCATTGATTAATCTAGCAGGAATGAAACCAATTTTTTTAAGAGAAAAACAAGACAATCTATAAGCTATACAATTTTTAAGGTAAATATTCTGAGAATTTTTCTATATGTAAGAATTCCACTTGTAATTTACAGAATAGAACTTTCAAATCATCAAAGAAGTGCATGGTGAGCCCATGGTTTAGACTACATTGTCGAGTAAACTTCCTTAATTTGCAAGAAGATTCATTTCTGAACAATGCATGATGTATTATTAAGGCCCCCAGAGGCATTGTCTTTCTCATTCACAAGAGGGGGTGAGGTGGACAAAAGTGTGCGAGAGGACCAATGTTCCTAGGGCATTCAATAATTATTCGCAACAATGCGGTCTAGTTTTCTAAGAATTAAGTACATGTTATTTCTATAAGTTACAAAATTTTTTGTTTTGTTTGTATTACTAGCTTGCGTTTGTTTACACAGGACAAAAGGTCCAGCAGTGGTTGGTTGGGACCGGTGGTTCCAAGGTGCCCATGGCTCACGTGGTCGCAAACGGTGGATATGAAGCTTCCAAACTTCATGAAATGCTTCTGTTGGATTTTACAATTTTTTCAGGGTATTATATTGAAAACGATTACTAGTGTAATGCAGAGCTCGAACAGCTTATGTCATTGGCAAGTGCAAGCCAAAGCAAAAATTGTAAGAGAATTTCTAATATATGCTTGGTATAGCAATCAACCGATTTTAGATGAATTTCTCATCTAGATAAACATGAGTTAAATTCGATGGGATTGTTTGTACTACAGTTTACCCGTGAACAAGAATTCTGGAAACTACTTTGCTTCTTGTATGCCAATGGGCCGAAATTATAGAGAAAAGTGCGCCTAAGTGCATTTGTGGTCCAGTTATTCTAAATATTTGACATGTCTCAAATTGAGTACTGCTGCAAAAGGAATTGCATCGGCGACTTTCATTTTAACTTGTCACAGTTATTATAAATATTCGACATATCTCTAATTGAATACGAATAAGGTCTGTAGTTGCTCTGATTCATACTTTTCCTTGTTTTAGATTTTGGTTTGTAAGGCTCATGGCCCTGGTTCTGTTTTTTTAGTCAAGCGGAAAATCTTTTATACGGTTTTTATTCATATATAACTGCATCTGTTTGTCCTAGAAAAAAAAAGGTCTGCAGTCACAAAATGAATCAGATAGCTGAAAAGTAGAAACCCACACAATGTATTTGATATTTGTTGAAGAGGATGGCTAGTTCTTATCTACATTCTCTCTAAAAGGATAGATACAGCAATTTGGAAATCAGAGCCAAGGAGCAGTACGACAGCCAGTACCGATATTATTGTAAGGATTCAAAATGCACCACTGACAGTTCTTTCCCAAGTCAACCGAGCAGTCCATACGAACAAAGTTGCTAGCAAATTTGGTGTTCCATAGATTAAACAGGAATACTATAAAAAGCATCCAATTAATAGCACAACATAGAACTAACCCCTAACTAGCGCATTCCAACCGATGGCACATTTTAGCACGCGCTTGAATGACAACATTTCAATTGGTCGGAAGGAATTCTAATTCTTTCATAAAAAATTGACGCTTCAAAGTTGGGTTTCCTAGTGTCGTATGGAAAAGCAGCCCAGAACAAGTTCATAACGGCCATTACCCAACGTTGGTTTGACAACTTGTGCTGTGACGGGCAGCACCCTTGGACAAAGGGATTCAGTGTGCCAAGATAGGACAAGGCTCCATTGAAACATCGAATGCCTCTAGTTGATCAAGTGAAAACAGGAATCATTTCCTTCTCGATGCCCTTGTAAACATGTCTCTGATATTTCTTGAATCTGTCTCCACTTTTGCCTTTTTAGTTTGCCTAGCACTCCTGGTAGTTTTCTTGTCACTCCCATTCTTTTCCTGGCAAAGAGTGAAAAGCAGAGGAAATTATAAATCTCAAACATGAAAATTAACAACTTTAGAGCAACCCCCTCCCCCCAAAAAACTCAATCAATAAGCAAAACATCATTCTACAAAACCCCGAATTAAACCTCATTTGAAACTGCATAGCACTTCCAAGGGCACAAAGCAAAGGCATAGGAAAAGATGGAAAACAAATAAGACACTTTACAAGAACAGGTAACTTAGGGTTTTGACATTGCAAGTCAAAGATGAGCTTTTGTTTACATAGCGGAGCAGTTAATACTTATTATTTACACCTGTACAGGCTCGAAAGACGCAGGACCGTTTTCCATCGCAATTGGGAGCACTTCAATATCTGCTGTCTTAGCTGCTTGTAAATCTAACCTGGACGTGACAATTTAAAGATGTCATTGGATCTGCAATGCATTATATTCCAGGCCTGTAAAAATAATATTAATCTTCTGTTTATAACTACTTTTTTTTTTAAACTAACAAAAAGCCTTCCGTTTATAAATGGAACATAATCCAATATGGAAATTAATCGTAAATAAAACAGTTAATGACAACAAATTACTTTAGATTGCTGCACAGGAGCTCCAACCATGGCTCTTCCTTCAAATACTCGCCCAATACTGAAACTGCATCAGTTACTGCACCATCGAAAGATGTTTGTTACTCATAGTCAAGAGACTCCTCATCTGATGATGATCGTTGCAAAAATTGCGCAAGACAGCAAAAGAGTTCTCTTCACGAGCCATTGCAAGGTCAGCAGAAAAGTGATTTTATGATATGTGCAATATTGCCACCGTTCGCTGAAAATTCCTTCCACTTCAGTTCAGTACCCTTTGTTCATAAAATATTTATACTTTGGCAGTTCCAGACCAAAGTAAGAAATTTTGCCTATCCATATTTTTCCCTATTTCTCTGTCCCACCAGCCTCACCCTCTCTCACTGTATAACACTTCTATATGTAGGTCCACACGTGTGTGACGATGAGGAATCATATGCTTTACTAAGTTTCATATATTGACTGGGGGCAATTATAGCATATTGAAATATGTTGGCCTGTTGTTACAGATCATCACACATTCACACTTTCATAAAAGGGGATACAGTCGCAATGACGTTAGGCCTGGTTGGTAGACTAATGTGTTCATACTTTGGCAGAACTCCCATATAATGGCCACAATCATACACGTTCCTTACTTCACAAGTTTAGACTCAAGCTAGTCAAAAGGGATTAGAGTCAAGCACATAAGGTCTAATAATAGCTTTCGTTTGAGGTTTCAGAGCTCCTGCCTTCATAATTAGATGGAATCTCTCAACCAGAGTATGATTTCTTGTTTACCTTTAGTCAACCTATTCAACATTTTCCAGTACGAGGCCAATGCACCAAACCTTATGCAGCATGTTTAAAAGTACATACTATTACAAGTAGAGTACAAAGAGTCAAAGATACATGCTGTGTGCACACCGCTGTCCTCAATTCCATCTTACTAGCCTAACCAAAAGAGTCGTATAACCCCCTAACCAAATCTGTTCCAAATTTTAGTAGTCTCAGGAACTCGCAAACAAAAACTGATAGCTAACATTTGGAAAAGAAAAGGTTCAAGAAATATATTTTCATCTAAAACCATACATGTGTCCTTTTCATCCCGTGCAGCATAGTTCTTATCCAATGTGAGTAGAGTCCGCTTTAGTTGGTCTACCTACAAAGACAGGTTCCAAAACATGAGAGAGGCCTTTTACTAGAAAATGAGATGTTCCATGATTTTGTTCATAATAAAATAACTAGATATTCAAAATGCGAGATAAACAGAAAGAAGAAAAAGAACGAGCCAGCACCCATAACATTACACCAGAGATGTTTATGGCCACATTACTAGAAGCTACAAAACGAAAGGAAGTCATCTGGTCAATAGCAAGTAAAAACTATAGAGATACTACAAAGATTTGCAAGCATTATTTTCTCCAATTGCCCACTTGATAACTGAGAGGGGTTCCGTCGTCTTTCTCTATTTTCACTCTTACAGTAGGTAGATGCAAATGAATGATCTGGGTTGGATCATCTTTCTTCACTCTCACCATGATGGGTAAGTGAACTACAAGTATATATGAGGATAAGTCCCCTATCTGCCTAGGACTAAATAAATGGTTTTAACCATCTTCCACCAGAGTATAATAGGCTCGACATAAAGCTTTAAGGTTGCACCATAATCAAGCCACCTAGTATTAAAAGGAACTTCAGTTAGGATTGATTTAAAACATACATAAATAAAATTCATAGTTTTCTTTTCAAACCATGCCCTACATTTATGACAGCCCTTGTGATAGTGTCCCATCTTTTTATGAAAGTGGCACCTATCACTGTATTTTCCCTTCTTGCGAGTCCCAGAACTGCTAGTAGACTCATTAACCTTAAATGGTCGTCTATGCGTGCCATTTTTGAGCTTCTTTCCATCCTTTTTGGCTTCATGACTTATGAAATGAAGTGAATGATGTTTCTTTCCACTCTCTCTCCAGTATGCTCCTGCACAAGCATACTAGCCAACTTATTCATATTCCACTTGTCTTTCATAGTGTTCTAGTTACTCAAAAATGGCTCAAATTCAGAAGACAAGGATAAATAATTCAGGACAATTTTGACGAAAGAACTCGTCCACATTCATTTCCAATAGTTGAGCAACCAAATTAGTCATTTCAAGAACATGTTCATGCATCTCATGCGTATTGCTCATGCATCTCATGCGTACCATCGTACCTCATGGTAGTAAGCTTTGCCATAAGTCTCCCTCCGAGGGACTTGACTGCAATTTTGAAACGTTCTTCCACATTTTTCAGGAATTCCCTTGCATTTTCAGTTTTAGGAAAGGCTAATTTGATGTTGTTCGTGATAGTCATGCAGATAAACATGACAAATATATTCGACCTTTTTATGCTTCATGCACAAGGTTTGTTTCTCTACAGTTGAAACCAGTAATAGTAGGGGTTGCACAGCTAGGATTAGTAATAGCAGCGACCTTAGAGTTCGAGTCAATCACACCAACAGGTGCCAAATTAAGATCTAACACTCCACGGTAAAATTTCATCCGTTCTTTCCAATCCGAAAATTTCCATTTCCATCAAGAGCGGAACAGATGAAGCATGCGAATGTAGCAAAGTACGAAGTGAAGCTCCAATACATAATTCATGCCCATATAAGTGGTTACTAAATCGGAACAGGATAATTAGTGAGTATTCACAGTTAAGATTGGACTTAATTCCAAAGGTGAGTCTTACTTGATTAAGGATATTCATCAGTTAGTCCTATTGGCAATAGAGAATCACTATAATGGTTGATAGTATGCCATTAGATTATTCCCAAAGGTAGATCACAGTAGTCCTATTATTTATCGTGTTTCGCATGTTTTTTATAATTCAAAGCACTAATGTACTGAGCATGAATCATGTATTGCAGCTTCAGTTCCCATTTCGCCACATTCGCATGCTTCGTCTGTTCTGCTCTTGACCGGATTGAATTTTCCAGATTGGAAAAAACGTGTGGACTTTCACATTGAAAGTTAAGCAGTAAGGGTCAATGCTATTCCTTATCCAAGCAGTGCGACCCCTACTATTACTGTTTCCAGCGGTACATAAACAAACTATGTTAAGAGCATGGAAAAGTTCGAACAGACTTTTTTTTTTTGATTGGCAAGTTCGAACAAACTTTGCCTTGCATGTATGTGAATGACCATAGCAAACAACATCTGACCAAACCTTCCTCAAACTGAAAATGTGAGGGAATTCCTCAAAAATGTGGAAGAACGTTTCAAACTACAGACAAGTCCCTTGGACGGACAGTCGAGTAGGATGCATTAGCATGTCCTTGAAATGACTAATTTAATTGCTCAACGAAAGAATTTGGGAAGGAACGTGGATCAATTCTCTCCTCTAATTTGTCCTGAATTTTTTATTTGTCTCCTCAATTTGAGCCATTTAATTTGAAGTACTATGACACTATGATATAGGGGTGAGCACAAGGGCGGGTTGGGTTTGATCTCGGCCTGCCACCCAACCTGGTAACGTCGGGTTGAAGATTAGGAAACCTGATTTCGACCGCGTACTCTATGGAAACCAAAGGAATCGGGTAGCTTGGGTTTCGGTCAGATGGTCGGGTAAACTCTTTTTTACCCCTCTGGCTAAACTCTTTCACCCTTTGGGGTGCAACCAACCAAAAATAGGAAATTAAATCACAACAAACCCTCCCAGAGAGGGAAAGATTAACTGAAGCAGTAAAAGATGGGGGAGAGAAGAATCGATGAAGGAGAGGAGGGAGGAGTCAATGGACATGCAGCACTCTTTGGAGATCGGAGGGGCTACAATGGGGTGAGAATGTGAATCGCATAAAATCAGTGGCAGGGATTTGGAAGAATCGATGAAGGAGAGGAGAGAGGAGTCGATGGACATGCAGCACTCTTTGGAGATCGGAGGGGCTACAATGGGGTGAGAATGTGAATCGCATAAAATCAGTGGCAGGGATTTGGGTTTGGGAGAGAGAGAGAGAGAGAGAGAGAGAGAGAGAGAGAGAGAGAGTAAAGTGGGCTTTTTTCTTTTTGCTTACAGACAAGAGCTTTATTACTGTGCAGGGAGGAGAAAATGAGAAATACTATATTGGGAGTAGATTTGAATGGATACGCATTGCAAGAGGACAAAGGGATTATCCCCAAAACAAATGAAATTGAGACAAGTGTAAAATTAAAGGGGAAAGACTGAATCAAAGTAACATGTTCTCTGTCAAAACCCAAGGGAAAATGGCCACATAGTGTAACATGTTGGTCAGATCAGGTTTCCATCGGGTAGATGCATAAAAAACCAACAACTGACCGAAATTAAATTGCGTAGCACTTTGTTTCGCCCGCAGCCGACCGATGCACCTGTCCAACTCAACCGATGGGCTTTGGATCGGTTCGGATTGGGGTGGGGGTCCGTCTGGTCCGTGGGTTTTTTGCTCTGCCCTACTATGAAGTACAAGTGGATTAGGAATGAGATGGCAAGATTGAAGCAAATGAAACATCATATCACTTCATTTCATAAGTCATTAAGTCCAAAAGAATGGAAAGAAGCTCAAAAGGGCACAAAGAGAGCACCATTTAAGCCTAATGAGTCTGCTAACAATTCTGGGACTCCCAAGAAGGGAAAAGGCAGATATAGGTGTCACTTCTGTAAAAAGACGGGACACTATCATAAGGACTGTCATAAACGCAAGGCATGGTTCAAAAAGAAAGGTATACATCTTACTTCTGCATGTTTCAAATCAAACCTCAATGAAGTTCCTTCTAATACTTGGTGGCTTGATTCTTGTGCAACTGGTCATGTTTTCGATACGATTGCACGGATACCTTGTAATCCAGAACATAAATCCAGATGAAAACTTTTTGTTTGGAGATAATGAATGTTTATTTTATCGGTTATCATGAAAAATCCAAATGGTATAGGTTTTACTGGCCTAATAATAGTACAAGAATTGTAGAAACTGGAAATGCCAAATTCATTGAGAATGGTGAAGTTAGAGGGAGTAACGAACCACAGGAGGTGATATCCAAGTTAGGGTACAAGTTCTCTTGCCCATAACTTCGAAAGAAATTATTGTTCCTGTAGTTGTTGAACAACAAATGAATGATGAGCCACTCCCTACAGAGATTGTCACCAACAAAGAAGTTGTAGTGATGTCCTAATCCACAAAAGCTGCGGCCTATGAGCCTACCTATAGGTTTTTTTTTTCAACCTACTTGCTTCTAACATCTTATTGCTTTTGGTGCTAGGGTGGCCATACCCATCCTCGGAAGACATTTGAAAGATCAAGAAAAAGTGAACAAAAAAATTAGAATAAAAACCTAGCACCCTATATGTAGGAGGGGAGATTAAAAAAAAAAAAGTGAATACAAAATATCACAAAGCATCATACGACAAATGTTTAAAAGCTTAAATCGATAAGACAGACCTTGTAGTTCAACCAAGCCAACACTTTAGAATCATTAAGCCGAAAAAACTTCATCGATCCAATTTCTGCACGAACAAGGACAAAAAAAGAAAATTAAGAGTCTTTTGATTTCCACTTTGTTTAGTTGGGAGTCGAGGGAGAGCAGCCCAGCATTGAATCAATTCTTTGACATGGTGAATATATATTCGGTATCTTGAATATATATTCTGTATCTTCTTGTAATATGCTATTTTAGGACATGTATCGTAATCAAATCATAGAATAATCATAGGGTAATCATATCGTAATCATATCATAGCATAATCATAGGGTAATCATATCGTAATCAAATCTTGTAATCTTGCTTTCTTAGGCATAGCTTTACTCTATTTAAAGGTGTACTCACCTCATTGTAATTCATTCAGAAATAACATTCGTATTTTCCGTCTCTGTTTCTCTATTTTCTATCATGGTATCAGAGCGGGTTCCGAAACCCTAACCCTGCTTATCAATTAGTATTCTATCCTCAGATCTCTCTCCCTTTGTCAACTACTGTCGTTCCCTCTCTCTTTTTCAGCAACCCAAATCACAAGAAACACCCACAGCAGTTGACACTCTTCCCTCTCCAACCGCCTGTGACCTACCCACACTCCGACAACCTCCAACAGCACTTGTCGGCACTGTAGTAGCTCCGGCAACCTCTGTTACAACTCCGACAAACCAGTCTACAGCAGATTGGTACTCTGGTATTCTGTTTCTTTTTTGACTGCATTTCTCTGTTAGCATCATGTCTGGCAAAAAAATCAGGCTATTAGTGCTCGTTTGAGCGGTAACAACTATTCCTACTGGGCTCATGTGATGAAAATTTTTGTTGTTGGTACAGAGACGTGGGGATACGTAGACGGTTCTACGCTACCTCCTTCTGATACAAAAGACCCAGGGTATGCCATTGCATTGGAAAAATGGAACACAGGGAATGCACAGATTTTGACTTGGTTTCACAACTCCGTAGAACCAAGTATTGGCATGAATTTTTCGAAATATAACACAACAAAGAAAGTTTGGGATTATCTACAAGCTCTGTATCTTGAATCAAATTTTGCTAAACGATATGAGCTTGAAATGTCCATCCGAATTACCACCCAAAACAATAAATCGATTCAAGAATTTTATAACGAAATGACTACTTATTGGGATCAGTTAGCTCTCATGGAACCTTCAGATTTGCAGCTACTTGATAGTTATGTCAGATTTCGTGAGGAGCTACAACTTGTTTAGTTTCTCATGGCCCTTCGGACTCAGTTTGAGCCTCTTCGTGGGGCTATCTTGCATCAGTCTCCATTGCCCTTGGTAGATGGTGCTGTTCATGAGCTTATCGGTGAGGAAACGAGGTTCAAAGTGGCTAATCTTGCACCTCCCTCACAGTCTGTCTTTGCAGCTCCATTTGCTCTATCTGGCCAGTATCCGGCACATCACTCGCCCACTCCAGCATCTCATCCTGTCCAATTTGCAGCCAAGCCAAGGCCTCAAATTCCTGAAGATGAATGCAACTATTGCCATCAGAAGGGTCATTGGAAGCATCAATGCCTTAACCGTCCCAAGCCAAAGGGACGAAATGTTACTCAGTCGACTAGTTCTCACGCCCCACATCAGTCTCAGGCACCACAGCAGTATTCTCACCCTCCTGCAGCCTTGGCAGCACCGGCCTCTAGTAGTGCACCTCCAGAGTTTGATTATGAGCAATTTCAGCAGTATCAGGCTTACATGGAAGCCATTCGAGGGCCCCCAAGCTTCTGTCATGATTACCACTCACTCAGGTTTGTGTGGTTCTCCCACCTCAAGTATCCAACCCACCACTTGGATCTTTGATTCTAGCTCTTCTCATCATATGACTCCTGATATGTCTCTTCTTAGTAATTGTGTGCCACCTGCTTTTCCTATTAGTATTGCCACAGCCAATGGTTCTCCCATGCATGTTGCTTCTATTGGTTCCATTCTATCTTCTACTGCACCTTCACTGTCTATTCCTAATATCTTTTACGTTCCAACAGATGTCTTTGAGCCTACTTTCAATTAGCCAATTATCCGACTCTCGTTCTGATGTTGTTTTCTCTTCCTCTGGTTGTGTTGTGCAGGATCGGGATTCCAAGAAGCAGATTGGGGCAGGCCGTAGAGTTGGTGATCTCTATCTTTTGGGGCACTTGCATCTCCCAATAAAACATTCTTCCACTACTGCGTCATCTTTTTGTTTAGATCATAAGTCATCTCCATTTTATCTTTGGCATTCTAGATTAGGACATCTGTCTAGTGAATGTCTAAAACTTTTAGTTAAGTCAGGTCATTTGGGTCATATTTCAGTCAGTAATATTTCAGAATGCAGTGGCTGTAAGTTTGCAAAAATGCCAGCTTTACCTTGTAATAAACGTACTTCTGTTTCTATCGCCTTTTCAGCTTGTTCACACTGGTTTATGGGGTCCTTCTCCGGTTGCTATTAAAGGTGGTTTTGTCTATTATGTCTCTTTTGTGGATGATTTTAGTCGGTATACTTAGGTTTACTTAATGACACACAAATCTGAGTTCTTTACGATTTATAAGAATTTCCATGCCATGGTTCAAAATCAATTTTTACATCGGTTAAAATTCTTCGGTCTAACTTGGGTGGGGAATATTCACCCTCAAAGTTTCATAAATTCCTAGATTCGCTCGGGACTATCCACCAATTGTCTTGCACTGACACTCCTGCCCAAAATGGTAAAGCTGAAAGAAAACATCGTCACCTTCTTAATACTGCTCCGTCTATGCTCCTGTCTCCCTCCGTCCCGTCCTATTACTGGGGAGAAGCTGTTCTCACTGCAGCGTATCTGCTGAATCAGATGTCCACCCCTCTTCTCTCTAGTAGCTCTCCTTATGAGCGGCTTTATGGTCAGGTTCCTAATTACTCTTTGGTTCTACCTGTTTTGTTCTCCTTCCCAAGAAAGACTGCACTAAGCTCAGCACCCCGCTGTGTCTTAGGTGTTTTTTTGGGGTATGGCATTAATCAAAAAGGGAATCGGTGTTATGATCCTGTGACCAAAAAGCTTTATGTTTCAAGGCACGTTGTCTTCTTAGAGCGTCTTCCCTATTTTACTCTTCCACCTTGCCCTACTCCCGTAGCCAAAGAAGACTTGATCCATATTGACCCCTTTCCTATGGATATGGATGTGCCTCCTGAAGAGTACACCTCCACTCTTAAGGTATCTGATATTTCTACAGCCCCCTCAGCATCACCTCGTTGTGCTCCGATCACCCAGGTCTACACCCATCGTCCAACTTCTACAACTGCTCCCCAATTTGCCTCCGCGGATCCTGATCCGTCTGCCCGCCGGTATCCTGTCCGCGACAATCGTCAACTGGTAAAATATGGCTTTACTAATACCTGTTTCTCATCCTCTTATCAATCATTCATTTTCCGCATTCACACTTATTTTGAGCCTAGGTCCTATAAAGAAACTTGCAATGATCCCAATTGGGTGGATGCCATGCAAGCTGAACTTACTGTTCTTGCTCACAATCAGACTTGGGAGTTGGTTTCACTTCTGGATGGTAAGAATCTAATTGGTTGCAAATGGGTCTACAAGGTTAAGACTCATTCTGATGGTTCTTTAGAACGGTATAAAGCCCGCTTAGTTGCTAAAGGGTTTTCTCAAGAGTATGGAATTGATTATGAGGAAACTTTTGCCCCCGTTGCCAAATGACCACTATTCGCACCTTGATCTCAGTGGCCGCAGTGCACTAGTGGCCTCTTTCTCAGTTGGATGTAAAGAATGCTTTTCTCAATGGCAATCTCTCTGAAGAGGTTTATATGCGGCCTCCTCCTAGCTACTCTCATCCTTCCGGTATGGTTTGTCCCTTGTGTCGTGCTCTCTATGGCTTGAAACAGTCCCCTCGCGCTTGGTATTCACACTTCCAGGATGTTGTTCTTCAGATTGGCTTCACACCTAGCATGCATGATTCTGCTCTATTTCTCCGTCGCACCTCTCATGGCCTGGTACTTCTCTTACTTTATGTTGATGACATGATCATCACTGGTTCTGATTCTACTGCTATTGTTAAAGTCAAAAGTCATCTCTTCCGTGAGTTCGAAATGAAAGACTTGGGCCCGCCATGTTATTTCCTTGGTATTGAAGTTGCTTCCTCTCCTCAGGGGTATCTTTTGGGACAGTCCAAGTATGTTACGGATATTCTTCGCCGTGCTTGTCTCACGGATACGAAGACTGTTGATACTCCCCTTGAACTTCATGCCAAGGTCTCTGCCTCTGATGGTGTCTCCCTTGAGGATCCTACGGAATATCACGAATTGGTGGGTTGCTTGGTTTATCTTACTGTTACTCGCCAGCTTGCCCACAACTCGGTCTTCCATGAGCGCACGAAGCACATTGAGATTGATTGTCATTTCATACGCAAGCATCTCCGGTCTGGCACCATTGCTTTACCCTTCGTCTCCTCCACATTGCAACTGGCTGATTTCTTCACGAAGACTCATACTGCTACTCATTTCCGCTTTCTCCTTAACAAACTCTCGATACTCTCTGCCCTTGCACCTTGAGTTTGAGGGGGTGGGGTTGTGAATATATATTCTGTATCTTCTTGTAATATGTTATTTTAGGACATATATCGTAATCAAATCATAGAATAATCATAGGGTAATCATATCGTAATCATAGCATACCATAATCATAGGGTAATCATATCGTAATCAAATCTTGTAATCTTCCTTTCTTAGGCATAGCTTTACTCTATTTAAAGGTGTACTCACCTCATTGTAGTTCATTCAGAAATAACATTAGTATTTTCCGTCTCTGTTTCTCTGTTTTCTATCAGTTAGATATTTTTGGAGTTCAAAGGGGTGTATAGGTCCCTTTATAAGTTGGCATTTTCTTTTAGTTCCTCTCTTTCTTTTGTACATGGGTGGCATCCCTTGATGCATTTTCAATAAAATTTTGTCACTTACAAAAAAAGAGGGAGTGTTATTCATGAAATTTTACCAAGTCAAAAAGTACGAATTATGAGCTTCCAACTCTATCGTCATCTACTTTCTAGGACAACCATACAGTGATTAAAGATAATTACAGGACATCATAAAAGCAAATGACTTCACTTCTTAGGTTCATATGAGAACTGTAATAAGCAGTCTAAGTATTCTTCAACATGAGAAAAAACCCACATAAGCTGCCTAAGGTAAAAGTCAGTAATGGCTCTAAAGACAATCGTTCGCTTCAGAGAGATCAGATGACTTGTAATTTTGATTTTTCAACCTATAGTAGATAATCTTCCTAGTCCCAGGAGTCAAAGATTTAGTAGGAACCCCAAAATGGCATTCCCATATTGCAAATAAGCAATCCCAAGTCGATCCCTCTTATGGAAACACAATCAGCTTGGCCAATGTTGTAACTGGTTTTACTGAAGCTTTCCCAAGGACAATATGAACAAAAACTTCATACATCCACAGATGAAAATGTCACCAGACACTTAATTTCAGAAACACAATATAGCATATCAGCATCAGAACCTTATAGGCAGTGAAGTACCTTTAACATCACAAACTACTTGCATAGATGTCTCCGCAATGGAAAGTAAATATCGATATCCTGGATAGCCGTTGACAAAAATCATCTCATCTAGTTGCCTGAACTTCCCTGGGTCATCTCCCTTCTGCATTCATATCAAAGGTTACACAAATAATGCACAAACCCGCACGTAAGTAGGATATAAGCTACTGAAAAGCTGGGTATACCTTCATTCGTGCTTCCTCAAAAATGGGCAACAGGATGAACACGGGATCAATTGGAGTTGCGGTATATAGGCGGCCATCTGTCGCAAATAGAGATAAATAACCAAGTAAAAAAACATATTGTCGATGAGATTCAGAATAGCTGTCAAAGGCTTACTCAAGTGACATACAAAGCTCCTCCACTAACATGATATAGGGACAGCTATTGTAACATGAAGTTCCCATTTTTCTTCTCCAATGATGAGGCAAAACACATTTACCTATAGCAATACCTTCCGCCAAATATGGCATAAGGTCAAGTTATCGCTAAAATCTAGCAAGCCTTTTAGTTTCTAACTCACTCATGATGGGACCTGCATGGCAAATCTATTTGGCAGTTTGCGAGAAAAATAGAAGAAAAAACATTTGTACCGTAGGAGCAACATTCCTAACATTTTGAGATTATTCATTACTATAATATAGCAATAGCTAGTCATTTAGATATTGGACCGCTGGAGGTGCTCATAACTTACAAATCCAGCGAAAAGTCATGCACTGTTTGGTACCATATCTTCAAAGTACTTAAATGTAACTCCTTGTTTTTCTGATTAAAGCTGATGTAGAAAACATAGAAAATTATGATAAAGCAACTAAACTGGCACATCGTTAAGTATTCATCAAGGCAAAACACCAATGTCTTTTTTTGTTTTTTATTCTCATCTTGACAGACTATACATAGCATACACCTATGTACATGGAATGAATCACGTTTGTATAAAATTATCAAAAACAAAAAAGAATGATGCATGCTTACATTCATGTACATAGAAACAGTTAGGTGCATGTGCAGTATGCACCTAGAGATGAATACAGACAAGCGTTACTATAATGGAATGGAAACAACATGCACGAAAGCTAGTTTTTGAAGTGTAGGTTCTGTCACACTTACATATTGCCCATTACCTTTCTTACTTCCCAGCCAAGGAACCCTACTATATATGTTAACGCCCTTTCCTCTCCCTCGCTAGCCTCCTTCACCGTGGGGCCATCCATTCACTCAACTATCCCACTCGCATACTCGACTAGCCCAGTCCCCTCATCTACTGGCCCATACCATTTGTATATAACATTCGGACACTCGACTAGACATGGGACAAAACTCGCCTGTTCACCTATGAATGATGATCTACCTCACTCGACTTGCACTGCACATCTCTTCCTACACCTCTGAAATCTGCAGACGGAGCAAGAGTATGTCGAAGACCGGATCGTTCTGGTTTATCCGTAGCACTTGACCATCATCCACGGCCATACCTACTCTTCTGGCCTTCCACTGGATCTGCCGCTTCCATTTCTTGTATTTCGACTCGCCTCTGTAACTTCGCGTTCTCAAGCCGTAGATTCTTGAGCTCTTCAGACACCTTGGAGAATAACTTCTTGTAGTCGATGACATCCTCTCGCTCGGCCTCCTGAGGAGTAGGAGGAGCTTGAGGCCTTTCTGCTTACTGCGAACGAGGCTGCTGTAAAAATCGAGGTGGGTGTAGTGTTACGAGCACCGGACCAGGATTTTCCAATCATTGCTTATTATTTAGATGGGTCACCAGTTTCTTAAGAAAGATTTATGCCATCGGCTCTTGCTCCTTTCTTCGAGAAATTGCACCACGGGATTGTCCAGGTTCTTAGTTTTCATGGGATGGAAGCAGTTTCAGCGGCATGTGGGACATAGTTTCACACCTGTCCTCTCGCACACCATGCTCACTTGGCAGCACCTACCCAAAAGTCACACCCTATCTATCCTTGATACCTTGCTATATTCAATAGAACTGAAGCCATCGAACTAGCCCTTCAAGCGAGGGGTCCCTCACACTTATACATTGCACATGAATTGTAAGTGATGAGGTAACTAGACAATGTGGAACTTCATTTCACATGTGCATATTTGGGCAAAAAAAGCTACAAACATATTTTCCATCAGTCAAGTGTTTGAGAAAAACATCAAAGGATGCAATGCTATAATTGGAGTACAAGAAGTCAAGCCTAAATGCAATCAACAAGAGTAACCTTCATTATCAAACCAACAAAGGAGAAGGATAAAGGGCAAAAGCTAAAGACAACCCACAGGGCTGTCATTAGTGAGCTGCACGCCCCTTTTTGGCAACCAATTTAGTATAGGATTCAAAGTCATGTGAGCCTGTGTTGACAAGATTCAAATTGTTAATGCTGTGCTCTCTTTGTTTTTTGAAACTTTTTTTGAAAAATAATAGGGGTAATAAGTGAAGAAGGATAAAGAGAGAAATATTGGAAGTAGATAGAATCTAGGGGAAATTTTAAAAAAAATTCTTTTTGAGAAGTAAAGAGAACACAGCATAAGTAAATGACTAAACAAACCCAACTATTTTGTCACTTTATTCACTTTGCTGATTCATAGCCTTCACTCTTAGATCATTTGATGACTATCATCGGCCGACTAAATCTCTCTATGTCTATCCTATCTCCACCTCCGGCCAGGAGTCCCAGTGGTGGATCCAGGAATTTTTTTAAGATGGGTCGGGTCACTCATTTAGAACCAGCTCTATAAATTTGAAAGTTGTAGGCGAACTCACATCAATTTTTATTATTCAATTTGAAAATGAATATATAATATATCACGTATTTTTTTGTTAGTGTTAATTAATTTTGAGCTAACATAAAAAAATAAACAAATTGTAAAATATTAAAGTAAATAAACATTTTTGTTTATTTTCACGTAGAACTTATAGTTATCCTAATTGATTTGAGTAGAAAATAACATTAATTTTAATGGGTTTGTGGTGTACCAATGCTACATATGTTAGTTTAATTTTGGGTTCAAGTCGCAATAGACTCAAAATTTTGGGGGGAGAAGCGTGTTTTTTTAACTTCTGAAAAGACAAAAACAAAATTGTAAGTGATGGGTTTCGAACCTCCACCGTGCATGTGGAGGCGCCATACTTTACCACTGGAACAATAGAATAGGCTTGTGTATTTTTCAGGAGATTAAATATATATTACTTCCTCAAACTTGGGGGCCCTCCTTTGCAGCCCTATTTTCAGCTGGGTCACGTGACCCATCTGGGCCTACACTGAATCCACCCCTGGCCAGGACACAAAAACCAAAACATGACCCCAGCTAGGTTTTTTTCCCCTAATCGACAGCAACATTGTTACCAGACAAAAGAGGTAAAGAGCACACTTGGAATAAAACAAAACCTATTTCGTTTGGATGCGACTCTAAAATAAAACCTAGATTTTAAAGGGGCAAATAAGTTCAGTTATAACGTTTGGCAATTTCAGCATTGGCACCCCACCTCAACCACTCCAAATGATGTTGGCTTCACCACAACCATGTCACTAATTTAGAAATTGTGTTGCCTATTTACTGTTGTTTCCCATATTTCTCCATCGTACCCAGAAATCACAGGGTTCATCCACATTCGGCATTGCTGCCAAGTGCCTACCTCCACATGCACTGCATTAAATATAGAGGAGCCAATATCCACACTTCTTCACCCTCTCATCATGGCCTAATACCTATGCTCCTGAAGCACCTCACAATGAAGAGGTGAACCATACAGACTTCCCTGCCTTCAGAACATCACACTCAAGTGCACAAGGAAAGACCCCAAATTTCCATCAATTAAGTCTAAAGCTGACCTCTCAACAATGAAAGATATTTTGGTGGGAACTCCCAACTTCCAAATAGGCTTCACGGGAATGAGTCATTGTACCTCCCTAAAGAAGCTAGTGCAAAGATCCAATTGAGAATCTACCACTGCCACTTCCCCACTTTATCAAATCATCCCTGCATGTTACAGGCTCCATCCCATTTAATTAGTCAAAAACCTCACACACCGCCTCCACGGATAGGAATAACATACATTTGCTGAAACTGAGCACAACTTGATCAAGCGGAAAGACATAAACAATGTTTGCTAATTATCCTAGAAAAATGGAGAATTTTGCTTCTTTTCTTACTTATCCCGCAAAAAACCACGCTATCCAACAGTTTATATGCCCTATAAAAGGGAACATGAAAAAGGGAAGGTTCTTCGATCTGCCATACAGTTTGGACAAGACATGATAATGAAAAGGTATATAAATTGAGCACCGCCATTGTCAATCTTTATTCCATTTTTCAAGGCAACCAAGGAAAAATACCTAAATTGTGTTGTCAAAAAAGTTAAGAAACTTTCTGGTGGCTCGAAGAGATCGTAAGAAAGAAAAAGTAGTTAGCAAGGACTTCAGATACCTTCTTTCCTTAGTCAATAAAAAATCCCTTTAGATTTGACTGTAAGTCCCTCACATTTCAATTAGTTGAGGTTTTCCTAGCTCTCTTTTTCTTTAGTTCGCATGGAGAAGTGAAGAGCCTAATTATTTGGACTATATGCATATACTACGTTCATGCATTATGCATGGGAACTGTCTTGTTCCAGGAGACACCAACATACATTGTTTATGTCAATGCAAGGGAGCAATATTTATAACTCATGAGACCACGTAAATGTGAGACCTTCGCAAACGTAATCTCCCACAAACCAAGATCCGTAGGATTGCTTAAACCAGTGAATTTCTTGAAGACCACCATTGATCAAGAGGTAGCATGTACCGTTACCTGTCACATATATCATATATGAAGAATTATCAAAGCTTGCAGAACAAAAAATTAAACAACTGCTTTTTACTGCTGAAAATTTGAAGTATTAAGGAATTATATTTGATAAACATCCATGTGAAAGTAAAACTATCTTCCACCATGAAAGTATTAGGTGACAAGTCAAATCTCTCTCTCTCTCTCTCTCTCTCTCTCTCTCTCTCTCTCTCTCTCCACCTTAAAATTTGAAACCCATTTTCAGTCAACTTTAAGATTAAGCGAAAAGTGCTGATGCATTATTGCAGCCACCTAATGGTTTGAGCCCCTAATTACATTATTAAACAGGCCCAATTCATTACGAAAGAAATCAACAGCAATAAACCAATCTAATCACATTGTACCAAATTTTAACAGACAAAAGACGATGTTTGACATTATTATTGACCACAAAGCATAATGGAATTTGTTTTTAACTGATAGGGATGAACAACAAATGCTCACATTCTTCCAAATAATAAGAAAAAGACGTTATTTGGAAATTGGTTGATGAATTTACTCAGGGCAATGAATGGAAATGTAAATCATAATTGCAATCTAAAAATATAGAAGGTATGCACAACATTAAAATTTAACTAACTGATAATTGGAGGAATTATGAGATCATAAAAATGGGAACCTAGTTGTTGGACATTACCAGATTTTGGATGCCGAAGCGACAGCAATTGTCCCCCGCATTTTCCAGTCGCACTAGGTTCTGTAACATTGAGGTCAGTAGCTTAGATATAATCTAACTGGAAAACCAAAAAATTCAGACAATTAAATTAGATTGAGCAAAAGAACCGAAAAACAAAGAAAATTGTGTTCAACGTAGAAAATATATTACCATGTATCACAAAGAACAACTCAAACAAAGGGTAAGCAAAACAAGGAATGAAGGAAATATGAAGCATTCATTTGTTGGTTGCATAAATTACATGAAACTTCTTTTAGCTATTCAATCAGGTGCACATGTTACCCAGGTGTTTGACCTGCTACTTGCCTCTAGATTTTGAATTTACAACGGCACGGCCAGAACCACTTTAAAAGAGTACATATTCATGTTGCAACAAATACAGGAAACATCTTCAATGCTTCCAGTCACCTACAAGTAAATTCCTACCAAACTAGAGTCATGTAACTCACTAAAGTGTCCATGTTGTGAACACTTCAATCGAGGACTTCATACTTAAGTGACTCCCGACAGTAGAAACCCTTCTCATTGAAAAGATACAGTGCTCATTGACCTCCATAACAGAAAAAGAGAGAGCATGTTTTGCTAAATGTAGAATATATGGGGCGATGGAAATAAGATATGAGCACAACAAAAACCCTCGAAAAGAAGATAAATAAGCTGTAAACTTGCTTTTGCAGCTTCCATGTACCACTTATGGAGAGAGGAACTGCAAATTTTGCACAGGAACGACATGGATATTGCTAGATTGACTAAGGTCCAAGAGGATTGTGGAGGGACTAGCCTATGCTCTTCAAAGAATGTTGAGCCTTCCATGCATGAGTCATGACAAGCTGATTTGTGACATGTGGGATCTAAGTTCTAATTAAAAGCTTCCTCAAAGCTGAAGCAGTGTTTTCTCTGCTCTGGCAACATTTTGTTTGTCTTAGGGCCTTTTTGGTTAGTTCTTTGCTCTGTTGTGGTGTTTGTGGGATTTCAAAGCCATTCACTTTGATTCCTTATGGTTGCTTAATATAATCTAATTTCCAAAGAAAAAGATAACCCGTAACTCATACGACAAGGATGGGGAAGACGAAATTCCAAGCATGACCACTGTGTTAGGGGAGACAATTTTGAAGATGCAATGCAGATACTTGCATAGCATTATTTACAGCATTTCCAAGTCATAACAAACTCATATATGTGTAGTTCAAAAGTTTCCCCTTCAAATGCCACTTAAGCAAAGGAAGACGCTCTTCAATTTTTCATGTCTCATTATGCGGAAATGTCATACAAGTAGTCCGTGCAACATATATAGATAAGAGTTTGGTATAGTCTGATTTCCAATAATATTTCCTTTCCTGCCTCATCAATTTTTTAGAACATTTCTACTCTCTGATACCGAAAAATACAGAGAATTTCCAACCACATTATGAGGTGTACGAAATCCAAGGTCAAAGAATAAACAATACTATCAAAAAGGTTCAGACTTCACACTTACCTGGTGCAACAAGAAGACGAGTTTCATCGACACCTTCCCACCAAGACATGGAATCCTTAAGCAAATAACAAGAATCAATAAGCATTTTAGCTCCAGTATTTGGTGAAAAAATTCACATGACTCTCATAATACATAATAAACGTGAAGGTTTCTACTTCCGTTGCAACATAGCAATTGCTAAACCTAGGGTTGCAAACGAACTGAGCTGTTTGAGGCTATGCATGCTCATTGGGTAATTGAGCCGAGCTCGAGTTCGGAATCGGATTCTAGGCTTGTGTAGTAAATGAACCGAGCTCAACGCTTTAAAGCTCAGCTCGGTAAAACTTGGCTCGTTTTTGTAGACCCTCGGCTTGTTTATAGAGGCTAGTTTAGTAAATGAGTCGGGTTGGGCTCGTTTTTTGAGAGGCTTGTCTAGTAAATGAATCTGGCCCAGCTCCTTTACATATGAGCCGAGCTCGAGCCCAAGTTTTAGGCACGTTTAGTAAACGAGCCGAGCTCAAACACTACAAAGCTTGGCTCGGCTTGGCTTGTTTGCAACCCTATCTAAACCCCGATAGGCCATAACCGTCACACCAGTGTTGGTACTTTAAACCCCATACAACAAGCTAATAGAAGCAAACGGAAGCTGGAGAGCTCGTGACTCCCAATGCATTACACGCAGCCAAATACGCTACGATCCCAGTAGTGCCGGCCCCGGGCAGAAGCCTAGAAAGCAACTGCTTCGTGCCGCCGAATAACAAAATGCTAAAAACAGAACAGCCCCATAATAAAATATATACTCCGTATATGTATGGAACTCCGGCATCCCTCCTGGCGTGTGTGGATCGGACATCCCTTACGTTGTTTATTTACTAGACCCATAAAAGAAAACAGCAAGCAGAGAAAGATACTCTATATGACGAGAGAGAAGGACGTACCTGTTCGATTTAAGATTTTGGGGCGGGTTCTGAATCTCTGATTCTGGAGTGTAGAAATTAATACTATTACAAAACCCTAGAATTTGATCCTTTTTAGTAGTTACTGCCCGGAATTGTATTTTTTCCAGTTCAAATCCCTTTAACCATTAATTTAACGAAAATTCTAATAGTAAGGAAGATTTGCAGGAATCATGCAGGGAAAAATGTGTTTGAGCCCATTATGAGTCTTATAAAAATTTAGAAAAATATCTATAAATTTGTGAATATTATTTTATGGGGTCCTGTAAAAAATCAGGACCAACAGATATCGGTAAGTATTACTTTTAGATTTGTAAGGCGAAACTGCTTAGTTTGGCCCTATAAATTCAAAAGTAATATTTATCGATGTCTGTTGAAACTGATTTTTTATAAGACCCTATAAAATAATATTTAAAATTTATGAATATTTTTCTAGATTTTTGTGGAATCCGAAATGAGCCTAAACACGTTTTTTCTTGCGTGATTTTCTATAAATCTTCCTTGCAAATAGCAGGGCTGTTAATTTAACATCAATGTGGAGGTCCAGGTACATAAAACGAGGACTTAAAAAATATTTTGGAGCACTATTTTATTTTTGTGAAACAATAATTACTCTGCTTGATTCCTATTTTTTAGAGTAACTTTTAACTTTCGGCATAGTATTTAATAAATTTCTTTCTTTATCTCTTTTTACTCATTACCACTCAACTTTCAAAAATAACTTTCTAAGATGTAAACCAAACAAAGTCTAATAACCTTCCCAAATGGAGTAGAAAGACATGTTTTTTTACTGTGCACAGAATTTTTTATTTTTTAATCGGTATGCTTTATTTATTGCATAATTGACGAAACATTCAACCAACCTTCCAACTAACTGAACTAAGCTCAGATGGTAAAATCCCCCTCCCAAGTCATTGGAGCGCAAAGAGTCTTACTTGGCTATGAGCCATCCACATGTACAAAAATTAAAAATACTGTGTATTTTCTTTCATCTTTCTCTCCAAATTAAACAAGTTAATATCTAGAACTATTCGGGGAGATGAAGGCTTTGTTTAGAACTTACGAAAAAGAAAAGGAAAGAAATCAAACTTTAAAAAATTTCTCTTCCATGGATTGGTTTGGAGAAAAAAAAATGAGAGAAATAATAGTAGTATATTCAAGTTTTGTGCACACTAAAATTTCCCACCCATTTTTCTTCTCTCATTTTTTATAGGTTCCAAACGCAGCAGAAGTGCATGAGTAATTGAGAATAATGTGCAAAATAATTTTTCATTTTTACACTTTTGTAAGGGTTAAGGCCCACTCCATTTAAATTAGTGGACAAAGCTACCCCTAAAACACACGTATGCACTCTGCACAAACCGAAAGCCATGGATGCCGGTAACCACTCCCCATCCAACCACCACCAAACCCCCTCCCCCTCCCTCCCTCCCTCCCTCCCTCCCTCTCTCTCTCTCTCTCTCTCTCCAGAACATGGACTGCTGGAGGAGGTCATCGGCGAGGTTGAGGTAGGCGACGACGGGCTCTCTCTCTCTCTCTCTCTCTCTCTCTCTCTCTCTCTCTCTCTCTCTCTCTCTCTCTCTCTCTCTCTCTCCAGAACATGGACTGCTGGAGGAGGTCGTCAGCGAGGTTGAGGTAGGCGACGACGGGCTTGTCGTCGGAGGCAGGAGTCCAGGTTTGGACGAGGGAGAGGAGGTCGTCGACGACGTCGAGGAAGGCAGCGACAACAACAACGGAGTTAGAGCAGATCGGGCGGTAATGTAAAATGTCGTTGAATGATACCATCAAGGTTATAATACCGTTCCGTACCGCTCAGTACATACCGTTTTAGCTAGAATCCGGTACCTTAAACCCCATATTTCGTTCCGGTCTCAATATCGGTGCTTACCGGAGAATATCGGCGATTTCAAAAAATACCGACCGAAATGGTGTTACCAAGGATTTCGGCTGGTATTTTGCAAAGCTGGACCAATTGGAAAAAGAGAGGAAATAGAGGGGAAAAGAAGAAGATCGGAGCAGAGAACCTTAAAAAATGGTTGATCTGTGGGTGAAGTCTTCTTCTATCTTCAAATTTGCACGCCTCTTGAACCTTTGGTCGATCTTTCTTCACCAATCGTGTTCTAGTTTTCCGCTCCATTTTTAGTGGCTTTCCCTCGTTTTGGAAGATGGAAAGAGAACAAAAAAAGCAGGTTTGGATCTTTGGGAAGATAAACTGTTGGTTTTTCTCAAAAACCATTGCGAAAAATATATGGTTTAAAAAAATTGTTTCGGATCTATTTCTTACGTGTGCGTAAAGTTTCATGAGGAAGGGTTAGGGTTTTACCTTTTTGAAGTTCAAAAACAAAACCCTACTTCTGGTCATGAAACGGTTGATTCCTTCTTGCTCCTTATACCCCAAAAATCTTCAACCCTATGACCCAAGAGAATAATAGCCGATAGGATTTGTGGGAACCCTATAATATTTCTCCCCTCTATAATCACTCAATTCTCTCTCAATATCTTGTAGGAGGAAAAATTGTCGTATCCTACATGAGAGAATTAGAGATATATTTATAGGGATAAATTTACTTGGCCAATAAGTCAATCTCTTGTTGGGTTAGGGTTGGGACCTATGGGCTTCTTGAGCCTTAGCTAAAATTGGACTCACACTCTCTCATTTCTATGAGTGGTGGTCCAATTAAACCAAAATTAATTCCACTATATAATTATGGTTGAACTCTAGGCCTCAAGAATATTAATATATTGTTCCCAATAAATGCCAATACCGTAATGTCTGTAGAGACCCGTAAATTCGTAAAATTCATTTAAATGTTTTAAATGGAAATAAAACAAGAGGAAATCGATTTAGAACTTTGAGAATTGGGGCTAAAGTGATAAAGTGTTGCATTTAGAGGGGTGAAAGTGTGATTTGTGTGTTGTGTGCATATTTGTGTGTGGGATGAGAGGCAGGGAAATAATTTCCTCACTCTCTCTCACTCTCCCGTTCTCTTCTCTCTCTCGGTCTTCCTCTTTCTCACTCACCCTTACCAAATTTCAACCAAAATCACCCAAAACCCAACCTCAAAACCTTTTTCCCTCGCGTATTGCAGTTCGTATTGCGTTGGTTTGAGCTCGGTGGAAGCGTATCTCATCCGGTTCCAAGATTTGAGGCTAGGGCTTGGAGGATTCCTTTGATATCGTTCTTTGATCTTGAGGTAGGGAGTTCTAACTTGCAATATATGTTTATGACTTGTTTCTTGTACCTTGATTCCCATTTGTGATCGGTGTTGTTGTTGTTGATGTTGTTGCTGCTGAGAAATCCACGTGATTCTGTCAAAAATCTGCTCGAAGTCCATTTGTTATCGATAACATTTCCATTGTTATCGATAACGTTATGTTCCAAACCCAGAAACTCATTGTTATCCCTAACGTTTGTCATTGTTATCCCTAACGTTTGTCATTGTTATCCCTAATGTCGCATTGTTATCCCTAACGTTTGTCATCGTTATCCCTAACATTGCATCGTTATCCCTAACATTTGCCATTGTTATCGATACCCTCGCGTCTGGAACGATATTAACCCATTTGTTATCGATACCTCCCTTCATGGTATCGATAACGTTGCGTTTTAATTGACCTCAACTTATTGTTATCGATAACACTCGTAAAGGTTATCGATAACACGTTCTGTCTGGATAATTTTGCTGACTTGATCCATCCTTTATTGTTTTGGGTTCCATTCACTTCTGAATCACTCCAAGAACTTCCCAAATGATCCCTTAACTTGAGTACTCATATCTAATGTCTTTATTGCACGTATCCATGATCTCAATGCTCATTTGAACACGATTGTACAACAAAAAATTATTTAAAGACCAAAGACGGATTTCAACGGTACGGACTGATTGGAAAAGGATTTTGAAACTTTACGGACACAACGAAAATATATCAGGACATCCCGAAAGGGTAAAGAGCCTGGCAGAGGACATCGGGGTCCTATAAATGGCCCGGCATGAGCTATATGCTCCTATCAGGACATCCCGAATGGGTAAAGAGCCTGGTAGAGGACATTGGGGTCCTTTAATTGGCCCAGTAAGAGCTTCGGCTCATGACACACGTGCGAGATACATTTTGATTCACGATGCTTCCAAAGTTTATACGTTGAAAAATATGATTGATTTTGGAAATGAAAGATTGAAGTTGGATTACTGTTGTTGCTCCATTCCATTGGTTTCAGTTGCTGTTGTTCTTGTTGTTATCGTTCCTGTATTTCATATGCATACATTATTAGATTAGAGCTTTCTACTGGGCTAGTGTAGCTCAAGCCTTACTTTATTTTCAGGTGTTAACTCTGGACAGTAACCTCATGTTGGGAGTGCATGGATTGTGAACACGATTTTGAAAGCTAACACTGAAGAGTTATTAAGGCATCTTTGTAATTTATTTTTGAAAGATGTATTTGTAACTCTAATTGTAAATCTTTTGATTAAAGAATATTGTAAGCTTTTAATTTCTTTGATATTCAATACTTTTGACGATTTGGGGCCATTGAGCCAAAGATGTACTTTTGTGAAAATTTGGGCGTTAGAGCGTAATTGATGGAAATGGAAATGTCAACTTTCTTTTGGGGAATTGTGCGTATTAAGTGAGATTTTATTTATGTAAATTCCTTATAATTATGTTGAAAATCGAGAGTGTGACAATGTCGAACCCCTTCACCATGTAATGTCCATAAGCAGCAATTGGTAATAATAATAACTGTCACACCAAAGCATACTTATATTTTAATTCCGTTGAATACTAGTTCACTCACTTTTAGTCTAGAAAAACATTTTAATGAACACTTCATTAAAATGACTAGTACTACGTTTCAAAGACTAATCCAGGGAACTAACTCAAGGAGACATTATACTTTGTAATTAAATAGAGAGTGAATTCCATCTTAGAAATAATGTACTCACGGTCCTAACATAAAATCACCCAACCCACCGAGGTGTTGATCGAGTTAGACCTCACTCATTGGTGACTCAAAGTGACATAGGCTAGAAACTTGAGTTCATTAACTTTCTCAGGATTAAGACTGAATTACAATTAGCATTATAAGATTCACACTTAAGCGGACAATAGTTAAAATAGTGTGAGTCTTATGATGGTCCTTCAGTGTATACCAAATACACCAACATATTAACTTGAAGTCTTTCACGTCAATGATTGAGATGGATCATTCTATCTAATAGAAGTTAATCATGTTGCAATTGACCTGATAGATAGTCCATTCTTATCAGCAATTGAGAATAGTTAAATTACAAACATTGGTGATTTATATCTCCCGTAAGTAAATCACATTTACATGCATAAATCATATTCAATGCAATTTGGGACTTTTGTATTCATCTCATGAACATCCATCTCATGAATTATATCCAATGTATGAAACAAATCATTTCAGAATAATAAAATAAAACTCTTATTGATAATGTAAATACACAAATATTGGTTCTAGGACATAAAACCAACATAAACATCATGTGAAACCAGCTGGAGTTTTACTTTTGGAGAAAAGTTATAGTGTGCATTCAGAGCACACCATGTTATCTGTTCTTGTCTTTTTTAGCCTACTACTTTTATTGAAATTGTGAAATTTATACAAATAAATTGTTTTTAGTCTACTGCTTTTTTTAGCCTATACAGATAAAACTTAATTTTATAACAAGAAATATAATTTTTAACGCATATTTATAAATAACTGCAAATTTGAAACAGTACCCGATATCTCACTAGTACTGGTCCGTACCATACCAGTAGCAAAATCGGTTCCATATCTGAAACGGTATTCAAAACCTTGGATACCATGGATTTAATGTATGTAGGAGGACAATTTTGGACAATACTATATTTATTGAGGGAAATGATTTTGCCACTCTTGCAAGTGTATTTTTGCACCAAAAATACACTTACAAGGGAGTGGCGTTAACAAAAAAGGGAGTGGCAAAATCAGCAGCCTTTATTGATAGCACTTAGTTTGAATGGTACCCGTCTTCTAGGAGAATGACGTACAATAGCGAGGCTGAAGGAATAAGGGAGATTAATAGTCAGATGATCACGGATAACATCACGCCGATTATTCAAAATTAGGGAAATGACATGTGATTCACCGGTGGCCGTTGCACATTGAATATAGTTATCTATTGATTCTTACGTAATTGATACTATAAGATTACTTGAAACAGGCCTAGATGAGCCATTATTTGACAAATGTCATAACTTCAACATAAATTAAACATAAAATGTTGGATAGCATTGTTATGTCTTGAGATTTTTTTTTTTTTTTCTGAAATGGAACTGATGGCTCGATAATCTAATTTTATTGTGATCTAAATCTTATGTACTTGTAGTATAATTGTGCGTCGTACGTTAAATTGATTGACAGTTGAGTCAGGTTATGTCAGGCAAAAATCATGCTCTAGTTAAGTCTATATTCGTTAGATTGCTGTAACATATCTTTATAATGTTACACTTACCTCTGGGGATGTCATATTCATGCTTCAGCTATATTTAAATGTTAATTTACCCTTGAGTTAGTTTAAGCAGGAAAATTCATACACTAGCCGATATTAGTAGGCCGTAGTGAGTAAGACTTGTTGGCCGGTCACGGTCCATGTATTTTAAGATGGATTATGACATACTCACGCCCCATTCGGCTAAAGAAGTTAATTGGTTTATTTTTTTTTGTCTTTATTCAAATTTTTTCCGTATTTTTTCGTTTTTCGTCATTTTTTTTTGGAGATTATCGCATCGTCATGATGAGAGGAATCTAAAAAGTAAAAAATTATAATCGAAATCCAATTTTTTTAAAATAAAGATGAAAAAATTGGCTTATTTTTGTCTTTATTAAAAAAATTAGATTTTGATCGTAATTTTTTAGTTTTTAGATTTCTCTTGTCATGACAATGTAATAATCTCCAAAAAAATTGACGAAAAATTAACAAATATGAAAAAAAAATTGAATAAGGACAAAAAAAATAAGCCAATTGGTTAATTTAGCAGAACGGAGCCCTCAGCCATTTTTCAATTTAAGCTAGCAATCGAGGCATATGGCGCATGTGGCTCAACTTAGTATAAAACAGAACGGTTTTTGGCCTACACATACAAACATGAGCACTTCTACAGTCGTTAATCGCCTTCAAGGTAAGATCGTACCCGTCCGATAAATGTTTCCTTAAGTTATACTTTGACTTGTTGTTATGATAATATATACACTTTCCTTTCTAATTTATTAACTTTTGGTTTTTTCCATTTTAAATTAATATTATTTCAAGAGGGTTGATAATTAACTTGTAAAGTATTATCTTTTTTATTTCTTCTCTTTACCTTGGCATGAGCTTGTTTAAGTGATGCAGATTAGAGAGAGTAAGTTATATTGGACGAATAGAGAAGACAGGTAAAATAGACAACTTATTTAAGTTGGGACTGTACTTCATTTGGACGGGACTTTAGGCACGGACATTCGCTAATTTGAGATAAGGTGATACAGATAGAAATTTTAGAAGGGGTCAAATGGCAAATTTTGATAAAAATATAGCATGTGCCTTCACCTCTGGCTATAACACCGTACTTTTTGGCCAAATTATTAAAATCTTTTGTTTGTGTAGTTCAATTTCTTGAAGCGTTAATGAATTGAAAAACTTATTCGAATGTCAGTTTTTTTATTATCATTGCCAGGGATGACTCAAATTTTTTATTTTTATTTTTTAACGGAGGAACAGGCCTACAGCCAAGCCAGTAAATGGACGCAATTGTGCATCCCAAACCTCCGGGAGAGCTAGTGCGGCCACACCAGTTACAGCCCCTCACTTACTGCTAGGTACTCGCTTTGTGGGGAATCGAACCCGAGACTTTAAGGAGTATGCCTAAATCTGAGTATCTGCCCGAATCACTGGGACAACCCTTGAGTATGTGAGACGACTCAACTTTAAAAATACAATGATCAAAATTGCAGAGATAAGTGACAACTAAACACTGAAAAAACAAAAGGAAAAAAATCTTCAAACATTGTAGACATCGAAGCAAACGAATCGCTTATATTATATTATTATTATAAAATAAGATAAGAGCATACAAGTGCATGTCGCCGTGAGAAGAGGGCTCCTGATCAATAATTCTACTCATTTATTAATGAGAGTGAACCTTTTATTGACAAAATAAAGAAACAAATAAATAAGAGTAGACCTTTTCCAACTTCCTTTCTTTATTTACTTATCCGAAAATTACCAAAAAGCGATGTAGACTAGCATTATTCATTACTTCAATTGTCCTTAGTATCAATATTATCAATATTATGACATCCCCAAAAAGTATTTACCAGCACATGGTAAGCTCATGTTAGATTACGATTTTGCCCTCCTTTTAATACCACTCCGAAGCCCTAGCTTCCAGACCAAGTCAATTTTTTTCAGTGCAAGTGACTTATCCTTTCAGACCAAGTCATGTACAATTGTGGACCAAGTGCCGACCAATTGCACTGTAGGAAAAATGTTATGTACACCATTTCAGCATTTGGTCCAAATATTCATGATTTGAACTATGAATTTAATTGATTTGATCTAAAAGGATACATGACTTGCACTGCAAACTTTATCTGACTTGGTTCAAAATGAAACATCATTTTGGTACTTGGTCCAAAAGTATACATGACTTGTACTGTAACCTATTTAACTTAGTCTGTAATCATAAGTGACTTGGTTCGAAATGCAAAGTGTCTGGGGAATAAGGACAAAATGGTTAGCCCATGTCATGCATACCATGTACTAGTCATTATAATAGTTGTTACTCCCTACATCTCTAAATAAATATCCTGTGTGCAAATCTAAACCTTGAAAAATAAACATTTTTTTGTTAAAAATTTTAAAAATATTCACAACTGAACATAATATATTAATATCTATTGATTTGTGAAAACAATTTGATTTGTTTTACGAAAAAAATACTAACTTGTTAAAGGTTTAGATTTGCGCGCCGAATATTTATTTAGAGACGGAGGAAGTATTGTACTATGTTTTGGTGATTCCCAAACTTGGAACCATCAAGTGGCGAATATTGCTAGTCAACACCATTTTTTGGTAATTTTCCCACAAAAAAGAAACTTCCTTTCTTTATTCTTTATTACTTGCATCAGTTAGTAATGCCAAAATAACGTAAAACGGCACTTGTGCTATTGGTTGCTATGCAAAAAGTTGACTTCCTTCTCTTTCTCTCTCCTCACTCTGTCTCTCTCCCTCCCCTCCCTTCTCTTTCTTTGTTCCTTTCTTCTTTCACTGTTAAATACAAGGGATAACAGAAAAGCAAGATTAGTTGGGAAGTCCGTACGTAAATACATATAAATTTTCAAATATACCCAGGAAATCATGGAAGCCGGTGGCGGTGCGGCCGAGCCCGAAGGCCATAAGCCGGACAACGTCCAGAAGAGCAACCAAAATCACCACCACCGCCATTTCTTCCGGCAGGCTACCCGGGCTGCGATGTTTATGGGGGTTGTTTTGGTGATGCTCTTCGTTCTTTATCGTTCCGCCTATCCTTTCGAAGTTTTCCCACGGTGGTCTTCTTCTTCGTTTTTGAACTTCTCCTCCTCTTCGATGGTAAGTTTACTCGTATCTCTTTTCTCTACACGAATGTCCTCGGTTGATACTGCCATAGAAGGGCGCGTAACTACCTTGATTTCTCACTATGATCTTTTAAAATTTCCACATAGATAAAGTAACTTTGCCCTCACAAAATTTTGGTTCCTCCCCAGTTATCGCTAAAAAAAAAAATACTTATTTTCAAATAAGTGCTTATTTTTGAATTATAGGTGACGTATAGTGAGAATGATCTATCTCGTAAAATGAAAAATAAGTATTTCAAAAATTAAAACCTTAGCGGGAAAAGGCCTAACAATCAAAAAATAAGTTGCAAATAGTCCAAATTCGGTCTTAATTTCTGACCACACCAATTGGGAATCCTAACTCCGTCCCTGCTGCCATATGAGCAAATGTCTAGGCTTACATATAAGCCCTCACTGAATCCCTCACATTAGATATTCCAGTATCCACCAAATTCTCTTTTCCAACTCATACACGCCAAATTATTAGTGGATCCAACATGGACATTTTAGTGGACTTGAAGACACTGCCAGTAGGAGACGGGAAGGGAGGGCAATTTGGGAAGGGAGGGCAATTTGGACGAATGGCTTTAGGAAATTACAACGTCGCGTCAAGGCAGGCCCCTTGAAATAAAAGGAATGGTGTAATGATAATATGGGTCCTTGTACTAGTCTTATCAGATAGCAACCGAACCAAGTAGTATATGCTCTCTTCTTCTTTTTTTTAAATAATTCAGGTGTTCATATCAGCTTACGCACACCTAAAATAATTTTGGAGACGTAATTATGTCAAATTCCGTAAGAATTGATAGCAATTGAGAATTTTTGAACCGCTAGCATATGCGCTTTTTTTAAGCAGCCTAGCTAGTAGTAGTTGTAGTAGTATGCTATGCATTTATATTTTAGACTAAAAGAAAAGAGACGAATATTATTACTAGGTGTCAAAGAAAGTGTGAGGTATCTCTGAAAAGCCAAAAAGTCATTCAACTCTTTTGAAATAAACTCCGTTGATTCTAAAGAATTCTTAAGTAATAGAAATACAAGTTATTAATAACAATTAATGTACTAAAAATTCTGATTCTAGAAATAAGGCAAGATAAGAGAAAATCCAAGAATCTCATCTACATGATCACTCTATCTTTATGGGCACCACGACAGTTGGTTTTTCCTGCGTACACACAAGCCTTTTGTTGCACGATCAATAGTTGATACCAAGACTTTGCTTTGAAAAGCCGTTTCCTAAGAACATCTCCATTATTGACCCAAACTCTTTTTCAAATTTAAAATTTGGGCAAAAACTTCTCTTCAATTCTTTACCCAAATCCTTCCTCGTTTTGGGTTTTACTCATTTCGATCTTTATCCAAAACTGAGACAAACCAAATCATTTCCCCATTTCTACAATGGCCACTTAGAGAGAGAGAGAAGACCCGGTCAAAGTGCTGTTGGATTTCTCACTCTTATTTCTCAAATTTGTCGGAGTCATCGCCGGAGTGCTGTCGACATCGTTGGAGTGTCATCGTAGTAGAGGCGATGGGTCAGTGGTGGCCGGTGGGTCAGAGGGAGAGAGAGGGGAGACGGAGGGGTGCAGTGGTGCAGTGGGGATGGATCGGTGGTGGTGGGTCAGAAAAGAGGAGGTTGGGGAGCAGCCTGCTGTCTTGGCCAAGGAGGCCCCGCTCCGGTCTCGCTTCAACGATCAGAAACGTTCACTTTGTAGAGCTCGTCGAGTTGAACAAGTACGTAAAAAATCAGTTCGATCGGATATCATTAAGTGCTTAATCGAACCTTTTTGTCTTGAAAGAATGGATCTAAAACCTGGATCAAATCTACTAGAACACATTATTGGCAAGTTATATGTGTTCCGATCAGGCACTTAATGATATTCGATTAAACTGATTTTTGCATATTTATTCAATTCGACAAGCTCTACGCGGTGAATGTTTTCGATCATCGGGGTCAAGACCAGAGCGGGGCCCCCTCGGCCGGGACAGCAGCTCCCCCCAGTCTCAGAAAAGAGAGGGAGAGTGAATTCGAGTAAAATTTCAATTTGTTGGTTGGAGATTTGCCTATCCAAAATGGGTTTTTACCCAAAATTTGGTTCACATTTGGGGAAAAAATGGGTGAAGGCTAGAGATCTAAGCCTTTGCTTTAAGAACACACATTGCACCTAATTAAAATTAAGATTTAATGCTTAAAATTCACTATACACCCAGCAAATATTATAATTCTTTTGGAAACTACCCATTGAGATTTGTTGTGCATAGCATTTTTCCTTGCGACTTGAAAAATACTTATTTTCGTTAACACATCCCATGAATTTTCGGATTGTGAGAATTTCGAAGGACACAATAAAAAAGAATCCTATCGGTTTTAATTTAAGACAAAAAAAGAAAAAGAAAAGGAAATCCAAATCAATGTAGGAAACCACCCATAATTTAGGACCCCTTTACGCATCAACTTATTTTGATCATTTTGTTTTTACTTTTTGGGAAAGATTAATTTTCAGTGACTCAATAACGCGTCCCATAATTTTAATTTGCTATTAAAAATAATAGTCAATAGAAGTTGATGTGTCCATAAGAAATTTCTTAAGATAATGCCGGCACGCGTCAGGATATGGAACTTTTCTTTACAAGTCTTCTAGATGGATGCTTTTCTTTAACCCCTCTGTTTTGACTTGATGGATCATTCTACATAGTACTAGTAATAACAAATTAACGCATGAGAGATATTTATTAGCCGGCGGCCAATGTTTGGCTGACTCTTCAAAAAATCTTTGGCTGACGCTTCAGTCGAACATGAAGATCGTCACTGGTTTTGGATCAATATTTTTTTTTATTTTTTCGTTTTGCATCAATTTTTTTTGTATTATAGATTTGTCTTTATTTAATATTATGATCGAATCTCATAATTTTTTGAATAAAGGTCAAAAATAAGCCAAAAAGTTTATTCAAAAAAATTTAATATTTGATCATAATTTTTAACTTTAGCGATTCCTCTAGCCAAAAAAATCAATATCTATAAAAATTTGACACAACACTAACAAATGCAGAAAAAAAATTTGAATAAAGACAAACCACTGGTCCAAAACCACATTTCATTCGGATGATTATTTTCTACTTAATTACCCTTTTTATTTTAGGAAGAAGACCGTTTTAAAAAATATTTTATGTGGAAATATTTCTGAAAAATATGCCCCCTCTCTCTCTCCCCCAAATTCAGAATATATATATATATATACACATATACATATACACGCACACACACAGAGGTTAATGTGGTACTTTTTCCTAAAGGGAATGATTTCCTGAGCGAAATGCAATTTGATTACTAATACAATATCAAAAATGCTATGCGCACAACCGTTGTGTTTGATACAATATATAGTCCGGATCCAATGAGGGATCCCGCACGGCCTTACCGTGCAGGACTTCCCTTTCCCGAGCCAATTTTGAAGATCCGAACCGCTCAAAGTGATCAGAACGTGATTTTAAGGTACTACCAAGAAATCAGCAAAAAAAATAATCAGGAAAGGCTTGATCTGAACAGTTTTTGTTGAACGGTTCAGTAAAAACTGCTCAGATCAAGCCCTTCCCGATCATTTTTTTTGCCGATTTCTTGCATGTACCCTTAAAATCACGTTTTGCACACTTTGAGCGGCTCGGATCGTCGAAATTGGCTCAGGAAAGGGGAGTCCGGCACGGTAAATCCGTGTGGGATTCCTCATTGGATCCTAAGTGTGTGTGTGGGGAGATATATATATATATATATATCTAAAATTTTGATAATGTTTTAGGGATTAATTAGGAATGATTCTCATGCATGTATATATCTTCCATCAAAATTTTGATTGAAAAGGAATGGCTTATTAGTTTTTTGTTCCCAAAGTATTCATAAAATCCCAATTTGACGGTATGCTGTAACGGCATTCAACTGAGGACTACATTGAAACGCTAGGGAAGAAATCATTCCAATTATTACATTGGGTACTAAATTGGGATTTTATGAATACTTTGGGGACCAAAAGGCTAATAAGCCGAAAAGGAATTATTTGGGTGATTGCAAGCGATTGCGTACAAATCCTATCAGGAATGATTTGCTTCCTATCCTCTCCCACTCAAGAACTCTAAAATGTTAAATGCACAATTAATTTGCAAAAAATAGTTAGACCATGTATTTTCTGAATAAAAGTAATTCAATGTAGTGGTTTCAAAGAGTCTGGTCAACATATATTTTATCCGAAATATTTTATTTGGGTCCGCTACTGCTTGGAAGTGTAGAAAGAGGTGTTATAACTTCTTCAAACAAGAATCACTAGATAAAGAAAAAGAAATAGAGAAAGGTTTAGATAAGCGGTGACAGTTTGTCATCGAGTTCATATCTAACTATGTTAATCATTACAGTAGAATCGAAAGGTTTAGGGGTTATGATCTTTAATTGTAGTTAATGATCGTATCGTTTTAGGAAATTGAGAGTTAAATAGCTGACAATCAACATGAAAATCCAATTAGATCTTTATAAAGATTCATGTAGCCGATCTACTCAATTGATTAGTAGAATACAAGACTCAGTTTAGTTTAATTTTAGTTAAGTGTAATTAATCTATTTATCTAGACTCGTTCGCAGTTCTCTGAATTTGTTACGTTTTCAGGGCAAGAGAGAACAGTCCAAGTTGAATGGTGTTTTAAAGAAGGCAGCCATGGAAGACAAGACAGTGATACTGACAACTCTGAATGAGGCATGGGCAGCTCCAAATTCAGTATTTGATGTGTTTCTCGAGAGCTTCAAAATAGGGAATGGAACCAAAAGGCTTCTGAATCATTTGGTGGTGGTAGCGTTGGACCAAAAGGCCTACAAGCGTTGCTTGGGCCTGCACCCTCATTGCTATTTCCTCAGAACCAGTGGCAAGAACTTCTCTGCTGTGGCAGTCTTCATGTCTGCCGAGTACTTGGATATGATGTGGAGAAGGATTCTCTTCCTCCAATCTGTTCTTGAGTTGGGTTACAACTTTGTTTTCACGGTACTCTCTCTCTCTCTCTCTCTCTCTCTCTCTCTCTCTCTCTCTTTATAACTGGATATCCGAGTCAGCTTGCGCTCACCTCAACTAATTTCAGATTCTGAAGTTAACAACTGGACAAACCCTCTAGTAATCTCAAAATTTAGAATGTTTGGTCTCATGGATTCAAACATTGGATCCCATTAAGAACAATTTGAGGCAAGAAAAAATTGTCCGTTGGAATTACTTTAAAAAAAAAAAGGATATCAAAAAGAGTACAAGACGAGAATAATGAAATGATCTGGAGATTAGGAAAGCATGTATACTTATGACCTCGCTCGGTTCATAATTATTCCGTGAGCTCAGGTGAACTTGTACATAGACCAATCAAATCCGCGACATTCAGCCTTGTTATCATATTCATCAACAAGTAAAATCAACGATTAACTTTTATGTAGTCAAGTAATATGACACGAACCCATAAAAAGAAGGATATCAAGAAGAGTAGACGAGAATAATAAAGGAAATGCTCCGGAAATTAGAAAATCATTGTATACTTCTCGCATAATTTGTGGTTACAGGCAAATGACGAGATTGGTGGCGACCAAGTTGGAGCAATTAGAGAAGATTTATGTAATTTGAAGATTTTTAAGGCATTCGTACATTTTGCATTTATTATTTTTAGAAATCAAGGCCCACCGTTTGTAATATTTTGTTGCATTATTTACTTTGAGGCAATGCAAAAATTTGGGTCGTCACAGGTGCTTCCCATCAGTCCTTTCAAATTACTCCCTTCATCTCACAAAGACTGCCATTTTCACTACTCACACATTTTAAAAAATTAAAAAATACATATATTTATAATATATTTTACGATTTTATTTGATAAATTAAATGTGATCTATCTAACAAGATTCATATTGCACATAAAAGATATTACAGATTGATTAATATGGACAAATTTATGAAAGATATAAATAGTGAAAATGGAAATTCTTTATGGGACGGATGGAGTATATAGTATTTTACTTTTTCTGTCCCAGAGAAATTGTCCATTTTCAAAATTCACGTCTCTTAGAAAATGGCTATATTTTGCAACTCATTGTATTTTTTCCGATTATATAAACAATTCTAGTAGAATTAAGTAAAATCTACCAAACAATATATATATTGGATATGGAATATACTAGTATAAATAAAAAATCTAATTTTTTTTATGAGAGATGTGAATCGTAGAAAAGACAATATTTGTGGGACAAAGGGAGTTATTACGTTTGATATGTTTCTAGTTCATAGGTCTTAATGTAAAATGATACGCCCTTGAGATGAAAATACGTTTTTGTTGCGAAACAAGTGAAAAATGCATGTACATATATATTTTTAGGAAATTGGGTAAAATAAATAATAAAATACTTTTTTATATATTAATTGGTTGGTACAACATTTTAAAAGAAAGTAATAAAATAAAAATCTTTTGAGATTTGAGGGGTGAGGGGCACTCACAAAATTTGAAAAGAGAGGAAATTTGAGGGACGACTTCAAAATAGGATCTGCTGGAGGACTTATTTCATGCCTGATCCCTTAAATTTTCTGACATTTGAGGGGTTTGAGGAATCCATTGGAGATGCTAAGATTGTTTGCCTTTAACTATATCTTTTTCTTATTCTTCCAGGATACTGATATAATGTGGTTTCGCGATCCATTTCCACGATTTTATCCAGACGCTGATTTCCAAATCGCATGCGACTATTTTTTTGGAGATCCTTCGCATATGATGAATAACCCCAATGGGGGTTTTAACTACGTAAAATCAAACAATCATACAATCAAGTTTTACGAATTTTGGTACACCTCAAGATTGGCCTATCCACAACTTCATGATCAAGATGTGCTTAATAGGATTAAAATGGATCCAATCTTGGGCGAGATTGGAGTCACAATCAAGTTCTTGGATACACAATACTTTGGTGGATTTTGTCAGCCAAGCAAAGATCTCAACAAAGTTTGTACAATGCATGCCAATTGTTGTATTGGTTTGCATAAAAAAATCCATGATCTTAAGGCTATGCTTGAGGATTGGAGGAAATTCTTGGCCTTGCCAGATAATGTAAAGGCATCACAACCAACATCTTGGACAGTTCCAGAAAAATGCAGGTATTATTGCATAATTAAATTATACTTTCTCATAATGTTTGGGATTAGTTAATTAAGAAGCATATATAGGCTTCCAAGAATTTATGCTAGACGGTACAAAGAATCAAAATAAAAAAAAACTCGCGAGAAAAAATAACTTGACGTAAGGTTATATAAGAAGATTTTTTTTTATATCTGCAAAGAAAATTTTATTAAGAAAACCCGATAGGGTACATCGAGGAGGAGAAAACAAACATCAATGAGATGACATTAGATTTTTTACCTCTTAATTATCCTTTCCATTTTTGATTTTTCAGTTTACTGATCAAAATCACATTTGACGTATTAAATTATGATACTAGTTATTGTAAATAATATTGCTAAAGCAAAAAGAAAGTAACTAATTATGATCTTCATGGATTACTTTTAGTCATTGAATTTTTTTAGCCATGTAAGTCTTGGTTTTCGTTAGAAAGTGAATAGACAAGAAGCTTGCTTTCATCGATGTATAATTGGTTGTATCTAAATCATAGCCCTAACATGCCTTGACATAGGCTACAAAATTTGATCACTGAGAAACTTAAACCAACTAAAAAATATGCATTACAAAGAAATAGGAAACACAAATAATAAACTAACAAGGAGATATGAATAACAGAACCTACAAAATGTTGTGATATAATATTTCCTAATATCACATTAACAATTTTCGTGCAAATACTATATACCCAGTGTTCTAAAACAAGAAATTAATCGGCAATTAATCACTGGTGGGCCTATCCGATTAGGTTCAACTAAAGATTAATCATCGATTATCAATTAATATACATCGATTAATTACCCGATTAATTCTTAGATTAATCCCTCAAAGATGGCCAACCGCCTGACTAGTGCTTAGCGACTTTTAGAACATTCGCCTGCCATGTCGTATAATTGTTCTATGTTTGCAATCTATACTTCGTAGTCATTGACTATATAACTCGTTAGTTCTGTCAATGAGATAAAAGTGAATAATTCTAATTTGTTTATTTAATACTATGCGAAAAGTGACTATATGACATGTTAGATTACTGTACTTTTGTCCAGCCTTAAAAAAGATGATATACCTTAGAAGATTCGACAAGGAAGCAAAAATTTTGGAAGTGTCTGCACTTACCGATGGAGTACAGCTCAGTTGGCTAGGACTCTTTTATCTCACGAGAAGATTAAGAGATTGAATCTTTTCACCTGCGTGAGAGTGTTCTTTTCTTAGAGAGGTTTTTCCTTTCGTTCTTTGTTTCTTTCCTATGCTAAGCTTATTTCTTGCATTAGCTTATTTGTTGGGTTTGATTATCTCGTGAATTCTCACAAGTGATGTAGTGTCTCGGGTTTGTACTTTGTAATTCATACATGGCCTTGTGTAGATTTTTTTCCTTTTTTCTTCTCCACGGTGTACAAAACACGTACAATGAATTTTATGGGGGTTAGCTCAGTTGAGTAGGACTCTTATGTCTCACAAGGAAGTCAAAAGTTTGAATCTCTTCATCTGTGTGAGGGTATTCTTCCCTTAGAGAGGTTTTCCCTTTCATTCTTTGTTTCTTCCCTATGCTGCGCTTATTTCTTGTATTGGCTTAATTGTTAGATTTGATTATCTCGTGATCTCTCACAATTGATGTGATATCTTGAATTTGTACTTGGTAATTCATTCATACAACACCATCCACTCATCCTTTGATAAGGGTCTTTTGGCATAATAAACTAAATGGCCTTCTTTCTTTCTTTCTTTTTTTTGTCTTTGTTTATTTATTTATCTTTTGCATTTGTTTGTTTTTTTTGTTGATTTTTGAAAATTATTACTTCTTTATGACGAGAGAAATCTAAAAAGTAAAAAATTACCATCGAAATCTAATTTGGCGGTTCAAGGGACACCCAATAAAACACCTCAAATCTCAATCTCATAGTTCCTGATCAAATTTTGATGATCTGAACCGTTCAATGTGTGCAGAATGTGATTTTAAGGGTGCCTGCAAGAAATTAGCAAACAATGACCAGAAAGTGCTTATTTTGTATAGTTTTTAATTGAACTGTTCATAAATCTAAGCTAAAAACTGCTCATATCAAGCCATTTCCGGTCATTTTTTTTTGTTGATTTCTTAGAATTACCTTTAAAATCACGTTCTGATCACATTGAGTAGTTCGGATTATCAAAATTTGATCGGAAACTATGATTTGTTTTTTTAGGTTCTAACTAGTTATTTTCGGAACCGCCTCGTTTTTTAATAAAAACAAAAAAAATTGACCAATCTTCCAAACAAAACTGCAGACAATCAGATGGAGCAAAAACTTTTTTTATGTTAATAAAGAAACTTCTCAACACATACAGATTTCTGCCGGTCCTTCAGACTGTACCACTATATACATTTACACATTGAATTTTTTTTGTTTTTATTGGATTAGTTAAGGAATATTTAAATATCCATCCTCTTTATCCATGCCATGTAAGCAATCATCCTACCCTTTTTTTATGGTTATGCTTTCATCCTCTTAGTGTGTAAATTACCTTTCTTACCCTTTTTATTATGATATACATATATTATGTTATATTGTTTTCCTAATTTAGTGGGATTGGATTAAATTATACTTTCTCATAATCTTTGGGATTAGTTAATTAAGAAGCTAGCATATATAGACTTCCAAGAATTTATGCTAGACGGTACCAAGAATCAAAATAAAATAAAAAAAACTCACGAGAAAAAATAACTTTTATATAAGAAGTTTTTTTTTTTATCTGCAAAGAAAATTTTATTAAGAAAACCCGATAGGGTACATCGAGGAGGAGAAAACAAGCATCAATGAGATGACATTAGATTTTTTACCTCTTAATTATCCTTTCCATTTTTTGATTTTTCAGTTTACTGATCAAAATCACATTCGACGTATTAAATTATGATACTAGTTATTGTAAATAATATTGCTAAAGCAAAAAGAAAGTAACTAATTATGATCTTCATGGATTACTTTTAGTCATTGAATTTTTGTAGCCGGCCATGTAAGTCTTGGTTTTCGTTAGAAAGTGAATAGACAAGAAGCTTGCTTTCATCGATGTATAATTGGTTGTATCTAAATCATAGCCCTAATATGCCTTGACATAGGCTACAAAATTTGATCACTGAGAAACTTAAACCAACTAAAAAATATGCATTACAAAGAAATAAGAAACACAAATAATAAACCAACAAGGAGATATGAATAACAGAACCTACAAAATGTTGTGATATAATATTTCATAATATTTCCTAATATCACGTTAACAATTTTCGTGCAAATACTATATACCCAGTGTTCTAAAACAAGAAATTAATCGGCAATTACTCGCTGGTGGGCCTATCCGATTAGGTCCAACTAAAGATTAATCATCGATTATTAATTAATATGCATCAATTAATTACTTGATTAATTCTTAGATTAATCCCTCAAAGATGGCCAACCGCCTGATTAGCGCTTAGCGACTTTTAGAACATTTGCCTGCTATGTCGTATAATTGTTCTATGTTTGCAATCTATACTTCGTAGTCAATGACTATATAACTCGTTAGTTCTGTCAATGAGATAAAAGTGAATAATTCTAATTTGTTTATTTAATACTATGCGAAAAGTGACTATATGACATGTTAGATTACTGTACTTTTGTCCAGCCTTAAAAAAGAAGATATACCTTAGAAGATTCGACAAGGAAGCAAAAATTTTGGAAGCGTCTGCACTTACCGATGGAGTACAGCTCAGTTGGCTAGAGGTTTTCCCTTTCGTTCTTTGTTTCTTTCCTATGCTAAGCTTATTTCTTGCATTAGCTTATTTGTTGGGTTTGATTATCTCGTGAATTTTTATAAGTGATGTAGTGTCTCGGGTTTGTACTTTGTAATTCATACATGGCCTTGTGTAGATTTTTTTCCTTTTTTCTTCTCCACGGTGTACAAAACACGTACAATGAATTTTATGGGGGTTGGCTCAGTTGAGGAGGACTCTTTTGTCTCACAAGAAAGTCAAAAGTTCGAATCTCTTCACCTGTGTGAGGGTATTCTTCCCTTAGAGAGGTTTTCCCTTTCATTTTTTGTTTCTTCCCTATGTTGCGCTTATTTCTTGTATTGACTTAGTTGTTAGGTTTGATTATCTCGTGATCTCTCACAATTGATATGATATCTTGAATTTGTACTTGGTAATTCATTCATACAACACCATCCACTCATCCTTTGATAAGGGTCTCTTGGCATAATAAATGGCCTTCTTTCTTTCTTTCCTTTTTTGTCTTTGTTTATTTATTTATTTTTTGCATTTGTTTGTTTTTTTGTTGATTTTTGAAAATTATTACTTTTTTATGACGAGAGAAATTTAAAAAGTAAAAAATTACAATCGAAATCTAATTTGGCGGTTCAAGCGACACCCAATAAAACACCTCAAATCTCAATCTCATAGTTCCTGATCAAATTTTGATAATCCGAACTGTTTAATGTGTGCAGAATGTGATTTTAAGGGTGCCTGCAAAAAATTAGCAAAAAAATGACCGGGGAAGTGCTTATTTTGTATAGTTTTTAATTGAACTGTTCATAAATCTGAGCTAAAAACTGCTCATATTAAGCCCTTTCCAGTCATTTTTTTTGTTGATTTCTTAAAATTACCTTTAAAATCATGTTCTGATCACATTGAGCAGCTCGGATCATCAAAATTTGATCGGAAACTATGATTTGTTTTTTTAGGTTCTAATTAGTTATTTTCGGAACCGCCTCGTTTTTTAATAAAGACAAATAAAATTGACCAATCTTCCAAACAAAACTGCAGACAATCAGATGGAGCAAAAACTTTTTTTATGTTAATAAAGAAACTTCTCAACACATTCAGATTTCTGCCGGTCCTTCTGACTGTACCACTATATACATTTACATATTGAAATTTTTTTTGTTTTTATTGGATTAGTTAATTAAGAAGCGTACGTATGCACTTCCAGTATATGTAACGAAACATCCTTCTTTCTTTCTTTTTTCAATCGGCACTTCGGCAGCCATATTATTGATAATTGCAACGAAAGAAAGTCTAACAGAGCATCTTGACAAGCCCAGTTCGGAAAACTATCCTCAATCCCAGGTTGTAGAGAGCTCCACCGATAGGGCCTTGTTATAATTTTGAGGAATAAAAGCAAAAAAAATAGGGAAAATGACAGTCAAAGACGTGTTTTGATAATTAATACCTGCTAAGGACATTTTTAGTATTAACAAATTTTCTCAGTATGTCCTTGGTGGGTATTAATTATCAAAACAAGTTCTGGATCGTCATTTTTCCAAAGAAATATATAGAAGAAACAAAATTGTATAGTTGATGATGACATGACGGCCAAACTCCTGTAGGATCTTCACAATACTCTTGGCCTCGTTTGATTTGCGGATTAACTGCCTAGGATAGAACTAATTGTACCTAATCTTGAGTTATCCTATTTTTGGTTCTCGAAATGACCGTCGAGATTGTTAATTCTAGGATTAATTTTATCCCAAGGATTAGGAAAGAGGGGATTATTTTCAAAAAAAATTCGATGATATGGAGATTGATTTCAAAAAGTATTTTCAGAATTATTTTCTTCACTATTAATTTCAGAAAATGTTTTGATTTTTTTTAAAAATATATTTTTTCAAAACTTTCATATTTTTCAAAAATGTTTTACAAACAGTTTAAAAAAAACTATTTTCAAAACTTTCTTGTTTTCAAAAATTATATAGTTGATGATAACGACCAGATTAGACTTGGCCACAAGAATTCTTGTAGCATCTTCACAATACTCTTGGTTTCGTTTGATTCGTGGATTAACTGCCTGGAATAGGACTAATTGTACCTAATCCTGAGTTATCCCCACTTTTGGTTCCCGATATGACCATCGGGATTGTTAATCCTAGGATTAATTTTATCCTTAGGATTAAAAAAGAAGGGATTGTTTTCAAAAGAAAATTGATGATATATATGGAGATTGATTTCAAAAAGTATTTTCAGAATTATTTTCTTTAATATTAATTTCAGAAAATGTTTTAATATTTTCAAAACTTTCTTATTTTTCAAAAATGTTTTACAATAAGATAAAAAAAAGTTATTTTCAAAACTTGTTTTTCAAAAATATTTTTTGCTAAAAAAAATACAAAAACATGTTTTTTAAAACTTTCTTTTCTCAAAAAATGATTTCAAAAACTATTTTGTTTGAAAATTTCAAAAAACCTTTTTTCAAACAACATTCAAACTAGTTTTTTTTCCTTTCCAAAAATCGATTTTCAAATTTTTTAAGAAAATTGTTTTTTTTCAAAAATTAGTTTAAAAAAAAACTTTTCCCAAATTGTTTTGTAATAAAAATATTTCGCAAAATTATTATTTTTTAAATGTTTCTTTTTCAAAAAATATTTTCAAATTTTTAAAAAAAATACTATTCCTTATCCCATAATTAATCCCACGCGAGTCAAAAATGGAATTGGGTGAAATTATGGATGAAATTAATCTAGGACAAATAGTCCAGGGACTATTAATCCCAGGACAGTTACTCTCATTATTTTCAATCCGCGAATCAAATGAGGCCGAGCACAAATCTCCCTCAATAACAAAGTTGTCCCCTTCAAATCAGATTCTTCTCCATATTTGATGCATATCTGAACCCCAAGGCTTCAACTTTCTCAGCTGTTGTTACATGTGGAACTGGAATGGCCTCCATCCTTAGAATTCGACACGCCTGATCCCTTATCACACGGCCCACACCCCCTTTACAACTAGCCACATCTAAAGCCCCCGTCCACGTTGATCTTGAAACATCGATCCCTGGCTTGGAGGCTCCCAATCAGTGACGGATCCAGAAATTTGATAAAATGGGGCACCAATTTTTTTCATAATCGTTATGTATGAGTTATAGTTAAGTACATTCACACCAAAATAATTTTAGTATTCATAATAAAGTAACAACTTTGAAGTATATATGTATTTTAATAACCAGCTAAACTTGCATACGTCGACTATATGTGTTAAAACAAAATTATTACATGTTCATCATCTATTTTTCTATTATTAACTCTACGAGTATAAGTTTTGGGGACTAAAAGTGTACAAATGCAATGTGCTGGTTCCAAGGACGAACCATATTGGGTCAAGAGAGGTCAGTTGACCTCACTGAATCAAACTTCCCCACAGGCCACAGAGAGGTATATAGATTTTGGACATTTTGGTAATTTTGCCCCAAGACTCTATACTCTTCCTTTTATATCTTGCCCCAAGTGATCTTCAAAAATTACATGCTTATCTAACTTTTCACCCATCGCCTTTGTTCTTTTTGTGGTCCCACCCTTCTCTCTCTCTCTCTCTCAATAAGAAAAAATAAGGAAGAAAACGGAACAAGAACAGTTCTCTTCGAGATTTTTCTTTTAAAAATACCGAAAGTTTCAGATTTTTTTTTATTCCAAGTGCACTGCCTATCTTTATCTCTCTCTCATTTTTTAGCAAAACAACACTTCGATTATTATCAAGTAAAACCTAATCCTTGGACTTGAGGGAAATTTGATTTTTCGCTTAGATGAGTGGCAGCTCCAGAAATTTGTATTATGCTGTTCAGAAATTACTTTAACTCTACTAGTTAATGTATTAACCAATACTCCAATACACGTGCAAAACTTCATATATTAGGATAAACAGTGCAAACCAAAAAACATAACCTCTATTTCAGAAAAAGTTAACTACGAGGTGAATGACAACTTTAAAATATGGTACAAAAATTGAATTTTTTTTTTAAAGTTGTTATATTGCGTAGTAGACAGATTTTTTTATCATGGAGGGAGTTAAATTTTACAATTATCGTAAATGAATTCTCATATTTTATGTCAACGTTTAACTGGCATATTAATCTATTAAAACCCTTTTAAAAGAAATTGTAACGAGTTGTTGAGGCCAACCTTTGTGTACGAGGATATTGTAACGAGTTGTTGAGGCTAACCTTTTCGAAAATATGTTGTTCGCTAGGATGAAATGATGTGACATTAAAAGTCAGACTTTGAATTTTGTGTACCTAATAGGGGAATTTTGTGTACCTAATTGGCTGTATCATTAATCCAACCTAAGCAAACTTATTAAAACCTAGGATAAACGTATGCCCTATTAAAATTTTTAAAATTTTCCTATAGCTATGGAGAGATATTTTAAAAGGAAGGAACGATCACAAGCATCAATTTCTACACGTCACAACAAGCCTTTGTGTACGAGAATATTTGACCCTAGTGATAGAAAATTCTAGGTCCGCCCTTAGCTGGTTGATATTGAGTACTGCACAAATGATCAGATACGTTAAAAGAGTGGGGGGAAACCTTGTTCTTGCTATGGGAGGATAGATTTCAGTTTTTTCATTTTTCCTCCAAGGTGGGCGGGCACTTTTCTAGTGCCAGGATTTTGAAAAAGTAAATAAAAAAAACTTAAGAGAGTGGGGGGAGATTTTAACACACAAACTCTTGTTTGCAAAGCGAGCACTTACCATTGTACCAAAACATTGCTTTCATGCTCATATTCAATATAGATAATAGGAAAAAAAAAACTGAAATGGTCCTTGTAGTTTAGTGTTTGGGTCAACTTATTCCCTATAGTTTGAATTGGCTTGATTTACACTCTGTAGTTTTCATTTTGTTCCAACTTGGTCCAATTACTAATTGCCGTTAGACTCTGTTAACCCAAGACACGAATGAGCCCCTTTTCTAGGGTTAAAACTGTAATCTGTCATTCTCCTCTTATCCTAATATACATTTGAACCAAAACACAGAGCCTCATTGTTCAATTCTTTATTTTTTTCACGGCTTCCATTCTCCATTTGTCGCGCCCGGGATTTACCTTCGAACGAAACGTATCTCGTTCGCCTTCGCCATCAGGGGGAAGGAGTGAAAGGGATTAGGGCCTAAATAAGTTATCTAATTCCTATGGATTGCGATGTGGTTCTTGAAAAGAAAAGAAAAATGAGGAGTTTTTTGTTCTGTAAAAGGGGTTCGGATATTTTTGAAAAATATTTAAATTTTAGAAAATGAAGTGGGTTTTATTTTCAAAAGGGACCGAGCTTTCATCAAATTGCCTACATATCTCCAGGTAAAGGAGAATCAAGTTTGATCATAGTTCGGGCCACAAAAGGGGTTTAGAAAAAATCTTATCTCAACCAGACATAGAGCTTAGGTGTGCCTGATCACCTCTTAAATATTGGAATAATAATTCAAGTATTTTAGAAAAAAGAACACGGGCCAGAGAACCCAATTTTTAGAAAAAAAAGTGACTCTGTTTTGCTTTTTAAGAAAAAGGCTTTAGGTCTACAAGGTTCGAGAAGAAAGTGTTCGGTAATTCACTAGAAAAAGGACCCATTTGTGTCTAGGATTAACGGAGGCTAACAACAGTTAGTAATTAGACCAAGTTGTAACAAAATGGAAATTACAAAGTGTAAATTGAGCCAATTCAAACTGTAGGGACCAAGTTGACACAAACACTAAACTACATGAACCATTTCGATTTTTTCCCCTAGATTATATATATATATATAATCAAAATAATAATAATTTAAAAGGGCGTGGGGGCACGTGACCCCAAGGTGGGTCTGCCCTTGCTCCCATCAGGTTACACTAGGATCAGGGACATGTAAGGATGGCTCCAGAATTTTAGTTCAGTAATGACACAACTCTCAAGAAATTTTTTGTATACATAACTTTGTGTAAAATGAATATATTTACAATTGTTTGAAATTAAATTTGGCCTAGTTTATTTTATTTTGTTGAGCTATACTACCTACTTGCTCAATAACTTAAGTGAATTTTCAGTTACTTTGACTATGTCTGATCAATCCAGTGCTGACATTATTTTAAAAAAATTAAAATATTTTTAAATAAATTACAAAATTTTAGTGCATTTTTTTGAATCCAACGAATTCGCTTCTACCCCTGAAAACATAGTAGAGCCGCCCCTGGGGACCTGCCTTGTGCCCCTGGCTGGTTTCACTTGCTGTACGTTAACTGACAGAACTCTTTTAACGCGGTAGCCACTTTCACAGTTTCGCAAATCCACTCACCTTTGAAAACCAATGCATTCCGAGCTTGTCCACATGTGATGTGCCAACAGATAGTTGCGAAGATACCCAACAATTTTCAGCAACCCTACATTAGACCACATCTCACCAAACTGAATCGTAGCCATGTTTTCCGGACAAAATCGGAAGGGGGACGGCAGCCGAACTCTAGTTGCCAGGATCGCAATTCAGGATTGTAAGGCATGCGGTTTCTGGCTCCAATCCAAAAACTGGGCATGTACTATCCACCGGAACTTTTCGATAGGCCAAGGCACAATCGATTAACTGGAAGAATTTCCTGTAAGCATTTCCATTAGAAAAATGTGGTCTTCATTGGGGTCTTAATTAGCATGCCAAATCCTTTTCCACTTCCCCTCATCAGCACCACTTCCCCTTGACTGTCCTTGCTCTACATTTGAACCTCCATTACGATGTACCAACTCTTTTCGCAAAAGTAAAAGCAGAGTCAGTTTGGTTTTTCAGGGGTTTAAAGCGAAAATAAAAAAGGAGGCCATTTTATTGGAGTATTTTAAGGGGTAAAAAAGTAGGAAGGGCCCTTCAAATTCAAAAAAAATAAAATTGGAGGCCTAAAGCGGCCGCAACACGAGCTTTAACTCAGAATTAGGTCTGGGTGTAAGCAGTCTTCACTGAAAATCTACCCTTCGGATTGGCTTTCCGAATTCGCTTATCTGATTGTCTCTGGGTGTAAGCAGTTGTACTCAATTGCATCTTAAGAATTTGATCCACATCAGGGCCAATAAAAGTTTCTCGTATTAAAGACTCTTTCCATGCCATATGGTTCCCATCAATTATTTAGTTTTTTTGAAAAGAGGTTCCCATCAATTAAACTACTACAGTACTAACCTTTGTGCAATTGTCAGACTGTGGATTAGGGGTTAAGATTTTCAAAAGCGTAGGATCCTCAAGTCACAAATGATTGGATTCGTTGATCAATTTTAAAATAATTTTTTTAAGTAATTCCATAAAAAATCAATTTTTTAAATTTTTATTCAGAGGTTAGATATACATTCTGAATGAAAAGTTAAAAGATTGAATCAAATACTTATACATATCTATTTAAGCTGATTTTCATGAGGCCACTAAAATAATATTTTAAAATTTATCAACTGATCAGATCATTTGTGTGGGACCCGTAGTGAGCCCCACACGGCATATATACATCGTATGTATCCAAATTGGCCGGTACCCACAGTATTAGGGTAGTCAAAATACACAAATTTAACACACACACACACAATTAATAAACATCTATTTTAAATTCTTAAATATGCATAATGAGACAATCACAAGCCGCAAACACAATAATACTCTTTTAAATTCTTACATATGCATATGAGCCAATCACAAGCCGCAAACACAATAATACTCTTCTAAATTGTTACATACGCATAATGAGCCAATCACAAGCCGCAAACATAATAATACTCTTCTAAATTCATGGAAATCAACTGAAATATTAGGAAAACAAAAGCAATAGTATGATGAGAAGACGGGACTTTCATTTTCGGCGTATTATTAGTATGTTCTACAAATAAACAGTGCGAATCAAATAACATGTGCCGTTCTCCCTAGAAAATGTGTCACAACCCTAAAGGATTGGCCTGATAGTCTTGGTTTGGGAACTTAGATTTTTGCTCCAACTTAAAGTCTCAGGTTCGATTCTCTTTGCCAGCAACTCTCAGGACTACCCGAGTGAGAGAGGATAGGCAAGAGCAGCATGGGCTTCAAGCCTCCCAAAAAAGGCTAAAAATGAGGATCCCCAAAATTCTAGGCTGCCCAGATGTTTTTTGCACTAAGTCTCCTTTACACAATAAGTGCGAGGAGATTAATGTTGGTGAATCAGCTTGACTATGGAGACTTATTTAGTATGTCTGCAGAAAAAAGTGTAAGAAGATCGACTAATGTTCAAATGATGGATTTTGAGATATTGTAATGATATTTTTTACAGAGGCGGCTCTACAGCCAAGGATGCATGGTCACTTGAACACCCTTAGAAATTTTTTTTTGTTAGAATACATGTAGTAACTTTGGTTTAGTTATTTTTTGAACACTCAATTCTAATAGTCTTGAACACCTAGGCCCAAAATAATTGAACACCCAACACAAAATATTGAACATTGAGCCACACCCAATTACAACCCAATAATCCAAGCAATTCGTATTTGAACACCTAACGCAATATTACAACAAATAAACGTCACAATCATAGTAAAAAAAATTGAAAAAAAGAAAGAGAAAAGGAAGAATACATTGGTGTAACTATCATACTCGATCTGCGTTCTCTTTCCATGTATATTGCGGATAGTCTAAATGTGTTAATTTCTTGTTCATGACATTAACTACTTTTTTTCCTAGATGGTTAGCTTATAAAATTAAGTTGAACAATATTCTTTCAAATTCAAGACTATGATAGAAAATCACAACACATCATCCTAAAAGTAGCATACTCTAAACAGGTCAGACCCAACTATTATCCACAATTTCTTTCAAAGGGGTATTAATGGATTAAGACGTCGGTTTAATGTTTGCATAAATATTATAAATCGTCTAGAACAGAATTAAAATCTTACTCCCTCCATTCTCAAAACACTATCCAATATGCAATACAAGAACTTAAGAAAAAAAAAATTTATTTTTTTACAAATACATATATGTATATATAAGTTTTCATTTTGCGTAGTAGTCTAGTAGATAATTTTCTAGGAACAGAGGTTATGTATTTTGGCCGCATTATTCATACTAATGTATGGAATTTGTACATATATTGTTGATTATAGATCAATTAGTAGAGTTAAGGTAATTTTCTTAACACCCTACTAAAAATTTCTGGAGCCGCCACTGATTTTTTGGACAACTATATGCTTATATTTGTAATTGTAAATCTTTGGAAATGATTTTTTTTTTTATGAAACTTTGTGTAAACCAACTTTTGTATGAAAATTATAGGGATGCCTCATTTAAAAGATTCTCTTTCGGCCTCCAAAATTTATAAGCTGGCCCTGTCAAGGAGTAGGGATTAGACCGAGGTGCGCATAAGCTAGTCACCCACAAGCAAAAGCGTGTGAGTAGGGATTAGTCCGAGGTATACATAAACTGGCCCAAAACACCTAGCATTACAAAAATAAAAAATTACTAAAAAAATGTGTCACGAGAATTTTGTGGGGGTGGTATGAATGAGGAGTACGTTGCACCATCCACTTGGGTGGCACTAGAAAATTTATGTGGAGACATTGTCATTAACATAGTTCTGGCCTTTGCGTTCTCGGTAAAGCCATTTCGTAGAGGAGAATAAATTCTGTCTACCGTCGGTATAAAATTTTATTTTTTCATCACCGTCTTTTGTGGGTCCCATCGAGTGTTTATTGTTGTGATCTAAACCGTTCATATTTTAAGACCCGCAATATAGTATTGCCATGCAAAAATAAATCAATTTGATCGGAAATCAATAGATATATTAAGATTAAAATTTTGGTTTATAAAATGAACGATCTGATCTCTATCAATAATAATAAAGATAACCTATTCATTTTACGAGGCACATTTCAATTTTTAATACTCCTATCGATATCTGATTAAATTTATTTTTTGCATGGATACACTGCTATGTGAGATCTACAAGATGAACAGTTCAGATCAATAATAAATATATAGGATAGGACTAATATAGGTGGTAGTGGTAGCAAAAAGGTAAAAACTTTTACCGGTCGATGGAAAGAATTTAATGTGTTTGCGGAGGAGTCGCAGCATCGACAGTTGGTCGGCCAAAAGTATCCCATAACGGTGGAGTGCCAGTTCCAGTGCCCCACCTATTATTAAAAATTAAAATTGATGAGAGGCGAGGTGTTGGCATTCAAAGCCTTTTAGGTGAGGGAAAAGTTGTATTGATTGGTTGGGGACTCATGGTTTTGGGGTGCAATTACAACCATATAAAAATCTCTGCAATTTATTACTACTTCTGTGTATTAGGTATGGATCCTTCATTTGACGGCAGCCGTGAAAAAAAAGAAAAGAAATTTAGGCTCCGTTTATTTGGACGTAAAATATTTTATATATTTTTCAGTATTTGATTGTCTAAAAAATAAGGAAAACATTTTCTATCAATTGGATGAAAATGATTTACCCTTAAATCTTTCGTAAGTTATTTTCTAAAATGAACTCATTGCCTTCTACTGTAATTCTCACTGGTCAATTTTCTCGATCGTCAATTCTGACTCACGTTCAATTTCAATAATCTTATATCTCTCAATCATTTAAGCTCCCTATCTCTCTCTCTATACTATTTTGTTGATTTCTGAAAATATTTTCAAGTGTCAACCAAACACCGAAAAATAAAAATTTGAAGTTTGTTTTCTGAAAATACATTTTACATGAAAAATATTTTACATTGTAAAACATTTTACATCGAAACAAACGGAACCTTACTCCTACAAGAACAACACAAACCTATATTAAATTTTTCGTAATCTTCGATAGTACCTTTTAATACGCTTCTATAGATTTTTCATACATTTCAATACACATTTTGAACCTTAACAACAACTCAGTAAGCTCAAACTAGGAAAAGAAGTCTTCCCGGTTGGCTGATGGAACTGAAGGGTTATGTCCAAGGTATTCGTAGAACCTTTCCGAGCTTAATTAATTTGATAAAAAGAAGAACTATCTAATTTTTACAACTCGTGAAAAATATCAACCGTGTTAAAAATGTCAATTGATATGTTTTTTGAAATACATTTATTCGTCACAATGGGTTCTAATTCATTGTTCCTATCATTTTTTTTCCTTTTTTTTAAACATAAAAATATACCAATCATATATCGATAAATATTGTTCATTTTGGGGTTTCAATATCCCTAAGCACGGTCTCCATTAAATTTTTTCTATGTATCTCTCTTCACTTATTTTTTTTTTAAAATTCTCTCAAAATTTAAACCGAACCGAATAGATGATTGTTTTTTAGGTGTAATTAATGTCTTTGACGAGTTTGAAAAATGAATGATTTGAGATCATTGCAGATTTGCAGTGAAGTATACTGGAAAAAAGAACCACCAATTGGCAATTAATACCTCGAACAAGACCAATTTGGACCACGGAATAAGGGTACCCTTTCGGAAAGGCAAGGGCCTTTTGAACAGAGGTCCCAGTCTTTCCCATAATTTCGAAAAGTCGGGTGGTGTCCCCATCTTTTATTGCCTACATTCATCTGTCCTTGCCCATTTATCTCTTGTACTAAAACGAAACGTTTCTTATTCTTCTTTGTTTTTTTTTTTTGACAACCACGTGTGTTCGGGTTAGTTTACGAATGTATCAATCAATCTCCTCTCCGATTGAGTCAAAGACAATCTACTTACGTCGAGACTACGGAATTCAGCCTGACAATCTATCCACAAAAATGATTTTAAAGAGGACCTTGAATTCTCATCAAGTTTTTCTTAGCATAACTCAATATGAACAGTCCAGATTCGCTTTATGTAGCGTACCAAACCTAAAAAAAGTTGTGGCCTTTGTTTGTTTGTTTATGTCCTTAAACGATAATGGTTGCCTTTTTAGACTTGACATTGGGTGGCCTCTAAATCACCAGCTTGTGCCCGACCAAAAGAGATCCCCAAAAAATCTCAAACTTCTGTCAATTTATTATCCTCCCAGTTGACATCATTTCCCAGTCCTGGCCAATAAAGAAACAATTAACTAAAGAAAGCTACTTCCTATGGAGACAAAAGCGCATAGGTGTGATTGGATCGAACACCTATAAGTATCGGATTGAATTAATTTTTATTGGAGACTCTTGGAAAAGTGTTTTACATTTAATGAACGGAACGAATCGTTTGTGTGGAAACCGTGGTGGGCCCCGCAAAAAAATCTATGCACAATCTGTGCATGAAATGTCTATGTGAACAGAATTTCTATTAACTATACAGACAAAATCAGCACAAAAAAAAGGGGGAAATGACGGCCCATGACGTGTTTTGATAATTAATACCCGCCAAGGACATGGTAAGAACATTTGTTAATACTGAAAATATCATTGACGGGTATTAATTATCAAAAACACGTCCTTCACCGTCATTTTCCAAAAAAAAAAAACTGAACACCCAGAAAAAGATGAGGGGCCTTCGTGCCTCAATCCACCATACTCCACCATGTTCTCTTTTGTATTTTCGGGCCCATTTAGGACCCAAATAAACGCTAATCCAAATAGCTAATCTCGAACATTTCCTAGATGAGAAGAATCCCCGTCAAAAATCAGTTTGATTGAAGCTCAATAGATACATGAATTACTTGTATAAAATCGACAACCAAAACCAATTTTAATTTATCTTGTTCATTTTATAGGAGTTCTTCGCACATCTATCGGTATCAAATCCAACTTATTTTTTACGCAAATGTTTTTCCCTGCAGAATGTTCGAGATCAACGCTTTGGACTCTTAACACGGGCAAGGAAAGTGGCCCACAAAAAGAGAGTATGGAGCGGTACGGTGGATTGATGTACGAAGGGGAGCTAACCCAAAGACAACAAAAATGGTAAAGTACATAAAACTCATCCATGAAGGTGTACATAAAATTAGAATGGACGGTTCAGAATCGAAGCATTGTGAATGTGAGCTGTCCATTCTCTTTTTATGTACATTTTTATGGATGAGTTTCACGTATCCTTTCAAACCTCTCAAGATAAGATAACGCCACACAACCCTTTCCATTTTGAACACTTTCCATTTTGAACAACTCTCGTCCTCTCTTAAAAGAACTCCTAGAAAGCCTTACATCTCTCTCCATTTCCCTCCCAATGGAAGAGATGGCCCAAGCCCCCATTCCAAGCACAGCTATTACAGTTTCTTCCACACCCTCGACGAAGCGCCATAAAACAACAGACCGATCTGAGCCTGACCACCAGCCGTTGTTACCGGGGCTTCCCAACCACGTAGCCCAACTCATCCTGTCTCTAGTCCACCGCCCCGCCACTCTCTACTCCGTCTGCCGCTCGTGGCGCCGCCTCCTCTACTCCCCTTCTTTCCCTCCCTTCCTCTCTCTTTACGCTCTCGTCTTGCCCGACCAATCCCAATCTCAATCCCAATCCCAATCCCAATCCCACCACTCGCTCGAAATATTCACCCTCGATCCCATCTCATCGTCAGATAATTGGCAAGCCCTGCCCCCTCCTCCCGACCCGCCTCTCCGCCCGGTGCTTCGCCACCCTTCCTTCTTGTCCCGAAACTTGCCCATCCAATCCGTGTCGGTTTCGGGCAACTTGGTCCTCCTCGCCGCCACCGCCGACAACCTCGTTCCGGCACTCCCCCGCCCGCTAGTGTTCAATCCGGTTTCGCGGAGTTGGGGGTTCGGTCCCCCTATTGATACGCCGCGCCGGTGGTGCGCCGCCGGCACGTCGCGCAGCACGGTGTTCGTCGCGAGTGGGATCGGCTCCCACTACGCTCCGGATGTTGCTCGATCCGTTGAGAAGTGGGACCTTGGAAGAAACAATTCCGTCCGCCACAGAAGTAACGGTGCGTATTTCTGCGAAACAGGATCCTCTCGTGTCATTAGTGTTTTGTTTTTTCCTTGCCCCAGGTAAGGGCTCTTGCCTGGTATTGGGCAGGGTTGGACTCCTCCCCAGGATTGGTACCTCGAATTACCCGGTGGCTCGGGGCGATGATTTGCATCGGATCGCTAAGAGGTTTACGTTCTATGGATGGTCTAGTTAGTGGGATGATTCCTTCGTCATAAAACAATAAAGTACCAAACGAATTAATTTTTTAATAAGTTTTGAACCACACCAACTCTTAACACTTATTTACACACCCACACGAACAATCAAGATTGTATAGTGTGATTTCAGAATTTTTGTTAATTTATTTCAATAGCATAGGTGTTGTGTCCAGTTTACTCGCAGCTCACCCAATTTTGAATTAGTCTCGCGTCTACCGGTTGAAGCCCAATTAAAACCAAAGCAAATACCCTTGTATGGTATCGCCCAAAATACTAGATAATCTTGGAAGAACAATCCTTAATCTACAATATTCTTTTTTGTTTCAGGAAAAAAAAAAAAGGTTTTACAGGAATTATTTTTAAAATTTTTATTTTTGATGAAACAGGAAGAAATTGGAAATGGGAGAAACTGGAACCAATGAGGGACGCGAAATTCAGTCGAGAAGCAATCGACGCTGTTGGCTGGAGAGGTAAGCTCTGTATGGTGAACGTGAAAGGCGATTCGGCCAAACAAGGTGTAATTTACGACGTGGCGGCCGACGACTGGTCGGAGATGCCAGACGGGATGATATCCGGGTGGCGGGGTCCGGCGGCGGCGATGGACGAGGAAACGCTGTACGCGGTGGACGAGACCAAGGGGGTGCTGAGGAAGTACGACGCGGGCGCGGATGGGTGGGAAGAGATACTGGCGGAGGAGAGGCTGGTTGGGGCGGAGCAGATGGCGGCAGGCGGCGGCAGGGTGTGCGTCGTCGAAGGCGGCGGTGGGATTGTGGTGGTGGATGTGGTTGCGTCGCCGGCAAGAGTGTGTGGAGTTTTGGATGTGCCGGTTGGGTTTCAGGCGGTGGCGGTTCATGTCTTGCCGAGGCTGAGCAAGCCGGATTGATATGGAACCGGTTCGAGATTCGAACTTTTCTCTAGTTTTCTATTCTATTCTATTCTTTCCACATCAATGGGACCTCACCTTTTAATGTGATTTTTCTTCGTAGGAGTATTTTATTTTTTGTCTTTTGGGGTGTAGACCATAAGGTTGATTGTAACTCACGGCATTTCTTGTTTATTTGTATAATTAAAAGTTGTCACATTATTTTTTTTTTTGTTATTTGTAAGGGATTACTAAAGTTAAGCAATGTAGAGATTTATAGTGACATCATCAGAGTTGAATGATCAAATTTGTCACATCACATTTTTGAACTACAAAAAAACTAAAAATTTTGAATATAGAAAATAGTTTTTTTAAACATAGTTTTCAAACCAGGAAAAACGTTTTATTTGAAATAGAAAAAAATTTGAATTTTTTTTAAATTTTAAAAGGAAAAAGGTTTCTGAAAAAACAGTTTTTTAAAAAAAAAAGAATAGTTTTTGAAAAAACAATTTTAAAAATAGAATAAATTTTGAAAAAAAAAGAAGCTGTTTTTTGTAAACATATTTAAAAAAACAGTTTTGTGTGCATATAGTTTTTTCAAAAAGTGCTTTTGTAAAAAGCATTTTTTTTTCTTAAAACTATTTTTTCTTTTCAATGACTGTTTTTGGGGGAAAAAAAGTTTTTTAAAATTTTGAAAACCTTTTTGAAAAGAGAGAAGGTTTTTCTGTAATGATGGGTGTGCTTGATTGAGAATATTTGAGATCCACTAAATATGATTATTGACAAAAAATTGCTAATTTTGGTTATCTAAGAGTATCCACAATGCTATAATAAAAAATGGATAACCAAAAGTTGTCACATTAGCTTTTGATTATTCATTTAAGAGATTGCTAAGGTTAACAATGTAGAGGTCCACAATGGTATAATCAAAATTAAATAACCAAAAGTTGTCACATTCTTTTTTAAATTACAGAAAAACTAAAAACTGTAAACATAGAGAAACTACTTAAAATAGAAAATAAATTTTCAACTTTTTTCAAAACTTCAAAAAAAAATAATGTTATGAAAAACAGCTTTTGTGTAACTACGGTTTTTGAAAAAATAGTTTTTATATAAGAAAAGATTTTGAGAAAAAACATTTTCTTATACAAAACAATTTTTCAAAAAAAGAACAATTTATTTTGTATAAATTTATTTTTAAAAGCAGTTAAATTTTTTTTTTGGGGAAAACAGTTTTTTAAAAACAATTTTAAAAAAATAATAAAATATTTTTTTTTGAAAACATTGTTGAAAAAGAAAAAGAGGGGGGAAAATGGAAGAGAGAATATATTTTGTAATGATGTGTGTATTTGATTGAGAATATGAGATTTATTAAATTTGGTTATTGGTAAAAGGTTGTTAGTTTTGGTTATCCAAAGTTCAAAATTTGATTATTTCTAAGAAGGTTGCTAAATTTGATTATAGCATTGTGGGCCATATTTTACACCAACATTTCTAACTTTAAAAATCTATCACTTTTGGTTATGCCATTGTGGATACTAATGGCCCAAAAATGGTTCGTTGCTTGGAGCTTGTTAAGTTTAGTTATTCCAATATGAGCATTTATTTGAGCAAACACTCATATCCTTAGCAACCTTTTGATTTTGATTAGGCCATTGATGATGCTCTTAATATTTGTTGATTTTGCCAATTTTCAATCGATTACATCTTCTCATACGAATCTCCAACATATGCGATATGAATCTCGTTTAATAGTTCTTGATTAATTCTATTATGCAAAGTTTTCAACATCCTAAATGCCATTATTGATTGGAATATAACATAATACAATAGACAAACAAATTTGGATGGAGAGAGTTTATATAAAAGAGTTTTTCTATTGACAGCTTGTTTGAGTTATCTATAAGCTAAAGGGCATCCATAATGCTATAATAAAAAATGGATAATCAAAAGTTGTCACATCAGTTTTTGATTATTCATTTAAGAGATTGTTAAGGCTAACAATATAGAGGTCCACAATGGCATAATCAAAATTAAATAACCAAAAGTTGCCACACCACCTTTTGAAATTACAAAAAAACTAAAAACTGTGAACATAGGAAATAGTTTTTTATAAAATAATTTTGAGACTAATAAAAACTATTTAAAATAGAAAATAATTTTTGAACTTTTTTCAAAACTTTAAAAAAAATAGTTTTAAGAAAAACAGTTTTGTGTAACTACAGTTTTTGAAAATTTTTTTTGTATAAGAAAGATTTTGAAAAAAAAATATTTTCTTATCCAAAACAATTTTTTCGAGAAAAGAACAATTTGTTTTTTTTATAAAAACAGTTAAAAAACAAATTTTGGGGGAAAAAAGTTTTTTAAAAACAATTTTTAAAAAATACTCCCTCCGTCCCTAATAAGTGTCAGCACGCAAACCTAAACCTTTAAAAATATGCATTAAAAATTATTTTTTTTCACAAATGAATAGATTGCAATGAATTCTATATTAGATTGCGGAAAAAAATTGGATTTTTTAACGAAAAATATGCATATTTTGTAAGGTCTAGGTTTGCACGTCGGACACTTATTTAGGAACGGAGGGAGTAGTAAAATATATTTTTTGAAAACATTGTGTGTGTGTGTGTGTGTGTGTGTGGGGGGGGGGGGGGGGGGGGGGGGGTGTGTGTGTGTAAGGAAGAGAGAGAACATTTTTTTTAAATGATGTGTGTATTTGATTGAAAATGTGAAATTTATTAAATTTGGTTATTGACAAAAGGTTGTTAGATTTGGTTATCAAAAGTCCAAAATTTAATTATTTATAAGACGGTTGCTAAGTTTGATTATAATATTATGAGCCATATTTTACACCAACGTTGTTAACTTTAAAAAGTTATCACTTTTAGTTATGCCATTGTGGATACTCTAAGAAAGTGACATTTCTATACACTTTTAAGTACATTTTTACACAATCCAAATTAATAACTTTTCATAAACATTTCAACACACTTTTCCAACATTAACAAAAGCCAAGTAGGCTAGTTTTGGCATATTCCTATCCTATCCTATATTAAAAAGGAAATAGTAAGTAAAACTTGTTGTGCAGCATTTTCCTAAGGATGAGCCGCCCGGAGTAGGAAGAAATCGGTGAACTTTTTTTAGCGCATGTACACAAAGAATAGCAAAAATACTTACTCAAAAAGCACAATTTATATTTTACCTACCCACTTTTTTCTCTCACCCTCCACCAGTCTCTCTATCATCTTCCCTCAATCCACCTAAAACTCATAAAATATTATACAAGTATATATACATATACTTCTATACACACACCCCTATGGCTATGGATATGCTTCGTTTAGCCCGTCTATGCTGCCGCCGTCCCGATGGAGGTCGCCGGAGCAAGCCAGGCTAGATTGAGTTCACTAGATCGAGAGAGATTGAGGTTGCCGGACCTCACTGTTGAAGATCGACGCCGATCATCACTTCAAACCCACATCCCAAACTTTTCTTCATCGTCGATCGTCAGCATACTGTGTGGTAAAACGGAAGAACGAGAGAGTGGTAGGGAGGAGAGAGAAAAGAAAACAATATTCTAGTGGATACCTTGTGAACAGTCTCTCGGTAAACCTGGAGAGCTACAGTGCACAAAGGGAAAATACCTCCCTATTTGCCGAAGCTACTGTATCCTTCTTCTCGTGTCCGTCTTCGGTAAAATAGCTACAAAAAGTAATTTTGCTAGGTTGGTGTACTTGCTCTTAGTCTTCTTCCATATTTTATTCTAGTCTTTCCAACATCAATGGGACCTCAACTTTAACGTGATTTTTCATTGTCTTCTGTTTCTTTAATCGGTCTCTTTATAATCAACCCATTGGATTGACATTAGGGAATACTAATGTCTATTACTTTATAATATATATAAATCCACATGTCACATTCTTATTCCCTTACTAAACTTTTGTGTTTTTTTCATGTCAAATGTACTTTCTATTTTTTCTAAATGCCTACTTTGCCCTTAGTTGTTCACCTCTACTTTTTGCTGTTTGCAAGTTCACGGCTACTTTTGAGACCTTTGTAGAGAACAAATCCTAAGTCTCAGACTTTACCCACTATGCCAACCCCTTGGGGTTTACTTTTATCCTCTCTTTTTTCTCTTTGTATTTGTCAACTTCTTTTTGCCCTTAAGAGTGATTCTTTCAAAACTAAATCACAAAATGCATAAAATAGCAACAACCACCAAATCTTATACTAATCAAAGGTTTTAAATCCATACAAAAATCTCATGTTTCCAACATCAGCAGCAAGGCACATACAAATATAAAAAGCAAAATATAATCAAATTCAACTTACAATTGGGTATCCAAAATAACCATCAATATGGATAAAAAGTTTACCTTAATTCCTTTAGAAAATTACTTCTCAACTACCCATATTATTACTATTTGTGCAAAAATCTACAACTTAATTGAGTTGTGATATTTGAAAAACAAAATAAAGTTAATCGCCAGCTAGCCATGTTCATGCCATCATTTTGTGCAAAAGTCTTTCAAATTGAACTTAGATCCTTCAAAAACAAAATATAGGGTGTTTTAAGTAGTAAAAAATTTGTAGTAGATTTTTATTTGTGGTTGAGAAGTTGGTAAGTGCTTCCGGTAGTAAATAAGTTGTTGACGGATTTACGAGTAAAGTTACTGTAGCAAAAAAAAATTTGATAATTTTTTTTTATAGTAAAAACGAGATGATAAAATGCTAAAACTTTTTTGTCAGAAAAAATAAGATGATAAAATGCATTAAATTTATAGCGTTTTTTATTAGTCGAAACACCCCCTAAATATAAATCCCAGCAACTTCTGAGGAAAATGAGGGAAGGGAAAGGACTCAAAGGAGGGTTGTTTCCGTCATTTAAAGAGGAGACCATTTACCTGGCAAAATGCTCTAAAAACCGTACCAAAGTAAAAAGGTCAGGGCCCACTTATAGCACAGGACTGACAGTAGATTTCTCCTTCTTTAATTTGTTCGTTTGTAACTCATGAACCAAGCGTTGGCATGAGTGGTTTTGGCCTGGAATTTAGGTATTTGTTCAATTTTAGAATCTCAGGTACAATTTTTTTTTTTAATAATTTTTGGGGTCACCTTAATCTATGCATAAACATATGAAATGACTGTGAAAGAAACTATAAAAATTAGTTTCGAGATGTGCGCAAATCGACCAGAAACACCATGCATTACAAAAAAAAAGTTTGTAACTCACGGCATTAACCATTCCGGTTTTTTAAAAAAGGAACATTTAGAAAATGAAGGTAGTTTCAAGCTCAAAAATTACGTGTTTATGCAAATAATTTTCCTACCAATATAAATATTTTTTGATAGATTTCATTGAAATATTTTAAATAGTGTAAAAAAATTTAAAAATTTAAATTTAAATTTAAATTTATTATATTTAAACTTAAAATTACATTATTTTTTAAAAAAAATTTAAAAAAAAAGCTGAACGGCTCCTCATAATCCCTCGTTTCTTGTGGTTCTACTCCTACTTTTGGAAAGTTGAACCTGTAGTGGATGGCAGAACGGCGGCCGCATTTAATGCTCCATTGAAATTTACTTTTCCTATGTATAGAGAAACTACACCCACCATAGTACTCCTATCTTAGAAAGTGAATAAAGAGTTTGCATGTGAGCATCTTTCGCCCCAAAGGAAAGTAAACCAGGGTCCCAAATGTTTGTTTACAAACTTTTTTCCTTCAATGGCGTTAGCACCAACCGGCTAAACGCATATCCATCACTCATGTGAGTGATGGGTCTCATACACACTATACACTCTAGTGTGTTTATGGGGTTCATCACTCATGTGAGTATGTGTTTAGGTGTATCACTAAAATTATTGTTTTTCCTTTTCCTTTTCTGTTTTTCAAATTTCAATTTGATTCCCTATTTCAAAACCCATTCTTAAAGGCCTTGTTGGTTTTCTTTTTGAAAAAAAAAATCCAACTCAAAAAATATTTATTGCATGTGCTTCCAATCATTACTCTCCACTCATTATCTCTATTTCTAATCATTATTCTCATTTCTCTTTTTATCTATCTACACTTATTACCCATACTTTTAATCATTACTCTCATAAAAAATTTCTAATTTTTTTTTCCAAAAACTCATCCACACCCAGTAGGTTTTTCGTTTTGGCGTTTAGAGAGCAAAAGGCAAAAGTAAGGGGAGATGAGCTTTTTGACTTCTTACTCTCCACTTTTTCCAATTTTGTTGAATAAAAACATCCGTAGAATATATTTTGCACATATCTCTCAAACATTATTTCTATTGCAAAATACATTTTGCACATATCTCTCAAATACTCTGCCATATTCAAAACATTTTCTAACCATAATAAAAAATATAAAAAAAATTAGCTTACATTTTAGCCTTAGATTGTAAGATGTGATCTTGGTCGCCTAGAAAATGGGCTGAGTTATGAAAAGCTACCAAAGTTGTGCTACATTCTATCCAACATATGTCAATGGTAACAAAGTAGCTTAGATTCAGGCTCCGTTTGTTTGGATATAAAGTATTTTTTCCATTTTCCATTGTTTGACTAGAAAAAACAGAGGGGGGATATTTTTAAGGTAAAACATTTTACACCAACAGAGTGAAATTATTTTCCTCTAATTTTGGCAATAAGTCATTTTGCATTTCACCCCTGATGGTCTGCCATTTTCCAATACTGTGTATTCCATTTCCCTTCTCCGAAATCATATTAGATCCAAAATGTGAGAGAGAGAGAGAGAGAGAGAGAGAGAGAGAGAGAGAGAGTACTTGATTAAAATATTTCAGAACCTACAATCTGCCATTATTGTGGAAAATATTTCTCATGTGCTAACCAAACATCGAAAAATAGAAGTTTAAAGTTTATTTTCTGAAAAAATATTTTACATTTAAACAAGCAGAGCCTTAGGAAAGTGATATGTGATCCTCACACTCTCTTCTATATGTGCACTTTTTTCTATTATATTTATTCATATCAATTTACCCTGTTACCTTCTCTTTTTTTTAACAAATATCATTCTTTCCTAAGTTCAAATTTTCACACTCAAAAGGCAATATTGTAAATTCAAATGAATTTAAAAAGGGGAGTGATTTTGCCATTCACCTTTTTATTAATGTCACTCCCCTTTGTGTCTTATTAGATGATTTGTTTTGTGAGAGAAGAGAAGTGACATTAACAAAAAAAGGAGTGACAAAATCAATTCCCTTTAAAAAATGAAGAAATTAAATAGACATCCTATAAGGGAGACTTATTTAGGTGTTGATCCATGTGAGTTTGAATACTTAAGTCTCCATCCTCAAAATGCATTTTTGCCCAATTATACCCCTAGTTATATATTAATATAGATATTGTTTATTGTAGGAGTAAGTAATTATCCCTAAATTGCCGCTGCATGTGCCCACTCTCTCTCCTCTCTATCTTCTCGATCCAAAATTAAAAACCCATATGCCCACTCTCTCTCCTCTCTCTCTCTTCTTCAATTTCAGGCAATTCAAACTCAAAATTCACCAAAATCGAACGGAGACTAGTAGCGAGACCAAGAAGGCAGCCAATAAGCAGCAACGCCCCGGCGGCGCTATCGGCGAGGATATCATCAATCCCAACCCCGTTGCCGTGCCAATGCTACTTCCGGCTTCCACATGTCTCTCCATCGGCGGAATCATTTTAAAGACATGCATGGAGCTCCGGCCGCCGGTAGTGGTCGTGCTCCTACACTGTCCACACCTTGCCGTCGTTGCCCGCTGCCTACTATAATTCTTCATTTCTTGGGTTTTTGAATCAGTTGCATAACTCGCCACACTCGTCTGTGGGGTTTTGTTCTAATAAGCGCCTGATGTGATCTATGTTTCCTAATTGACATGAATTAAGCTCGATTACTTTTTGTCATGATTTCAATGTATGCGTTTCGATTTCTCCAAATTTTGTCATTATTTCGGTTTAGTGTAGTTTCAATTCGTCGGCACAATTTTACGATACATGTTCATAGTTTTTTATGTTTTATGGTGATTTCACAAATTTTGTCATAATTTCAGTATATGTATTTTGGTTTCTTTGAATTTTGTCATTTTTTCGGTTTAGTGTACTTTCATCGGCACAATTTTATGATACGTATTCATGATGTTTTTTGTTTCATAACGGTTTCACAAATTTTGTCATGATTTTGGTATGTGTTTTGGTTTCTCCAAATTGTCATTATTTCGGTTTAGTGTAGTTTCGTCGGCACAATTTTATGATGAGTATTTATGATGTTTTTTTATTTCATGGTGATTTCACAAATTTTGTCATAATTTTAATGTGTGTGTTTTGATTTCTCAAGATGTTGTCATGATTTTGGTTTAATGTAATTTCGTGGGAGAGAGAGGACTAGAAATCGGAATGGGGGCTTGCTTCTTTAGTTTTCGTTTGCCGGAATGGTAAGCAGACGTCCGGAGGACGGGACTTGCTGTTTCGGTTTCCCTTTTCCTTTCTCTTCCCTTGTTTTGATCGCCAAATGGGAAGGTGGGGCCAGATAAGGATCGAAACGGAGGGTCTCCTGCACCAAAGAAAATGGTGCGAAAAGTAAGGGACGGTATAAAAAATTTTCTTAAAATTGGGACCAGCACCAAAGATAATGGTCCGGTAATAAAGGGATAATCCCTTCCACTCTATTATAATTAAAAATGTGGTAAAACAATAATAAAGGGTGAAATGGGTATTGTTTAAATTTGAGGATGATAAGATAAGTATTCAAACCTAATAGGATGAGGACTTAAGTATTCATGTGTGACAGGACTCCTATTTAAGTTCCCCTTAAAAAATAGATTACAAAAATCAATTTTATCACTTTTTAAATGAGAGTCCAACAAAAACCATACAGGGGCATGCCGGCATGCAGCGCTGTTCCGAACAAAATGTAGCTTTAGCCTTCGCCCGGAAATGATGCAACCATGCCCTAAAGTAAAATTATTTCATTTGAAAAAAAAAAAAAAAAAACAATTAAGAAGCTATATAAATTCAGACAAGCAACAAAAATATTCTCCAAACCACAATAGCAAAGTTTGATACATTAAGGTTTTTTTTTCTTTTCTTTTCTTTGAAGGTTGTGTGAATGATTCATAATTTGTGGAGAGATTTGGTTAAGGGGCCAAAAAAATGAACAAGGAATAGAAAGGAATACAATGATAACCAGATAAGGAAAACGATAAGAATCATTCTTCACTTTGCCTGTTATTTTTTCTTTGCAAAAATTATAGTTACCCCCTCTAACTATGCCTTGCGTACACTTACCCCCTCTAACTTTTTTTTTGGCACTTAATCCCCTCAAACTAACGAAAATTCACACGGTCATAACTTCTTTGTCCAAGATCGAAAATATGCAAATTATATATCGATTTCGAGGTCTTGAAGTCAGCTTTCTAATGACACCAAAATCACATCACGATTCAAAGCACACAGAAAGTTATGATCAAAACGGTCTTTCTGTCTACTAGCCCTTACTCTTTTGATCATAACTTTCTGTGTGCTTTGAATCGTGATGTGATTTTGGTGTCATTAGAAAGCTGACTTCAAGACCTCAAAATCGATATATAGTTTGCATATTTTCGATCTTGGACGAAGAAGTTATGACCGTTTGAAGTTATGACCGTGTGAATTTTCGTTAGTTTGAGGGGGTTAAGTGCCAAAAAAAAAGTTAGAGGGTGGTAAGTGTACGCGAGGCATAGTTAGAGGGGGGTAACTATAATTTGCCCTTTTTCTTTTGCTCTGTAAATTCTTCCAGATATCCATCAATATGATTTACGGCATGTTTGGAACTTGAGGAAAAGAAATGAAAGAAATGGAAAACGAAACTTCGAAGATAACTGAAGGAAAAATTCATTTTGCCTGATTCTTAAAGTTTTTTATTTTCTCCTTTGTTTCCTCTCGGCTCCGTTTGTTTCAATGTAAAATATTTTTTCAGAAAACAAATTTCAAACTTTTATTTTCTGGTATTTGGTTGGTAGTTGAAAATATTTTCAAAAATTGACAAAATAGTGTAGAGAGATAGAAAGGGGGCTTCTGAGAATATTGGAATTAAACATGGATCAGAACTAACGATCAAGGAAACTGAACAATGAGAATTGCAATAGAAGGCAGCGGATTCATTTCGAAAAATAACTTACTGAAAGATCAAGGGTAAGTCATTTCATCCAATTAATGAAAAATGTTTTACATGTAAAATGTTTATCTCATTTTTTACACAACTAAACACTGAAAAATAGGTAAAACATTTTACCAAAAAATATTTTATGCCCAAACAAACGGAGCCTTAATTTCTTTTCTTCTCTTTTATTTTCCCTAGGTTCCAAACAAACCTCAAGCGCCACTAGGAACCATACAATGACTTGGTCCCCCCTTGCCCTCTCATGGCCCCTTTAGGCTGTGCCATCCTGGATTTGTAGAGAATAAATGAGCTTCTTATTCATTAACATTTTACTCTTTTTTATCGTCCATAAATAACTCGTTCAACCCATGATCAAACAGACCCACTGTACAGAATCAATGATCCATCCAGACCCATGAAATTTGACTCTGGATAACACAAGGGAGAACCTGTTAATGACATAGCACCATAGCAAAAGTTGACATTTGATTCTGCATCACAGGGGACAATCCATGCGAAATGAAAAACCTTCCTTTTGCAAAATCGATCTAAATTGTGCTTGGATCATGTACTTTTAGAGAGTTTTATGGAGGGAATGCAAAAGGTGAAGGAAACGAGACGAAGACAATGACGTGAAGGAGCTATATTTATTTCTTTCGTTTTCATTTAAACTTCCTTCACTTGGTAAATCCTCAAAGAAGTCCGGGATTCAAAAGCAGACAGAATTTGCATGAACAAGTACTCTACGAAGGCCATGCCATCACAATCCCTTGAAAGGAGTCAAAGAAAGAATCTATTCTTTGGGAAGAGATTCTCTGGTGATCTAGGTACAGATATATGACCTTTCATTATACATTATGACACACAGAGACACATGGAAGCACCTTTACCAGTGAACTGAAAGGTCATTGTGAACTGCTAGCAGGAGGATTCTCTCTTGGATGCTTGGAGGCATAGTGATCAACAAGCTGATTTTGATTAGCTAGCTGTGCCTGAAAACCATTACATTTCCAGAGTTTACTCGTAGTTTTATGCAACTAACAAGAGCAGCAAATGAAGGCAGGAGCATGTGAAACCTCTAAAAAATGATAGAACACACGAGAATATAGAATTATTGTGCGGCATCAATGAAGGAAAACTTGCAGCATAACTGGTTGATTACAATAGTGAGCGTGTTTTATAAAAAGTTGGAAAAGGAGAAGTAATGGAACAAAAACGTTGACCAGAAAACATTGCATCTCCAACACTAGCCAAGACCCTTTTTAAGGTTTCAACAAAACACACCTGACTTCTTCAATGAGTATTAATCTCCAATAAGTCTATCTAAATAGCACCAAAAAAGCAGAGCCCCTTTTTGGGAAACTTTAACTTTATAAGGAGATACAGTAATTGCAATTCCAAAAAACTCAAATTCAAGGGGTGCCCCTCATAATAACGATATCATCCTTAATTTTTTATTACTTAATTACCATGTATACTTATGTTTTTTTTGTTTCTTTATTGTCTCCTTTTGCTTTGAATTCAATATGCATTTGATGGCAATAAGTATCATACAATAATAGTTGCATGGAGCAAAGTTTTCAGAGGTGAGAGCGCAAGGCGATGCCCTTGACCCTCCATGGGGCGAGGCGTACGCCCCAAGGCATTGAGGCATAAGCCTTTTGATTTTTTGTTTGTTAAATAATTAAATTAATAAAATAACTTTAAAATACAAAAAATGCGCAGTTCATAAAAGATAGATTAATACAAAAGGATAGCATAAAGTAGGTTATCAGTTAATGACTTATTATTACCTTAACAGTTAATAACTAATAACTAATTGAGAAACCCTATAACATCACTTTATTAGTTGTTATCTTTTTACCTTATTAATTTATCACTTTATTAGCTATTAACAGAGCATAAGTTCGTCACTTAGTAAAGGAAAACAGAGCACAACTGTATAAAGAAAATAGAGCACGACTGTAGATGAAGATCGACTTCAACAAGGCAGCAGAGAGAGAGGGAGGGGGGTTTGAATTAGGACATCACCAAAATTATATTAGGAAAATTTCTCTCCTAAGGCTTGCGCCTCACCTATTGGGGCGTAAAAGGCGACCGAGGCGTATGCCTTGGTGCGCCTAAGGAAATTAGGCGACTAATTTTGTGGTTCACCGCCCAAATTTTCAAAGTCCTGAGGCGTTTTGGCATTGCCTCACCGCCCCAAGGCCCCAAGGCGAGTCCAGAAAACGCCTTTGAAAACATTGGCATAGAGTTAACACATTTCAGATTAAAAAAAAAAAAAAAACGTTACACATTTCACTCCATCTGCACTATGCAAAATGCAAACGCTTGTGAGGCTGCAAACAGCCAGGACGAGCCATGTATAGTGCTTTACACACGTAGCTTCACAAGGTTGGATCCTACTTAATTTACTTAATTTGAGTATTGCAAGAGCTAACATTAAGCTCAAATATTCATGTCTAACCACATGACAAGCTAGGTTGGACCAGTGTGCTTATGAAAGGTCCTTCCCAAATAGAACAGCAGTACTTTTTTTTGGGACAAGTCTAGAAAGGTACAGTAACGCTTCTAAACCCAATCAGATTCCAATTAAGCTTTGATTCCAAGAGTTTTTTTTAACTTGGGTTCTATGAACATACATTCTAACTGGCCATGACCAATATGTCGTCAATTGAAGACAATTTATAGTTATTGAAAATTTGGAAGTAAGATCACAGAAGCATTAACCTGAACAGGATGGACAGAGTAGGTCGTCCCTTAAAAACTGATCCAACATGGAGATATTACTGGTCAATCCAGACATCATCCTTTTAATCTAAGAAGCAAGATCTCTCAAAAGAATGTCAGGTGCCCGTGTCCAACCTTGACACTCCTCAAACACTCTCGGAAACAGGTTCGATACTATCTTTTGTCCATACCTCGACAATAACAATCTTCATTCGAATTCATTGGTTTCATTGACTGAGAACCACAGTAATCAAATGCACACCTGGGCGCGTGACTGGTGCTTCAAGAAGGTTGGGCGGGACAACAACGCATAGGTGCAGCTTAGGCTCAGAGGCTCACGCATCAATTGAAGGCGAAAGGCACAAGAAAGGCGCGCCTCTTTATCAGCTAAGAGCAATAAAATAGGGGTAAAAACATGAAAACCCTAATCGAGTAACCTCCCTAATCGACATTTCTGGAGTGCACAGAACCAGCTGACTTTGACCTAACCTGAATCGACAACTCTCTCTCTCTCTCTCTCTCTCTCCCCTCTCTCTCTCTCTCTCCAGAATGATATATTGGGGCGAAAATATAACAATTAGCATTACTGACTAGTAGTTAAGAAAGCGGTAAGAATTATCTGTATTCCACTTACATATATGGATTCTATATACGAGACGTATTGCCAGATTTGTATTTATGTTTTAATGATTATATATGAATCTCTTATCTTAAAATCTCCTATAACATATTAACATAAAGTTCACCAAACTGCCATATTGTTTTTTATTCAAAGTACTTGTTTTAGTTATTTATACTATTTTCCCTATTCTTTTCTCATCAAGGTGTGCCTCACCTTGCGCCTCACACCTAGACCCCAACAGACTTTTGCACCTAGGTGCGTTCTAGCCTTAAATAATTATTCTAAGAAATAAATATGTGATCAACACTTCTTGGATACATGCTGACACGTGTTTATTAAAAAATTTGGAATTGACATAAACCCTATGATATACAAAGTTGGAAAAATAATAATTTGTAAGGATTTATTGGGGATTCCAAACCGTACTCATGCCCTATTTATTCAGAATTTCTAGAGCGGCTGGACCCCATATCAGTTTAGATTCTTCATATCCTACAGTATCTTATCTACAATATAATATGGGACGTAGACTTGTGGTGGTATACATGTGTAACAATGTAAGGATGTATGTAATTGAACGTATGTCCAACGTGCGCGTGTCCTGCGTATTTGCTTTTCTGTATCGTGTCATTTTTGTGTCCGTATTCGTAATTGTGCTTCTTATCTTTTAAGGATGTTGAAACGAATTTTAAGTACCTTAGGGCTCATAATGAGTATGGAAGATATGGATTTTAGAGCCAAGTACCAGCCACAATTGTAGGAGACGCGTCCTCGCAGAATTCACGGCACACGAATACGTAATGCACACTAGAAGTCAGGGCATAGGTGATGCATGTGCAAATTTATTGCAGTAATGCTTGGGGCTGACAAACGGAAACAAAAGTATCCAAATCACATATAACTAAATCGTTATCCTGATGCAAAGATAATTAGCATATGGCATAACAGTTACTATCAGATGAGATCCAGTCTTACCGAAGACACTTAGTAGAAGACAATGAATTATGAATGTCCATGATAACTTGCAAAAATGAATACTTCCATCACGGAAGAGTGCAAGCAAATTGTACTTTCTTGTTCTTATAACTCTCATTCATAATCTTATTCTTTCTGTATTCAAATGCATATTTTCTTTCTATATCTATTGTTCTTCAGTATACCTATATGGCTACATTGAGCTTGGAGGAAGGGGTGGGAAAGCGGGCATGCATTGGCAGAAAGAATCGAGGGGCACTTGAATTTTGGAAAAAAACTGTGAGATGATGGGAAGATAGTGTCTTGTAGTTAGTTTATACATGTGTCCTTATCTACTCAAATAATTTACTAACTGTCTACGTAAGCTGGCAGTTGAAACTTGTAGAAATTTTTGAAATCAAAACTGTGAGCCAGCTCTAAAAAAAGTATACATCTATTTATGCTCTCTTTATATATCAGAATAGATAAATAGAAATGTGCTCACACACTTTCCAAAAGCTACTACATCTGTTACAACCCACTTAAATGTGAATTATGCACATGGTCTATAACATAATCGTTAGGGAAACTGATAAGGGAGTAATTGTAATTGTAAGCATACAAACAACTGTTGAGCTCCATCTTCCACAGTCAACAATCCAATATAGAAATTCCAAAATATAAAGCGCTTAAACAACGAAAATGTAATTGAAGCATATAAGTAGTGTATGTATTTCAGTTCCTAATAAATAAAGCAAGATTATTATCAACATTTTTTCCAACAAGAAGCTTCAATTCAACTGGCATGGCCAGCCTGTCTTAGACCTAAATTCACCGTTGAACCTGTAGAAGGGGTAAAAATCAAGAATGACAATGATAATTGCTGTTATTGGATCGTGGTCTAAACTTGAGGAATGGGCCAACCTGGATGGGCCCAAGTCGCATCAAATGGGCTGCTCGACCTGATATGGTCTTGTGAGCCCAACTCTAAAGTCTAAAGCCTGCTTGGAGATGGGCTCAAGTCACATCGAATGGGCTGCTTGACCCAATATGGTCTCAAGAGCCCGTCTATTAAGCCCTCTTGGAGAAAGTCAATTATCAAAGGAACTCTGTGTCGATCCAGCTTGAACGCAGTCCCTTGTCAAAGACGGCAGTGCCACGGAAACCTACTCCAGGACATTGGGACACATGTGGTTTGGTGGCTCAGCACAAGGGATCGTTGGGTTTCGAGGATAGGTCGGTGTGAGCCACTCAACATAACTCGCATTGGCTACATTCTTGGGCTTAACCTGGCAGGACACTAATCTCGAGAAATACGAGGTAAGCGTTAGAATATGTCGGAATTAATATGAAGCTTATCAGATCAGCACCAGGAGAGTCCTGACCCTATCCCAACAGGTCCCTCTCAGTCCTATAAAGGAAGAGTTGCTATGCTAGTAGCCTAGTATTGATTCCTTCACTCTCGAACACAAAGACCCTAGCGCTTTCACTGCCATCCACTCTAACCCAGCCAACCCCAGCCTCGCTCTTCACCCTACGATGGCCTCTACAACTCCCATTACTACACCATTTGCAATCTCCATCTTCTCAGTTATAATCCTCAAAGAAGTGAAGAACCCTCCATGGAACCTAAATATCGAACCATTAGGAACAAGTTTGCCACTTTCATAGGTTTGAAACCTCTCAGGTGCTATCAAAATAGCAGGGGCCAGTCCACACGGAGCTCCGGCTTTAATTGGGCTCCCCCGTGAGTGGGGGGTGGGATTGGACCCCCAAGATTACCTGAGTTATCAAAAAAAGTTTGCCCCTTTAATTAGGAATCCTAGAGAAATCCTGATACGCTCACACAAAACAGATTGGTAAATTTCGATGCCCTAGATATCATATAGCCCGATCTGAATAATCATATAGCCAAATCATATAAAATTCAACGAATACATGTATGGTACAGAAGGAAAGCAGGTAGAATCATAGACGCAACCTTACAGACGGGACAACTGACTTTGAGGGCGACCGCACGAGCCTCAAACTGAGACCCTTTCGATTTCTGATTCTTCTCCTCGTTTCTTCTCTGCGCTTCGATTTTCTGCTTTCCCCTCGTCATCTCTCTCTCTCCCCCCGGCTCCGGCGCCCTTTGCTAGGGCTATTTTATTTTAGAGTTTTTTCTTTTTATTTTTAGAAATAATAACACGAAAAATATAAACTACTCTAATTTGAGGGATGGGTGCGTGGGTTGGTCGGGTGGGTGGGGTTTGAAATTACGGACGGGGCCCTGCATAGCAGTCTACTATGCTCCCCATTTGCCCTTTGGAGATGGAGTAGCTAGAGTATCCGCAGCCGCCTCATTAAATTTCAGGCTAAATTATATTTTAAAATGTTACTTTATTTTTTTAGTTAATCATTTTTAAAATGCATATTATATCAAATTCTTTATTCTAACTTGTGTCTATTTAATATTATTTCCTTCTTCTACCAAAATAATATTGAGATGTTATTTTTTTTATTTTTTTCAAATGTAATACTCTATAGTGGTCTATTAAAAAAATTAAGAGCTCCAATTTTTAATATTTTTGAATCGGTGCAAAAATTTTATTTTTTTAATTATATTATTTTAAAGGGTCATAATTAAATTTTATCTTTGGAGCTCTCATAATTAAGTATCTGCTCTTTATTTGAGACCCTGTAAAGCAGAAACTTGATTATAAGAACCCTAAAGATAAAAATTAATTATGATCATTTACGATAAAATAATTAAAAAAATACAATCTTTGCACTGGTTCATAAAATTAAAAAGTGAAGCACTTAATTTTGTAACCATATTTTTTACTATATAAATAGTTTCAAAAAATTAAGTCCTCCAATTTGTAATATGTTTGAACCGATACGAAAATCTTATTTTTTTCTAATTATTTTATCTTAAAAGGTCATAATTAATTTGTCTTTAAAACTTTCATAATCAAGTTTTTACTTTGCAGATCCCAAATAAATAGTAAAACAATACTAGATAGTTGGATGAATAGTGCCTTGTTTTTTTTACCAAAAGGTACTGTAGCAAAGTTAAGGAAAATGCAAAGTAGCAATGAAGTGGAAGAGGTTGATGCAGGTGAGATTTTGCCGATTTCCTCTTTATTCTAACTTTGAAGGAAAAGTAGTTTTTTGATGTGGATGCTCTTAGAGGTGAGCAATAACTCCACAAAAATTAGGTCAATTAAATATCGGTAACCAAACAAACAAATCGCCTTTTTCTTTGGTAAAATAACAACAGTTAAAAAACTAAAATATATAACTTAGAGGCCCGTTTTGGCTTAACATTCCCATTGGATTATTATTATTATTTTTAATGTTTATTCAAAACATAATTGTCTTTGTTGGTTTTACATCAATTATGTGTTGATTATTGGATGTCTCGATGAGAGAAATCTAAAAAGTAAAAAGACAGACTTTTTGGATTATTTTTATTATCATTTCAAAAAGAATTAGTTTAGTACATATATTTTTATTATTTTGATTCCTTTCGTCGAGATAACCTAATAATCTAAAAAAAAAAAAAAGTACTTTACGCAAAATTAACAAATGCAAAAACTAACGAGATTTTGTCAAAGGGTTTGAGATTTTGTGATGAATACGTGACACGATAAGTTACTTCCTCCGTCTCTTTTAAAGTGTCACGTTTCGTAGCTCCAACTTATTAATGAGATATCTTCATTATAATTTTTCATACTAACTACTATAGAGATGTCACTATACTTTTATCCACTAATTTTTCAAAATAAAATATTTTGAGGAACAAAATACAAAATATATAATTTTTACCCACTAATTCTGCAAAGGATTGAGAGGCCGTGCACAGTGCTGTCCCGGCCTTGCGGGGCCCTCTTCGGTCTCGCTCGAATGATCGAAAACGTTCACTTCGTAAAGCTTGTTAAGTATAACAACTATATAAAAAACCAGCTCGGTCAAATATCATTAAGTGTCTGATTGAAACAAAAAAAATTTGTGTGAAAAGAATGGATCCGAAACACTGGATCAAATCCACTGGATTCCATTATTGAAAAGTTGTATGTGTTCGAATTAGACACTTAATGATATCCGATCGATCAAACTTTTTGTTTGCATAGTCATTCTACTCGACGAGCTCTACAATATGAACATTTTCGATCATCGGAATGAGATCTAAGTGGACCTCACAAAGTTAGGACAGCACTGTACTGTCCCTTGGAGGGCACAACACGGCCCCTTCTCTTTGCAAAATAGACAACCCAAAATGGAACAGTGGACTCCAAAAAAATGAAGAGTGGAGTATTTTTTTCAAAAAGTTATATCCACTTGCTTAAGAGTGGTTTTGGACCGATAAGGGGCCGTTCCACTTTCTCCAAAAAAGAATTTTTTGAAAAGTAGGTAATTTCAACGTTAAAAATTATGTGTTTACGCAAATAATTTTCTACAAATATGGACATTGTTTGATAGATTTCATTGAGATATTTTAAACAGTGCAAAAAAAATTGAAAAATTATTTTTTATTTTCGTTATATTTGAGTTTGAAATTACATTGATTGAGAGAGAAAGCAGAAAGAGCCTAAGGCTCCGTTTCGAAACAAAAAATAAGTCCTTATTTTTTAAGAATGCAATTTCAAACTCAAAAATTATTGGCTTATTAAAATTTAAAAATATACAATATGGATCTTGCTTGGAATCGAGATCTTTTATAAGATGAAAAAAAATTGAATTTTTTTTATTTACTTTATTTTTGAGTTTGAAAATGTGAAATAAGCTGCTTATTTTTTAAGAAGATTTCTAAAACGGGACCTAAGTCACTTCGACTTATTGGTTTGTCTTTATTTAATTTAATCTATCTATCTATCTATTTTATTTTATTTTATTTTACCTATATCCTATGGGAATGTGTCGAAGTCTTACAAACCTTCGAACTCCCATTCTTAAGTTCCTGAATTTTCTATTTTTTTAAAACAGTTAAAAAAACTACCACCTTATACGTGTTTTCCACCCAAAACCAAAAACCCCCACGTTGAAGACTCAAAAGCAAGGTTGTAAATCTCGTTCCGTACAGGTCAGTATATCCCGGATTGGCCTGAAACCGGTAACCTAGCCACCAAATTCCATTCCGGCATCCATACCGGAGCGTACCGTGTTTTCTGGTAAATCTCGCCCGAGATGACGATACCGCTGATTTCGTCCAGTAAATTTCACCGCCTGATCTCTGCAATTTTACTTCCCAAACCGAGCCTCAATGACACTTGTTTGAACTGGTGTAGGCCCAAATCCTTGAGATCTGCATATCCCGCGAACATCGTCAAGTCTCCACCGACCTCGTGTACTCTCCGGTGACCTCGTCTTGTCTCCATCTTCAGATCGGCGTCACTGGAAAACTTCCAACATCACCGTGTATGGAGGTCAATGTCCCACCGTGTATTTTGTGAGAAGTTAATGCTAGAGAAGAGGAAAGTAAGAGAGGAGAACGACGTCACGTGCTTTAGTCAGAGGGAGCCTAGCAACCGTGCAAAATTTGGACGGCTGTGATCTTCTTGAATAAAGGATGGTCGATTATAATAAGCGTGATATCTCTACATTATTATGGGGTTTGCACATATTTTATGTTCCCTTTAAAAAACATGTTGTTATTGCTAAAAATTGTGAAATTTAAACAATTATTGCACTCTAATTTTCCTTGGGTGGCAGTATAATGTTGGATTATGTAAATGAAATTTTAGTGTACAAGTGTAATTTTTTTTGAAAAATATATACATTAGAGATAAATCCAAAACGGTAACCGGTACATATCGTGTAGTGGGCCGAAATATCCGAAGGTTTAGAGGGATCAAAAGGGTTACGTTACTAACGATCTACCGTTCAATTGTCTCAGTTTATTTGTAAGTCAAGACACCTTTTGATACATCACCTCAAGTTTCTCCCGATGGATAAGTGGATCCTAGACATCTTACCGAGCTTCAGTTTGGTTGTCCGAGTGTTGTAAAACTTGTTATGTTCGGTAGTCATCGAGACTCACAATACAGTTTCGGAAACAAACAAAAACAAAACAGAGGAAAAAAAAAAAACCATCCACGTTCACACTTTCCTCAAGACGTCCCCACTCTCCCCTCTTTTTATCTTCTTTCGGTACTACTTTAAACTCTTCTCATGCAACCTCTCCCCACTTTTTCCATGAATACAACTCCTCAGTACTTCTCCTTTTCTGTTGTCCTCGATCACAATTTTTGTACCCAACAAAAACTTTTAAAAGTTGCCACCAATTGCTATATATATGAAGCCAAAAGGGGAAGTTAATTTATGCATCAATCAATCCATACGTAAATATAAATCCACCACTCTATCTTCGTTATGTTCCTTCACTTCCCCCACTGTCCCTTTCCTAATTAACAGTAGTATTGTTTCGACTTTTTTGTTATCTAGATTTTGAAGGTAAGAGACTATGTTCAAGAACTCCACTGAATTAAGCCATTGCTCAATTCATTGCAACGTTGGGTTTGGGTATTGTGTATGTGCGTTTAAAGGGTCCATAATGTCTCTTCCTAGTCAGCAATTGCCTAGGTGAGTTGGTATGTGAAATTACCCTCTTGCTCTTCTTCAAAGCAACCAAGTCTCGCCCACTCATTGTGGTTTGGGTGCTTGACCTTTGGTGCAGGCTCCTTGGGCCCTCTGTTGTGGTGCCACTCTTTAGTGGCGAGGCTCTTAGGCTTGCGTTAGCTGGGCTGACTCCCATATCAGGAGTTTGGGTATTGTGTGTGTATTTAAAGAGTCCATTATGTCTCTCTTTAGTCATCAATTCCTTAAGTGAGTTGGTATGTGAAATTATTCTATTGTTCTCATTCAAAGAAACGTTGGATTTAAGTTCTCATCAACTGCTCAGAGATTAAAAAAAATTGCATTCATTCACTTTTCTTGCCTCTTTCTTCAATACCACAGTCTCTCTCCTAATTAATGGAATTGTTTCGACTTTTTGTTCTCATAATTGGCACAGACATCATTAAAGGAGTGAAGAAAGAATTAGCGCATGCAAAACACTACTTTTGTAGTTTTTAAAAAGTTTGCAAAGTAATTTTTTCAGATTTGTTTGTTTTCGGTGCAATTATGTGTTTTCAATTCAGTGGGATTCCTTATTTCAGTGCGGTTATTATGTCGGCAATTGCTTTTTTTTTTTTTTTTTCTTTTTCTCTCTCCCCGATTCTATATAAAAATTACATACGTGGTGGGCTATTGAATTAGTTGACTCATACCAATTCAGCTATTTTTTAGCTCAATTTAATACTACACTAACAAACTATTAAATTCCCATGTAAAATGCTTATGACTAATGCTAAAGGCACAGATAATGGAGTACATACTCCATGCACATATCGTTTTAGAACACGTTTCGGATCCTACAAACATAATCAGAGCCGCTTATTTTGTTCAAAATATTTTGTTTAGGGCCTCTGTAAAAAATTATTTCAACCGAATACTGGTAAGGGCCTTTACGAAACAACCAACTTTGTCCCAGAATTCAAGCCAAATTCTAGGACAAAGTTGGATGTTTTGTAAAGGCTTTTACCGGTATCTGATAAAACTTATTTTTTGCAGGAACCATAAACCAAATATTTTAAACCAAATGACCGGCTCCGATCTTGCTTGTGGGACCCGAAACAGGTCCCAAAAGGATCTGTGCATGGGGTATGTACTCCATTGTCTGTGTTGCTAGCACAACTCAATGCTTATATATCTCTTTGATATTAAGCGAAAATTCAATTTGGTCCTTCAAGTTCCAATTTAAACAAATAAACCCTTCAATTTGCAAATTTGTTTGTATATCATCCATCCGTTGGCTGGCGTTACTAATTTGGACGAAAAATGGACATGTGCCCAGCACGTGTGCTCTCCCCAAGGGCATATTTGCCAATTCCCCTCCTCTTTCTTCTTCTTCTTCTTCTTCTTCTTCTTCTTCTTCTCCTCTCTCCATAAAACCAAGAAAAAAAAGAGAGAAAACCCCTGAAAAAAATTAGCAAAATGAATAATTCAACTCTCTCTCACTCTCTCTCACGAATTCTACACAAACTTATCCAATCAAACCAATCAATTAAGCAATTTCAGTAAACTCTCACAAAGAACAATTGAAATTTGGCCCGAGTATTTGAATTGGGTATTTTCTTCTTCTTCTTCTTCTTCTTCTTCTTCTTCTTCTCCTTTCTCTCTCTCTCTCTCTCTCTCTCTCTCTCTCTCTCTCCATACAACCCACAAAAAAGAGAAAAACCCAGGGAAAAATTAGCAAAATGAATTCTCTCTCTCTCTCTCTCTCTCTCTCTCTCTCTCTCCCTCTCCCTCTCTCTCTCTCTCTCTCTCCCCAACCTAGAAAAAAGAGAAAAACCCAAGAAAAAAATTAGCAAAATGAATAGTAATTTAACTCTCTCTCTCTCTCTCTCTCTCTACAGAAACACATCCCATCAAACCAATCGATTAAGCAATTCCAGTAAACTCTCACAAAGGTTTGCAAAGTAATTCTTTTAGATTTGTTTTGTTTTCGGTGCAATTATTTGTTTTCCATTTTCAGTGGAATTCCTTATTTCAGTGCGGTTGTTATGTTGGCAATTGCTCTTCTTCTTTTTTTTTTTTTCTTTCTCCCCGATTCTATAAAAAAGTTTACATATGTTGTGGGCTGTTGAATTAGTTTTTTTTTTTTTTGTCAAAATGTTGAATTAGTTCACTAATACCAATTCAGCTATTTTTTTAGTTCAATTTAATACTACACTAACAAACTATTAAATTCTCTTATGTCTTGCTTTTGCAGTTAGCTATAGTACTGAAGCTAAGATTGAAATTTGATGAAATATAGGTCTATAGCATTTCGAGTTGCACGCTAATGCTATCTATTTTGTGAATATGTCACTTTGTTTTATTTTAGGTGTTCAGTTTATATGAGTATGACAGATTATTGAGAGTATTTATTATTGTCATAACAAGAGTTATTTCTTTAATTGTAATCGCATAGTTTGACTTCCAAAGAGAAACAAGAAAATGGGGCAAATTATGGCTGCCCAAAAACAGCAACAATGGTCACTCTGGATCTCTACTTTGACAGGGGCAGCTCTCTCTCTCTCTCTCTCTCTCCTACATTCATTCCATTAATTACACTTTAAATTAGCGTTTGAGCCCTGCACGGAATAAAAAATAAAAAAATCACATTGATTTTTTTTTTTAAAACCCAGTACATCGAACGGGCTCAAATGCTAGTGTATTCTATAAGCAAATTAATGTGTTTTTTCTTCTAAAACTTCCAAACCTTCAATCTTAATTTTCTACATTTTTTATTTTTTTCGTTTATAAAAAATAAAGGAATAGAGAGAGAGAAATGTGGGAAAGTGGTAGGGAGAGAGGAACGTGGGTGAGGGGGACAGAGAGAGATGGAGAGGAGGTGTGAATATGAAAAAAAAATTATTCTATGCCCCTAGAGCACCGCTAAATGGTGCTCCAAACTCATTACCCACCACACTGTAGACACTCCAATCTGGACTTTCAGATTAGTTTACTTACGGTATTTTATTTCCCGATGATGAAGCGGATCAAGAACACCCTCGGAAATGTCAAGTGTTTGAGCTTTGAGTGTTTGCCAAATTCTTGAACCTAACCTAATCCTAAGCCACTTCAAAAAGCCAAAAACCCTACTGTCACACGTTGGTTGAGAACCAGCGTGTGTAGGTCAAATTGACAGGTGTTGGTTATCAGTCAAAGCTTTGCATTTGACCAACACGTGTGTTGGTTTGACTCACGCGTGGGGTTTAGGACCTGCGTGCGCAAGTCAAACAGACAGGTATTGGTCAACAGTAAAAGTTTCACCGTTGACCCACGCGCGTGTTGGTATGACAGGCGCACGCCGGGGCGCAACCCACATGCGCCAATCCAAGCCCATCCCCATTACCTTTATGGGTTGGGAAGCTTAGCCACCAATTAAGTAACCAAAGCCAGACCTTGTGGACTGGCTGAGCTCCTCTCTTTGCAGCACCGTACCTACCACATCTCTCCCTATAAATACCCCCATGGTTCTTCCATTAAAAGGGTTCCAAGTTTTCAAAGGGTTACAAAAACTTCCAAGGTTACCAAGTTTCAAAACCCTAATACCAAGCAACAAGCTTCCTTGTTCGTTGCTACCACCACTCAAAACACACATATCCATCCATTCAATCCTCAAGCTCAAAAGTTCAAACGCTTATTCAAACCCAAAAACCAAAGCTATAACACATTTGTTCTGTATTCTGTTCTGATCCCTGAGGGAGCCTGACAGGGTCAAGGCTGGTAATCAATACCATGCCCTGGCTTTAAGACTAGCAAGGTTTCAAGAACCGTAATGGTAAGAACCAATGCGCGAAGGTCCATAGCATGCGTGCGCCACTCTGTGGCTGTGAGCGCATGTCGGCGTGGGGATTGATGTCTTGCTGTTTTATGCATTTCTTTCTATATTCACCACTGCAAGCATGTTAACAACCAGTTTACTGCTTTCTTTTGTTAGAACTGCTAGCTTTGGTTCAATATGTAATTCTGCCATTATGGAGTACCACTGGGGTCTTTCTAGATATGTTCTAGAATCCAGAAACATGTAAACCAAGCCCTAGTTAAGTGGCTCACCCCCGGGCGGCCCCATGGCATACCCACGAGTGCAGGTCCGTCTCTGACCAATGGCTAGCCTTGCATGGGTAATTAGGTCTTTGATCTCTACTTTGTCCCCCATACTGTTTATGGGGTATGTTGTCAATTTGTAGGGCTTTTCAGCCTTTAAACTGCTTGGAACTGTCTATCAACTGTTGTATAACTGCTTGGTTTGCCCTGGGAGAGCACTGGTCCTTCCAGAACCCAGAAGAGGATAAGATTCAACCTGTTGTGGGATGTCAATACACGCGCATGTGTATGGCTTTGGGTCGCGCTTGTCAACTTGCATGGACGTAGATCCATGCATGCAAATTGGCCACCATGTATGTGAATTCATATAAGGCACTGTATTGACAATTAATCATAGTGTTGGGTTTCATCCCATTTATTTTTCAATGTTTCATACATCCGTACTATTTCTGATCACATTTTGCAAGCTGTTACAGTTTTAAATCCTCAATAAACTGTTCCCCCGCCCTAAATAGCTAAAGAATTGATTAATCAAACAGAATCACAAATGTTTTCGCAAATGCCTAAGTAGAGACCGATCTTCGAATTGGGTGAGAGAGGTGCCTTAAAACCCTTCCCCTCTCGTAACCTGGCTCCCGAATCCAGATATGGTTATAATGGACTAGTGCTTCCACTTTTTCAAATCAAAAATAGCACAACGAGCGTTTCAAGTTCAGTTTCTTGGGTATCGGACCTTTAAACCCAAGTGGCGACTCTGTATTTCGAGCACTCATCCCGCTTAGCTCTCCCTCGATCCGGCATTTAGAAAGGAACGGAATCCTTTTTAAAGGGCACGTTGCCCACACACACATATGTCTTTTAATGCACAGAATAGGAACAAAGCTAGCGTGCATCAAACAGTGTTTTTGTGTGTGTGTGAGATATTGAGGGTATTTTCGGTTTGATTCGGATAGCAAATGAACCATAACCGAACCGATATCCGTTCGGTTATCCAAGGCCTCAACCATACCCATATCCGCGGCCAGGGAAAATTTTGGGTTATGATTCGGAAAAAATTTCGGTTATCGGACCGGGTATCCATCGATTTAGTCTAAATTGCCATCCCTATCAAACACGGGACTGGAAACAAAACAAAACAAGCTTTTTCATAAACTAGCGTTCTGTCCATTAGATACACGAAGCTGAAAGAAAACAGCAACGTGCAGGATCTTCTTTATCCCGTGCGTAGAATATATAGGCACAATGCTAGGTTTTTTTGTTAGTTTTGCGTCAAATTTTTGTAAATTATTAATTCTTTTCGACAAGAAAAAAGGGAAAATTAAAAAAATTATATTTTTTTACTTGTCCGATTTCTTTTGTAAAGACGAATCAATAATTCACAAAAATTTAACACAAAAATAACAAATGCGATTTTTTTTTGAATAAAAATAAAAATAACTTATTAGTTTAACTTTCACAATAAATGTGACGTTTCCTAGTGAAAAAACTAAACAGATTAATGTTCTTGAGGAATAAACCAAGCGTTTCTGTCTCTCTCTCTCTCTCTCTCTCTCTCTCTCTCTCTCTCATGTAAAACAAGCAACAGACCTTCAAATGCTCCTTCTTTCACCACCCTGTCCATAGAACCAGAACCCTTAATCGAGCGTTGATGGGGATTTTGTTTCTACTCTTTGCATCTCTTTGTATTTGCATTTCTCTCCACTCCCTCCTCAATCTTTTCCGCACCAAACTAAAACTCCCCCCAAGCCCTCCCACCATACCTTTCTTAGGAAACTTGCTGTGGCTCCTCAAGTCCTCCCAAGATTTCTCCCACCTAGAGCCCGTCCTCCGCCGCCTCCGCGCCAAGTACGGCCCCATCGTCACCCTCCACATCGGCTCCCGCCCCGCCATCTTCATAACCAGCCACGGCGCCGCCCACCGCGCCCTTGTCCAGAACGCCGCTGTTTTTGCCAGCCGCCCGCCCGCCCTCGAGGCGACCAAGATATTCTTCAGCAACCAACACACCGTGAGCTCCGCAGCTTACGGCCCCCTCTGGAGGGTACTTCGCCAAAACCTAGCGTCCTTTTTGCACCCGTCTAAGTTACATTTGTTCGCGAACGGCCGTAAATGGGCATACCGTGTGTTGAGGGAGAAACTCCGGGCGGAAGCCGAATCGGCAAAGGGAAAAGCCATCCTAGTCCAAGATCACTTTCAACATGCTGTGTTCTGCTTACTTGTTTATATATGTTTCGGAGAAAAGCTTGAAGAAACCGCCGTCAGAGAGATCGAGGCGGCGCAACGTCCCATTCTTACGAATTTTATTAGGTTCAACGTGCTAAACTTCATGCCGAGGCTGGGAAAGATTGTGTTTCGAAAGCTTTGGAGAGAGCTTTTCGAGATCCGGCGTAATCAAGAAAACGTCATCCTTCCACTTATAAGACAACGTCAAGAGAGGATGAACAACAAGAAGATCGAAAACCACCAAGGAGACACCCCTGACCCTCGAACCAAAAAAACCCACCAAGAAGACACGCCCGACCCTCGAACCAAAAAAACCCACCAAGAAGACGTTGAGAATATTGTGCCATACGTCGATACCCTTTTTGAAATTCGGCTTCCAGAAGAGAACGGAGGGAGAAAGTTTACGGACGGAGAGATGGTGAGTCTGTGTTCGGAGTTTTTGAACGGCGGTACGGACACATCCATGACCACATTGCAGTGGGCCATGGCTAACCTAGTGAAGCACCAAGAGATACAAGAAAAGCTAGCTACGGAAATCAGTCTAGTGGTGAAAGGCAATGAAGAGATCAAGACGGGGGATCTAGAGAAGATGCCTTACCTAAAGGCCATAGTGCTGGAGACCCTGAGGCGGCATCCGCCCGGGCACTTCATACTGCCTCGGGCGGTCACCGAGGACACGGTGCTGGACGGGTACCGCATACCCACGAACGCGATGGTGAACTTCACCGTGGCGGAGATGGGATGGGACCCGAGTGTGTGGGAGGATCCGATGGAGTTCCGACCCGAGAGGTTTTTGAGTGATGAGAGTGGGGAGGTAGAGTTTGATATGAAAGGAGCGAAAGGGATCAAGATGATGCCTTTCGGAGCTGGGAGGAGGGTTTGCCCGGCCATTACCATGGCTCTGTTGCATCAGCAGTATTTTGTGGCAAATCTGGTGAGGGATTTCAAGTGGGAAGTTGAGGATGGGGAGGATGTTGATTTGAGTGAGAAACAAGACTTCACCATGATCATGAAGAATCCACTTAAAGCGCACATCTCCCCAAGGATAATAGACCGATTGGGTGGGTTCGGATTAAAAAAAGTAGCTAGCTAACTCTTTTTTCTTTCTTTGCTTAACTTTTTTTTTTTTCGTATTTGTTATTTTTGCGTTAAATGTTTGGAATTTATTAATTCATCTCGTTGAGAGAAACCGAAAAAGTAAGAAACATGATTGAAACTCATAATTTTTTTAAAAGAATAATTATGGGTTTCAATAAAAAATTTATATTTTCTTGGTTCCTCTGATCGAGATGAATTAATAAGTCATAAAAGTTTGACGCCAAACTTTAAAATATAAAAAAAAATTTGAATAAAGATAAAAAATAAGAGTCACTCTCAATTTTTTAATTCAAACCCATTCTATTTTTTTTTCTTTTTTACATTTGTTATTAGAAACTTTTTTAGATTATTATGGTTAAAATATTTTATATTTTCGGGTTCATTTTGATGGGAGCAATTCGAAAAGTAAAATTATGTGAACGCAACATGTAAAAAGCTCAGAAAATACCAAAAATAGTCCTGTCTCTTTTGATTTATTTTTAATCTTAATAAATCTGTTTAGTGTTTTGTCAAATTTTCTTACATTCTCTCAATTCCTTGGTCAATTTGAATGTTTTTGGGAGATGCCAGAGGCACATTAATTTGTTACACCTCAATCACACCCGTCTCACATATATGTGGTGTTACACTCCACCCCGACCAGCACTCAATGAGCCCAAATCGACGTGAGGGTGCAACATCAACCACCAACCCAAACCTATAACTCAAGTTCTAGCAATTAAGTTAACCAACAGTCACTTTATCGATAACGCAAAACATATCGTTCTTACAAATACAAAGGAAGTTTCAAGAAAGCATTAAACTATACAACGAACTAAAAGTTAACATAGGCAACAACTATATCCCTATCTACAGTGTCTCGCCAAAACTTGTCATGCCTCCCCGACATGCTACCCTAAGTGAAGGTACAACCACACGACAATCAGCAGTGGATATCTACAATGCCTGCAAAACTGAATTCCAAAACGGAATCCAGGAGTGTTTATGAGACATGGATGCAATTCTATATTAAAGGTACAGCTAAAAGATAATCTTAACTTGTCAACAGTTTATCGAGAAATTAAAGCGACACCGCACATAGCCAATAATTGAAGGCATAAGCCTTTTGGCATAAAGCTAATCACCGGGCACACAGCCAGTAACTTAAGGCATTAAAGCCTTTTGGTATAAAGCCAATCACCGGGCACTAAGGCAACATTCAAGTTCAATTCAATATAGAACAACATCTATTAATCAAACACTCACCTTGTACTCCAAAAGAAAAGTACAACTATGGTTTTGGTGCTCCTTGATTCACCAACTCATCACCTATCCACAAACCAAACATTTTAGTACAGAAATCCTTAAAAGGCTTGATAAATGCATTAACAATATCCTGCATCAACTAAACTATATAACAAATGCCAAAGACAAGTAAATTCACCAATTCGCACCGCAAAGCCAAAGATCTCATAAAACACACGTTATCGAGCAGAACCGCCAACCAAATTCTGACTATAGTATTCTATAGGTTCAGAGTTAGATTTCGAGACTACAACCATTAGAAAGTACACTCTCAGAACATCAATCTCGATATAAAATTTTCCCTAATCAAAGTGCGAATGATTAAGATACGCTCAACAGAAGTTACACAATTAAAGCAGAAACCACAATTTCAAGCAGAATAGTCTGCGTTCGAAAACTCATTAAAAATCATCTACTCAATATTTTCTAAAGATTCCAACACCAAAACATCACCAACTAATCAAGGTTTAAGACTCATGAAATCCCATAGTCATTAAGCATATTCAACTATGATAAAATTGATGAAAAACACAGCTCCAAAAGCTGCCCAAAATTATTAAACCATTAACTTCGGAACAAAAACTGATTTTGCCTAGAAGGATTTAAGGCACAAACCTTACATATTCAGAAAGGTATATAAGTCTAGTTTCAAAATCAAGAAACGGTGTGTAAAACCGATACCCGAGCTAGGAAATATGTTCGTTTCTTCAAGACGTGTCGGTGTTGTCAGCACATACACGAATCTGACAGCTGTTCGGTTTATGATTTTTATCTTTTTCCACACTTGTTAAAAAATTCTGAAATTTTTATAGCATAAGATACACACATAAAGACATCTACAGTAAAAATATCATAAAATAACATAGTCGGCGTGTCGATGAGAAAAATTTGTCAAAACAGGACAAATTATCATTATGCAGAGCAGATTTCAAAATTCCATAGTAAGTCGAGTTTTTGACGATTTTCAACGATTCCAACGACTATAGAACGTGATGAGAGTGTTCTTTAAATATCAAGAAGGAATCAAAATCCAATTAACAAGAACGAAAAATCAACCAAAAATAGAACCCTTGTAACCTGTCTCAAAATCTGCTGTGTATACTCAAAAATAAGAAAAAGAAACTAAAAATTGCCTACTGAAATTGGGGTTTCAATCTTCCCCTGCCACTCTTCATCTTCTTCTTTCCACCATCTCTTTCTCTCTCTCTCTCTCTCTTCTAACGTTGAAGACAGAACCTCGTTCTGGGGTTTTTTTTTTTTTAATAAGATACACACACACCTTACAACCACACATGGCACACATGCACAAGTCTTAAAAAAAATGCACTTTAGTTATTTAAGTTATTAAATGTAGCTTTTAAGCACCTCAAATATAAAGGATGTTACACCGTCCCCATCTTTGGAAATTTCATCCCCGAAATTACTTATCAAGTTCAAACAAATGCGAATAGCTCTTTTGCACAGACTCCTTCGTCTATTGTTAGTGACATGGATCCAAAGTTTAATTCTAGATTTTGGGTGAGTTTGCAGCAAGCTATGGGTGCTTCACCGAAATTTAGTACAACTTTCCATCCTCAAACAGACGGGCAATCTGAACGGACCATTCAGACTTTGGAGGATATGCTAAAGGCATGTGTTCTTGATTTTAAGGGCAGCTGGGATGAATATTTGTTATTGATTGAGTTTGTCTACAATAATAGTTATCGCAGCAGCATTGGCATGCCACTGTATGAGGCTTTATATGACAGATGGTATCAGAGCTTGCACCAACCGAAAGTGTGAGGCGAGTCCAGCAAGGATACGTGCTTGGGTGGGCCCAACAAGTGAAGAGCTTGTCGTGCTTGGGCGGGTTCCACATGAGACGAGCTTGTCATGCTTAAGCAAGAACTTGTTTCACATCACTTGGTGGGAAGTGATGGACCTTGGGGTGCAACGAGGACGTTGCAGCCAAGGTGGGGAAATTGTGAAAACCCACACTGGAGCTTAGTCCCATATCGGCTATTGAGTGGAAGTGGGAGTGGCTTATAAGGGATCATGAGCAGCTATTGTATAACTTGAGGTTAATCTTTTGAGCCACGTGATTAGGTAAAGAGTTAAGCAATTTAGTTGGCGCGGGTTGTTGCAGTTGGTGTTAGAGCTTAGGGAATAGGTCTTACATGGGACTTGTTGGGCATGTAATTTTTGAGGTTAAAGAAAAAAAAAGATTATATCAGAGTTCGCAACGAAAGCTTAGTCGTAACTTTTGAGATTATAGAAAAATTTGAACAGAGTGCGCAGCGGAAGCGTAGTCAAGATTTTTAAGGTTGATAGGACACTGAACGGTTTGAGGTTATTAGGATGTCTAAATTTTTGAGGTTATGTGGACGCTAAATTTCGAGGACAAAATTTCCTAAGGGGGGAGATTGTAACATCCGTTAATTTTAGTAATTATAGCCCTTTTTGTCTTTTTAAACAAAATGGAAAAAAGAAAATAGATGGTCCCACATTACCATGTCTTGGACGTGTGGCTGGAGAGGAGCTGACTAAGTAAATTGTCTTGGCTTCATTTTGACACCTAATATCAACCATTGGCACATCTTGCTTTAGGAAGCCAATATAACCCAAGTGGCAAGAGTTTTCTTCTATTTTGCTGTGTTGTACCGAGAAAATCGAGAGAGATATTAGTAAATATATTCATCTAATTGGGGTGAGAGGTGGAAGAAAACAATGGAATCTTAGAGTTGGAAAATTAAAAAGTTATGATCATTTGGGTTCCATAAGGATCTGATGGTAAGGCGATTTGAGGGTGAGTGTGAGATAGATGTTTTTTATACAATATTAATGTTGGGTTCTCGTTGATTGTGTTATGTGCGGTGACTGTATGTCGTGGAACTATTTGGTATGTGACGGGGTAACTAGGCTAATAAGGTATGCCAAAAGACAAGTTGGCCAATGGGCTATGGTGAGTGTAGAGACCCGTATTTTCTTTAATTATTTGAATGTTTAATTGAGAAAATGTGATTATTTGGCGGTTAATTGAATTAAGGATTGAAGAGAGAAAGTAGAAGATTGAGGGGGGTGTGAGTGTGATTAAAGGATATGTGAGTATATATAGTGGGTGTGTGTGAAGTAGGGGATCATTTTCACCTCCTATCTCTTTCTCTCTCGGCTCTCTCTCTCCTCTTCTCACACTTAAAACTCTTCCAAAACCTCAAGGATCCACCCTCATTTCACCTCCTCTTCGCGATTTTGGGCTCGTATCGCGTTGGGTAAGGCTTGGGAAGAAGATCTCGGTTGATTTCAAAGGTTTAGAGCTATGGCTCGTTCGAATCTCTTGGGTTTCGCTCGTTGACTTGAGGTTGGGATTTCTTTGCCATTTTTATCTATCTATATGTTGATTAAGTGTAGAAATCGTGCCTTAAATCGTTTGTTGTTTTGTTGTTTTTGCTTTTGAGTTTTTTGCACAAAATTGTCGTTCGTAACGTCCACGTATCGAAACGAGTGTTGGTGTATCGATACGCTGAAGGAATCTTCATTCCAGTAGCCTTAGAATCTGTCGTAACGTTCCTGTATCGATACAATTATTTTTGTATCAATACTCCAAACTCTCCCGTATCGACACAATTATTTTTGTATCGATACTCCATGGCTTTTTGGGCAGGTTTGCCATGTTGCCCCGATTCGACCGTTTTGACTCCCGATCATCTCTAAACCCTTTTGGACACCTCCTAATCTATTCCAAGCGCGTCCAATTGAATTCCTTTGATTCATTGAAGTTATCTTTGGTCCGTTGGCATTTCGTTAGTAAGAAATGAATAAGAATTTACTTGATTAAAATCGTGTTAAAATGTAACTTATTGATTGACTGAAAACATGAGAGTGTTTGTGGCATAGTGGTAATATTGTTGGCATAACGTATGATGTTCCTTGCATGAGTGTGATCATGAGAAAGATGTAGTTTGCATATTGTGTAAGAAAGTAGTTGTTTGGGTCGAAAGTTGGATTTGGGGGTCTCATAACGCAAGGGGTGGTAATACGGAGACTCAAGCGGGTCTCGTAACGAAATGAGTGGTAATACGATGATCCAAGTGGTTATGGTTCTTCGTAACGCACGAGGTGGTAATACGGTAACCCTCGTGGTGTCACACTGTAACGCAAGGGGTGGAAATATAAACAATGGAGATTAGTGATAATGGGTCTCGTCGAAACTATAATGTTGCTTAAGACCTATGAACAATATGGCTAATTGTGTTAAAGGCATGTGTTAAAATGATCAAAATGAATTGATTGCTATCCACCGGTTGAGTTGTACCTTCATGTCTCCTTCCTTTTGCATTTATCATCACATTTACACATAGAATTGGTAAAAAGTTTTCCTACTGGGCTAGTGTAACTCAACCTAATCTTTCTTTTTAGGACAAAATACCAGGCAATAGATTGCTTGTATTTGTGTGCTTGGACATGAAGACTTTTTGGAAGCTGATCTCGCTTTAGTTACTTAAACATCTTGTAATGACTTTCCTTTGGCAAAGATGAGTTTGTAACTAATTGTTCTTAAATTCCTTTTGACTAAAGAGTTTGAAATATTCTAATCAGGTTTGTACTTGTATATAAGTTGATTTGGGCCGTGGTGCCAAGATTGAAACCATCTAAACTTGGGGACTTATTTGTAAAGTTAAACAGTTTGGAACTATTTTGGGTATTATTTATGTTAAGCGAAGATCTTTCAATGAAATGAAGTATTTATTCATGTTGAAAATCAAGGGTGTGACAGTGAGGCTAGTGAGATGGTACGTCACTCGTCATATACTGAGGAGGACCGGATATGTGGTTCAATTTATGTGGAATGTGTTATATTTGTGGTTGGTATTATACGTGGTGGTTGATGTTGTATTGTTATTTTAGTGTTGATATTGTACACGTTATTATATCTCACACACTCTTGGGGTCATTTGGACTCCAACTTGCCGATTGGTTAGCGGGTCAGGTGCCAGTGGTGCGAGCTTGTCTGAGTTGCTGCGAGAGTGGGTGTTGTTTATTTATTTTAGAGATACTTGTAAATTGTAAAGTCTTTTGAAATAAAAGACAAATTGTGGTCTTTTTAACATCGTGGTACTTAAAGATCTGGGTTGTTACATGTGGGTTCCTAGCATATATTGTGAAATTCTCACAAATGCCTATGAAAGATGTGTAGTTGGGGTGTGACACATTGATATGTCCCTAACATTTCCCTTAACCCATAGTCTTTGAGGGGGGTTTGTTCTACTTCTCGTCAGATGGTTGCTTTATTTTTCTTCTTCAAAGCCAAACACCTAGAATAGAGAAAATTCTAATCGCAAGAAAGATTTGCAGGGAATCAAGAAAGAAAAAACTCGTTTGGGGTGGCCATGGAGTTTTCCTACGATATAAGCCGATGAACCACTATAGCTCTAGCTGCCAGTCGACTAGTTGATGATTAGGCTAGTCCCAGACTGAATATGTTGGCAGATCTGAATTAGGTCTCTGCCCTAGGTAATTATTTTTACGTGAAACCCATGCATTTTTAATGCTAGGTATCATGCTACCCCGACCGAGCTCCAAATATTAGAGCATACTAAACTCCCCATAAAAAGATTGCAGCCTTTCAACGGCAATTTGGCATTTCCCTGGGGTTCGGCTCATCTTGATGCCAGAGGGGGAGTTGTTAAAGGTGAGGTCCAAGGCAGCAAAGATGATGTTGGTGCTATAGGCAATAAGGGAACATCTAAATGAGAAATAACACATGGGGGGGTGGAAGATCTGCTTCAAAGTAATGGGTTGGGGTCCCAAGTACATCTCACTACTAGACGGAGATAAGAGCGTAACCAACAATGCATCTACTTTGACCTCAACTGTTGTTGTTGCCGGGAGGCCATCTAAGCATACGACTTTCCCCCAAGGACCAGAACTAGTTTTGAAATCCCTTCCATTTCTCATAAGAAAATAGAACTTTTCATTTTGTTGGAATTGAGCTGGTGGCATTTGAACGATTAGGATAGTACCGCACCGAGGATTTGTAACCAAGTACATTTCTACATTTTGGGTACCATTTGGTAATTGGCACCAAACAATTGGTTTGAGCCAGATCACAATGATGTAATAATTGGTAACTCCTTGCTTTTGCTTTAAGCTTGTATGCTGAATATTGCACAGGTGCCGAGCAAGGCACATAATTGAATATTGTTTCGTTTTGGTATAAATTCTCTTCAAAAACTGATAGTTAATAACTTGCTCGCTTTTGATGTTTGCACGTCTTTGTCTTTATCTTTGCTTTTGCTAATATATATGCCCTGCCCCTACTCTAGGTTAGGTCTTGGTGATATGTCCAAGCCTCCAAGTTTGATTAGTGTTTCATACCAGCTATAGAAGCTGAACACTTTCAGCCTAGGCCAGAGTACTTATAGTTAGAAGTATTGTGGCAGGTTTAGGACATAATACTTCCTGTGAAGAATTGCCGAACTATGTAATCCAATCGATGTGGCTCGCCCATCCTACTGAATGCCTTCCTAAGTAGTTGAGGAGGTGATACCCTTGTGAATTTTCTACTACCTTCTGCTACATTATACCCACTTTCTTTCTTAGTATCAATTTTCTCTTTTCATCATTTTTCCACATGTCTCAAACAAACTATGTAGCCCGTTGATCCTTGATTAGAGCTCTTTTTCAATTGGTTCGAGTGAATCTTATCCATCTTGTCCTACCTGCACAGTGAACGCATGATTAAGACTTGGCCGGGGATACCCAGCAAGGCCCTTCGGTGAGAGGATGAGAATGTGCAGAGAGTAAAGCAAGAGACTAGGGTTTTTGGGATTGAATAGTGTGTACCTCTCTAGGGTTGCTTCACTTGGTATTTATAGAGTCTGTTTGACTTGCTCTCCCAGTACGGGCATGTGCCTTGCACGAGTTAGCTGATGTCATTATGACGTCATTGTTAAGATCTGGCAACCGTTTTGGTAAGAGCTGACACCCCCATGTGCACCCGTCATTATCCTTTGACATAACGGCTTCAGTGGGTGGGGAGGCGCGTGGCACCATAATTGGTCGTATCTGACCTCTGGCCGAGCTTAAAGTAGGAGACTCGCAGGGAGGACTGAGTTGCATATCTTTAAGGTGGCTGAGCTTGACAGCTCACTCAGAGATGACCGTCTGGTGAGTGAACCATCGTTCATCGCCAAGCCTCGGCCTCATAGCCCAACCTGGGTTTAAGTACGGCTGCTTCTCCCATCGTTGATCACGGCTAATACTCCTTGACATGATTCTAGCCGTTACGTTCGGCCTACTACACATACCTTAAGATCTATCCAGTCAATTGTATTACCTTTGTACTTTTTTGAATCAGGTATTATCTTTGTGCCTAATTGATTATTTCTAAGCATAATGTTACGTAATAGTACATTGAGAAAAAATGTTTTTTTAGAAATAATAGAATATTTAAAATATTTCGGGGTAATTTTGGCAAAATGGGGAGAATTCTGAGTTTTTCCTAAACTATTGCAATGCTATTTTTCGAAATTAATTACATTTTCATAATTTTTATTTAGTCTTCCATTAGAAATTTTAAAATCAATTGTTCATCTCGACAAAAGATATCAGAAAAGTAAAAATGCAAATCAAAATAAAAAAAAGTTTAAATTGGACAACCCTAAAGACAAGAGAGACGTATAGATATTTTTTTTTCTCCATTATTAGTTAATTTCTTAAAACCTTTGGAAGTAGTTTTTACTTTTTGGATTCCATTCTTCGAGACGATTGACGGATCCAAAGAATTTAACACGAATCTAACAAAAATTACGGAAAAAAAAATACTAAAAGTTCTCCTACACTTTAAAAAAAAATTTTGTTTTGTCCTTATTTGAATTTTTTTTGCATTTGTCAGTTTTGCGCCCAACTTTTGTTAATTATTGATTCGTCTTAACGAGATAAATCGAAAAATTAATAATTTTTTACTTTTACCTAAGTATTTTTGAGAAATAATCACTTTTTAGCAAAATAAGTGATAGTAAAAGTTAAAAAATTTTACTTTTTCGATTTCTCTCATCAGGAAAAATCAATAATTCAAAAAAATTTGATGCAAAATTTAAAAATATCAATAATTCAAAAAAATTTAATGTAAAATTAATAAATGTGAAAAAAATTCAAATAAGAACAAAATGAGAATTTTGGAATTTCAAGAAGGTTAGAGGGGAGCTGCAAGTTTTGGACATCGTATATGTCCATGGGGTGTCGGATTTCGAAAGTGAGAACTCTTTGTTTTCGGGTTAATAACCACATATGCATATTGTACTCCACTACAGTGAACTCTCTCTCTCTCCAGTCTCCTCCCTCCCTCTCTCTCTCTCTCTCTCTCTCTCTCTCTCTCTCTCGCTCGCTCGCTGTGAAGCGTCGGTCGCTGTGTTCCCCCGTGCGTAAGGTCGCGGTTGGCACGTGCGAACCCACTCCTCTCTCATTGGCTGGTGCGTTGCCCCTTTTAATTCGGGCATCTATTCCTGTCTCTCATCTCTCCTTCGTCTCTCACTCATCACACAAATCTCTCTCTCTCTCTCTCTCTCTCTCTCTCTCTCTCTCTCTCTCTCCAAGCTACTAGCAAATCCAACCCACTACATTTTTTTAGGCGTGTTTATTGTTATCACTTTACAGCTCAATTTCACTCCATTTACTCTGAGCTGTAACCACAGAATTGGATCAAGGTTTGTAATACTATTCCTTCCCTGATTCTCACCAGTTTCTTTCCTTTTCTTTCTTTAACTAAATTACTAATCAAAATTTAGCTGAAGATTGAACAAATAACCACGGAGTCCGAAGGATTTTCGTAATTTCCTAGTTTTGATTTTGTCACTGATTCATTTTGAAATGCTGCATTCTGTTGTTCCTGAAAAAATTATGATTAAATCCATGTAACAATGTGTACATGCGTGCATAGATTTGGGCCTACAATTGTTTTAAACCTTTGGAGGGTATTGGGGCAGTGAGTTGGATGTTCAATTGTAATTGAGTTGAGGGAAGCTTCTTCTTCTTCTTCTTGTTTTTTTTGAACGAGAGGCAATTTCATTCAAAAGCCTGACCTCGTTGTTGGTCTGCTTCTGCAGTATGTGTTGTTGAGCTTGCTAGTGTATGTGCTCACGTCTAGATTTTGGTCGTTTAGAATATTCATGTATTTTGTGATCAAATCTTTGAGGGAAGCTGAAAGACTGGATTTGGTTACCAATTGACTTGGAATAAGGGTCGTGTGGGGTCTGTTCATACGGGGCTTTGGATGATGGCATTGGTCCCAGTGACTCACTGTGGAGGTGTGTGTAAGCTGGTTCTGAGGTTTTGATTGGAGCTAGTTCACACAATTGGGTACTTGTATGTTTTTTTGGTTCAGTGAAATGATCGGCGAATCTGCGATTGGTGATTATGGCTGTCATTTAGAAGGGTGAAGTGGAAAATGGGAAATTGAAGCCTAAACAGGCATTCTTCAGTCGAAATCACTTGAAAAGTTCCACATTGTTGCATGAGGTTCTTGGTTGGGTTTAGAAGTGCAGGAACTGCCCAGGGATAGGTCATGGACCCCTTTAGAGACCCAAGACCCCAGTTGTAAATTTTAGTCATATTAACAAAGAAGCTTTCTAGTTTGCCAGAGCTCTAGTTTTTAGGCAATAGGAATAACACTTTACCATATGCCATGAATAACACTGCTGTATGGAATCATTATACACCTCATTTGGAGTAGAAATCCAGTATCTTTTAATGTCTTTGATCATGCGGTGTCCCCTGCAGTTGTCACACACGGCATCAGTGTGTCCCAAGTCATGAATATCACAATCTTAACAAATTGAAGATTGGAGATACAGTTTGTAGCATTTTCTTCCCTGTCATATCTTTTGTTCTCTGTTATGTGAGTATTTAACCGAACATTGGACGGAAACTGGAATTCAAGAAGGCAAAACTTGGATAAGGTTGCTGTTCTTTTGGCAAGCCTGACCATCCTCTCCATTCTTGTTAACTGAAAGCGAGATAGTCTTTACTTGAGTTTCCCAAGTTACAGTGGTTTGGATTTCTCTAGTCTACATGTTTACACATCTTTGTATTTGCCTCCCCTTATACACTGTGTAGGGAACTATAAAGTCGCACATCCTTACATTAATTACTCTTGAGACTGGAAATAGCTACTACTTGAGTCACTATGCTAGTTAAATAGTTTGGTGGAAGGATATTATTTAGTTTACTAAAAGGTGCATTTCTGTTAGATGAAAACCTCTTTGGGCCATTTTTGTGCTGCTCTTGAAATAGGTTGGCTTCTTATTAACTTCAACTGGAGATATTTTCTTCAGTAGTTTGGAATTGTTGGAGCATCAGATAGCCCATCTTTTTGTTTTCCGCCCCTAAAATCCAAATGCCTTTTGTGGTATAGGTAGCATATTGCAGTTTTATCCTTATTGTTAGAGCTTGTCCCACATTGGTTAGCTATAACCTCAAAAACCAATATATGAGCCTTGATGGCCTCTTCACTCATTGTCAATTTGTTTTGAGTTGGATACTTTTACATGGTATCCGATCTAGGCTTTAGGAGACTTTTGGACAAGACTTTGTTGATTGATTGCCCATTTGTCTATGCCATAAGTGCACCTTGTTTCATTATGATCCCAATGTTATGGATCCTTCTGTTTACCTCTCCACGTGGGGGGGGAGTGTTTGAGCTTGTCCCACATTGGTTAATTATAACCTTCAAAACAAGTTTATGAGCCTGGGTGGCCTCTCCACTGAGTGTCAATTGGTTTTGAGTTGAATGCTTTAACACTTGTGACCCAGTGAAGACAGAACCTATCTCAAAAGAGATGAGTTAACATTTTGTATGTTCCTTCCTTGTAAAGTTCGTTTTTCTCTTTAGATTTGACATTACGTGGCTATCAATTTTGGACTGCCTGAAATCAAGTAGCAACTGACTTATTTGTTAAGATGTGCTTTTGGCACGAGGTATTGTTCTAGTTGCATGTTGTGTCAAGTTTACGCTGATAAATTACGCGTTTAATCACTAGTAAGTTCAACCAGACACATGGTGGTAGACTTCTTTTCCTTCTTCATGTCTTGTGTTTTTTTTCTGTTTTTATAGAAACTCTTGGTTGCTGATACAAAAAGAACTATTGGATCTTCAGATAAATGGCGGGTAATATGGTATTTCTATCATGATTCATGAGAAACTTGTGGTGTTTAACAAGTGCTAGGTCAAGTTCTTGCTGAAAAGGATCAACTCGTATATTTCTTAGTTACAAATCCTTTGTATAAAGTCTTGCTAGAATGTGTTTATAATACGGGAAATGTAATGATGGAGCAGGTGGGCCTTGAAGAAACCCCTTGCTATTCTAATTGTTTTGTTCCACTATTGCTGGAATCACCGTGATTTGAGTTTAATTCTTTTTTATCTTCCAGGAATTTGTCTGTTTTTGTTTGTTCTTCGGCTGCTGGACGGCACCATCCACTGGATAACTTATGTTCAAGGGAGAAGCTAGATGATTTTTAGTGGCTTCGTAATTGACCAGTGCCACGATTGGAAGCTTTCCAATGAATTGTCAAAGGCCTTTGATTCTTTGCGTGCTTGTGCTTTCAGTTGTTATGGACAATACCAGAGCTCTCAGTCTTGATGGTACGGTGATATACTATGTGTGTCTGTTTTTGTGTGCATGCTTTTATTTCCTTTTATCCTCACTTAATTCTCCTGAATTGTTAGTGGTAGTTAGTGGGGAAGTCAGCCCTGAATATTTTGCTTTCGTACCCACATATTTATGCTGGAGATGATTCCTAAGTTTGCTGCTTGCACTTGAATGTGCTACGATCAAAACTTCAGACCTACTAAGTTGATGTCATATTTCAGAGCTTGATTTGTTATATTTGTATGGAGTATTATGTTAGAATCACTCTGAATCTCAGTGAGTGGTGGTTGCAAGCATTGGACTGGGTTAGGCTAAATAAGTTTTCTCGGTCCAACTTCATTACTCCATGCCATGTGGCTTCAGATACAAATTCATCTCTCTCTCTCTCTCTCTTTCTCTCTCTCTGGTATTACTGTGGTGGTATTTGAAAACCTTTATCTTGATTTGTAGGTGATGCTCTCATAAGCTTTAGAACAGCCATTCTCAGTTCTGATGGTGTTCTACTTCAGTGGAGACCCGAGGATCCTGACCCCTGTGGATGGAAAGGAGTACAATGCGATCCAAAAACACAGCGAGTTATATCTTTGTGAGTTTGAAGCCACAATGTTTTAGACCTTTTGGATGAGAATTTTTGATTGCTTGCTATTGTATATGCATTTATCACCTTCAAAATAGAAAGTTGATTTACTTTTCAGTTATATAGCACATTATGATTTTGGGGTTGCCATTACCTTGTCACCGAACGTATACTATTATGTTTTTGAGGAAGAAGTGACAATAATTAGGGTCTTTTCTTTTTCATTTGATGACTATGAGATTTATTAACTCTTATAGGAGTGTCCTCAATTCTTTGCAAATGTATAGTTTTGCGAAGCAAGCAATGGTGTCCTTATATATATGTGTGTGTGTGTGTAAATCGTATCGAGAATGAATTTCTAGGATTTCACTTGTTTGACTTAACCTGAATTCCCCCCCTGAATCCTCTCTCAAATCCAATTAATGAACACTTGTTAGTGAACATCTGTTGTTTAGCATCAACGACAGTGGATTACACGCTGCTTCTCTTTTTGGCGGGTTTTAAATGGTCTCTTGGCCATGATTTGTAGCACAGTTCTAAAAGTCGCGAGGCGCTAGTTGAGCGGTCGGCCGCCTTCGAGCGATTAATTGGATTAATCAATGCATATTAATTAGTAATCGGCGATTGTGCTGAAGGAACCATAGTCAGCACCACATAAGATCATCTGTAAAAACCAAATGGGACAGATTGATTTCTGCACACTTGTGATGACAAAGTTACCCCTATTAATCTTTACTTCAAGCACAACAGAAAAGCCTTCCATCACTAATAAGAAGAGATATGGGTAGATGGGTCCTCTTGTCACTGCCCTCTTTTTTCTGGGAAGTTACCATGCATCTTACCATTGATTACCAGTTGAGTATCTAGGGGAAGTGAGTCAAGTGACACACTGCTTGACCCACTGGATGTATAATTCTGAAAAATCTATCACTTTCATGATGTCAAAAAGAAAAGCCAAGTCAACTGAATCATACGCTTTTTTTAGATTTAACATCAAAGCACGTCTAGTTCAGCCTTCCCTTCTCCCTTGTGATATCCTTTGACCAATCCAGTCAATAACAAAATATTGTCCAAGATAGATCTCCCTTTGATATATGCGGATTGATTTGGCCCTATCAAATTAGGGTGTATACTCTGGACCCTAGTTTGTAGAATATTGGTGATACACTTTTAGGGGACATTGCAACAGGCATTGGGCCTATCGGTCCGTAATGGTAGAAGGATCATTTGACTTTGACACAATAGACATAGCATTATAGCACTCCCAACGAAATGTTTCACACGTTGAGTGAAGTATGCTCCCACCATTTCTCAGTTCTTGAGTTGAAAGACGAGTTATACCCTGAGGCCTTTTATCCCCATTTATATGTTTCAAGGCAGCCATATTTTCCCAACTCAGTTACGGGATTAATTAGGGAATTCCAGCAATTCAAGGGTACTTTCCTTGTAATAACCCATGATAGAGTTAAAGAAGCATCCCTCTCTTGCCTAAACTCAGACCACAACAAACCATGATAATACCCCAAAGTTTCATTGTTGCTGATTGTTGAGTGAAAAATATTGCGAAGGTAGGGCCCTATTTATAGGCGTTTGGATTTGATGAAAACAATTACTCAAAAGTAATTTTCCAAACAATGATTAAGCTTATATTCGTTCGAAAAACAAAAAGCCGTTTAAGTGATAAAAGGATCGATCTTGAGGTTTTCTGAATGAACTACAACACATGGAAGGCTCACAAAAGGAAATCCACTTTGAAGGCGTGGCCATGCGAATGAATGAATGGCCACAAAATCTGCAAAAGTGGAAGTTGCGGCTGCAACTTTGAAGTCTTAGCTGCCACTTTGTTTCTTGCAGAGCAGACGCTACTTCAAGATTGCACAGCAGGTCAAACTTCACTTGTTTGCCCTGGGCACTCTTGAGCTCCTGTTTGGGCATGGTTTGAACCGTTGGAAAGCTGGTTGCTTTCGAAACCTAGTGGTTTGGATCCAACATAACTTCTACATTTAAAGATATTACTATTTTACCCTCAATAGGTCTAAACAAGTCGTTTTAGTGAAATCTCACGGCTACCACATTATAAATTGTATCAAGACCCCTTTTGTATTGCTAAAAAGCATATGCAAAGTACAGAAAGGTGGTGGTAGCCAACCTTAAAAAATTACAATGTTTGTTCAACGAAAAGTGGATTGAAAGAAATCCATTTCAGAGGTCATACACTAAGGCTGAAACACTTTTTAAGGCCCTAAAGTTCATTCTATGATTCATTTTAGAAACATTTACGTTTTTGCTCCTTCTTTTGGGTATCCCTTGAGATCCTTAGGCCATTCAAGATCCTGTAGCTTGGTTTTAGTAAAATTTTTTTATCCTTAATTTGTTGTATTACTGTTGAACTTCTGCAAAATGATTGAAAAACAATTGTGATGCTGAACAAGTTATCTATATTTAATCATGCAGGAGCCTTCCGTTTCACAGACTCATTGGACCGATATCACCAGATATTGGGAGGCTAGAGCATTTGCAGTTCCTGTATGTAGTTGTGTGGAGATTTTTGTTTTTGATGTTAGTTGATGCACGTCCCTTTGAAAGAAAGTATGCTGCTGTTACTGAAGCTGTGCTTTATATGTGGCATATTGTAGGGCTCTCCATAATAACAACTTCTTCGGGACAATTCCTCCAGAATTGGGAAATTGTACGGAGTTACGCGCATTGTAAGTACTTGATCTCTAATGAGGAACATATGATTGCTTTTATCACTACTACACACAGTTGAAGAAAATATTTTGGCAATTAGATTAGATTCGAACTTCATGATTTGCATGGAGAGAGAGAGAGGGAGAGAGAGTTTATATCACTACTAAGAACTCTTGGTTGAACCTTTATAGTGTCATCACATAGCTTGTACATAAAGAAGAAAAATAGCAGCTTACCAAGCAGCTTAAGGTGATTACACATTTCAGAATCGTCAAGACCCAACTTTTCATTGACTGAAGAATACTCTGTCAATTATGCTGGAAAGCTGCTCATTTTAGCTACTCCAACTTGGCATTAGCTAAAGGCTAAAGCTGCTAAACGAGATTTGTAAAATTTCTGTGAAGTTATCTTTAGTAATTACATGTATTAATTCTTTAGTCATTTTAATTGGAAGGGAAGAGGAAAAACTTGAAAAAACTCGGGCATAGGTCAAGTTTTGTTTATGAATTAGTTTTATGAATATGAACGGACAAGAGGAGAAAAAGAACGACGGAATTTGTGACTGCCCAACTTCATGTATAGAATCTGAAATACAATACCCTTAGCTATTGATGGTCACAGACCGACACGGGAGGAGTCAATGTAAGCGCATGATTGTGGAAACTGATAGTTGCGCCTCATGGTTTAAGGTGTTTTGGCTGAACCAATATGATTTGATCTGTCCTCAAGTTGCTTTTAAAAAAAACTGTCCTTGAGTAAATCTTCTCTTGTAAGTGAACAGTATTGACAAGGTAGGTAGATGAACCAAAAAAAATTATCTTATCAAGTTTTCCTTTAATTCTCGATGACCTTTCTGAGGTTCACTTTTTGAATCAACATTCTAACCCATCTTAGTTCACAGATCTATGCAGGGTAACTACTTGAGTGGACCAATTCCTAGTGCGCTTGGAAACCTTTCGGTGCTTGAAAATCTGTAAGTGTTTTCTTTTAGTTACTAGTGGTACTATTTTCTATGTTAATGATTTTTGTAATTGGTTGACAAATATTCAACAGGTAAGGTTGTGCATATTCTTTCTTTTCTTGTTTTTATCCCAGCGGTAGGAGGTTTTGCATAATCTCAGGTCCTCTATTTTCCAATTTAAATCTAAATATATTGCAAAATCTATATGGCTTAGAGGAATGTTTATGTATGTCGGTGTTTAATATCTTGTGGAGCTATGATATACCAAAGACTCTCTACGCTGTTACAAATGTACAATGAATGACATGAAAGTGTAATTTTGGGTTGATGATTTTGTCGCTCGTCATGATTTTTATGTCCCTGAAGTGCATTATGGATTCTGAATGTCACTTACTTCATATCATAGACTGGTATATGTTAAAGCATCCAACTCAAAACCAATTGGCAATGAGTGGAGAGGCCGCCAAGGCTCATAAACTAGTTTTGGAGGAGATAATTAATAGATGTGGGATAACACACGGATCCCAATGAAACAAAGTGCAACTATGGCACAAACAAAGGGGAAAAGCCTCTGAAAACCTAGCTCTAATACCATGTTAAAGCATCCAATTTAAAACCAATTGGCAATGAGTGGAGAGGCCTCCCAGGCTCATATACTAGTTTTGAAGGTTATAAATAACCAATGTGGGACAAAGTCCAACACTCCTTCGCACGTTCAACTCCTGACTTGCACATGGAGAGGTTAACAAACGATACGGTACATATGGATTACAATAAATAAGGTGCAACTACGGCACAAATAAAGGAAAAAAGCCTCCGGAAACCTAGTTCTGATACCATGTTAAAGCATCCAACTCAAAACCAATTGGCAATGGTGTATTGACACATAAAAGAAAATCGGTGATTCAAGGAAAACACCAATCTTCAAGAACGAAATCGATACAAAAGATTCTAAATTACTCCTACTCCTAAAACTGGTAATTGAAAGACTGAAATTTAAAGGTTAATAAATGTAATGACATGAAAAGTAAATGACTTGGAAAATTAACTCCAAACCCAAAAGTTGGGTTAGGAAGGACAAAAATTTAAAGACAAAGAAAGATTAGTTCTTTGATTTGTTGGAGAGACTTTACAATGAAGCCTAAAGATGCTATTTATAGTAAGCAAAAAAGTGTAGGAAATAACTTCCATTAACTACTTTTCATCTTCTTCCAATCTTTTGCTTCCAAACTTTCTCTTTAACTTCCAAATGTGTAGGAGCACACCATGTGTCTTTATAACTTTCAAGTGCATAGGGTTAAGCCAAGGGTTAAGCCAAGTGTCCTGCACATGTAATAAAAATGCAAACAACAATAGAAATACTAATAATAATCGAAACGACTTATCCAATTAGAAAGCATCACATGATTTGACGTTGCATGCCAACATGGACCTAACAACTAATGTACTTTCACGTCTGATTTCGCAGGGATATCTCTAGCAACTCTCTCAGTGGTTCAATTCCAGAATCCCTTGGGAAATTGTACAAGCTAATAAATCTGTGAGTTTGACATCGAACTTCATGTTAATGATGTGAGTTTTCTGGCTCGACATTGACGGCCACAATATTTAATGTATGTAGGAATGTGTCAAACAATTTTCTGCGCGGGCCTATTCCATCCGATGGTGTGCTTGAGAACTTCACAGAGAGCTCGTAAGTACTCTAATGTTGATTTATACTTTAGTTCCTTGTAATGGTAGCTTACATGTTGATGAAAACATCTTTTCAGTGGCACATGTTGATTTGTTTGATATCTATTCCATGGACTCCATAATTTGAGGACATTGTTAATTTGTTTGTTTGTTTTTATTTTTTTAATATTCAAGAATTGATACTTGGGTTATGCTTTGTGGTTGTGATTTTTAACATCATCAATCTGGATGCTTAAAAAGCTGAAAGATATTGTCGGCCTATAGAATTTTGATTTGAAGCACTAATTTGCAGCTTTTTGGGAAATCTTGGTTTATGTGGGAAACAAGTCAACAAGAGATGCGATGATGCCGGAGGTCCTTCAACAGATCCCCAAACTCCGAGTTCAGGTAAACATACATAAATTAATAATAGTTTGTGTAACGTTCCATACACTATAAGATGTTGAAGTTTTATATGTTCAATCAATGACTATAGAAACCTCGGTTTTATGATTAAGGGAATTGAACTTTTTCTCTGTATGATTGCATTGTGACTCCTGTCCTACTGACTCATAGAAGAGGCATTCTATGTTAGCATGATGGTCTTCCAAACACACCTTGAAATGTTTTGAACGTTCCTCGGAGGCTCAGACATATCCACCTTAGTATATACAACAGAAATACATGTTCAGCACGAATATTTGGAGGAAGAAATAGTGACAACACAAAGCGTAGTAGTGCCGGTAATAGCACAAGTATAGTAGGCGATTAGTAGTGGTTCGGTTTGCAATGCACCTTATCTTCTTCTATATTTTCCTCCCTTCTCCATAGGATTTGCCGACTTCCTGCAAGCACAAAGAGGGTGGACAATAATATCTAGTAAAAAAGGGGTTTTTTGAACTAGCAGCAAACTTTAGATCTATTTTGTCTGAAATAATTTTTAATCCAACTAAACATGTGTGACACTTATGTATATTCAAAGATTGACAACTATGAAAGACTAAACTACCCTCTATCAATAATAAAAACGCAAGCTCATAACAATGGTGATTAGTGTATTTAATCACACTACACTCACGTGGTCGTAACTACTTGTGCAATCCTTTATTGTGGTCAACATTATCTTAGGACATTTAAACACCTTGATTAAGATAACAAAAATTTAAATATTGCAAACAACTGATACACATAAGAGCCCTCTCTGGAGCTAATACATGGAAAATCAAGACAACAAACTTGTGCTTTGCAAACTGATGGCAAGCACATACGAAATGAAGAGATAACTCGAAATGAACAAGTATTTTTTTTAGCATCAACCCATATAAAATGCATGTGAGAACTTCTATTTGGGCAGTTACACCATACACGTGCTGTTTTAACAAAGTCACGAAACCCGCAATACCCCCTTGATTTACTCCCTTGTCATTCTTGTTGACTTTAGTTATTTATGAAGACATTGGCCATCAGTTGGGAACTGGCAGTGTCTCCTCTCCCCTACGCTCTCCAGTTAATGTAATGTCCAGATTTATGATACTATTAATTCCTTTATGGAGCAGAAAACCAAGGTGGAAAGAAGAAGTACTCGGGCCGGCTACTTGTAAGTACGTCTGCTACTGTTGGTGCACTACTTTTAGTGGCACTGATGTGTTTTTGGGGCTGTTTTCTTTATAAGAGACTTGGTAAAAAGGATGGCAGAGGTCTTGCAATGGATGTTGGTGGAGGTGATTTCTCTTATTGCTACTGCTTGAATTATGATTTGAAAGAACACTCTAGCTGCTTTAGTTCCATCTTTGTGCTTGTTTTTATAATATCCTGTTGCTTCAGGGGCATCAATTGTAATGTTTCATGGAGACTTGCCCTATTCTTCAAAGGATATCATTAAGAAATTGGAGACTTTGAATGAGGAGCACATAATTGGTTCAGGGGGCTTTGGGACAGTATACAGGCTTGCAATGGAGGATGGCAACATATTCGCTTTGAAAAAAATTATAAAGATGAACGATGGCTTTGATCGTTTCTTTGAGAGGGAGCTTGAGATTCTTGGAAGCATAAAACACCGGTACCTAGTGAACTTGCGAGGATATTGCAATTCTTCGACGTCAAAACTTTTGATCTATGATTTCTTATCTAATGGTAGCCTAGATGAAGCTCTCCATGGTAAGATTTGTTTTCTCATAGTTTGATCTTAGTGATATTGTTATTTAATGGAATGAGGATGCGCTTTTATGTGTGCATGCACATCGTTGTGCATATAAATAAATGTCTCAGTTGTTTAGAATTTTGTGGAATGTGGAACTTAAGGGTCATAGGCATGTGAGTCAATTGTGATATAAAGTTATTGGAACATGGAAATAGCCAGTCCCAGGATTACCAGTTGCCCATTCTATCAGTAAGGGCAGACCATGAGAGTTTTGCAATGATTGTTTGGAATAAAGCTTTGAGCACCAAGTACCTGCCTTTTTCTATTTCTGCGAAAATTTTGAAAATTGAAATTTCTGTCTCTTAGATAATTTTTGCTCATCTGGATTCATTATAAGATTCGCTTGGGATTGTCATCCTTTAGACCCATGAATTGATTTCCCGGAGGATGATTACTGGCTTACTGCTTTGTTTCTAATTCTATCAAGAGGTCAAGTGCTATGATCAATTTTGAGAACACTTATGTCTTTGCGAAACCCCTTTAAAGAGATCAATTTCACCTTTGGTGTCCCATCTTTAAAAGATTTCAGGGAAAGTGGAATTTTTAAGGTCTATCAAAATTATGAAAAACTCTTAGCAAGCATTTAGATGGGTAGTTGGAAATGAAGTTATCTGTTGTTGTGAAGAACATAAATGGGTACTGGTACGACATGGGAATGTCAATATGATTGAATAATGAATGGGTATTTCAAATAGGGTACCGATAGTGCCACGACTGGATCTTTTAGTGCCACGATGTTTTAATCTGATTGACTACTCTACCCCAACAACAAAGCAAGTCAAGCTACCTACTTCTTTTCTTCCCTGACTTTTTAGTTATTAGATCCAGAGCAATCCAAATGTCCTTTGTCTCTCGCTTCTTCCCTATGCTTTCAATTATCATCACCATTAACAGGGAAAAAACCCCAGTATCTCATATATCCATCTCATCTCCTTCCTTCTCTCCCTCTTCCAATGCCACTGAATCTCCTTCGATTCTTCTCTCTGTAACTCACAATTACACATGCAAAGAGAGCAAATTAAGACGAAGCACTAATACATTTTGTGATCTGAAGAAACTGAAAACACACCCCCCCCCCCCCCCCCCCCCCCCCTCCCTCTCTCTCTTTGTGAGTGTGTGTGTGTGTCCATTTGACGTTGACAAGTTGCAAATCTTCCCCTTCATTTGTTTAGATCAGGATAGAAATTTCATGATAGATATGATGCATCAGTTAATTCAAAGATGAACGACAATTACATCATCAACAACAGAAAAAGGGCGTCGACCTGGTTGTGTGCAACCGACGGTATGAGTCGTATGACCGGGTGTCTATTGGAGAACTGTAGTAGCTTTCTACTTGATGGTTGGTCCCTGAATGGGGCAAATTTAAGTGAGAATAAAAAGAGAAACAAATGTGAAGAGAGAGGAAAGGGTGTGGATTGAGAGAGAATATGCAGACAAGTCGAGTTGGGGGAAGAGATTGAAGTGGGGCAGAGAGAGAGAGAGAGAGAGAGAGAGAGAGAGAGTGGGGAGTTAAGGGTATAATTGGGAGACTACAGAAAAAGTTCGTGGCACTAAACTAATTAGTCGTGGCATTATCAGGTGCCTTTCAAATAAAAAAGGTTTGAGTACAGCTGAGATATGTACAGAAACAGATAGTTTTGTGTGATTCAGAGGATGCAGTAGGAAAACAAAATTAAACGATGAGTTATATGGCTTTGTTGATTATGGATCTAATGTACAAATTACAGGGTAATATCAAAAGTAAGGTCCAAACCATGCTTATTGGATCGCATCAAAGATTTTACAAACCGAAGCTTGTGTATACTTCCAAATACTGTTCCAAAGCTAACTGAATTTCTGGATGGAAAATATATTCTGGCTGAGGTGCAGCTTGCGTATATACTGGGTAGTACCAGGTGTTACCCAATCTTGCGTAGAACTCAACCACAAAAGTAGCTACTAAGGTGAGGGTACCCTTGCGCTTATGTATTGCATACGATACCTGAACCTAGGTGAGTGGGACTTCACTTCATACCCTCCCTTTTGCTCAACGTCCTCACTCGGTTGCACTTGTCACATGAAGTGCATTTGAGTTCAAGATTTGCCAAAAAATATAGGTTGTTATTCACTTTCTGTTTGATTTGACTGTCACCCTAGCAGAATCATGACACTTATTTTTGTGTTTGTGTTTTTGAGATGTGCAATTTTCAGTATGATTGGCTGTCTCTTTACAATTGCACAGCTCCAGTTTGCTGCATGAATATATGAGAAATAATGTTCTATTCCGATGGTATGTGCAGAAAGAACTGAGCAACTGGATTGGGATACACGGCTAAATATCATTATGGGAGCTGCTAAAGGGCTGGCCTACTTGCACCATGACTGTTCTCCGCGAATTATACATCGTGACATAAAGTCGAGCAACATTTTGCTTGATGGCAATTTGGAGGCTCGAGTTGCTGATTTTGGACTAGCCAAGTTGTTGGAGGATGAGGAATCTCACATTACGACTATTGTAGCTGGAACTTTTGGTTATCTAGCTCCAGGTATGCAATGTAATTACAGCCAGCACTCGGTTTGTATTGAGACTTTTGAATGGAGAATATAGCGCTTGATGCCCTTGAGCAACAGAAATAGTTCTTTTATTTTCTTTTGTCTAAAGTTCTTATATGAAGTGTGCGAGGGGTGGTCTCCTGTAATGTTGATATCATCATTCCAGAACGGAAGTTGGGGAAGTGTTTGTAGTCTGAGGAGCAAGGGGTAAACAGTTGGTTTTTTTTTTGGGTATGGTTTTAAGTGGTAACAGGTGGCCAGGGTTGTGAAATAGTGTTCAGGCCTAAAATACCGATTTGCAAAGAAGGAGGGAGCATGAGATCATCTTTTGTAAAATTAGCTTCTTAGTTTGACTTAAGGTTCTAGACATGAGCCGTTGTGTGTTGTATAGGCCTTTACATAATGGGATTTGGGAGATTTTGGACCTTCAATACCAATATTTACCCATGAATTGCTCTATAGTTTCTGATATAAAACAATATATGGCACTATCATGTATTCCGGTACTTATCCTGATAGCATGATTTAGAACCTTTAGTTGTATTAGCTGTAGGCATTAGTTATTTCTAGTTCCACATCGGAGAATAGTTAGAGCACCGGCTGTGGTTTGTCATGCATCTAATTTATCTTGCATCTGATCCCACATTGGTCTTATCCCACATCAGTTGCAAAACATGGCCCTAAGGTCTTCTCTGTTTCTATAACAGCCTATCTTCGGAACTACCGCTATGCATGAATTTAAGCTCATGTCTTTCCAAGTCTGTGCCAGTGCCACATTGCACTGAACACTCTTTCTGCTACGAAGAGTAGTGCACATTTCAAAAAATATTGAGAGTGATAGAATTCGTTGGAGATCAGCGAATTTGCATAATAAAAAGTTGGCACTTTTTTTGCGCTAAATTATGAATTCTCGTTACAAAGCACGATTCATCCACCCTTTTGTGTGGATTAGGTGACTGACATTCATGTTGATGAACAATGTGAAGGGGCTGTTCTGGTCCTTCTTGGGGCTGGTGACGAAGCCCCAAGAACAGTGATTTCAATGACTTTTTCTTCTGTCCTGACATCCAATGCATCACACCTTGGGGCAAGGGTCATGACACAGAAGAGTGTGCAGACAATAAACTTGGACTCTGTTTACAAACTAATTTTTTACTTTGACTTTGATACTCCTAACTTGTATAACTTGGACTCTGTTTACAAACTAAGTTTTGACTTTGAAATCTATTTGACTTCAACCAAAAAGCATCACAAGAGAAAAAGAAGTTCTAATCGTGATTACAAAAGAAGTCCACGTCCAGGAAATTTTGGGATTAGGACCTACTTTTCATGGGCAGGCAAGACATTTGATCGTCGGGCAAGGGAATTAGACCTGAGTGCATCATTTACTTGGACATTTACCTCGGATAAGGCGTTATATTATTATGTTATGCATCAAATACTCTAGGACACCTTTTAATCACTATTTACGTAGATAATAGGAAACATACTGAGAAATTGGAGTATTTTGTTGCGTCCCAGTATCGGTCACATGGGCATTACGGCTCCGTTCAATTGTCGAGAAAGTTGTGTGGGAAATTGGTTCCCAGAAAAAGTGAAGTGAGGTGAAGTAAAAGAAAAAGAAAATTATTTTCCTATGAGTGTTCGTTTGACAAAAGAATTTTGCAAGAAAAATTAAGGTTTAGTTGTTCATTTGGTAGGAAAAAGAAACTTTCGGGAAAATTTTGTGAGTGTTCACTCATTTCCCTTTTCCCGCAATGCAAAATCCTGTGTTTTTTGCAGGATCACTTTTGCAGGAAAGTAATTCCTGCAGGAAAACTTAAATTGGTAAGTCCTAGAATTTTTCTGCCAACTGAACACTAGGAAAGTTATGGGAAAATTGATTTTTCCATACTTTCCTGTTCTTTCCTGGCAACTGAACGGGCCCTAGATGAAGTAGACACATACCACACCCCATACTTGTTCTTGGGTACAGGTAAAATAGATTATGACAAGTCCCTGCCTCATTAGAGATTATGGTTTGAATGCAGAATGGATGTCCTATATTAAATAGGACTCCAGTTGAACTAAAATTCAACTAACCGGTGAGATCAGGATGTGTTTGTTTGGTACGTAGTCACAAAAAGTTCTCTTATACTTGCCGACTTATCTATAGAATGAGTCTAGTTAGGTGATCTCCAAGGTAATGGCATAGAATACTCAAGAAAATGTTTGCTTATCTTAACTTTGTTTTTAGAGAATTAGGAAGAATTTATTGTTTATTTCGAGAAGTAAAGGAATACTAGAGAAAGAGAACCTGATGCAGACCCTATCTTGTAAAGTGGGTCCTCTTAATTTTTTATAAATTTGGAATTCAGTCTGACTTTTAGATAGTGATTTATGAACTTTACGTAATTAGCCGTGCAGCGCCCCTGAAACATTAAGTGCTGTCGTAACAATTATGGTATGTCAGTTCTTTTACTGTCAATCAAACTGGAAAAGTGTGGGCATGTTCAGGGGAAGTGCTGTTTTAGAATTGGTTCCATTGCTACTGTGATTTTGGTGTAAGCTCCAACATCATGTTTCCTGAATTGCTTTTGTATACACGTCATTTACAGAATATATGCAAAGTGGTAGAGCAACAGAAAAGACTGATGTTTATAGTTTTGGGGTTTTGATGCTCGAAGTAGTCTGCGGGAAGCGGCCAACTGATGCATCATTCATTGAGAAGGGTTTTAATATTGTTGGCTGGGTATGTCTCTTCCCCCTGCACTTGTGTCCACTGCTTTTATTTATTACTTTATGGTGGATCATTTTGAGCCTTTTTGTTCTTGATACATTGCTGAAATTTGGGAAATTGACGTGCTCTCATTTCAAAATTACTAAGAGGAGGATCTTAAACAAGATTGTTAAGAATTTGACTCCACAAAATGTCCATCACCGTGTGCTGCTGTTTCAAATTTGCTTTAGCTACAATCATGTAAGCAGTTAAGGTTATATTCATGTATCCTGCGAATTTGTACACGTTGGATGTTTAATCTAAACTGGATACCATAGAATATGAGAACACTTGTAGATGCAGCAATCTTGGAGCATAGTAAGGTTTCAAGTTGGAAAAGGAGAGTGTTACATCATGAGGAAATGCATGCTAACCCTCAAAACTTCCAGAAGTGGTTATTCTCTGATTGATTACTAGTACATGCTGCCGTATATGGTATATGTTGTTGTCAATGAACTTTGGATTTTGTTTATTTTGAGCAATTACGTTATGGTTGTAACCCCCCTACCCCTCCCCCTCCCCCTACCCAGTCCTTTTTCTTCTTTGACAATACGGGAAAGCTCTTGTAGAAATGAAACAGTTCCATTGCTCATCCAGTAGATGCCAAACCTTTTCCAGGAACTACCTGAAATCAAGGTTGAATACAATCTGAGCTTGGATTCCGCCACTCTAAAACAAAATGGATCCTTGGTCAATACTTTGAAAACTGTCCAACTTCAGTTATAAAGCTAGATCTCGTATTTATATATCTGTTTTAGTTCCATGCATTACATATTTTTTCTGTATGACTGCTGATATGTCTATTATGGGTTTGGTGAGTACGTAATGCTATGGTATTTGATGATAATTCTGAGGATATTGTCTCAATATGGGATAGGGCTTGTCTTGGTTTTCTCCTCTCTCTAAAGCAATGAAGCATGAATGCTACAACGGGATAGAAAACAGTACGTACAAATAATGCGATATTAAAAAATCTACAAAAATAGGATCCAGGTATAGATAGGACACCAGCCTTCACATAAGGGTGCCCTACTGCCCTTAACTTGTTAAAATGCGGACCTCCTCTTTCCCAATCAAATTTTGATGATCCGAGCCGTTCAATGTGTCTAGAACGTGATTTTAAGGGTCTCCGCGAGAAATCGGCAAAAAATATGACCGGAAAGGGCTTGATTTGAGCAGTTTTTTATTGAACCGTTCAATAAAAACTGCTCGGATGAAGCACTTCCCTGTAATATTTTTTTGCTGATTTCTTGAGGGAACCTTTAAAATCACGTTCTGATCACATTGAACGGCTCGGATTATTGAAATTTGATCTAGAAAGGGGAGGTCTGCATTTTGCTGAATAAGGTCACCCTTATAGGAAGGGGACTGATAGATAGGATACGTTAGATAAATCTATGTTTAACAATAAGAGAGAAGCATCCTACTACGTATAACCATAAGAATGGTTATAATCATTTTATTTTCTCATACACAATACTGGTCTTTTCAGAAAAAGTCATTTATTATTTAAGATTCTTACTTTTTAATTTTAAGTAGATGCTGAGAATATTTTATATTGCTGTCAGCTATGATCTGTTTTTACCAAAACAAAAACGTAGTCTATTTTCCCCCACGTGCTTTTACTTTTTGCACTCAAGTTGTATAATGTATATGTGAAATTGTTGTACATATGTTACTTATTTGCTTATTTAATTGTTCAAATGAAATTTTATAAAACACACATACACTGCAATAAGTATGTCAGTTCCGAAAACTATGAAAATGGAGATAGCTATTTACTTATTTGCCTATTATCCTCGTTTTTTACAATACTGGAAATACTCACTCCACTTGGTTCTCATTTTTTAGAGTAACTTTTTACTCTCTGCACAGTTTCCAATAAATTTCTCTCTATCTCTCTCCACTCATTACCTCAAAAATAACTTTCTAAAATGTAAACCCAACAAAGTGAGTCTGCCTTTGTTCCTAACTATTTCAACTCAAAATATATGCAATTGCCACAATCTTAATTTCATAAAAGTTTGGATACATGTATTATAGTATCCGAAAAGTATTTGATACTTTTGAATATAATGATATGAAATTTTATATTCTGGATACTTTTGGGATACCTATTCCCGAGTGTTGGGATCCCGATACAGACCCACCTATGGCACCATGGGATAACAAGGAACTTTTTTTTGGGCGATTCAGTTTTGCATTGTCTTCGGCAGACTAATTTTTCTCCCCTTGTTTGCACCCTACTTCCGTATTTTTGAATTAATATATTTATTTTGTTGATCAATAAACAAAATGCTGATATGCCTTTTATCCCTTGCAGTTGAATTTTCTTGTTTCAGAAAATAGACAACGGGAGATTGTGGATCCAAACTGTGAAGGAGTTCAGGAAGAAAGCCTGGATGCTCTTCTATCAGTAGCAATCCAATGTGTATCTTCGACGCCAGAGGATAGGCCTACGATGAACAGGGTATTCCAAATACTTGAATCCGAGGTCATGACCCCTTGCCCAAGTGACTTTTATGATTCCAACTCAGATTGAAGCCTTAAGGAGGCAATGAAGAATCATTTTTCTTGTCAGTTGCCGCTGCTGATTCTCCCTAGAAACAGGGAACTGAGCAGTAAAAGGGGCCCACAATCTGCAAAGTTTCGGTCTTTCCCCTTGGATGTATTGAATTTTTTTCTGGAGTTCAATGATAGAAATGCCTCCATTCATCTGTGCCCAATATCCTCGTAGTCGATAGAGTTGGTCGGTCATCAAGGGAACTTGGTTTGGGTTGGTGCATCCAGGGTTTTCTTCCTAGCCTTGAATGAAATTCCACGCGAGTGATCTGTTCCCCTTCGTTTTTTTCTCCCTATTCTTGTATAATAGTTTCACACTGCCCTTTCCAGAAGATCCTTTGTTCATGGTCATTTTTCTATTAATCTATCGCAATCACAATAATAGACACGCAGAAAAGATCCGAGATTTATTGTCTGAACATATGCAATTTAAGATGGTTATATGCAGTTTCTGTCAATATATGTACCCATTTGTAGAAGCACATAGATGCAATCTGCTGTTTCATTTCCTTCTGGGACACTGGATGACAAGCATTTGATACCAATCAAAACCGTGCTGATGTTTAGCTTAATCTCGATGGATTTCATGAAACCCTTAAGAGTTCAAACTGATTTCTTTTGAATCTACCATGAGAAGGTCAGTGGATTTTTTTCCCCAAGCTTGATTTTGATTATTGGTTAATAGTTATTCTAGGTTGCTGGAGTAGGTGGTTGACATCGGTTTATTGTTTGTTGGATTGTTATTTTTCCTCCCGTAAAAGTTTGAAGGATCAACAAATTTAGCGTCCCACTGATGGAAAAAAAAAAAAATTTAACGTCCCTGAACATGGGTGTGTTATATTTTAAAATGTGTGTTCTAAGACGTATTTCTCTGGTCCCTTGTCATGTCGCAGTGCTGTGATGCTTTGGATCAACATCAATGAAGCAAAAGCTGGCCCAATTTGCAAACCCACATTCTTCCAGTGAAATGCGTCATGATGCACCATAACATTGGACCGGTATTTCCGTCTTTTTCTTCTCTTTTTTGATAAGGTTTTTTTAGAAACATTGTCAGCGCTGCACTCTGAAGTAAATAAAATCAGTCAAGAAAAACTAGTAGAAATTGTTTTGAAGTGCAGTTAAAGTAGGCAAAGTCTATTAAGATTGGCACGACATGATAGTGGGCTCCAACGGAATAATTCCTCGATCACCTGGGCAAGTAGGAGGAGTAACTCGAATCTTCATGCAAGTGAATACGATGAGTACATCCCCCGAAAAGAACGTGGCCCTGCAAACAGGAGGTTGTGGCACCATCCATGAAATCCAGAACAAGCAGAACATGTCGCTGCCTAGATGAGCCAAGGACGGTGGAGCATCAACCTGCCTCTCCTCACGCACCCAACACTTCCAACCAAGCAGTGCGTACCCACCGAATACCAATACAACAAGTTGCCGCCAACAGCCACGGCTTTTCCCCTCAGGTCTTTCGGGGAAAAGATGTCGCAAATAAACTCTTCCTGTCGCCAAATCTTGGTATCCACATCGTTGAATTGGATGACACCAACCACGGGTAAACCCACCACAATACATGGTCTGCTTGGGGTGGGGAAGCCTGCAGAGAATATATCATTGACCCAACCGCCTTCAGGAAGACGCGGAGGGTTAGGTAGAGACTCCCAGACGTCCAGGCTCGGGTCGTAAGCCATGGCACAGTACATTCGTACCAAGGAGTTTATGGCATTTAGTGTTAGATAACAAAAATAGTCGCCATTAAAAACCTTAGAGAATTTCACGGGGGAAAGGATAGTTTCACCCTTGGAAAACAATGATCCACGAAGCACACTTCACAAAAAGATGAAATCACTAATACAGTTGATATTGCCATTGTAATCCCAGCAAACGGTGAGAAATGTTACATTTATCCGCCGAGGTTCTTTCTGGAATTCAATAAAATTAATCAGTTCTTTGTTGTTCATCTTTATAGTTTTGCAAAAACAAAAATGCGAATATGCACATTCCCAAAGCTCAGGATAAAGTTTCAAAAGGAAGGCAGTGCCAACTTGCATCTCAGACCCAAAAGTGCATATTAAAACTATTGTTCATAAACATAAGGATATACACTTCAGAAGCCGGAAATAGGGTTGCCAAATAGAAGGCAATGCCAACTTTGCATACACTATTTTCGTGCTCAAAATGTTCACTTCTCCGCGCCATTTCTCTCTCTATGTGCATGGTTTCTCCTCAACTTGCAACAGAGGTGAGATGGACCAGAAAGTGTTCCGGCAACAGTGAGATCGACAGCTCCGGCAACAAGTACTCTCTCTCTCCCACAGACACACACTGATTTGCCTTTCCTAGGAACAGAGAGGGAGGGCATAAAACATTTCATACCATGTTTCTTATGGAAGATTTTTTCCCGAGCAAACCCCAACTATGTCATGGTACTATAGGATTTCATATTCATGATCCTATAGGATTTCACACAATGGGAATGGATGATAGAGACAGAGACCATCCAACCTACCGAGTTTTGTTCCGACAGCATGACTCGGATGATTCCCAAAGAAATTAGATGATTAAGTTTGGTGATGTGGCTTTTGCCATGCTGCCATTTTTTCTGGGAGAAAATGGTAACAGAAATGACTGGAGTCAAAAAATGGCGCACCAATTTTTGGCAATGGTTCAGCTATTTTCCAGACCAGACTTACTCTGACTAGGTACATTAGAAATTTTACTTTTTGACTATGGCTATTATTGCTAGTACATGCTTTCAAGTTTTAAATACTGTAGCTAATTAGGCTGCCTTCTTATGAACTTAACTTTGAGAGTTTTGTCCTTATTTGAATTTTTTTCGCATTTGTTAGTTTTGTACCAAAATTTTGTGGGTTATTGATTCGTCTCGATGAGAGGAATCGAAAAAGTAGTATTTTTTTTTTACTTTTACCCAAGTATTTTGAAAAATAACCACTTTTTAAAATGTACTAGCAATAATAGCCATAGTCAAAAAGTAAAATTTCTAATGTGCACTCTACGCACTTTGTGTAGTCTTCCTGGTTGTCTTTAGCGAGTAATTATTCAGTTTTTTGGGCATCACGTGACTGTGCCCCAAATTCTTCCATATTATACATTTATGTGAACTCTACACACTTTGTAGTTTGTAGTGAAGAAAGAGCTTGAAGATACCACGTGGCAGTATCTCATGGGTATTGAATAATTTTTCAAATTTATCTAACATAATTTGTTTCCACTAAACTAAGAGTCATGGTACTTGATTTTTTTTGTTTTGTCTTTATTTAAAAAAAATTCATGTTTGTTAACTTTGATGGATTATTGGTTCATCCCAATGAGAGAAATCAAAAAAATAAAAAATTACCACAATCTTTTTGAATTTTTTTCTTGAATATTTTTCCCAAAAGTTTTTTCGTAAATGTAGTAAATTCTTATTTTTCCGTCTTAATATTTTACTCTTTCAAAAAAGGTTACCGCAAAATTAACAAGGGAAAAATTCAAAATACCCCCCAACCTATACACCCAAATTCAATTAGACTCCCAACCTTTTAAAAACTTCAATTTTACTCCCAACGTTATATTCCGTTATCAAAATGGCCCCTTCCGTCCAAATTACTAACGGATTCCGTTAAAGGCTCAGTTAAATAGTATTTTGATCGAATTTCGATGATCCGAGCCGCTCAATGTGTTTAAAACGTGATTTTAAGGGTACTTGCAAGAAATCAACAAAAAAAATGATCGGAAAGGGCTTCATCTGAACAGTTTTTTATTGAACTATTCAATAAAAAATTCGATAGAAAGGAAGGAAAACTCGATAGAAAGGAAGGACAGCCCGGCATTTCTAAGCTAAATTGTGGTCTAAAAAGTTCTCTGTCAACAACTCTCTCAATTCGGTATGGCCTTGCTCTCACCACCGTATCCATCCAGCGCAATCAACCGTTTACTAAACCCCAATTCTAACCCTAACTTTCCTTTGAGCCACTGCCCAAATCCCCTGTTCTTCCGTTATCGTCGCAATCTCAAATTATCAGCATCGGCATCTTCCAAATCCCACCACCAGAACCCGAACTCACCCTTGCCCGCCTCCGGCCAGCCCGAACCGCTCCGGCAGCTCGCGGCTTCCTCTGCCGTCCTCTTTCTCGGCCTTGGCATTAGTATCTGCTCGGCGGCAGCTGCCTCCGCCCGGATTCCGCCCGTCCCTGCGGCCAATCAGCCGACAGTGGTTGAAGAGCAGAGAATCTCAGGTACTTTTGACCTAAGTCACATAATGCGAGCAGGAGTGGGAGCATAGAAGCGTTCGTACCATTAAAATTCGCGATAGTGAGAATTGAGATAGCCAGTGAAGGGTTTTGACTAAGCTTGTGACTTTTCTTGTGAATTACAGTTGATAGCTTGAAAACACGAGTACGGACGTATTTACTGGGTTTCAGTTAATGTGGTAAATGATGATATGGAATGGCGAAACCTGACTACTGGAGAAGGATTTTAAAACCATTGAACATATATAGTAAATCCTTCTCCAAAACCATTGGACATACATAGTAAATCCATTTCAGCGGAAAATAATTTGAATTTCTTGGATGTGGGCTCATAGTGTTGAAAATTTGATGTAACCTGTGCGCCTTGATTATATACCTCGAGCAAACCAATGTTCTTGTTCTAAAAGTCGCTACGTGCTAGTCGGGCGGTCGGCCACCTTTGAGCGATTAATCGGATTAATCGGTGAATATTGATTAGTAATCGGCAATTAATCGTTCGTCGGACCTAATCGGATAGACCCTGGCGATTAATTCCTTGTTTTAGAACACTGGAGCAAACACAACCCACAATGCTTGACTCGTTTGTTTCCTTTCACATAAAATCTTTTTCTTCCTATTTCGCCCATAAATTGTCTCTTTGTACCAAATTCAATCATGCCAAGCCAACGTATATGGAACATGGTATAAGAGCCAGTGAACTTGCTCTATCTCTGTGGGACAACACCCTTTTTGCCCTTGCCATCTGGACTCCGCCTTGTGATTTCAATGTTTGGCCATGACAGCAGAAAATTGACTCTCTCTTCATCCATAACCTTGAACTCGTTTGCTTTGTGGTTTAGCACTGCCACTACTTGATTTCAACTAGCCCTATGCACTCATGAGGTGAAATCATTCGTGTTCACCATGAGGCATTGTTTTCTCTTACAAAATCAAGTTGGTTTTCAGTTTGTTGGTCTCCTTCGGGGGAATACCTGCTTCCTTTCAACCTACAAGAGTTTGAGGGAAGGATGTTGCACATACTATGAGGATGTTGTAGTCTCAAGACTCTCAGCCATGTTTTTGGCTCACCTCTAACTCCGCACTCTGCTTCTCCAGCCACTTTATTGCCTCAGTCACTAGCACAAGGAAACTTTGCCTTGGAGTTAGTTTCCCTTTCAGCTTCTGTTGCCTGACCTCTGGGTCTCGGCGATTACTCTGCATGCGCGCCTTCTCAAGTTCCTCCAACCCGACGATTCTACCACTACCTACAATTCTTTCGGATACTATAGCGATTTCATGTTCTCTGTTTTATTGGCTCTCCTCTTCCTGTTGTGCTCTGCATTCAATTCCAGCTTCACCGTTGCCTAACCTCATGCCTCTACAACTACTGTCCAAAATTTCTAGCATTGTCCGTAATTGCCCTTTGTCCCTGGGCTTACCAACTGTGCCTCTACCTCTTGAAATTTTGTCTCGAGATCTCTGTCACTGTGAACTCCACCCGGGAATCACCGTCATTGTTACTGCCTCTGTTAGTGGCTCTACAAGTAAAGGATACTGTTATCAAGATTCAAAGCCAATGCGAAACAATCTCCTCTTCCATGTAATTTCTTGCCAACTAGGGATGGCAATGGGGCTGAATGGGGGCGGTAATGCCGTACCCTGACCCAAAAAGTACAACACGGCCCTGACCCTGCCCCGAACCCTAACCGGGTAATTCGTGGGTGCTCCAGTTCCCGCCCCGCCCTATAAAAAATGGGAAAAAAATTGTTTAACCTAAAAGCAAAATAGAAGGGAATAGTTATATATAAGGTGGTATTTTAGTATAATGGTGAAAATATAAGGATAAAAATATTAATTGTGGTATAATGATAAAAATATCAGGGTACAACTATAGCTTTTTTAAGTACAATTATAAAATATTAGGGTAAAACTATAATGTTACATTGTAAAAATATGTTGGGGCAGGTAACGGGGGTGGGGTATTTTCAACCCAAACCCTACACGACCCAATCAGGTTTTTCTAATTTGCCCCAAATCTGCCCCTGCACCCAAAAAATTGGCGGGAACCCGACCTGGTCAGGCTAGGTTTGGGGTGGGGCAAATAGCCATCCCTAAAATGCCAACCATGTCCTGTTGGATACGTAGGAAAGAATGTTGTTGGCTTGGTGGAATCTACTACAAAGAGAAGCCATTTAGAAGCTTAAGCTATATAGCGGGTTTTGTGTGCTCAAGGTTGATAATCATGGTGTGTATGCTGCATGGCTGAATCATTAAACATATTGTATCGTATCATAGCCTTACAAGACAGTTCATAGAAAAAGTTCAATTTTATAGGAGATAACAATCCTTGTTGATCTATTATGTTGATATTATGGTGTTGGATGGAGATTGCGGATGATCAAGTGGCGGAGTGGTTTGAAAGTTGTGTGTCTACAGAATACCCGCAAAACTGAAATGAAAATTCTATCCTAATGCTATGAGCCCGTCATGTTACATGGCGCACTGAATGTTTGTACTACTAAGAAACAAACTGCAAGTAAGATAAGTGTAGCTGAAAAACGGAGAATGTTGCGATGGATCTGTGGACTGTGGTAAGATTTTGCGAGATAATTAGAAATGAAAACCTTTCCAAAACGGTAGGGGAAGCACCAATAGAAGATAGAATGAGAGAAAAAAAGATTAAGGTGGTAGGGACATGTCTATTGTAGATCGGCCGATGCGGTAGTTTTTTTATTTTTGATCATGGCGACGTGGTAGTTAGGAGATGTGATAGTTAGAAGGAGTGATAAGGTACATTGGGATAACACTAAGAGAGTAGATAGACCACAATCGAATTTAGAGGTGGTAGTTGGAAAGGATCTAAGTTTTTTTAGTATCTCGGAACACATTGCCCTCGAAAGATGTCAATGGAGAATAGATTTATCCAGCTGACCCAATTGTTTGGGATTTAAGGCTCGGTTTGGTTTGGTATGGTTCTGCTATTTCTAGAATTTTATATACTAGTTCTATTCTACTAGTGGTTCAGATCATGCGGAACATGTGCAAAACCGTGTTAAGAGCATCTACAGTAGAGTATTTGGAATCGTCTGGGACCCAATTTTGAGTATATACCTGCTCCTATTTTTGGTGTGTTCTATAAAATGTAGGGGAGTTAATTTCCATTTGCCTCTGCCTACATGATGGATCGACTAATTCAAGTTCTTCGACATACGTACATTGTTTATTAGGGTATGAATAGTTTCGGCATATGTATCTGCCACTCAGAAAATTAGGGTACTATACTAGTACTCAGTACCCATAGGATGATTACTAAATGCAAAATCTGAATGTCAAAAACTATCTAATAAAATTGGGGAATTATCCTGAGGCGATTCCATTGTGGTTTGTGTCTGTATCTTGGGCTCGGTTTGGTTTGGTTTGTTGTTGAGTTTTTCAATTGCTTAATTCAAGATTAAAATCTGGTACAGTGAGTTTCACTTTAGCAACTTGGACCCTCTTGTAATAGAATTTCCATGCATTAAGGACTTGCCAATATGTTTTGCAGTCAGTAGAAAAAGCTCCATATGCGACTCTGTAATTAATTGCCACTGGTTTTAAAAAAGGGCCGCAAATGTTACACAACACCCTTACTAGCTGTGTGGGTTACGGCCACCTGTTACACTACAATCGTTACACCCTGCAACAGTGCTGAGAAGAAGAAAATTCACACCTGCGGTTGCTGCCACAATTATGCTACGGCTGTTATCCTTGCAACTGCATCATTGCCACCAATGCAGTACGACCACAACCACTATTTAGGAAGTTCACGTATACAACTTTGCAATATCATTTTGATGTCCGCTGGTATTAAAAATGGGTAGTTTTTGAATCCTTGTGTCGAGATCTACGAAATTTGATGTATTGAATACAAAGCTTTGTGATAATAAATGCAGTGAATTTTCAGCAGGACATAACTTCTCTTTGAAGTTCTATCAAAATTATAAAAATACCATTCAATTAGATCTGCAAGTACAATTTGGTATTTTGGAATCTTCTCGTGGATGCAAGGGCCAAAGGAGATGTTTTTTCTAGCCATCATGCATTGGACAAAATGCCGTGTTTAGAAGCAGAACAAATTGTCTATTTTCGATTTTATTTGCATTTTTGTTTCTTTGATTTATAGTTTTATGAAATACCTGTCATGGATTAATCATTCAGCTATTTTCTGAACACAGACAATGATGATATGAAAGGATCGGGAACCATGGAAAACCTGGAAAATAAGGATCTAAAAGCAACATTTGAAAAGCGGAAGTCTAGAACATACGCCTTGACAGTTCCCTTAAGAATTGTTGCTTTACGCGGCTCCATACCTCCTTCTTGGGTCCAGGTCATCTTTATAACTTGTTCTGCATTTCCGTTTGTGTGATATTGATACCTCTGAGTATACTTCTCAAATTTTGTTAAAATACAAATACACATGCAAAGTATGACCCTCAGCTTCTGTTAGCTCTTGTCAAATTTTGAAAAAGTTGGACTTGAGAATACTAAAATATGCAACTCGGGAGGGAAAAGCGTGATACAAAGTTAAGGTAAACTAATGTGACGTTGAGCGCTTATTTTATTTCACACTAGTGTTATTTTCTCATCATCTTAATGATTCGGTAGGGAACTGTTATTCTTCCTGTTTAAAGACTCTGGGGCGAAAAAAGTTCAAAGAAAAGCTTATAACTACAGCCTTTACACAAAAATTCACCGCCGCAGCAGCAGCACCTACAATAGTTGTCATAATTGTTGCAGCCATGTATATTATTCATCTTTGTATGGTTCGACTCTCACAAATGATAACCTTCGTTATGTGTACGCCGGTCCGGGTATCAAGTTCGGGCAATGTGTCTAGTTGTCAGATCCATCTAATCATGTATACAACATGACACTACATAAACTATAAATAAAGGACTAATTTATTTTAAGGTGTAGAGTTGTGTTTATGAGGTAGAATAGACTTTCCATGCATGATCTGAATTCTGAGAGTTCTATGTGTTTTTGTATGGTAAACTGGAAACACTTAAAGATCCATGTTAGGTCGATATCAACCACCTGTAGCAGTCACATATCCGACCCCTATACCCAAATGTCAAGTGTCCCCCACGTGTTCTTAAATGTGTAAGTGTCCGTGCAAGAAGTTCTCAGTGTTTGCATATTCATTCCTAGTGTAATTATACTCATAATGCTCTTTTTTGCAAACAGGATTTCATTCAATCTCAAGGAAGGAGAGCAAAGTTACGTTTAGAGCTCCGCGGAAGTCTCAACAACATCTTTTCTGATCTTTCTAAATCTTTTACCGAAGGAAACATTGGCCCTAAATCTGCCGTGGCGGCTGATATTGTTAGTGTTGGTGATTCCTGGCTTAGTTTGGCTATTAGAAAGGGTTTAATCGTGGCCCTTCAAGGGGTGGAGGACCTTGATTGGTTTAGAGGCTTAGATGACAAATGGAAGGTAAGGATACAATCTGATTTATATGGTCCTTTTTATACACCAACCCTTGCTATGTAAGTCAACAAACATTTCATTGCGACGATTTTCCAGATTGGCCCATATGTTCTAACATCGAAGGGCTATCCGTAAATTGTGCAGGAAAGAAAACTTAAATCAAAAAATCATTGTCTGATGATTTGCTATTTCAAATGACGCTTCTAAATCTAGTGAGAGATCTCGGAATTGACCCTTGCATTCATTTTTTGTGCATCAGGGTATTGTGACGACCGGATCCTCAAGCACCACAATGTAGAAATAATGGATTTTTAATCATATTATTCTGAAAAGAATAACGTTTACAGCTGTGTTCTAATATAAATAAAACAACTAGCTGGCCCAAACTCTGTATGCCTGTCCTGTGCTTTCGCTCTCGCATCAGCAGCTAACCTGCAGTTGTTACGGACTCTCCTATTGTGCCATAATGAATTTCTTCATAAACCCCCTGGAAGTATACAATACGACGAGCATAGATATGCTCACAATAAACGAGACCAACCAATTTGCGACACGAAGTCAACAACAATTCACATAATATGATATGGGACCTCATATCAAGTCCTCCTCAGTATATGACCGGTGACCGGCCTCACCTGCTATATGAGATTTCTCAGGCCGTTAACACAGTAGGCAAATTCACTTGGTCACATACTAAACAGTTCCACGGCACCAAGCCCCCATTTATATAATGTAACTCAACTTCAAAGAATTCATGGATTTCAATAAATAGCATAGCAATCGAGCCGAATACAAAAACATGCCAAAGAAATACTCCGGAGATTAATTTAGAGCATATTGTATACTTCCTGGCTTGGGTACCTTAATCTACCGTAGACCTTAAGCCACCGAGATTGCATGCAACACCCTAAAACCTTCAATTCCGATTCCCACGTACTCGGCTTCTAGCTCTCTGTAAAACTCCCCGAAAACTTATTTGTCCTTAAAGAAATCCTTTGTTCTTGTTTTTATCGCACCTGTTATGTAAGCACCATAAGGCACTTGTCCATCCACCATTTATTTGTTTCAATTGTCATTTTCACACAATAGATTACAGATATTAAGTCTGTGCCTCACATGCACACACCCATGTACAAAATCTCCCACCAATTACCTTTTTCCTCTTCCAATTCTTATCTTTATCTTTTAACTTCCACTCATGCAAGACAAAACCATATAAAATACATATAAGCAACATACATACAGTAAAACTTGCATCTCCACGTGCAAAACGGGGTTGCACGTCAGGGAGAGTGTTAGATAGCTTGATGTACATTTTTTGGCCCATTTCCTAACTACTTAAGCTTTGGGATTACGGGTAACTTAACAACTATGCCATGTAAAATCAATCTAGTGGGGCACCGTTCTAATGTTTGGTGCTCCCTTTGAGAATCTGGAAATGGTCGAATTCTTATGCGTTCGATCAGAGGTTTGCTGGCATTTTCTTTGTGGTACATATCCACTATCCTAGGCTTTAAGGTTTTGGGAGATCTAACACCACATTGACACACTTCAGCACTGGATGCTCATACCCGAGTTGACATAATATGGGTTCCAACCCGAGGCTGGACTATGACTTCTTTTCTCAAATGTCACATAATGGTTGACTTTATTGTGGTCCAACAGGTGAAGATTTGGGACTCTTCCAGGAAAACATGTGACGACTAATATAGGCAAAATACAGATATAGTGTAATCACGTAACTGTGAATCAACGTGCTAATTGGTAGAACCAGAACCTTCCTTGTATAAATTGAATTCGAGTATGCACACGGCCAAGCATGAAGCCCATAAACAAGTATGCACTTTATAGGTTTAAAATTTATTTGAAACCAGTCAATTGAAGTTCTTCCTAGTTTCCAGGCATCGAAAACTAGGATCCAGATCACTAGTTATACAAGTTTTGACTGCTATTTCTCCAATATCTCTACTAATCTGAGAGAATTAATTAGTTTTGATAACCGTCCTAATGTTTGATACTTTGATCTGTGATGTGGAAAAGCTTCTGAAGTTTATCAGCTGTATAGCTTAACCTTTTTATCATGCTTCTCTGAATTTTCATAAATCATGCATAACTGACAATCTTCAGAATCAGTTAAATCTGGATATTTCAAATGAATCTATATTTTCATGTCTTAATATTCACTTTTAAGAGTTAAATTGCTTATGCATAGACTATAAACCCATATTATGTAACTATTGTAAGAAAGAAAACAGAAACCCGTATTATGTAACTATGGCAATGAAATTCAGAACAGAAAAACTTCTATACCCTGGTAATACTGAGAATGATAGTCCCAGATCAATGTTTTATTGAATCTAAATGACAGTGGCCGGTGTTGGTTATTGATAATTAAATGAAGTACGTTTTATGTTTTCCAAAATGAACCTGTATCACTGTATCATTGTGCTGCTTCTGAAATACTCTCAGGTATATTTACGCAGGAACAGTGAGGGAAGGTTAGATCCTAAGGGGACAATATGGGCTGCTCCATATAGATGGGGAAGTGTAGTAGTCGCTTACAAGAAAAACATGTTTCAAAAGCATAATTTGGCTCCAATAGAGGTAATTTGTTTTCCAGGCGGTAAATGATTACAATATAGTACATCTTGAGGCCAAACGATGATTTCCTACTCCTTAGTTATGGATTGTTTTGGATGTGGTTCATTACTTTTGTTCTAAAAAGGACGTCTGATAATTGACTCCATTCAGCTAGAATTAATGGTCATAATTGAGCTGTCAGTTGGTTTGTCTTGACACGTTCTACTCTCATCATCACTTCTTTTGATGTCTTATCACTTTCGCGATTCTGCTAATATTTGTTTCCAGTTTGGCCAAATGAAAAACAAAAAAGTGGCATGACACTCTTAGAGACTTGTTTGGATTAATCCCAAGGGTTTGGCCAAATGAAAAATAAAAAAGTGGCATAACACTCTTAGAGACTTGTTTGGATTAATCCCAAGGATTCAGGGTTCTTCTGGTACGAGAACATAATCAAGAATGGGCAAGTGGTACAAGAATGTTGTGGTATCATAAGGGCACTTGTGTGTATTACACAATTCGGGTTTACTGGAGTACTTCTGTGAGTATTTTGTATTCATCCAAAGGATAAATGTTTCTTCTGGTACGCAGAGCACAATCGAGAATGGGATCATTGTACGAGAGTGTTGCGGTGCCATAAGGGCTTACATAATTTCCCTATCAAGATTTAATATGGGACTTACATATTGGAGGAAAAGATTTAACGTTATTCCTACAAGTTCGTATATCCTGCATGTACAAGTCATTGCGCATGAACGCTCTGAGTTGGGGCTCGCTCTTTGAGTTCTTGGTCAGAAAGTGAACAAGCTTGCGGTGTCTGATCCCTACTCTCTTTCGTTGTATGAGCTACAGTCACTGAAATACTCTTCCTTGCATATATGTCTTAGTTTAAGTTAGTCTTGCTTTGGGTGTCTCACCTTTCTCTGTATGGCGGAACTTAAATAAATCAACACTCATGCAACTTAAACCTGAACTTGTGATTACACCAGCCCAAGAGATGAAGTCACAAGTGTCAACAAGATGGTCTAGTATCATCTCTAAGACCAAGGAAGTGGACTACGGTGAAGAATAGTGCCACGGAGTCGCATCCGTATGTTATCTGTATTGGAGACTGATACTCTGAAACTTGTGGATACGTATCCCAGAAGGATCAAAAATATAATTTCGTATGCTTTACTTTTAAAATTTCAGATACTTTTTAATACTATAGGTCACATATCAGATCCTTTATGAAATTAAGATTGTGTAACATTTTTAATAGTAGTATAGCAAAATTGGTAGGAATACAGTGAAGTAGAAATTTCTAGTACTTATTTATTATGGTGAGAATGAGATGAAAATAGTATCATCCTTTATTTTAAAAGTTTTTCAATGTCCTTATTGTGTCATACATGTGTTCCATGAAATTGAATTTCAACAAGTAACCAAGGAAAATTTGTTACACCACTTTTGCATACGAAAGAATACAATGATTTTGGACCATTCTTGTAGTTATACATAAAATGCTGGCGAAAAGGCTTGATGTATCCTAGTTGTACCCGTCTCCTACTTTTTAGACTCTTTGTATCTAGTTGTCTGTATCAGTTGCCATGCTTCATACTCCAAGACCCATTAGAAATTGTACAAGTCTTTGCTCTTCTCTGTAAGCAATAAACCATATTGTCACTCAGTTCTTTAAGCTTTTTGAAAGCTAACTGATCCCCAGAGTAGTCATAGCAGAGTAGAACTCTTGTATTGGCCTATTTCCTTGGAAGGTTGCTTGAATTTCATGTTTTAACTGATATCTCTTTGCAAAGTTCGATTGGAACTTTGGAAGTACAATCTGGAAAGGTAGTCCCAATTTCCTTTGCTGATAGTTGATAGAGGATAGACTGATCCACAGAACTATTTATCCAAGTTATAATTTTGGAAGTGTTGGTGCACCAAGTGGAACATGATTCCTTGTAATTTGCAGCATTGGCATCAGTAGACTTTGTTACATCCCCAGAAACATAAAGTTTTCCATCACTTACCCCATTATTGTATATCTCATGTACCAACTTTACACCGATAGCTTGAAGCAAATCTGAACTTCTACTTGCCAAACTTCCAAGAACTAGATCACAGAAAAGTCACAAGTTTAATATCTTCAATATCGGTCAAATCTGCAAAGTGCACTGTGCTGAAGTAATTATGAGGTTAATTTTGTATCTTCCTACTTGTGGTTTGAACACTAGCAAACCAAGTCAAAGAACCAGCAGCAAGCGTGAAAAAACCATAATTGAACCGAGGTAAAAGATAATATTGGAGGGGTTCAGTTAGATTTCAGCAACCACTGGATAGGGTTTCTGAAACTTTCAGGTCAAAATTTCTGATGAAGTGAGGGTTTGGATCAAAGGAGGAGATCAAAGAGAAAAACGAATGTGAAGATGACTTGATGAAGTTAGGGCTCAGATTGAACCCACAGGGAGATAGAAGACAGAAAAAAAAACACCTTTATCACCCACTGCTGCCTGGTAACTACCTTTTCTGGCTGTAGGTTGGGGGGTAAATTTCTGTTCACAGTTAAGCGTAAGAACCAAGTAAATTATTGCGCTGAGTGCATGTCTTGGTGGGTCGTGATTTGAGCTCTCCATAAAATTAATGCTGGTCAGCCTATTAGCAAGCCTTTTTTCAAGAGAAAAGACACTTAATACGTTCTTTAGTGGCAATAAGAACTTGCTTGTTGGAAATTGCTATTTCAGCTCTCGTGTCACTTTTTCTTTGTTCTCTCGTTTTTTCCTTTTTTTTTTCTTTGTAGTTTCCCCGTTTTGATGAAAAAGCGGTTGTTGGCTTAAATTCAGTTATTTGGCTTTTCGTTAGTTATTTAGCGTGGAGCTTTTGTTTTGGCTTGAGAAGGTTGCAATCACATAAAAGTCCTTATTCAATGAGTGAGCCTCATGCCAGTTTCCATAAACCCCCTAACTCCAAGTGGACGAGAGGGTGAGCTTGCAACTCGATTCTAGGATTGGAAGTGAAATTCTGTGAAGCTTTAGGGCCACAAAGTGTAAATAACCAAAAGATTCAACTAGATAAGCAGTTCCACTTAATATTGTTAGGATTCTAAACCCCAGAACTTCTTTGCTTATGAAAAAAAAATATTTCTGATTGTCGAATTTGCGAATCTTATATTTCGGGAGTACTTATTACTATTTTTTCCCAATCACAGGACTGGGCTGACATCTGGCGACCTGAACTTGCGGGGAAAATTTCCATGGTTGATGACCCTAGAGAGGTTGTCGGTGCTGTATTGAAGTCTATGGGGGCATCATACAATACAAGCAACGTTGACTCTGAGGTTGCTGGAGGGAGAAATGCTGTGCGGGCGAAGCTTGCACAGCTCCAAAAACAGGTATATAAATGTATGGTGAAGCCATCCTAAGACAATAGTAGACACGTGCAAGCTGGGGTCTTCGGCCTGTGAGTGAATTTGTTGTGCTAACCGTGGAAAAACTGACTGGTATATTTGAATGTTATACACGATGTCGAGCTATTAATATTTATAAAGTATGCGGTTGATAGATGTTCCTCTAACTGGTTGTAAGATGGACGGATAGGGGATACAAAACCAACTAGAAATAAGGAACTGGGATGAATTTTTTGCCGCAGGCAAGACAATAGTTCACTTGGTAGTGGTGACATGGTAAGAAAATGGTGCAAATAAGCTGGCACCACTCAAAACTTGACCAAGGTCTTGCTGATGCCGCTTTAATAAATGTTATCCAGTTGTTGAGTGGACGTAGATTAGTCGATCCTTTCTATTTAAGCAGCCTTTGAAATTCTGACTTCCATAAACTACTACTACACGCTTGATCTTTCCTAGATTTGGACTGGTGAAAAGCAAGAGTCCTGACTGATGCTGGCATGGACAAGTTGTTGCTGACTGTGTCGTGCATTTTATAATACCATTATAGTTATATAATTTTCATTATAGCAATGTTTGGTGTGTCCTTATACGTGTTAGATGGCTTTCTGTAGGTTCGACTATTCGACAGTGTGCAGTATCTGAAAGCATTTGGAGTGGGAGATGTATGGGTGACAGTTGGGTGGAGTAGTGATGTTTTTCCTGCTGCCAAACGTATGACAAATGTCGCAGTTGTTGTTCCCAAATCTGGAGCTAGTTTGTGGGCTGATCTATGGGTATGTCTACAATCTCTTTCGGTTAATTGATTTCCTAAGAATTTGAAGTTGTTTCTCTAATAGAAAACCTAGTTGTGGCATTTTGACACTCATAACGATGCTGCCCTGCATGTATGGGATGAAGTTCTTAAAACATTTCAACGTTGAAGACTTTCTTTAAAGATATTTGCCTAATTGCATGACACAATTAGGTATCTCCTGACCGAAAAGGTTCAAGCTAAGTTATCGGTAAATCTGCTAGGGTATAGAAAAGATCCTATACTGTAATCATCAGAAGCGATGATCTTTGGGTAGACCCAAAATCTAATGCGTTTCTGTCAGTTGAACTGAAACCTGACTTTTAGATCTTTTTGGAGTAGACAGACAATGCGGACAAGATGTACACATAATTAGTGGGCCAATATTGGATCTGTTTGTAATGGTCAGAACTTAGACCTACACCTCACACAATGCTTATTTACCTATTCTTCTCTTTTGTTATCTTAGATTACAAGAGCATCTAAATGGGCTCTTCAAAAATGCGTGAAACAGTGTGTAAAAAATGTTCAAAGCAGGACCCATTTATGTGGGTTATGAATGTGTTAGTTTAGGGACTGAGTATGTAATCCAATGCTGTGGTTAAGTGTGAGTTAGGATAGGTTAGGTGTATTAAAATTGTTAGGAGTTATACGCTAACATTAGTGAGTGGCTTACTTTAATCTTTGTTAGTTTGCACGCACACGCGCGCGCACACACACTTCTTATGTTTGTGTGTTAGCCTGTTAGGGTTATGGGACAGTCTAAACACTTTTCCTTCTCTCCAACATTGGGATATCAAAGCATTGTTAACCCTACCTCTAACTCTAATCTTCATCGTTCACTACCCAGGTTTAGCCACTTTTTGCGGCACCCTACCACACTTGCTGAGGCAGCGTCACCTATTACCTTTTCATCGTCGCATGATCTTTGGGTGACAACCCTCGTCGCTGATCTCTGAAACTTGTCGTTGACCTATACAGATCTCTAACCCTCGCTCCTGACCTTCGGAGAACTCTGGCCATCACTGTCCTTCGTTGATTGTCAGTTGTCAGTTGTTGACACTCGTTGCTCGTTGGTCCTGCATGTCATATTGGAACATCTGCCTTTGATTATTCTTAATCATGGTAAGTTACCAATTGTCTCAAAAGCTTAAGCTGTTAGGAAATGGGCTCGACAATGTATATCAAGCTATTCAACATGGTTCTCAGTTCTCACTCTTGTTGTGCTATGTTGAGTTGGCTCATTTGGGTGTTCATTTTGTTCTCATTAGTTGACGTTTTTATGCCAATATTGCTTGGTGGTTGGTTGGTAGTTACTTTCTCAGTTGTTGGTTGTTGATTTGTTTCTAGTTGTTTGGTTTTTGCTCCTCATTGTGCGTTGACTTGTTTGTAATGGCTTCTATACTTCTATGTCTACTGTTGCTGCTAGTACTTTTTGTTCTCTTTTGTATCCTGATAAATCATCCATTACATGGTGATCTCTATGAAGAGGTCTACATGGAGCAACCACTAGGGTTTGTTGCTTAGGGGGAGAGTATTCTGGTGTCTTGCTTTCGGAAATCTCTTTATAGTCTTAAGCAATCTCCTAGAGCTTGGTTTGCCAAGTCTGATGTGGTCTTGGGTAAAATATTGTTGTCTATGTGGATGATATATTATTACGGTGATAAGTTGAAGGAATTGCTACAACGTCAGTTTTGTACCAAGGAATTGAACAGGTTGCGTTATTTCTTGCGTATTGAGGTGGCAAGGTAAAATGATGGAATCAGATTGTCTTGAAGGAAGTATCTCTTGGATATTTTAGAGAAGATTGGTTTGCTGGGATTTAGACTGGTGGATACACCCATGTGTCCCCAATGTCAAACTTTGTATTGACTATGGGGAGTTGCTTCCTAATCCAAACCCATATGGTCGCTTTGTAGATGAGTTGAATTGCCTTACCATTAGGAGTCCTAATATCTTGTTTGCCGATAGTACGCGAGGCAATTTATTTCAGCAAGTCAACTTCTGCGTTGGAAAGCAATTCTTAGGGTTGTGAACTATCCAGGACGTGGTCTATTATACAATGCAAGTGGTCATTTGCTTGTTGAGGCCTTTAGTAATCTAGATGGGGCAGGAGGACCATATAATAGGAGATCAACCACTGGAGGTTTATTCCTCGGTGGAAATCTTGTTACTTGGAAGAGCAAGAAGTAGACGGTTGGTTCTCAATAAAGCTGATATTTTCCCCAAAACGCTGTGCAAGCCATGCTTAGAGTTACTATGTAACAAGCTAGATCTTAGAGTTAACTATGTAAGAGTTATATGTACACGCGTGTTTGTGTGTGTTTGTGTTAGGGTACATATAACACAACATACATATGTATATAGACATATTATGTTAATGATGGGCCCCACCACTCTTCTCCCTCTTCTCTCCCTCACTCTTTATGTGTGCCAAGTGGTTACCCTAACTTCGCACACGTAGCATACAACTAAACTAGCACATACATGCATTTGCTAGTTCTGAGCATACAACACGACACTAATCCAATAGATAACACACCCAAAAGATGCTCTAACTACCCTTTATTGCATAGAAAGTAGGGGGTATACGATCAAGTCATGCTATTGTTGTCTGGAGTTTAGAAGTCAATTGCCCTGCATTTCTTGGTGCTGAAGGAAATATGATTAAGAACCACTGTAGAAGTAGAACCTTTACGGGGAGCTTCTAGACCTTAATGTCGGAAACCATGGAAAAAAAGAAGAAAAGAAGAAAAGAAGAAACAAACCTTGGGAGGAGAACTAAGGGGAGAAATTCCTATTAATCTGTACATTATGACATATTCACTGATTCTATACCGATACCAAAGAACATATTCCATCACATTCTTTATTGCAGACTGTAGCTGTAGAGTCCCTTAAATAGATTCCTCCGTACAAGATAAGGATAAGATTACCCAACTATGTTACCACCAAATCTACTCAATGATATGCTCATATGTTTGACAAATTCACAAATAGAACATCCTTATCAAATAGAAATAGCCGGTGGGGTGATTGTTCCTGTTTGTGCTTATCAAAAGAAAAACAAAATCTTTCCTGTTCCCACCCAGGTTTCCTCATAGAAATCATGTTCGCATTCTTATTTGCAGGCAATACCAGCCACCTCAAGATTTGCTACAAATAGAATTGGGGGACGGAATAGGGGACCGTCTCCTCTGGTCCATCAATGGATCGAGTTCTGTTTACAGGCCGCAAGGGCAATGCCTTTCCAGCAGGAGGTCATACCAGGTGCCTCTCCCTCTTCCCTGGAGAAGGGCGCTGTTGAAGAGCCTAAAGAACTTACCAAGGGAAAGCCTAATCTGGACACAAATCTCATTGCTGGAGTGCCCCCCACAGAGATTCTGGCTCGTTGTGAGTTTCTGGAGCCATTATCAGATACTGCTGTGGACGATTACCAGTGGTTAATCTCAACTATGCATAAACCTCGTCATGGTTTGGTTCATAGAATGGGGCATTCTATTGTCTCCATGATTCAAACAATGTGGTCAAATGCAGCCAAAGGTAACTTGATGTTACCTGTTTTTAGATAATAACTGTAGTGGCCTTTTAAGTCATTTTGGTATCTTAATGAGGCTTTATATTGAACTCTAATTACTCAGCATGTTCTGGGTGAAGTGTCTCTTATGGCCTGATATCTGTGCTGTTGCTAAAATAGCATTTGCTAAGGTTGGCGAGATTATTAAAGCTTCATCATTCTTTTCAAGTTCCCTGTACAACGCCTATGCGTAACACTTGTTTCAAAGCAACATTTATCCATTTCTGCCTTTTCCATTCTCTGTTATAAAGCTTGTAACCAAGGTAGAATGAGGTTGAGTGTGCTTCTAGGTAAATATTCTTTTGGCTCTTGTTAATAGCAGTGGCCTGTGCGATGCACTGGTGAATGATTCTGATCTAGAGTTGCGGCAGTGACTTGAGCGGGGCAATGTTAATGTCTAGAGATATGGTTGTGCGTTGAGTTAATTCTGAGTTGTCTCATAGTTGTCAAAGGCGCGCCTAGGCCCAAGGTGAGGCGAGGCGCACCCCCAGCGCCTTGCTGACCCCCAGGCGAGGCGACTTGAAAAAGGTGAGCAAAAAGCGCAAAAAAGCGACAAGGCGAGAAAAGCGACAAGGCGCAAAAAAGCGCGCTTCTTTCAAATCGGTGAAAAAAACACGCTTTCTTTCGAAAAAGCGTGCTTTTTTCAGAAAAAGCGAACAAAAAAGCGAAAAAAGCGCACAAAAAAGCGAAAAAGAGCACAAAAAAGTGAGTTTTTTTTAAAAAAAGCACACATAACACAATTATTTTGAGAAATAATTATTTTTTCGCATAGGTGCGCCTCCCTTCAAAAAGGCATGCGCCTTGCCTTGCGCCTCTCGCCTGAGGCCCAACGGAACTTTGCGCCTCGGTGCACCTTTCGCCCTTGACAACTATGATTTGTCTAGAGATATGGTTGTGCTTTGAGTTAATTTTGAATTGGGCTTTCATCAAGTGGATCCAGATCTGCGGCCTATTGCTGTTGTTAAACATTTGTTGTTCATGAATTGGGTTCAATCACCAGCTTCTACTTTCATAGCCTGGAATTGTTTTTTCTGTATTGGGTTAACTTATGTTGGAAAATATTACGATAGGATATAATATTTTATTTTAAGTGAATGAAAATTGATTTATTTTCGAGTTGCATCTTTTTATTGGCACTTGTTCGCTGTGGACGGATGTGTCCTTCACGAACAGATGTGCCTCTTTTCTTGGTGACTTTTCGTAGAGTTACGAGTTAGCCTATAAATATTGTTTCCCTCATTCATTTTTAGAGGTTGATTTTTCCTTCATTCAAGTCCATTCATATGAGAGAGTTACACACACAAGATAGTTCGCCAAAAACCCTCCAATTGAAGTGCTACTTTGGGGGGATTCCAATCAAGTAGTGCTTGGAGACAGTCGTCCAATGCAAACCGTGAGCACAGTAGATGGGGCGAAATCTGTTTTAAGTACAGAGCGTCACACACAAACACTCACCTTGATCACCAGTTTGTTTCCATCAATTTCAATGCTTTGAGTTCCGATTTTTTTGCACTCATATAATTGGTTTCATCACAAATAGAAAACACATTGTTCCAACAATCTTAAGATAGATTAGGTTTACTTTTGTGATTGTGTGATTTTTGTTCTATATGTTTATGTTGGATGAGAAAGTGGAAATTGCATGTATATGTTTGGAACTGCTCGTAGATGAATTTATATACTATCATATATGGCTAACTATAACTGTAACTGATAAACAGATATCGATGCTTTTGTTGTGGATTTGTTAGAGCAAGTTAGCAACGATAATGCATATGTGCGTACCATTACTTACAGTGAATCCATAGAATTCATGAGTAGCATTCTTTCTGTTTCACATGTGTATGATCAGTTTGCTAGATTTCTTGACTGGAACAAGCCATATGTGTTAATTAAATTCTAGGACCTTTTGGAGCAGGCATGAATATTTTAAAGGTTGTGACGATTACAAATTATCCATAGAACGATGCAAATGTTTCAAATCTTTTGAATTTTGCACACTTGTGCACATTGGATGTGTGTCCACATTTGACAAGTGTTCGGTGAGGGACACATTGGTTCGGTTTCTGCAATTTGTGAGTGTTCTAATTCTGTGGATGGAATTATGGTCGGTGGTTTTGATTTACATGCATCTACGTGAAAATGAAATGAAATGAAATGAATTTTATTGAGTAGTGCTTTTGTATCCCCGTCATTCAGTAGATTCATTGTTCCCATGACAAATGGAAATCTTATCCAGATTGGTGAGAATTAGTATTTTACACTTTCGTAATTAGTATTGAATCTATGTTGGCACTATGTGATCATTAAATTATGAGTGGATTTCTAATTCTCTACGGCAAAGAGACAAAAGAACCTATGATGCTTTGGATTCTTTGAAATTCAATAGCCCATTGACAGTTATGTGAACATATGATTATCATAGCAAGTGTAGAATTGAATTGTGCATGTGGCCGTGTTTTGTGTTAAAGTGGCTTTAACAGAGTAAAATTCTATTCTAGGTTGACACTCTGGAAATCAACATGAAGTTCATGTTGGATTCAAAAGGCTCAAGGAACTTGGATAAAAGCCTAAATGTTGCCTGAACCTGATCTAAATTCTTGGTGATTTTGAGTATTCATCGTGGGCTTTTAATTTGTAATAATTGATAATTGATTAGTCCTTTTAAATGTTGGATCAGAGGCCGGAGTGAAAGATATAGAAAACCATTAGTTTCTATTGTCTTGAAATCCTCAATTGTTCTCAACTTTGATATTGTACATATCATTGTTACCGTTAGTGGCCGAACTTCGGAATGGGAAAATTTGGATAGGTGTGACTCTTTGAGATGTTACCGGCCATGTTTTTCTTATGTGTGAAGATGTGTGACCTTGGAGTTAAATCAAAAGGTGTGATTTTTGGGGTTACTAGTGTGACCCTTGAGATTACATCAAAAGATGTGATTTTTGAGTTTACATCTAAAGGTTTAACTAAGGGATGTGACTATTGGGTTTACCGTTTACGCCAAGAGACGTGACCCTTGGTGATGTCACATATCTTTTGACTTTCTTAAAAAAAAAAAAAAAGAGGTCAGTTGGGCCAAATTTATTGGAAACGCTAAATGTGTAATTTCATGTTTTGGATTTTCTGAAATTCAGTTTTCATGGACTCGGAAGACCCGTTTGCTATGTTTGAATTGGCATGAAACTAAAATTGAAATATTTTCATTTCTACGATCTTAAGTGGCTGGTAGTTATCAACAATTATGCCCCACAAGATACTTTTGAATAAAGTGAAATTGGTTTATATGCTATAGAGAGTATCTATTGAATTAACAAAGATACTTAGAATGCATGGTGCAGTTAGCATATAACCATCTCAATTTGAGTATAGCATTACTCAATATTGGGTGAGGTACTCAATGTAGGGGTTGTTTCTTGCTCTTGTATCTAAGAACACGAGAGATGAAGAGAAGTTTAGACATTGTTTGTATCATGTCATAAACTATGAAAATTATTTTGTAACTGAATTCTGAATTAATTTCAAAATTGTGGGGGAAACAATATTTATTATTTTTACAAAATTAAATTATTTGTTGCACTATTGGAGGTGTCCAATTATATTCTTAACATAATAGTGTTGTGATTCGAATATCCAATTTAAAGTTTTAGAATCCAAAGGTGGATTAACTTTTACAATTGGAGTGCAACAGTGAGTTTGATATCCTTGCACATGTATAGCAAGGTCTATGATGAAGTCTGATCAAACGGCTAGTAACCAAATGGTTGTGCCATCTCTTAGAGGATGTTCCAACGAGGTCCAATTCTATGTCAGGAGTTATAGTGTGATGGCCATCAGTAGTTGAAAGGCATAGAAGACCATTTAAAACGGTAAGTCCAACCATATTTGTTGTAGACAAGTTACCGTTAAACATTTGTTCTCACTTGAGAATGAAACGTCAAAGAATTTTGAACGGATCCGTCGAGTTGAGTTTTGACTAGAGAATAAATAATCATAGAGGGGAATGAGACTAAAGACTACAAATTAAAAGTTCTCTATGACGGCAACCCAACCTAGCTGACTGGAGATCCCATGATCTAGGTTCAACAGGACAACTAAGTTGTATGAGACTTAGGAGTATATTGAGGAAATATCTCTCCACTCATTCCTATGGTGAAACAGTGATGTCTGCAGCGCTTTAGGTTAAGTTTAACTTTTAATGATTCTTATACCTTGGTAAATTCAAGTGGGGTATAGCAGGATACTCTTAATAAGAGATCACCTATGTGAGTGTGAACAGGCCGTTTCTGTGAGAATTTTCTAAGGTTGAATCCTCTGGAACACTCTCTGAAACCAGTCGGTGTTCCAGGGCCAAAATGGGCACAACCGTGTGAACCAATAGTGTTCGGAAAAATTCTGTGTGAATTCTATTGTCTTGGTTTAAACAAAATGTTGAACAGTTCAAGGCATCGTGTCCACTGGTTAGCAAGTAAATCCGATAGTCTTTTACAAGGGAATGTTCAAAGCCAAAAGCTACCTATCCTATATATGCAAGAAATTTCCACTTGTACTCTCTTTGTCGTTTGTATTGTTTTGCATTGGTTATCGAGTCAATTTTATTCGTTTGGGGGATTGTTGGAAAATATTATAGGATATAATATTTTATTTTAAGTGTGAATGAAAATTGATTTATTTTGGAGTTGCATTTTTTCATTGGCACTTTGTTCGCCGTGGACGGGCGTGTCCTTCATGAACAGATGTGCCTCTTTCCATGGTGGCTTTTCGTAGAGTTACAAGTTTGCCTATAAATATTATTTCTCTCATTCATTTTTAGAGGTTGATTTTTCCTTCATTCAAGTCCATTCATATGAGAGAGTTACAAACACAAGAATGTTCGTCAAACCCTCCAATTGAAGTGTTGCTTTGGAGGGATTCTGATTAAGTAGTGCTGGGAGACAGTCGTCCAATGCAAACCATAAGCACCGTAGCGGGGGCAAATTCTGTCTTTAAGTACAGAGTGTCACGCACAAACACTCGCCTTGATCACCGATTTGTTTCCATCAATTTCCAGGTTTTGAATTCCGATTTTATTGCACTCATATAATTGGTTTCACCACAAATAGTAAACACATTTTTCCAACAACTCATGATCACGGTAATCAATTGAAAAATCGATTGATTGCAACCATTTGAAGAGCATTTGAAGAGATCCCGTTGACCATAATTTAGCAAAACCGACAACTTGTGCTTCGATTTCCTCCTGCGATGTTTGCAATAGAAATCGATTTATCATTTTGTAGAAAAAGAAAATCAATGATAGAGGTTGGGAAGGTTTTGAGAATTGTATTTTAAGGAGGACATGATGACACAAGTAACAACTTTGTTGATCTAGAAGTCTCAAATTCTGACCAGTTGCAGAATAGGAAAATCTTGGACGGTGCATGATCATCTTTGGACGCTATCGTCTTATTAGGTCATGGGTTTGGGCAAGGCTGAAATGATGAACCAGAGGTTTAGTGGCTGTGGAAAATCCAGCATGGAGATGAATATCATTCTAAAGTGGACTCCTTTGTTTGAGAGATTATTCAGCACCCTTGGGCAAGTGCCGGTTCCCCAAGCCTCTTCTCATCACACATTGTTGTGATGTCCTTACACTTAGTCTCGGACTCCACAGAAATGGGTGCATGGTTGAAGAGAGGCCTAAGGTACCACATGACGGTACTCCAGGGGCATTGAATAATTTTTCCCTTTGTTGATAGCTATTGGAAATTAAAGCAGTCTTCCAACCAAGTACAAGTTGTTGATGGCTTCAGCCTTCAGGTGGACTCTTTCTTGTCAAGGGATTTAAAGTACAAGGTTGATCAAGAGAATTTGAGCCATTTTATTTGGTTTCTTGTACTTGGGTTTTGATTGCACGGCACTTTCGCTGTTGGTTTCTTACCAAATACTCTTAGGATTGATTTTAGGTAGGAGTTTATTTATATTAGTATATAGAATCATTTGATCAAACTAAACCCCATGGATTGGCCTAGGAGTCTTGGCCTGAGATTTAGGAGATTGCTTCCTCATAATGTCTCAGGTTTGATTCTTCTTTATCGACAATTTTTGGGGCCACATCACCTCACACGTAAGCGTTTAAAAGTTTGTGGGAGATTGTAGGGATTAGTACGAGGTGCACGCAAGTTGACTCAGAATACCCTATTTTTTTTGGCCATTGGACCAATTTATTGAGTGATAGGTTTATGGACCAATTTATCTAGTCCATTGGAGTTGATTTTTACACATTCAGTTGCTAATTTTTTAGCCATATTTACACTAGTGAGTGTTCTGTAGGGTTCATTGGAGATGCTCTTAGTATTGATTTTAGTTCCTATCAGGAGCGGAGCTATGTTTTTTTTTTTTTTTTTGGAGGGGGGGATTGCGGCTCCGGCTACCTGAGCATTCGAGTTTTAAAATTTTTATTTTGTATATACCTGATTTTGAATATTATTGATAATTATTCGTATATAGCTACTTATAATCTTAATAATTTTGGTTCGATTTGATAAAAAACTGATTATTTGACATTTTCATTTCTCAATTTCTTTCATAAATAAACTATAACCACGTGATAGTTGATGTAGCCTAAATAATCATTTCAATATACAAATGTAATGAATTAGAAAACAGAAACCTTATGATATACTTAAGTATACGTTCCGATATAAAATATATATGTCTACTAAGCCGACCCCTAGGGGCTAGGGTACTTATAATCCTGGCATTAGTTACTATATATCTTTCTTACTAGTTACAATGTCTGTTTCTTTCTTACTAGTTACAATGTCTGTTGTAGCTCTAATCTCCTGAAAGAGACATTTGGCCTGCCCCCCAATCCACAATTGCCCCCATCCTTTTTGCATGAAGACATGACGTATGAGACAAATCAAGAAACTACAACAATGTCCATGAAAAAGGATTAGCACAAAGTACCCCTATTTAGTTGAGTGGTTGGAGCAGTTATAGAAACAAACAATGTCCTGATCTCTCTCTCTCTCTCTCTCTCTCTCTCTCTCTCTCTCTCTCTCGTGGATAAGAAATTTGGTTCTTAAGTAATCCCCATGGGTTATTCCATTAATCATCATCATCCCCCACTCCTCTTCTCAATTCTCTCATCCTGTTTCCTGTAAAAATGAAGGATTCGAACTCAAACTCGAAGCCATGGAGACCCTTCACAACAAATTGCTGCTCGGCCGAAGACCAAACGATCTTCGGCAATATCAGCCGTTGCAGGCCATCCAAGTCCGAATTCTCCAAAAACATAGCCCCGCTCCCTTCTTTCAGACGCGTGTCCTTTTCGGACCTCAGTCGCTCTTCGTCTATTCGTATCAACGAGGACTTGGCCCAGTCTTTTGGCTCGGACTTGTACGACTTTCAACTCAGCGAGTTGTGCGCGATAACGCAGAATTTCTCGGGCAGTTTCTTGCTGGGGGAAGGCGGGTTCGGGCCGGTGCACAAAGGCTATGCGGATGATAACCTGAGGCCTGGTTTGAAGGCTCAGGCTGTTGCTGTCAAGCGTCTTGATAATGAAGGCTTGCAAGGACACCGCGAATGGCTTGTAAGAAACAAACATGTTTTAAAATTGTTTGCTCCAATTTTTGCGTACCTCGAATTTTGATATTACTGTTATTTCCTAATTACCATTATTTTTTAGAAAAAGCTAAAGAAATCGACGGGTATTGACGGTGACGCAGGACCCACTAAGGGTCCCGCATGGAAAATCCGGTCGGCACCCCGTCGATATGGTATCCAGCGTTGATTATATTTAGAATGGAAGGATGTCCACCTTTGTTTCACAACGAGAAATACAACTTTGTTGGCGTAGGTAGTGTTGGTGATTACTAAAAAATCTAAATTACAACTGAGCCTTCAAAGCTCCTCTACCACGAGCTCGAACTTCAAACCTCCCCCATGAAACAAAGAGGTACAAACCAAGTATAATTTTCTTAAGGGACACCTAAAAAGAGATGGAGAGGCTACTTATTAAGTTCTTGACAGTTAGGGCTCCAAACGAGTCGAGTCGAGTCAAGTTTTGTTGAGCTTGAGCTCGAGAACGAGCCAAAAATTCGAGCTCAAGCCTTAATGAGTCTATCAGCTAGCTCTTAACGAATCGAGCTTATTCTTTTACTAAACGAATATCTTTAATCGAGCCGAACCACCCTTAATGAGCTGAGTTTTTGTTGAACGAGCTGAGCTCCACTCAGCTCATTTAGTAAACGAGCCGAGTTTGCGAGCTGCTCGGTTCATTTACAGCCCTATCGGCAGTTAAAGAAAGTTATCAAATACAACTTAGGTGGAATGGACGTGGCTAATGGTTGAATACTTGAATCGCCTCTCACTAACTTCGTGAGCCAAAAATGTCTCCCTCCACGTGATGCATAGTTGATATTTCCACAATTTTATAAAATATACTAGATTGTAGACTAATAGGATGGGTACAATAAGGCTTAAACTTCTTTTTTTTTTGTGTTTTGTTCGTCTTTTCTGAATTTTTGTTAGATTTGTATTTTTTTATTATTAATTATTCATCTCGACAAGAGAAGTCTAAAAAGTAAAAAATTATGACTAAAAGCTAAAAAACATAAATTCACTAAAGAAGAACAAAATATTAACCAACTGTCTTTTTTATCTAAAGTGTCGTCTCATATAAAAAAAAATTAACATTGGTCCACGCTTTTATAAAAAGACCGAAAAAGATTATAACATCAACAGGTTCCACACAGCACCCATCAACATGTGGCCCCAAACCTAGATGAAAATGACCAATGTTATAAAAAATTGTTTTTCTTTTTTTATCTATTTTAGTCAGACAATTACAAAAATCCGTACCCTACCAAAGGCTTGGACTAACCACAAACGTTTACCAAATCCCCTGGGCCGCTGACGTCTGGTGTTCCAACTAGATGATGATCAAAATTCCCTTAATCAAATAGCAAGTGGACTAGTTTATAGTTGGTGAAGTCTTTAAATATTTAGCATCTTGCTTGGCCACACTGCAGTTTAGTTGTCCTACACCTCAAAATTCTGTTTAAGGGAATGACTTCGGTGTCGCCGGTCATTTTGGAGACACCGTAATTTTTGGCATAACAAAACCATTATAAGTATAACCAAATTCATTACAAGCATAACCATAACCATTATAAGCATAACCAAAACCATAACAAGACATAACTTGGTTGGTTATGCCTTGGTTGATTTTTGGTTATGCCTTGATTGGTTTTTGGTTATGCCTTGGTTATGCCATGTTATGGTTCTATTATACTTGTAATGATTTTTGTTCTGCTTGTAAGGGTTTTGTTATGCCAAAAATTACGGTATCCCCAAAATGACCGGGGACACCATAGCATCATCTTTAATACTTGTCTTTTCACACGTATGGAGTCAGGACGGAGCCAGTAATTTGGGACAGTCGAGCCTATATAGAAACGCACTTGATCCTATTCGTATTTGCTGATCTATAGCTGAATATTAGTTACCGCTTGCACAAGAGTTTACAAATGTGTATCGCAAATTCTAATTTCTTTAGCATTCATAGAGTATTTATCCTTATGCTTTATTACTAAGAGTTGGCCAAATTCTAGTGTTAAAAGGAGGGCAAATTGATTATTTTAGTAGGATTCCTTCATACTTGGGGAAATTCAATTAAGATTATGGGGTCAAATTTATTACATATAATTAAATTAATTAAATTAATAGATTAATGTAGAAGTTAATGTAGTTCCGCCCCTGTTAATGGAGTTATCTATTCCTGCAGATTAAATTTTATAACTAGAACGTGGTATTAGCCAGGTGTGATTGTGAGATCTCAACTCTTGTCCCACAAGAAGGTGTTAAGGGAAAGCCCCTGTAAACCACTAGCCAAGTACCTCAAGCCCAAGGTATTAGTGATAGTCCATAAAGTTTGTTATGCCCAAAAGCTTCTATGTAAACTTTCGATGTGAGACGATGTATTACAAAAAGTCTCTATTATAACAAGGTTTGAAATGATGTTCAAAAAAAAAAAACCAAGGTTTGGAAGAGATGGTAGATGGGTTGCCTTACTATTTCACGAAAACTCGTTTAAAAAACCAATCAAGCAACTATTTTTCCTGGATTTTTCTTAATTTGCCTGCAAGAACACAAACAGGTAATTCAGTTGAGCTGCTCATAATTGTAATCATATATTTGTCTCCATGAAGGCGGAGGTAATATTTCTGGGCCAACTTCGGCACCAAAACTTGGTGAAATTGATTGGCTATTGTTGCGAAGAAGAAGATCGGCTTCTGGTGTATGAGTTCATGCCGAGAGGCAGCCTGGAAAATCATCTTTTCAAGAGTAAGTTCTCATTTACACTAAAAGTACCCATGGAAATTTCACAATCAAACACTTGAATGTCTCGTTCATTTGATCACCTAATCGCTTGCAGGGATGTCAGTTTCGCTGCCATGGGGCACGAGATTGAAGATTGCTATCGGTTCAGCCAAAGGCCTCGCATTCCTGCACGGTGCTGAGAGGCCAGTCATATACCGGGACTTCAAAACATCCAACATCTTGCTGGATTCTGTATGCGTTCTTTCCGCCAGTGTCGTTTGCTTTTATATATTTGTTCTTCAGAATGGCAACTGTTAAATTTCTGAAAACTACCCGGTTTGCATAAAGAACCAGATTGCTTTCGTTTGTTTTTGTTTTGCGAATACAGAACATAGAACAACGGAAAACATAACACAGCAAGATCATAACGAAATCAAGCTAGCTACCATGCATTTTGGTTTTCAAGTTTGATCAAGTTCTCTCATTCTTTGTAGGAGTTCAACGCTAAATTGTCAGACTTTGGACTAGCAACGATGGGCCCTGAAGGATCAAACACCCATGTCACTACAAGGGTTATGGGTACCAATGGATACGCTGCTCCTGAATATGTCAATACAGGTAAACATATCTAAGCTTCAAAATTAGGATTTTTATCGCATAACAAACTTACGAAATCACACATATATAAAGTAGTAGCTAGCCACAATTTTTGTATCCTTGCTCGAACATATTTACAATTCCCCGCACAAAATCTACAAAATGAGGCCAGAGTTAAACCGTTATTCAGTGGTCATTCACCGACTAAAATGAAGCTACCTTGAAGAACACTTGAATTCTTGACTTCGTGTGATAGATAATCGCACATGTCCCAACCATTTAAGTACATTTTCGTGTCCATGAATCAGCCTCTATAGATACAATGTAGTCAAAGTTTTAATAAAAATTGAAAGAACACCTGACTAGTACTCCATCTGTACGTTATTAGAGTTTTACAGTGCTTGGCAAATCATGCATTTTGATTATTGTACATTTATAAATGTGTTGCAGGGCATTTGACCACAAGGAGTGATATTTACAGCTTTGGGGTGGTGCTTCTAGAACTACTAACTGGAAGGAGAGCATTGGACAATATGAGGCCAAAGAGTGAGCAAAAACTCGTCGATTGGTCGAAGCCTTACTTGACAAGTAGCCGGAGGTTGCGCTGCATAATGGACCCGAGACTTTCTGGCCAGTATTCTGTCAAAGGGGCAAAGGAAATGGCTCTTCTTGCGCTTCAATGCGTGAGTCTCATCCCAAAAGACAGGCCGAAAATGCCAGTTATTATTGAAACTCTTGAAAGCTTGCAAAAACTCACAGACATGGCTGTTACGTGCGGTCAATGGCCGGCATCGCCAAATCCGGGGAAGAATGCGGTGGCTTCTGCGAAAGGGGGGAGGAGAGAGAATAAAGGCGCGATTTACTGGAAAAAATCTCCAGTTGCTGCAACCCCAAAGAAATAATATCTCTATTGCTGAAAGTAAAGACTCTAGAGACGCATATTTATGTGTATAACATAAAGAACTGGATGTGTGTATTCAGTACATACTGAATTCTAAGGCATGTTTTAGATGCTTAATTATGTAAATATTGTGATATCTGTAATATAGAGTGTACTGTATTGCCAATATGTCGCCAAGTCCGTCAAACTTTGGATCTAAGTTACGAGAAAACGCTAATACCCTAGCAAATGGCATACTCCTGTCTCAAGCCAAATATGCCCTGAACCTTCTCCACAAAGATGGAATGGTTGATTAAAGACCCTGCAGTTCCTTCCCCCTCGTCTCTCAAACCTGCTCCTATGGAACACAATACTCCCATGCCTAATCCTGAACTTTATAGATCCTTAGTTGGATTTCCCTTCAATGCCTCACCCTTACTAGACCAGAGTTATCCTTTGCGGTGAATTCTGTTTGCCAGTAAATATAGAATTATACAATCAGAGAGGAGAGTTGAGAGAATGATGGAGAGAGAAAGGAATTTTCTATTTCAGATCTGTTTTTGGCAGAGGTAGAGGTCCAAGATTATCTTGTGACATTTGTGGCAGGCACAATCATTCTACAAATTATTGCTATTATCGGCCATCCAATATCAATTTCTCTCCTCAACAGTTTCAGTGGCGAGGATCTGGTTCTTTAGCATCATGGGGGCGTCCTTTCTCTTCTTCAACAAGTCTACCAATGTTTCAACCACAACAGATGTCTTCGCCAAGAGCTCCTATGAGTCCAGCTCCTTCTTCTGGATCTTCTTCTGGGCCTGCACAAGCACATTTTGCTGGCATTACTGATGCTTTTTCTGCCATGAATATGCATCCCTCTTTCAATGCTACCTCAGGTCCCAATCCGTACAACACCTCTTCGCCATCAGTCTTATATGGGAGCCATTCTCCATCTCTGGTTCAGACTTCTCTTACTTCTCCTCAGACTCACCCCTGGTACTTTGATAGTGGTGCAACCAATCACATTACAAACAACATTCAGAATCTTACCAATCCTCAACCTGCTGCTGTACATGAAGGGATAATGGTTGGCAATGGCACAAATTTGCAGGTCTCTCACACTGGAAAAGGTCTGTTACCAACTCCTTCTTGTTCCTTTCGCCTGTCCAATGTTCTTCACACTCCACATATCACTCATAATCTGATCTCTGTATACCAATTTGCTAAAGATAACAATTGCTTACTTCTATTTGATTCATCTGGTCTTGAAATCCAGGACAAGACTACCCACAAGATTCTGTACAAGGGCCCATGTCACAAGGGTCTCTACCCCATTCTGAACTCTTCTAAGCACTCTCCTGGCGTCTGCTCGTCTGCTGCATTTGTGAGCACATCATCTCCTTCTGCTTTGCTTTGGCATCAGAAGCTTGGTCATCCAAGTCTTCCTTTGTTTCTTTCCTTAATAAAACAGCATGGTTTGCCTGTTACACAGCCACATTTAGTCAATTGTAACTGCTGTAACATGGCCAAAAGCCATAAGCTTCAGTTTCCTAATTCTACTGCTGTTACTACTGCACCTTTTCAGCTTGTTCATATGGACGTATGGGGTCCTTCTCCTATTCCTTCGCATAAAGGTTTTCGATACTATCTGCTTGTTGTTGATGACTTTACTAGATTTACCTGGTTATTTCCTCTTCATTACAAGTCTGAAGCTAAACATGTAATAGCTCAGTTTAAGGCCTATGTTCGAACACATTTTCACACTTCTATTGCCACTGTTAGGAGTGATAATGGAGGTGAGTTTGTTAATCATTTTCTTCTTCTTCTTTTTCTTTCTAGTGGTGTTGTTCATCAAACTTCATGTCCTCACACACCTGAGCAAAATGGCATTGCTGAAAGGAAACATAGGCATCTTATTGAAACCACCATTACTCTTTTGTTACAAGCCAATTTACCCACTTCTTTTTGGCTAGAAGCTTTAACTACGGCTGTTTACCTTACTAATAGGATGCCTCATACCAGTCTTAAGTTTCAAATTCCTTATGTTCTATTGTTTCAAACCACTCCAAACTATATGTTTCTCAAACCCTTTGGGTGTTGTTGTTATCCCTGGCTAAAACCCTATGCTGCTCATAAACTCATTCCCAAGTCTAAACCCTGTGTTTTTCTTGGGTATTGTCCTAATACTAAAGGCTATAGATGTTATGATCCTTGTGAAAAGAAAGTGTATATCTCTAGACATGTGAAATTTGTTGAAACAGAATTTCCTTATTCTGCTTTACTCAACTCTTCTTCTTCTTATTCTGCTTCTTCTTCTACATTTCATGTTCCTTTAACCACATTTGAGGATATTTCTATTCCTATCTCTGTTCCTGATTCTAGTGAGCATTCTCTTCCTATTCCTTCTCCTACTGCTGTGACACCAGTCGTACACTCTTCTGTTTCTCCTCTATCTTCTTCTTCACCTCCTGATTTTCTTTCTTCTCCTATTTGTATTGAAAGGTTTGATCCTGTTTTGTCCTCTGGTACTTCTACTACTAATCCTCTTCTTTCTTCTGAGTCAACCTCTCACTCATCTGCTCCTCTTATTCCACTTTCTCTTCCTCCTCCTGTTCATTCTATGATAACTAGATCAAAGAATGGTATAGTCAAACCTAGGCATATCTTTAGTCTGACTGCTGTTGGTAATGAGCCTATTTTTCCAGACAGAGAACCTACACATTTTTCTGAAGCAATTAAAAATCCAGTATGGCAGCAGGCTATGAACATTGAATATCAAGCCTTAGTTCAGCAAGGTACTTGGAATCTTGTTTCTCCTCCAATGGGGGCCAATATAATAGGGTGTCAGTGGATATTTAAGATTAAACGTAACTCTGATGGAAGTGTGGCGAGATACAAAGCCCGTTTAGTCGCAAATGGTAATCAACAAGCTGAAGGGATAGATTTTCAAGAAACTTTCAGTCCCGTCATTAAACAACCGACAGTGCGAATTGTGTTAAGCTTAGCTGTTTCCTATGCTTGGCCCATAAAACAGTTGGATGTTACCAATGCTTTTCTCCATGGAGTGATTGATGAGGAGGTCTATATGAGACAACCCCTTGGGTATAAAGACCCCACTCATCCTACATTTGTATGCAAACTCAACAAAGCTCTTTATGGATTAAGACAAGCTCCCAGAGCTTGGTTTTCTATGTTCTCTGGTTTTCTACTCCAGCAAGGGTTTAGTCACAGTAAGGCAGATGCTTCTCTTTTTACCAAGAAAACAGATCAAGGTATTACCTTAGTGCTTGTGTATGTTGATGATATTCTTGTGACTGGCAGTGACACAACATATATTACAGATTTGATTACAGCTCTTGGTACTAAATTTGTTATGAAAGACCTTGGTACACTCAGCTATTTTCTAGGTATTAAAGTTCTGTCTCATGGCTCAAGTATTATCTTGTCTCAAACCAAATATGCTACTGATCTTTTGTCCAAAGCTGGAATGAAAGATTGTAAACCCAGTCCATCCCCATCGTCATCTAAACCTACTGTGTTTGATCCAGACCCTGACTATACTGATGCACAATGGTTTCGCACAATTGTGGGGTCTCTTCAATACTTGACTCTTACACACCCTGAGATTTCTTTTGCCGTAAATCTCGCTTGCCAACACATGCATAGTCCTAAATATAGTCACTTTGTGGCTGTAAAACGTATTCTAAGATATATCAAAGGCACTATCCATGAAGGTTTGCATTTTATTCCTGGTTCTTTGCAACTCACTGCCTACTCAGATGCTGACTGGGCAGGTGATCATCTAGACAGGAGATCTACATCAGGTTATTGTTTGTTTTTGGGGTCCAATTTAGTGTCCTGGTGTGTTAAGAAGCAACATACAGTTGCTCGCTCCTCCACGGAAGCAGAATATAGAGCTTTAGCGCAGGCTGCTGCTGATGTTTCTTGGGTTCAACAACTGCTTGTTGAGTTGTTTGTTTCTCCTTCTCTTCCACATGTTATCTGGTGCGACAATCTCTCTGCTATAGCCTTGGCCTCAAATCCAATTTTCCATGCCCGAACGAAGCACGTGGAAGTGGACTATCATTTCATTCGAGAGAAGGTTCTCAACAAGCAAATTGCAGTGCAACATGTTGGCACTCTTGCTCAAGTTGCTGACATTTTTACAAAGTCCTTATCTGTAGCTCGTTTTCTTTTCCTCAAGGCCAAACTCATGGTGGTTCCAACCCCCATGAGTTTGCAGGGGGCTGTCAGTAAGGGTCATTAGTTTGTGTTGTAATTGGGTTTTTGTTGAGCTGTCAATGGTTGTTGTATTAGTTGTAATTAGCTGAGTTAGTTAGTCAGCTTAATGCTAATCTTGATTATAGAATTATACAATCAGAGAGGAGAGTTGAGAGAATGATGGAGAGAGAAAGGAATTTTCTATTTCAGATCTGTTTTTGTCAACTGAATAACAGCCCCGTCTTACACAGCTTATATACCTCACTTAACCGACATAACCCACTAATCAAGATTAGCATTAAGCTGACTAACTAACTCAGCTAATTACAACTAATACAACAACCATTGACAGCTCAACAAAAACCCAATTACAACACAAACTAATGACCCTTACTGACAGCCCCCTGCAAACTCATGGGGGTTGGAACCACCATGAGTTTGGCCTTGAGGAAAAGAAAACGAGCTACAGATAAGGACTTTGTAAAAATGTCAGCAACTTGAGCAAGAGTGCCAACATGTTGCACTGCAATTTGCTTGTTGAGAACCTTCTCTCGAATGAAAGGATAGTCCACTTCCACGTGCTTCGTTCGGGCATGGAAAATTGGATTTGAGGCCAAGGCTATAGCAGAGAGATTGTCGCACCAGATAACATGTGGAAGAGAAGGAGAAACAAACAACTCAACAAGCAGTTGTTGAACCCAAGAAACATCAGCAGCAGCCTGCGCTAAAGCTCTATATTCTGCTTCCGTGGAGGAGCGAGCAACTGTATGTTGCTTCTTAGCACACCAGGACACTAAATTGGACCCCAAAAACAAACAATAACCTGATGTAGATCTCCTGTCTAGATGATCACCTGCCCAGTCAGCATCTGAGTAGGCAGTGAGTTGCAAAGAACCAGGAATAAAATGCAAACCTTCATGGATAGTGCCTTTGATATATCTTAGAATACGTTTTACAGCCACAAAGTGACTATATTTAGGACTATGCATGTGTTGGCAAGCGAGATTTACGGCAAAAGAAATCTCAGGGTGTGTAAGAGTCAAGTATTGAAGAGACCCCACAATTGTGCGAAACCATTGTGCATCAGTATAGTCAGGGTCTGGATCAAACACAGTAGGTTTAGATGACGATGGGGATGGACTGGGTTTACAATCTTTCATTCCAGCTTTGGACAAAAGATCAGTAGCATATTTGGTTTGAGACAAGATAATACTTGAGCCATGAGACAGAACTTCAATACCTAGAAAATAGCTGAGTGTACCAAGGTCTTTCATAACAAATTTAGTACCAAGAGCTGTAATCAAATCTGTAATATATGTTGTGTCACTGCCAGTCACAAGAATATCATCAACATACACAAGCACTAAGGTAATACCTTGATCTGTTTTCTTGGTAAAAAGAGAAGCATCTGCCTTACTGTGACTAAACCCTTGCTGGAGTAGAAAACCAGAGAACATAGAAAACCAAGCTCTGGGAGCTTGTCTTAATCCATAAAGAGCTTTGTTGAGTTTGCATACAAATGTAGGATGAGTGGGGTCTTTATACCCAAGGGGTTGTCTCATATAGACCTCCTCATCAATCACTCCATGGAGAAAAGCATTGGTAACATCCAACTGTTTTATGGGCCAAGCATAGGAAACAGCTAAGCTTAACACAATTCGCACTGTCGGTTGTTTAATGACGGGACTGAAAGTTTCTTGAAAATCTATCCCTTCAGCTTGTTGATTACCATTTGCGACTAAACGGGCTTTGTATCTCGCCACACTTCCATCAGAGTTACGTTTAATCTTAAATATCCACTGACACCCTATTATATTGGCCCCCATTGGAGGAGAAACAAGATTCCAAGTACCTTGCTGAACTAAGGCTTGATATTCAATGTTCATAGCCTGCTGCCATACTGGATTTTTAATTGCTTCAGAAAAATGTGTAGGTTCTCTGTCTGGAAAAATAGGCTCATTACCAACAGCAGTCAGACTAAAGATATGCCTAGGTTTGACTATACCATTCTTTGATCTAGTTATCATAGAATGAACAGGAGGAGGAAGAGAAAGTGGAATAAGAGGAGCAGATGAGTGAGAGGTTGACTCAGAAGAAAGAAGAGAATTAGTAGTAGAAGTACCAGAGGACAAAACAGGATCAAACCTTTCAATACAAATAGGAGAAGAAAGAAAATCAGGAGGTGAAGAAGAAGATAGAGGAGAAACAGAAGAGTGTACGACTGGTGTCACAGCAGTAGGAGAAGGAATAGGAAGAGAATGCTCACTAGAATCAGGAACAGAGATAGGAATAGAAATATCCTCAAATGTGGTTAAAGGAACATGAATTGTAGAAGAAGAAGCAGAATAAGAAGAAGAAGAGTTGAGTAAAGCAGAATAAGGAAATTCTGTTTCAACAAATTTCACATGTCTAGAGATATACACTTTCTTTTCACAAGGATCATAACATCTATAGCCTTTAGTATTAGGACAATACCCAAGAAAAACACAGGGTTTAGACTTGGGAATGAGTTTATGAGCAGCATAGGGTTTTAGCCAGGGATAACAACAACACCCAAAGGGTTTGAGAAACATATAGTTTGGAGTGGTTTGAAACAATAGAACATAAGGAATTTGAAACTTAAGACTGGTATGAGGCATCCTATTAGTAAGGTAAACAGCCGTAGTTAAAGCTTCTAGCCAAAAAGAAGTGGGTAAATTGGCTTGTAACAAAAGAGTAATGGTGGTTTCAATAAGATGCCTATGTTTCCTTTCAGCAATGCCATTTTGCTCAGGTGTGTGAGGACATGAAGTTTGATGAACAACACCACTAGAAAGAAAAAGAAGAAGAAGAAAATGATTAACAAACTCACCTCCATTATCACTCCTAACAGTGGCAATAGAAGTGTGAAAATGTGTTCGAACATAGGCCTTAAACTGAGCTATTACATGTTTAGCTTCAGACTTGTAATGAAGAGGAAATAACCAGGTAAATCTAGTAAAGTCATCAACAACAAGCAGATAGTATCGAAAACCTTTATGCGAAGGAATAGGAGAAGGACCCCATACGTCCATATGAACAAGCTGAAAAGGTGCAGTAGTAACAGCAGTAGAATTAGGAAACTGAAGCTTATGGCTTTTGGCCATGTTACAGCAGTTACAATTGACTAAATGTGGCTGTGTAACAGGCAAACCATGCTGTTTTATTAAGGAAAGAAACAAAGGAAGACTTGGATGACCAAGCTTCTGATGCCAAAGCAAAGCAGAAGGAGATGATGTGCTCACAAATGCAGCAGACGAGCAGACGCCAGGAGAGTGCTTAGAAGAGTTCAGAATGGGGTAGAGACCCTTGTGACATGGGCCCTTGTACAGAATCTTGTGGGTAGTCTTGTCCTGGATTTCAAGACCAGATGAATCAAATAGAAGTAAGCAATTGTTATCTTTAGCAAATTGGTATACAGAGATCAGATTATGAGTGATATGTGGAGTGTGAAGAACATTGGACAGGCGAAAGGAACAAGAAGGAGTTGGTAACAGACCTTTTCCAGTGTGAGAGACCTGCAAATTTGTGCCATTGCCAACCATTATCCCTTCATGTACAGCAGCAGGTTGAGGATTGGTAAGATTCTGAATGTTGTTTGTAATGTGATTGGTTGCACCACTATCAAAGTACCAGGGGTGAGTCTGAGGAGAAGTAAGAGAAGTCTGAACCAGAGATGGAGAATGGCTCCCATATAAGACTGATGGCGAAAAGGTGTTGTACGGATTGGGACCTGAGGTAGCATTGAAAGAGGGATGCATATTCATGGCAGAAAAAGCATCAGTAATGCCAGCAAAATGTGCTTGTGCAGGCCCAGAAGAAGATCCAGAAGAAGGAGCTGGACTCATAGGAGCTCTTGGCGAAGACATCTGTTGTGGTTGAAACATTGGTAGACTTGTTGAAGAAGAGAAAGGATGCCCCCATGATGCTAAAGAACCAGATCCTCGCCACTGAAACTGTTGAGGAGAGAAATTGATATTGGATGGCCGATAATAGCAATAATTTGTAGAATGATTGTGCCTGCCACAAATGTCACAAGATAATCTTGGACCTCTACCTCTGCCCCTAGAAAATCCTCTAAAGGAGTTAGGGAAAAACTGCTGGGGCATAAACTGAGAAGATGGTGTAGAAAACTGAGTAGGTGTTCCAAACTGTGGCATAAATTGAGGCTGAAGAGAAATTCCAAGCTGTGGCATGAGATGTGCAGGTGGAACTTGACCAAATTGAGCTATGTACCCAAACTGATTTGGATAACCAAATTGTGATGTAGCTCCAAACTGATTTGGATAACCAAACTGAGATGCAGAGAAAGACTGTGGAGAAACACCATATGGCAGGGATGATGCAATGGAGGTACTACCAGATGCATGATTGGAATTTGTCCGTGGGGCATGTGTAGCAACCAAGACAGACGCATTGTCATTTTCAGTGGAACCTTCTTGAATAAGTTGAAGATCCTCCCCACCAAGCATGTTAACCAACTCAGCAAATGTTAGATCACTGCCTCTTGTTCTAATAGCAGTTTTGAAACCATTAAAAGCCTTTGGTAAACCTTTAAGTGTGTGAAATATCAAATCTTCCTCATCCAAAGGACTACCAGCCGCAACTAATTTCTGTGCATATTCCTGGATTGTATCTAGATAGGATTCCATCGTAGAGGTCTTGGAGTGAGTGTAGAGTTTACTCTTGAGTTCTTGAACATGACTTCTAGATAAAGAATTGTATCGTTGGGACAAAGATGCCCAAACATGATGAGATCGAGTTAACCCTAACACATATGGTAAGGTGTTCTGTGACAGAGATGCAGTGAGACAAGATAACAATTGTGTATCAACTAATGTCCATAGAGTAAAGGCAGAATTTGGAATTAGATTTTCATCGGCATCTCGAATGTGAGAAGGAGGACATGCAACAGATCCGTCCAAGTATTCAAAGAAGCCGTTAGCACGCATCACGTTTTCGACTTGAATGCGCCACAATAGGTAATTAGAACCATCCAATTTGACATTAACGAACGAGTGAAAATTCGAAACAAGAAATATGAGAGATGGTGGAAGAGTTACCGCAGCAGTTGTCATTTTGAGAATTCTTGAATAGAAATGAAACGCGAACGAGAAATCAATAGGATCGCAAGATCGAAATAGTAAACCCTAAATCAACAGGATCGGAAGACCCGCAGGATCGTTGTTGAGCTCTGATACCATATAGAATTATACAATCAGAGAGGAGAGTTGAGAGAATGATGGAGAGAGAAAGGAATTTTCTATTTCAGATCTGTTTTTGTCAACTGAATAACAGCCCCGTCTTACACAGCTTATATACCTCACTTAACCGACATAACCCACTAATCAAGATTAGCATTAAGCTGACTAACTAACTCAGCTAATTACAACTAATACAACAACCATTGACAGCTCAACAAAAACCCAATTACAACACAAACTAATGACCCTTACTGACAGTAAATGCATTGTCCTTTAGACAAGCATTTTACTGCAGTTAAGGGAACTTTTGTTGTTTTTCTAAAGGATCTCTGATGTCCTTTGCAGCCTTCTTGGATGCTGATTGGGTAGGGGATGCCTTAGATTGTCGCTCCACTGGAGGCTATTGTATGTATCTTGGTCCTAATCTCGTTTCTTGGTCTGCCAAGAAACAAGTCATAGTTGCACTCTCATCCAGTGAGGCCGAGTATAAAGCTTTGGCTAATGCTGCTGCTGAGGTTGTGTGGTTACTTCAGTTATTCAAGGACTTGGGTATTGCTTCTGATCATCTTTCTCCTCCAATCCTAAGGTAGTGATAACATTTCTGCAATTTCTTTGGCCACTAATCCTGTGTTCCATGCTCGCACAAAACATGTTGAAGTGGATTTTCATTTTGAACGGGAAAAGATTGGTTTTAACTCTTAAGCAGTAACAGGTTCGGTATGTTCCCTCTGCTTTTCAGTTGGCAGATATTTTCACTGAACCCCTTACTGTTGCACGTTTTCTGCTTCTTCGGGACAAACTGAAGCTGTTTCAAGTGCCCGCATCAGTTTGCGGCGATGTTAGCTGATCAATGTGGTAATAAACCTGGATTAACTACTGGCACTAGGTTGGTTGAGCTTAGCTTAGCACTAATTCTATTGAGCTGTCAGTTAATTGGGCAGTTGGTTAGGCTTAGTAGTTAAGCTCTTCTCACACACACACTCTCTCTCTCTCTCTCTCTCTCTCTCTCTCTCTCTCTCTCTCTCTCCTGATGTTAGTTGTAAAAGGGAGTAGCATATAAAAACTCCTTTCCTCTCTCTTTCAGTTGTAACGAAAACAACAGATTCACAATTAGTAAAGATGATTAGTTTCTTTTCTTGTAAAGTTCTCAGAGTATACTCTAATATAGCGGTCAATTCATACAGAATTTTGTTCCGGCTTTAACTAGGCCGCCGGATAGTAGATGACAATGAAATTAGTCCCCAGAAATTAACCGATCGAGGTGCATGCATGTTTGGCCCGTAAAACCTGAGTTATCAACAAACATATACGCCCACCATCGGGAACTTCAATAGCCAAAGTGGGACGTGTGATTTTTCCCCTTCCTCATATACCACCACATTTGGTGAGTTGATTTCTCAGTCACCTCTCTGTGCTTTTTTGTTAATCTTTGCATGGGATTAATCCTCTTATCTAAGACAATCCATTTCCATTTTGAGCCACCTCGAAAGCTATTTGGGTTCGGCTAATATTTTAGCTCTAAATTGCTAAAAACTCATGATTTAACTGTTGGTTTTATGCCCTCAGAACCAATATTTGTTTATTTACATTATAAATAAGAGCTTTATTTTATTCTTCTGAAATGCTTTGTTTCATACATTGGATATAATTCATGAGATGAATGTTCATGAGATGAATATAAAAGTCCCAAATTACATTGAATATGATTTATGCATGTAAATGTGATTTACTTACGGGAGATATAAATCACCAATGTTTGTAATTTAAACTATTCTCAATTGCTGATAAGAATGGACTATCTATCAGGTCAATTGCAACATGATTAACTTCTATTAGATAGAATGATCCATCTCAATCATTGAAGTGGAAGACTTCAAGTTAATATGTTGGTGTATTTGGTATACACTGAAGGACCATCATAAGACTCACACTATTTTAACTACTGTCCGCTTAAGTGTGAATCTTATAATGCTAATTGTAATTCACTCTTAATCCTGAGAAAGTTAATGAACTCAAGTTCCTAGCCTATGTCACTTTGAGTCACCAATGAGTGAGGTCTAACTCGATCAACACCTCGGTGGGTTGGGTGATTTATGTTAGGACTGTGAGAACATTATTTTCAAGATGGAATTCACTCTCTATTTAATTATAGAGTATAATGTCCCCTTGAGTTAGTTCACTGGATTAGTCTTTGAAACCTAGTACTAGTCATTTTAATGAAGCGTTCATTAAAATGTTTTTCTAGACTAAAAGTGAGTGAACTAGTATTCAACGGAATTAAAATATAAGTATGCTTTGGTGTGACAGTTATTTATTATTACCAATTGCTGCTTATGGACATTACATGGTGAAGGGGTTCGACATTACGGTATTGGCATTTATCGGGAACAATATATTAATATTCTTGAGGCCTAGAGTTCAGCCATAATTATATAGTGGAATTAATTTTGGTTTAATTGGGCCACCACTCATAGAGATGAGAGAGCGTGAGTCCAATTTTAGCTAAGGCTCAAGAAGCCCATGGGTCCCAACCCTAGCCCAACAAGAGATTGACTTATTGGCCAAGTGAATTTATCCCTATAAATATATCTCTAATTCTCTCATGTTAGATACGGAAATTTTTCCTCCTACAAGATATTGAGAGAGAATTGAGAGATTACAGAGGGGAGAAATATTCTAGGGTTCCCACAAACCCTATCGGCTATTATTCTCTTGGGTCATAGGGTTGAAGATATTTGGGGTGCAAGGAGCAAGAAGGAATCAATCTTTTCATAACCAGAAGTAGGGTTTTTGTTTTTGAACTTCGAAAAGGTAAAACCCTAACCCTTCCTCATGAAACTTTACGCACACGTAAGAAGTAGATCCGAAACAATTTTTTTTAACCATATATTTTCCGCAATGGTTTTTGAGAAAAACCTACAAGTGGTATCAGAGCCATCTTACGTATGCGTATCGTTTCGTGTTTTGAAGATTAAACCTAATACACAGATTTGTTCGGCCCATGTGAATACCGTACATGTTTCGGTCGAACCATACGACTGTGTTAAATTATTCATGCGATGAATATGTTTGTACATATGAGATACATGTTGATGTATGTGTATGCATGTTGCAATATTGGACATGGTACTTAATCTATTATTTATTACAACAAAAGGTTGGCAATGGAGTTTCTGTCACAAGTTTTCTTGTTCCAGATTTTTTTTTTTGTCATCAAGCATACACGATAGTTTGTTTTGGAAATAAAGTTTTTCTCGGAAAGAGCTTCCATTAGAAAATAATTATTTCCTAATCTGACTAAGATTGAACCTGCATGTGGATTAGTAAACCTCAGTGCGGCAATTACTCGTTTTTGTTTTCTCATATTATATGAAACTGGTTTCAGAATATTTATCAAACCGATTTCGTTTTTTTTTTCCTTCGGAATCACGGGTTTTTTTTATTGTTTTATATGAGACATCAATTTTGCCTCAGTGGGAGTTTATTATGTTTCTGCCATGGATAGATTCACAGCAACGTTTTTTTTTTTTAATTAGTTAAAATCAAACAGAAACAGTTTTATGATTAAAGAGTTTAATCATGTTTTTGAATGGCTCAATCGTCTTGGATGATCAAAAATTGGAATGATCAAAGTGTTTGATCATTAACTGGAAACTTGAAGCATGTGATCTATTTTACTCTATTGCAATCTAAAGTGTTTAGATAATTTTTTTTTAAGTACATGTTCATATATATCATGAGATGATAAGTGTTGCAAGTCATGTGTTTTTAGGCCACCTCTAATGGATAAATTTGGGTCGTATTAGGTTTATCATTTGGTGGAGAAACTTGTATATAGGAGAGTCCTATTAGTTTTTCTATTGCTCCTGTTTAATTTGATTAAATCGCATGTTGCTTGTTCTGTTTTTCGTATGGCATTTATTTGTTGTTCTTTCTTAAATTGATATGATCAGATTGTTAAGACATAAATGACCACGGATAGCAACATTTGATATGTTAAAATTCTTTTATTGAAGTTGGAGAATTTCAACAGTGGCATGCATTCATTAAGAATATGAGATATTTGGTTAATGTATGTATGTTCCAAAAAAATACAAAAAATAATCCTCTAATTCTAAAAATCAAGTGGGAGAGGGTTTTTGAGAAAAGCCCGCGGTCTTTCCATTGTTAGATCCATAGTAAGGTGAAAGTGAGCATCTTGAACCGTCTACGTGCGGTCATTCCTTCGGAGGATGCTCATCTAACTGGCTACAAGATTGGATTTCTCATGGATAGGATTGGGTGAGACGTAACGTGAGTCATCTCCCCTCGGAGAGGCTGCTCATTACGGTTGTCACTTAGCCCTAGACGATGGTATACACTTGACTAAATAAGTGATAAGAGATTCCCCTAGGAATTTTATTGACTTATTTTAGAGACCAAAAATCGGGAGTCATATTTTATTTGCCATGAGATGTCTAGATAATAATTATGATCTGCTAATCATTAATAACATCATGTCCCCTAGGAGAGATGTCATTATGGGATTAGGATTCCGATGCTATCACTAAATAGTGGTGGGAGGATTGCACTATTTATCATAAGTGAATGCAAAATTTTTTTTTTATATCCATTATTTATGTATGAATGTTTTTATTTCAGATGTCAAGCTCATTTAATCCACTTAGCGTCATTTTAAGCCAGAACAAATTGGTTGGACCAAATTATGTTGACTGGAAGCGGAATTTGAATATAGTGCTAACTGCAGAGGGGTACAATTATGTACTTACTGAAAATTGCCCCCCACTTCCCACTGATGAGAGCACAGATGAGGAGAGGAAAAAGTATAAAGATTGGAAGAAGGCTGATGAGATGGCCAAATGTTATATTTTGGCATCTATGTCTAATGTGCTGCAACATCAGCACCAATCTTTTGGTAGTGCTTCAGACATTATGGTTAATCTCAAGGAGATGTTTGGTGAGCAAGGTAGGGCTGCTAGGCAGCACGCCATGAGACAACTCATGAACACTAAGATGAGTGAGGGGACTCCTGTAAGGGACCATGTTTTAAAAATGATTGATTTTTTAAATGTACTTGAGGTCCTTGGAGCCGAGATTGATGGTCAATCTCAAGTTGATATTATCCTCGAGTCGCTGCATGGGTCATTCAAAGAGTTCAAATTGAATTATAATATGAATAAAATGGATTTGTCACTTTCAGAGTTAATGAACTCTCTCCAGGCAGCTGAGGGTATTATCAAGCCTAATCATAGTGTGCTGATTCATGAGATGGCTAATAAGCCTAAGGGTAAATGGCAAAAGAAAAATAAGCAGCCTGCCAGTGCTCCGAACAATAATGGGAATAAGCTTGGTCCTAATAAAGGGGTTAAGAAGGGAAAAAATAAAGGGGCAACTGCAAAACCCAAAGGAAAATGTTTCCATTGTGGTGTAGTTGGTCACTGGAAGAGGAACTGCCCAGATTTTTTGGCAAGTAAGAAAAATGCAGGTATGATTGAATCTCTTGTCATGGAAGTTTACTATACTGATAGTACTTCTAATACTTGGTGTGTTGACTCCGGAGCAACTGATCACGTTTGTAATTCGTTGCAGGGGTTTCAAGTAACCAGGAGGCTAAGTGATGGAGAGATCAAGCTATGCATGGGATCGGATGCAAGTGTTGCAGCCGTAGCAGTAGGAGTAATAAAACTTTCTTTTGAGAGTGGTAGAGAGTTAGTTTTATCTGAGTGTCTTTATGTTCCTTCTGTTAGACGAAATTTGATTTCTGTTTCTTCTTTAGCAAGACATGGTTATTCTATGAATTTTAATTCAGAAGTTATTATTAAAAAGAATGGTTCTTTTATATGCTCTGGTAAAATGGTTAATGGTCTTTACCTTGTTACTCCTCACATGTATGAGATACATGATACAGAAGCTACTAGCTCACAGTCTTTACCATTGAAAAGAAAAGTCCCCATGTCTAACACCACACTCCTATGGCATCTGAGATTGGGTCATATTAATCTAAACAGGATAAATAGGTTGGTAAAAGATGGTATTTTATCTTCTTTGGTTGTTGAACCGATACCAACTTGTGAATCTTGCTTGGAAGGGAAAATGACTAAGAGGTCCTTTTCAGCAAAGGGAAATAGAGTTGAAGAGCCATTGGAACTTGTACATACAGATGTATGTGGGCCTTTGAATGTCAAGGCTCGAGGTGGATATGAGTATTTCATTACCTTCACAGATGATTACTCGAGATATGGTTATACCTATTTGTTGCATCACAAGTCTGAAGCTTTTGAAAAGTTCAAAGAGTTTCAAGCAGAAGTTGAGAAACAACTGGGTAAGAACCTCAAAACCCTTCGATCAGATCGAGGTGGTGAGTATCTCTCTAGTGACTTCTTAGGTCACTTAGTTAAGCATGGAATTATTTCTCAGTTGACTGCACCAGGAACTCCTCAACAAAATGGTGTAGCTGAGAGAAGGAACAGGACTTTACTTGACATGGTTCGATCTATGATGAGCTATTCGGACTTGCCTATTTCTTTTTGGGGCTATGCTTTAGATACTGCCTTGTACATATTAAATCATGTTCCAACTAAATCTGTTCCTAAGACACCTCGGGAGTTGTGGTCCAAGCGAAAGCCTAGTCTACAACATTTTCATATTTGGGGGTGCCCTGCATACGTGCTAAAAGGAAAGATGAGTAAACTGGAATCTAGATCAGAAAAATGTTACTTTGTGGGGTATCCTAAAGGGACTAAGGGTTGGCTTTTCTATAATCCTACAGAACAGAAAGTATTTGTAAGTACAAATGCAGTTTTTCTAGAGGATGATTATATGATGGACCGGAAACCCAAAGAAAAATTTGTTTTTCAAGAATTAACAAATGAAGTTGTAGTTCCTCAACAAATTCCTACCACTATAGAAGAATCACCTAATATTTCTGATACTTTGCCTAATAGTACATCGCCAACTCGTCGTAGTGGGAGGATGACTAGGATGCCTAGTAGATTCTTACTTATTGAAGAAGGTTCTGAACCTTCTCCACATGAGTCTGATCCTTCTAATTATGATGAAGCTATATGTGATATAGATTCGGGACTTTGGCAACAAGCTATGAAAAGTGAAATGGAGTCTATGTACTCCAATCATGTCTGGGAGCTAGTGGATCCTCCACCCAATATTAAACCAATTGGGTGCAAGTGGATTTACAAGAGAAAAAGAGGAGCCGATGGAAAAGTAGAGACTTAAAAGCAAGGTTAGTGGCGAAAGGGTTTACTCAAAAAGAGGGTATCGATTATGAGGAAACCTTCTCGCCTGTTGCTATGCTTAAATCCATTCGAATTCTCCTGTCCATTGCTGCGTTTTATGATTATGAAATTTGGCAGATGGATGTCAAGACGGCATTTTTGAATGGCCATCTTGAAGAGGACATTTACATGGTCCACCAGACGGTTTTGTAGCTAATGGTCAAGAGCAAAAGGTTTGCAAGTTGCATAAGTCTATTTATGGACTTAAGCAAGCGTCGCGGAGTTGGAATATCCGATTTGATCAAGCAATTAAATCTCTTGGTTTTGATCAAAATCCGGATGAGCCTTGTGTGTATAAAAGGGGTGAAGGTAGAATAGCAGTGTTTCTGGTACTATATGTGGATGACATACTACTCATTGGGAATGATGTAGGAGCATTGTCTACGGTCAAAGTTTGGTTGGCAAATACATTTGATATGAAGGACTTGGGAGAAGCAAGTTACATCCTTGGGATTAAGCTTTTACGAGATCGTAAAAATAGGGTGATAGGTTTGTCCCAAGCTGCATATATAGATAAGATTCTGGTAAGGTTTAGCATGCATAATTCCAAGAAAGGTCTCCTACCTTTCAGACATGGAATCACTCTTTCTAAGGATCAATGTCCCAATACATTGGATGAGAAAGAGAAAATGAAGACAGTACCTTATGCTTCTGCTGTGGGTAGTCTTATGTATGCTATGTTATGTACTAGACCAGACATCTGTTATGCAGTAGGCCTAGTCAGCAGATATCAATCAAATCCTGGACCTGAACATTGGATAGCTGTAAAGCATATTCTCAAGTACTTGAGAAGAACTCGAGATTATGTGCTAATCTATGGTGGAGAGGATTTGGTGCCAATTGGATATACAGACTCTGACTTCATGTCAGCTAAAGATTCGCGCAAATCAACTTCTGGTTATGTGTTCACACTTGGAGGAGGAGCCATAAGTTGGAGGAGTATTAAACAGCAATGTGTTGCGGACTCCACCACTGAAGCTGAATATGTTGCCGCTTCTGAAGCAGCTAAGGAGGGTGTATGGCTCAAAAAGTTTCTACTGGAGCTTGGAGTGGTACCATTGGCAAAACAGCCCATGATTCTTTATTGTGATAATAGTGGGGCTGTTGCGCAATCCAAGGAGCCTAGAAATCACAAAAGTGGGAAACACATTGAGAGAAAATATCACCTCATCAGAGACATTGTTCAGCGAGGAGATATCATAGTAAACAAGATTGCATCTGCAGAAAACTTGGCTGATCCTTTTACAAAGGCTTTACCTTCTAATCCGTTTGACCGTCATGTTGATAACATGGGAGTCAAAAGTAGACCAGATTGGTTGTGAGTGCAAGTGGGAGATTGTTGGTTTTATGCCCTCAGAACCAATATTTGTTTATTTACATTATAAATAAGAGCTTTATTTTATTCTTCTGAAATGCTTTGTTTCATACATTGGATATAATTCATGAGATGAATATAAAAGTCCCAAATTACATTGAATATGATTTATGCATGTAAATGTGATTTACTTACGGGAGATATAAATCACCAATGTTTGTAATTTAAACTATTCTCAATTGCTGATAAGAATGGACTATCTATCAGGTCAATTGCAACATGATTAACTTCTATTAGATAGAATGATCCATCTCAATCATTGAAGTGAAAGACTTCAAGTTAATATGTTGGTGTATTTGGTATACACTGAAGGACCATCATAAGACTCACACTATTTTAACTACTGTCCGCTTAAGTGTGAATCTTATAATGCTAATTGTAATTCACTCTTAATCCTGAGAAAGTTAATGAACTCAAGTTCCTAGCCTATGTCACTTTGAGTCACCAATGAGTGAGGTCTAACTCGATCAACACCTCGGTGGGTTGGGTGATTTATGTTAGGACTGTGAGAACATTATTTTCAAGATGGAATTCACTCTCTATTTAATTATAGAGTATAATGTCCCCTTGAGTTAGTTCACTGGATTAGTCTTTGAAACCTAGTACTAGTCATTTTAATGAAGCGTTCATTAAAATGTTTTTCTAGACTAAAAGTGAGTGAACTAGTATTCAACGGAATTAAAATATAAGTATGCTTTGGTGTGACAGTTATTTATTATTACCAATTGCTGCTTATGGACATTACATGGTGAAGGGGTTCGACATTACGGTATTGGCATTTATCGGGAACAATATATTAATATTCTTGAGGCCTAGAGTTCAGCCATAATTATATAGTGGAATTAATTTTGGTTTAATTGGGCCACCACTCATAGAGATGAGAGAGCGTGAGTCCAATTTTAGCTAAGGCTCAAGAAGCCCATGGGTCCCAACCCTAGCCCAACAAGAGATTGACTTATTGGCCAAGTGAATTTATCCCTATAAATATATCTCTAATTCTCTCATGTTAGAGACGGAAATTTTTCCTCCTACAAGATATTGAGAGAGAATTGAGAGATTACAGAGGGGAGAAATATTCTAGGGTTCCCACAAACCCTATCGGCTATTATTCTCTTGGGTCATAGGGTTGAAGATATTTGGGGTGCAAGGAGCAAGAAGGAATCAATCTTTTCATAACCAGAAGTAGGGTTTTTTGTTTTTGAACTTCGAAAAGGTAAAACCCTAACCCTTCCTCATGAAACTTTACGCACACGTAAGAAGTAGATCCGAAACAATTTTTTTTAACCATATATTTTCCGCAATGGTTTTTGAGAAAAAACCAACATTAACAACCACTTTGAACAAAAGCATACGGAAAACTGAGGGGGTGGCGCCGTGGCGGCGGCTGCTGTCTGTAGGAAAAATCTTCGAAACCTGCATCCAGAAACATCCCGCTCAGCTCAATGTATTTGGAGCATCATAGTCAATTAAATGGTAATTACTTCCATACATGAAAAGTACGTTGAAAACTAAACTAGGAATTGAACACACACACACGGAAAAAAATAGTTGACTCGTACACTTGGAGTTATAAAAAAAAAAAAAAAAGCCTTACAGGGACAGAAGAAGGCGGTGGTTAGAATAGTTGAACATTTGATGGTCGAATCATCAAAATTTGATTGAGAACTATGAGATTGAGATTTGGGGTGTTTTTTTAGGTGTTTCCGAAACCGTCCCGTATAAAGAAAGGATAATGAGTAACTAGAATCTCTTGCTTAATAGTGATTCTAAAATGATATGAGATTAAATTCTTTACACCGCCAGTGTAAACATTTGTTTCCTCCAAATCAATTATTTTGCGCCACGTCGCCATGTTTTATTAATTGGGACCACGGTTTTGCAACGTGGGGCAATGTAATTGATTTAGAGGAAACAAATATTTATACTGACGGTGTAAGAGTATCCACAATGCTATAATCAAAAGTAAAAGATTTTTAAAGTTAACAATATTTGTGCAAAATATAGCTCACAATGCTATAATCAAACTTAACAACCTCCTTAGAAATAATCAAATTTTGAGCTTTGGATAACCAAAATTAGCAACCTTTTGACAATAACCAAATTTAATAGACCCTACATATTCTCAATCAAATACACCAATTATTATACAAAATTGTTCTCTCTTCCCTTTTCCTCTCTCTCTTTCTTTTGAACAATATTTTGGGAAAAAAAATATTTCACTAAAAAATTAAATTTTTTTTTTGAAAATAGTTTTTTCCAAAAAAATTTTCAAAAACTATTTTCTATTTCTAGTAAATAGTTTTTATTAGTTTCAAAACTATTTTTAGAAAATTTATTTTCTATTGTTCACAGTTTTTAGTTTTTTGTAGTTTGAAAATATGATGCAACAAGTTTTGGTTATCCAATTTTGATTATACCATTGTAGATATCTACATTGCTAACCTTAGCAATCTCTTAGATAAATAATCAAACGCTGATGTGACATCTTTTGGTTATCAATTTTTGATTATAGTATTGTGGATACTCTAAAGAATTTATTCCCAAATGATATATAGGGAGGCAAAAGTGAAAGTTCCCTTTAAGGAAAGTTGGGCAATTGATTAATGTGGTTTGACGTTTTTACTTCCCCCTTTAGGAGTGGGGATCGATCAAAGCGCACCTACAGGCAAATACGGATCTATTGGCGGGCTTACGGGGCCACCCCCATTTGGAAAACTCCCTAATTATTTTATTTTCCAAACTTTTACTCCCTCCCTCCCAAAATGTTTGTCCGGTCCGTAAAACGGAGTGTTAAAAATAATAAAATTTTTGAAGAAAAAATCAAAAGTTTTTTAACAACTTACTAGATAACAATAAGTATTTTTAATTTGTGAAAAAAATTTGAATTTTTTCTTAAAAAAATTGCATTATTTTTAACACTCCATTTTGCGAACCGAATAAACATTTTGGGACGGGGGAGTACATGTTAGCCCCCACACCCCCACCCCCATTCTCTACGCTGCACAGCTCGTAAAACCTCACCCAGACCCAGTGCCACATGGTGCCACAAAGTTTTTGGTTAATTTATTAGTTGGAGGCCGGAAAAAAAAAACTCTAGCTTGCCTAGATTTGCCATGTTCCGAACTTTTTCAATAATTAACCCACAATTGATACATCAACGCAGTCACACAAGGGAAAGTAAAAAACAAAAGAATACCAAAAGACATACGTGAAAAACCTTAATCGGGAAAAAATCACGGGAAAAAATTATGCACTAAATGTTGGAAAACTTTCTAACACTAAAACCATGCATGCATGGTACGATTCCAAGTAGTTCTTACTCCTTGTTCATGTATCCTCACCTCGAATCCTAAGACCTACTTACCAAATCTACGTTCATTGTACCTCTGCATGATCGCCAAATCTTGAATCCTCAAGCCTCCAAACGAATTGTCTTTCGAACTCCTCGAAAGGGCTTTACATAGAGATTGAATGTGTTGAAGTAAAAAAAAAACCCTTGATGATGATTCTTTAATTCGCACAAAGTATTGAAAAACCTTCACCAATCTTCGAGGTGCACAAATTCTAACCGCCAAAAGTGTTAGGAGATGAAAAATATAAGCTTTGGACTTCATTTTGGCGAAGCGCTGAACGTTAATGACCTAATGAGATAGTATTTATAGAGCAAATTTTCGTGCACAAAACTGCCCATTTTGCTTGAGCAGGCCAAATCCTCTTCTTCCAAAATGTCAAAAACGCACCCTTGAGGAAAACAGTTTTGCTTGAGTCAAATCCTCTTCTTAGGAAGTGTCAAAAACACACCCATTTCACAAAATGAGATTCATTTCCACACAACTACCGCACTCAAAAAAAAAAAAAAAATACACCCAAATGAGATTCATTTCCACGACCTAGTATAGAACACTCTAGAACTTAATTAAATAAAGATACAACTCGATAATAAAGAACACATGCAAATGTGAGTTTCGGGCATGAAAGTTTCAACCAAAAAAGAGCTCGGCCTATGGATCTTACAGAGGCATTTAATAACTCAATTCAAAATTGGCCCCCTCATACCTCCTTCATCCCGATTTGTTTATTCATTTTTTTTATATTCGTGCCATTTTTCAATTTTCAATGTATATTATTTTTCTTAATTTTGTAATTTTATATTATCGAATTCATTGAGAACTATTAAACAAGATCCATTTGCATATCTTACGAGATTTATATTGAAAGATATAAATAAATTGGGACGGCCTATCAAAAATAAATAAATTAGGACAGAGGAAGTATATGATATCTTGGTTCCGTCTCTGCCTACATGCCTAACCCAACAACAATAATGTTATGGTGAATATATTTACACAATATTTTATGTATTATTTGAAGCGACTGTCATTTTGTATGTAAATCTCAAGAAATGCTACAATACACACTTTTATTTAGACTTATACAATGCATTCTCCTTCTTAAGGATGGGAAGAAATTTTAAGAGTTTATAGTGAAACCTAATTATAACTAGTATCTCTCTTGCTTAATAATTCAAGATGTGAGGCAAAAGTAAATGAAATTCCCTTGGAAAGTGGGTAATTGTTTAATGTGGTTTGAACGTTCTTCCCCTTTAGGAGTGGGGATCGATTAGGGGGAGCTTACGTACATGTTGATTCCCCATGTCTTTCATTAGAAAACTTATTTTTTGAATGGCATCTACCGACATGCCTCACTTAATTACCAAAAAAAAAGGCTTCATGCCTCACCGAACGACAATAGTGCTATGTGAAGGTATTTACGCAACGGATTACGTATTATTACTATTTTTTTGCCAATATTGTATACATCGACCATAGTTCTAAACGCCAAACACCTCTAAAGAGGTTCGAACCCTGGCCTCCCTTGTGGAAGAACAAGGAGATGACCGTTGGGCTACAAACCCGTTGATACATATTATTCGAGGTGACATCATTTTGTATGTAAATCTCAAAATATTCATAACATTGTTAATAAAATCCTAACACTAGGACCAAAACTCATAGCACACAAATGTAATGAATTCAAGGTTGATATTATGAAGGTGTTTGCATGAGAATTTATTGGCCCAATCAGAAAATGACAAGTGGCCATTCATGTTGGACAAAACGGAGTACGCATAGACTGAAATGCATGAAATCACACAATTTAAAAAACGATGACGTTCTAATTAACTTAATGTCGTTTTATAGGGGTTATGACAATCGTTGTCAGATGTCACTCAAATAGTAGCTCATAAGAAGAGCAATTCAAAGCTCAAAGGCGCGAATCGTTTTATTCAAATAAGAACCGGTTACACGACACAGTCAAAAGAGTTGAGAACTAAGCATGTAACTGCCCATTTCCAACACGATGTAATTAAGGGCAAGTGGGGTGATGAATTAACTGAATCACCACGAATAACTATAAGCAGGAATCATGGAGGGAAAGTTTGAATTCAAAGTTGAGGTGACTTCGAAAGCAGCTAGGCGGGAAAATGAAAGCCGTGGAGAAGACTCAAGAATTTGCCTATAAATAGAAGAAATGAAAGAAGGAAAAACCCCAGACAAATGCATATAGTATGGTTGGACATGCATGTCACGAACTGTTTGGCTCATTTGTTACGATTTCTTATGATATTCGCTGTGTATTATATGGTCCTTCGCGGATAAGTGTGTACCAATAATTCATGATATTTTGATGTGTACCAAGTGGTACACATCAAAATATCATGAATTACTTTCACTTGTTACGAAAATATTTCATTGCATGTATTCATGAATTATATTAGTTAAAAATTACACAAAGTATAATCAAAATATTACAAATTAGAGGCTTCTGCATCAAATGTAACCACAATAGCAGTGCACAATACGCGATCAATATCGATAAGCATCACCAACGAGGCACTCATTACGAGGGGTTGGTTTAGTACTTGAAAACTTAGACTTAGTTGGACAAAAGTCGATTTTGAAGTCTCCATAGCACATTAGCACCTTATTGAGACTTATCATACTACTAACACCATCCATACGCATGCGATGAGACCTTAACTTTGGTCCCCACATAGGTGCAATGGCATCCCAACATGCTACAAATAATTGTGTGGTACGCGATGGAACCTTAACTTTGGTCCCCACATAGGTGCAATGGCATCCCAACATGCTACAAATAATTGTGTGGTGTAACAAAGTGGTACACCGTCACGGGTATATACCTCACTTCCATAAGCATCTTCACCTTTGGTCTTTCTCTTCTGGTTGCCATAATGGGAGTCAAATTACCACTAGCTTGTAGCATGTTCTCATATTACTTTCGGCAATCTTGACTCATGATGGGCAACATGATGTTAAGTGCCTGCAGTTTGGATGGGGGCTACTGAAAGGATATTAGTAATATCCCTTTCCTAAGACCGTGGGCTCATGGTTAAGCCATGGTTTGGGAACACATTTTGCCAGAGGTATTAGCTAAGTCCCGGATTCTTTTGTACGCCCTAATATCCCTGGCAGGGGGATTATTTAATTATGGGGAGGTTCTGGGCTGTTATCACATAATACTCCCGGATAATACTTTTTTTCTCTTCCATTTCAACTACAAAACAACATTTCCTCCCCATTTTATCTCTCATCCAAACCAAATACTATTTAATCCCATGTCACATCAATGTGGGCCCACCCTTCTTACATAATACCCTCTACTATTTTATCCTCCTTCATAATTAATACTCTAAATCGTTATCCCGCATTCAAACGGTCCTAAGCTCCCACAGAACCACTTTGCATTCCCCAAGAAAATCCTTGTTGGCATTACCCCAACCACATAAATATCTTTAATATTCTTCTGCCTTTTCTTTCTAAATTTTGTATTAAAACTTCTAAACAATAAAATACAACGGTTTGTTGGCAATACCCCAACCTCATAATATCTTTAATCTTCTTCTGCCTTTTTCTTTCTAAATTTTTGTATTGAAACTTCTAAACAATAAAATACAAGGGGGTTTTCGTAAACATAATTTTTTAACAACAGTAGCGTCCGTAATCAGTAGCGGATCCAGAAATTTTATACGCTTGATTTGGGCTTCTTTTTCCAATCTCCAGTGATCGGAATGGCGTGCGGTGGGGATGCTGATGGTCTCATCTGCGGGGGAGGAAAGCAATCGTTCTCTAGAGAGAGAAGTAGTTGGGATGGGTTTTGGACTTAACTGATTCATATGGATGACATTCTTTTCATTAACCAAAAGGGCCCAGCCCCCCATAGATTTGTTGGGTTGGAATGAGCACGACACCAATCCCCAGTCAATAATTTGAGTAGCCTTTTTTAAATAAAAAAAAATGACTGTAGCTGATAAAATTCCAAGGGACAATTTTCTTCTTACTCTTTCAATTGACTCGATTTTAACCATGTAGTTGCGATTTTCTGTAACCATGCAGTTGCGATTTTCTGCCAATTAAGAACAATAGATAACTTCCGTTAGCTCCCACTAAGGGAATCCACTGAACAAATTACATATGACACCCTTTATAGTTTTGGCTTGGTGCGAATTGACCTATTGTCATTTAGAAATTACTAGCACGCGAGCCCATGTAATTTATGAACTAAAGTGTACGGTTACATGCGTTAATGATAAATGTAAAAAGATCATATTACCCTTCTTATGTTATTCTTTTTATCTTTCCTCTCTCGTACAAATTAAACACATGCGGTTAATGTATAATTTTGTAACATATAGATGACAATACTAATTGAATCTCTAATCAACATAACTAGATCACAAATTACCATAATTTCTTTTTTGTTCTTGTTTATTTATTTTTTTTACTTGTGGTAGTCTTGACTCAATTTTTTAGATTATTTATTCATCTCGACAAGAGAATGAAAAAGGTAAAAAATTATGTCCAAATCATTAAAAAAAAAGTTTGCTAAAGCAAACAATAATTCAAAATAGAGTTTTTTTTTTCTTTTTTTTGAAAATTTTTCAAGTTTGGTTCGTATTTTTCTTTCTTTTTTCATTCCTCTAATTGAGAAGAATATTTCAAGTCTAACGAAAAGTTTGCCCACACAAACTTTCTGTGCATATATCGCGATGTGGGGCCCACTATGGGTCCTACACAAATGATATGAGCTATCTAAACTCTGAATGAGAAGTTAAAAGATTGGATCGAGCACTTACAGTTATCGGATTGAGCTGATTTTTCACAGGAAAACTCAAAAAAATATTTCAAGAATGGCTCGGATCATTGCGATGTATGCATAATGTGTACGTGCAGTGAAAATCTGTGTCAATAACACCTCTGTAAAGATAACCTCTCTGCAAGTTTTGTTTTATTGGCAAAAATAAACAAATTAATATTAAACTCGATAACGATACATCAAGGAAAAGATGAAACAAGGTAAAATATTATCACCATGATCATGAAGCTGAATGTTAAGCCCACAAAAAACTCCCCCCATCCAACAAAAAGTTATTTGAAATTTAGTAGTATTTCTCTGTTTCTTCACATTCAGAATAATACATGTCCCAATACCACAAAATACTTTTTTCTTGGAAGCATTATGCAGAAAGGATGACTGCAGCATGATGTATTTGTTTCAACTAATCAGCAACCTAAAGCTTGCTTAATCTTCCTTTTGGTTACTTTACACTGCGTATCAAATCTCTCCGAATTTGCATTTTGCACTACCCAATACAGAATGTAGAAAAGGCGTGACACACGGCCCAAACCCTATTGGTTCTATTCAAACATTGTCAATGATTCGCTACATATTTTATGATTAATAATCAGCATAAAATTAAAGCATATATCCTTAACCCCTAGGGATTCGGTCGAGTTGTCGTAAAAAAGCAACTAAATGGCTTACTCTCAAGAAGTTGCAAGTTTAAATCCCATAAAAGCCGACCATTCCATACCCTGGAGCCATTGGACGTTTGCCCGGTTGTTAAATTTAGGACTTCAGAATTAGTCAAGATGCGCACAAACTATCTCAGACATCTGATTTTTTACATTAAAAAAAGCATATTCTTCAAGCTGCCATAGCCCCAAGTTCTTCGCGCGACTCATATCAAAAGTTCTGTTGAGCTTCCACTGGCTGGTCATTGTCCAATAGTATAAGATTTCTTCAAAGTCTTTAATTTGGAAGGAGGGGGCCACCTTCAAGTTCAACTATTTGCTTTTATTACGTTGCAAAACTTTCAATGAAAGGTTTTCTATCTTGATCTCAAATCAAATCTGAGAGCTTTATCGTATTATCCTTTTTTTTCTTTTTCGGCTTTCCCTTCATCATTGAGATGCCGGTTTAGATTTCCACAGTATGGTTTTCTGACGAAGGAAGGTAGTGGTGGCGGCAGTCCAATGAATTAGATTGATTTGGCTTGCCAACCTCGCTGCTACGGTGTTTGGGTTTTTAATCAGTGTGAGTTTTCTTTTGTGCGTAACAGTGCGAACTAGGTGGCCCATTCTTTGGCTAGCTAGGAGAGGTCTTTGGCTAGGAGAGCTAATAGTGGTCTGGGTACTTGTACATGGGAAGGCTACCCTCTTTCGTGACTTTTTAGTCATTTAATTACGGGCGGATATTACTACGTACTTCATTGTGTACTTTTGTTTTTTATCAATATTGAAGCTATTAGACAAGGATGGAATCAAGGGAGATCTAGTGGCGACGGCCACCACGACAAGAATTTTAGAAAATGCAATTATTATATGTAAAAAAAAAAAATTATCCCCAACTTATATAGTCTTGCCACTACTAGGGGTGAGTATGGTCCGAATTGGTATGGTTTTATAGTAAATCAAGAATCAAATCAATATGAATTTGGAAAATCAAACCAACCCACAAAAGGCATTAAACCAAACTAATCCAAACCATTAGAATACAGTTTGGTTTCGATTTTAAATCACGGTTTAGAGAAGATAGAGGACTTATTTTTGGCTGGGCAATATATGGATGCCCTTTAGGTTTACCATGTTAACTTTATATAGAATAGCAATAGGTTTTCCTGTATAGAAAGTGAGGGTAATTAGTCTTGGTAGTGAAAGAATTATAGGAATAGGAATAGGAATGAAATTGATTTTCATGTATAGAAATTTAGGAATTAGACAGTGAAAGTTAACTGATCTGGTGATCCCATGTGTAATCATAAAAAATTTGGAATAAGTTGTGATATATAGAAACTTAGTCTAAATTTCTTAGTTGGAAAGGAAAACTAAATATTGTGGTGGATTTAATAAGATCAATAAATTAGGAAAGTAGTTGACTAAGGCTCCCATATTTATTTGGTGAATAATAATTAAATTACATATACATATATAACTATAAATATAAATATATATATATGCATTATACGGTTTGAAACTATAACTGTGAACATGAATCCATAAATCAAACCATATAATGCGGTTTCTAATTTTTTTAAACCATATTACTAAAAAATCAAACCAAACCTTTCAGTTTGGACTGGATTCGCGGTTTGATGGACTTTTTGCTCACTCCTGGCCACTGCTAGGTTTTTTTCCTTATTTTTTTATTATATACTAGTCATAAATCTTCTATTTTTTTTTTTCAAGAAAGGAGGCCCAAAAAAGTATTCTAAAACTAAATTCAATGGGCCAAAGTGAAATAATTGATGATGTGTAATTAAGAAATATAAGCATAATAGGTCACGCTTATATTTATGGTATTTTTCGTCTTGGTATTTTTGTCATCTTTTTTTAATTTTGTTGAATTTATGTTTTATTATTTTTGATTAATCATCCGTCTCGATGAGAGAAGTCTAAAAAGTAAAAGATTATGAAGAAAGGAAAAGTAATCCAAAAATAAAAGGGCGAAAAATACCAAACATAAGGTTTTTTTTGTGTACAGTGTTGTCTTGTATGAACTTTTTTCAATTGCAGTCCACATTTGAATACTTTTTCAATTTCTCTCATTGAGGGGAACGATTAATACCCAAAATTACAAAGTGAAGCTAAACAAAATAATTTCTAGCAAAAAAAAAATATAGGGAAAACTCAACCTAAATAATCCTTCTATGGTAACGTAAACATTACTTTTGCTCAACTAAGCTCAACTAAACTACATAACGAAGTGAATGCAAGATTATCTCCTAACAACAATATTGGCTTAGTTTTGCTTACCATATATACTATAAGAAGGAAAAGCCATTGAGCTTTTGCTTACCATATAAGGAGTACTACCATACAAAGGAAAAGTACCCTTCAAGGGCAACCTTTGTGCCTCCTTCTCTTTACGTTTTTTTCTCTTTTTTTTTTCTTCGGATCTCACTGCAATATATATTTATAAAATATATATTTTATCATCAATATGAAAATACAGGTGATTCGGACACGCTGCTAGATACAAATTCTTACAGAAAGTTATATGTACGTTTTGTTTGTTTAATTATATACGATCGAGAATATACATTAGGAATCCCATTCTAGCTAGAAGATGGATATGGGAATTGGCAATAAAATAGATCGAAGGAGCTAGAAAACATAAGAATCAGATTTATTCTCCGCATGCAGCTAGATATATGGTGGAACCGGCTTTTTCACATCTTCCTCCCACTATATAAAGCACAGCACACCTTCACTTCTTCTTCATACAATACAATACAAAGCAAAGCAAAGCAAAGCAACTAGAATTAACTACAACTCTAGAACTAGAGACTAGAGAGCTAGCTAGTACTTTCCCAATCTAATAAAAGGAACAGTACTAGCTAGCTATAGCGATGTTAATTACTTATTGTTGTTGTGTTATGGTACTCCTCCAATTACAGCTCCATGCATGCAATGGACTATGGAGATCCGATCGAGTTCGATCCATCTGTTTGAGCTAAGCTAGCCTGCGACTGCGAGTGACGGCTTTGAGTTAAGGGTAAGGGAGGATGACAGAAGAGAGTGAGCACATATGGTCTCTTTTCTTGCATTATCATGTTCCTCTCTATGCTGGAAGCTATGCGTGCTCACTGCTCTATCTGTCATCCCCATCACCATCTCTCTCCCTCTCTCTCTCTCTCTCTCTCTCTCTGGAAGATACTTTTAGATTTCTACTCACTGCTCTATCTGTCATCCCCATCACACCATCTCTCTCTCTCTCTCTCTCTCTCTCTCTCTCTGGAAGATACTTTTAGATTTCTACTCTAATGGGTCTGAATTCTTTTTCTCTTTTCATTGACGTAATTTTTTTCCCATATACATATGTAGTCACAGAACATAAGAGAAACAAGTTCGGTAAATAACTAAATATAGCATACATGATTTTTCTGATAAAACATAGAATATAGATATATAGTATGATTTTGAAGGAACTTAATTTGTCTAGAGACTCTAGATATCCCAATGAAAATGCTTATTAATTATACTGACAATAATATCATGGTTGTTAACCTGTGAGAACGAGAGACGTGGTAAGTGTTCTGTCTTAAGGTGATTTTTCTCTCATCGTGAAGGTCCAACCCATGCGCTGACAAGTTTTCCTCTTACGACCATTAGGAGAATTTAAACAAGTCCGATCTAGCATGTAAATCACCTAAAACATGCAAGTGTGTGTGTGTGTCTATAGAAATATATATCTTCTCCTCTTTTTCCACTCTTTTCACCCTAGTCTAATTAAAACCCCAATTTACAGAAATCATTCGATTAAAGTTGATCTCATTCATTATTTATACGTAATAATGATAGGATAATTATAATGGCAGATAATGATAGGATCGATAAATAGTGGAACAATAAGGCTATGTTCGGAAAAGTTTTTATTTTCAATTTTTTTTTGAGACGGCACCATAAACATGTTTGTGTTATTGTTTTTGTTTATAAAATACATAATCAATTCTACTAGTTTACGAAAATTCTAGAAACACAAAAATTGCTTTTTCATTTGTTTTGAAAACGCTTTCTGTAGCCCAAAAAATAAATAAATAAAAACTATTATGGTCACCAAACATGTTTTTTGTTTTTATTTTTTAATAAATAAATAAAAACTCATTTCTTATTTCTCATAAACAAAAAACTAGCAGCTTTACCTAACTGGCAACTCATTTCTTGTTTCTTATTTTATCGTTTTTATTAAAATATCGAGAAAAAAAAACCCCCACTTTGAATAAAAATTAAGTACGTTCCTATACTTGACTTCAAGAAGTAAAAGGTATTGAAACAACATAGGATAAATTAGGGCAACTATATAGTGCGCAATCGGAGTGGGAGTGTTTCAAAATTGGACCATACTAATTAGTGTTAACTTCTTCTTTTTATTTTTTTGAAGAATCATTGGAGAGGCCTACAACTTGAACTAGATCTTTTGAGCCAAAGTTTAACATGTCACACACAAAGTATTGGTATTGGATCATGAGTTTGCAGGTTTGTGCCATTGATGGTCAAGCAAGCTAGCAGTACTAGCTATATCTTGAACGCCCAAGCTGCAGGTCATTGGAATAGCCTTAATTAGAACTCTTCCTCCACGAGGACATGAACCCCATCAAATATTAGCTAGGGTTATCTTACATATCATAAGAAGTTTGAGAACCAAGAAAAGATTTTTGAGGCCTTCATTCATCAATTCAATTTCGGAGGTAGTACCGGGACCGATTGCTCTCTCTGGGTAAGTAAAGTTTTTTTAAGTTTGCAGAATTAGTAAAAATAATGCTTACAGATCGGAAATGCTGCTGAAAATCACCTAACGGCCCCGAAAAAAGTACGGACATTTTCTTGTAGGTTTAACAAACTTGTTGTATGCACACATTGTGCATCGATCAGAGTTTTAAGCTACATATATGTCGAATCAAAACATATACTTCATTATATATGTCTTCTTTTTTTTAAAATTTTAAGAACTACTTTTCTAATATAACATTATGAATTGTTGCTGTTTTTATGTTTTTCTTACAGGTGTGTGACGAGATCAACGTGCAGACTTTTTTTGGTCATGTGGGCATTGGAAGCTTTGATCGTTCGATCTACACAGCTACTTGCTTTATTTTGGGAATTTGACATCATTACATACACTTTATATGAGCTCAATTTCAGGTTCAAAAATATATATATGAGCTTAATTTGCTTAGTATGTAAAATTCTATGGATGTTGATCAATGTTTTGAAGAATTTTATGTTTTGAATGGTGATCAATGGATGTTGAGTGTTTTGAGACATTGATATGAATCGATATTTGATTAGCTTTTAAATTTCTATGGATTTTTTCTTTTCTTTTTCTTTTTAGTAACCAGTCGATTTTATAAAGGAATTGAGCCCGACACTCAAGGAGATGGCCTTGAGAACTCAGGACAAATGCAACCAAAACAATCACCAGACAAAGTTCAACCTAGCCAAGGTACCATACAAAGGACCAAAATTTAAGCAGAATTAAAAACAGATTCAGGGAACCCTCATCTAGCACATTGGTATGAATCAACTAGTACAACCAAAACAATCACCAAAGAAAGTTCAACTTGGCCAAGCTACTACTCTATGGATGTTGATTAGTCTTTTGAATGTTTTGAGACATTGGTATGAATCGCTACAGGGCAGCTCTTTTGGTATATTAGATACATCAATTTTTTGTAGAAGTAATAATTGGCGACAATCATAACGACAAGTTGTTGTCGCAGAAGTTCTCTCTTTGCTGACATGTAGTTGTCAGTGATTAGTACTTCCGGCGATAAGTTGGTGTCGCAGAAAATCTCTCTTCGGCGTCACACTGACTAGTAACATGACTTGGCTAACATTTCGGCAACACTACATTGGTGTCACTGTTAAGCAACATTCTGTGACAACTTATACTAGCTAGTTTGTCACCGTTGGCTTTTCTGCAACACCAATTCTGCGACAACATGGTATCTTGTCGCGGAATCGTATAGGCGACAAAATCCTTGCTGTCAGTGATAATGTTTTGTGTCGTTGATTGTGTCTTTTCTTGTAGTGATATTTTCACAAGTGATGAGAGGCTAATCATGGTCAGCAATTTGCACGCGCTAGTGTAAATATGATCCTTTTTCTCCTGATATTGAGCAGTGAATTCAAAATCGACTGAGTTCTCTCGGCCCTAAGTCTTTTTGTCGGCAACAAAAAATATTTAATACTCGACAAAGAGTACACCGAGAAAAACCAAATACAAAACCCGAGGAATGAGCCGGAGCCGTCAGCAGAAAATTGGTCATTCAAATAGTAGAAATCTAATAGTACTAGTAGTCTGACGATTAGGGTGCATTATCTTACCCCTACCCAGAGACAGCTATGAAAGATTTTGGGCTTCCACGTGACGGTATCAACCCCGTTATTTTCAGTTTGAAAAACACGCAAGGTATCTTTCTTATAAGCAACTTAAAGGGTGACTTGGCTCACCTAAACTCTGAACATTTTTCATTATGAAGTGTGAGTGATCCATGGAACTTTAGATCTCCATTATAGGCTCTTGATCTCTTCATCGATCTTCTCTTTTCCCTGTTGCTTGACAATGGCGTGTGGATCGGTAGATGGATGTTTGAGAATCAAACGACAAGACCCCATGTATCTCTCTCTCTCCTGATCTCGATAATTTGGGGGTCTCTCTCTCAACTAATGAATTGATTGAAGTGAAAAGTATGGTGCTCTCGTCGATGTTGTTTGTTCATATACTGAAGAAGTTTGAAGACAATCACGATAACGAAGGATCTAGGGTTTTGCAGATACGTATATTAAAATATGAATAACCCATTAATAATTTGGGATTTTAAGGTAGCGTTGGTATGGGAAATTGAAAAAAAAAATGGGGCTTTTATTTTTATTTTTTTTTATTCAAAGAAAAAGTATGGAAACCCACACAAGGGCAACTGGACCGTAAAGATAGCGTAGAACATCTTTTGGGTTGAAATCACGTATTTTTTTTAAATAAATTTTATATTTTTGAAATCTTCTCAACGAAACCTATCAAACAAGTTTAATATTGAGGCCCCGTTCGGCTAAATAAGCCAAGTGGCTTATTTTTTTTATCTTTATTCAAATTTTTTTCGTATTTTTTAGTTTTTCGTCAATTTTTTGGGAATTATTGCATGGTCATGATAAGAGAAATCTAAAAAGTAGAAAATTATGATCGAAATCAAATTTTTTTGAATAAAGACGAAATATAATTTTTCCGTTTTACTTTATTTCATCATCAATATTAGACTCGTTTGATAAGTTTCGTTGAGTAGATTTTAAAAATATATAATTTATAAAAAAAATACGTGAAAAAAAGTTATTAGTATTTAAAATTTTTAAAAAAAAGAGTGAGAGAGAGTTGTTCTTTTAAATAAGCTAAAGTGGCTTATTTTTTGTCCTTATTCAAATTTTTTTCGTATCACTTGGCTTATTGTCAATTTTTTGGGGTTGCATCCTCACGACAAGAGAAATCTAAAAGTAAAATTTTTTTACCGAAATCCATTTTTTTTAATAAAGACGAAAAAATTGGCTTATTAACTTATTTTCGTCTTTAGTTGGCTTATTTTTGACGGGAAAGTCACTGGCTTTTTTAGAAAAACACCCCCAGAAGTGCGGTGCGCTGTGTGTGTGTGTGTGAGTGAGAGAGAGAGAGAGAGAGAGAGGGGGGGGGCGGGGGGTGGAAAGGGGGAAGGGGGAGCCGTGTCGGGGGGGCTGACACGGGGGCAATTAGTAATCTACTTTTTACCCAAAAGTGTACACAGAGGTTTTATATGGAATCACAGATCCACAATTTTGCAATGACAAAGCTTACAAAGAGACAAAGAAACAGCTCGCTACGGGACGAAAACAGAGGATGGAGAATGGACAAAGCTAAACTGAGGATGGAAATTTTGAGGGGGCATGATGCCCAATATCACGTTGGGGCATCATAAAAATTTTGGGTAATCGAAGCAGTATCGGGGCATCATGCCCCCGTTTTTTTTAAACCCTTAGATCTCTTCTTTCAATCTCAACCCTTAGATCCATCTCCCTCTCCTGTTAACCTCTCACACCAATTAAAATTATTTTGAAAACATCCAAAAACGTTGAAGTACAGTCTTTAGCTGTGGTAAATATGACTTATTTTGTGGTAAGTATCAGCATAAAATATGGTAAAAAGAGCCAGTATTCATGGTAAGTATAATGGCTTTTTTGACTGAAAAAACGCAAAATCACCTTACTTTTTGGAGGTGATTTTGATCCAAGGGCCCAAATTAATCTAAAATCTGATCTAATGGTCCATATTAAATGGAGGCATGATGCCCCAATACCACAATGCGGCATCACAGAAATTTTGAGAATGAACAGTTTTGGAGTATGGTAAACTATTTCGGAGTTTGATAACCGCTAAAGGGTTGTACGCGGGTGTGTTGTGTCCATGGTATTTTACTATTTTGCCCATCCGGTTATTGGATGTAGTGGTGAAGTACATTGTAATATACTCTTTGACTATGGCAATTTTTTTTTCTCGACAAACGAAACGATTTTATTAACTCAAAAGGGGTACATCGTGGGGGTAAAAACAAGAGTGAGTCAACACTTACTCACCCACACAATAACGAACAAAAACACAGAAAAAGCATCCAACCGAAAGTTGGATGATACAACACCTCAAGCCCGAACTTAAAGCTTTAGTTTACGGATTCTACCTAGAAAGCTCTTAAAATCCTCCATCGAATATACCTTGGTGTCGAACTTTGCTTTCATCTACATTGCCACCCTTGTCTTGACTAGATCCCTAACCTCACTCGCTAACCTTATTACATTGTTGAATATGAGGTCATTCCTCGCAAGCACAAAATAGCAAAGAACGCCACCTCTCAAATATGCCTTTTCAAATTTTGAAAACTATTGCCAAACCGCCAATTTGCTATTGCTAAGACTGGCAAAGAAGGACAAACCCATACCAACTGCCACCACTACATAATAATCGACCATGTGTTCCAAGAAGACAAACAATGCAAAAATAGATGCTCAAGGGTTTTCTCAAAGAGAGAACATAGAGGGCAGAGTGGCAATTGACCCTCTTGAATCATATTTCTGCTAGCAAGTACTGATCTAGTAGCCACCCTACCTTGTAAAGCCAGCCAAGAGAAGATTTCCACCTTTGGTGGACAAGGTTCTTCCATAATGACCCCAACACCTCATTTCCAACGTGGACTTCTTGCTCCCACTGTCCATGTACAGATTTCACCGAGAAACACTTATCTGCTGTTTATTTCCATTGCAGCAAGTCTTGGTTGGATGGGTCCAATACTATACTATGCAATCTTTGTTGCAACTCCTCCTCTTGGCATTTTTCCCTATCATACAAACGCCTTCCAAAAATTAGATTCCATCTGCCAGCCCCACCCTCTTCTTTCATAGCGCTAACCACTTGCCCTTTTTGAGTGGAAATTAAATAAAGTCTGCGGTATACTTCCTTGAGTGCTATATCCCCAAGTCAAACGAGATCTCAAAACAAAGTTTCCTGTCCAGACCCCACTTGCACTTTAAGTCCCTCTTGAATTATAGGACCAATAGATGAAGAGGCATTCCCTATGGAGCAAATATCTCTCCATATATTCGTGATCTGCCCAGAAGTAGGGAGATGGGGAAGTCAACAGCCCAGGACAAGATTGCACTTCCCTTAGATAACCTTCACCCATAGGGAATCCTTGTCGTTACTAAACCTCCACCACCACTTTGCAAGCAACGCAAGGTTTTGAGTCTTCAGATTCTTCACTCCCAAACCTCCATTCTCTTTCCTCTTAGCGATTACATCCCATTTCACCAAGTGCAGTTTCTTCTTATCAACCGAATCACCCCAGAAAAATTCTCTGTAATTTCTCAATTGGCTATGCTACGGTCATAGGCATTTTGAAAATAGACATGTAATAAATAGGTAGATGACCAAAATTAGAATTTAACAGAGTGAGTGAACCTCCCATTGAATTAAATCTCTTGCTCCATACACTCAACTTCTTACCCATCCTATCCAAGACTAGTTCCCAAGTTTTAATCCTTTTCGAATTAGCACCCAGAGGCAATCCCAAGTATTTGATTGGCAATGTCTCGATTTTATACCCCATCACGTGTGCAATATCTTTCACATCCTGATTACAAATCTTAACACCACACGAAGAACTTTTGGAAAAATTAAGTTCAAGCCTGACATAAGCTAGAAACATCAGAGAACCCTTTTTATATTAGCCAACTCCACTCTATCGTTGTTGGAAAAGAGAATTGTATCATCCGCAAATTGTAGATGAGATAGGATAACTCCATTAGCCCCAATTTGTGTTCCTTTGATTATATTTAATGCATTGACTGTAGCAATTTTGGAAGGCTGAAATGTGAGTCAACTTCAAAGGGGAGTCCTCACCAAAAGGAGTCCTGCTATGATGCTCCCAAGCGGTTTTGGGAGCATCATACTCCCATTCTGTCTATTCTATCTGAACCGTTGGCAGAGATTGGTTTAATCCCAACCATTGCTAGAAAACTCCTCCTTTCTTTCTCTCTCTCTCTTAGTTACCTGCTATTACCGGTTGTTTCTGGACGCGAAAATTTTTGAAAGCCCTAAATTATTTTGGCCCCTCTTCGTCTCTTCTATGCTCCTCTCCACAGTCGCCCTCCACCTCTCTTTCCCTCCACCTCCATGACCTTTCCACCTTAACGACTCCTTAACGCAAACGACGAAATCAGAGCCAGATACATCTCATCCATCTCTCCTCTTGCACAATCGACGAAAACCTCCATAGCTCTCCCACCTCCACAGCCCCTAAGCAAACGACAAAAAGTCCTCTCTCGTTCCTAACAGTTAGTCACAACGAATGCCATCTCCTCCAACTTTGTGAGGTATTTCTCTCTCTCACTCTCTCAAACACGCAGCCACCACTACAAAACACAAACACCCCTGCACCGCCACGCGTATTGAGGCCACTGTGAACTGGGTTTTTTGGGTTCTCTTTGTCGGCTTAAATTTCACTTGGGTTTGTTTTGTATGTGTTGCTGTAAACTGGATTGGTGTTGCTTTAGTGATATTTTGTTTTGAAGAAACAAGTTTGTAGGTTTGATTTGTAGGCGGTGCTGTGAAACTATGTCTGGTATTGAAGTGTTGGAATCACTGCTTGTTAGTATTTCAAATTTTTGTTTTTAGTCATTTTTTAAAGTTTATTTCGTGAGCCGAGCAAATGGATGGGAAAATATATACTGTGAACTTCATTATGTTTTCTGGTTCAAAATGTCTCAAATTGGTGTCAAAATGATTTAGCTTATTGTGTTTTTGTGTTTGCACTTGGGTACAAACACTGAAATGACTTTTATCGACTCAACAGCTATTAGAAGTCAATGGTGTTTCATCGAATCTTAAGAGATTTGCTCGTATGGCCCAAAATGCATCGTGGGGTTATACCACTGAAAACAAGTTAAGTTAAATTTGCATTCTACACTTTCATGGACAAATTGATGCACGTATGTGTACAAACTTATGGGTCATGTCTAAAAGCCCACCCCTACCCATAGATACAACGACCGATTGGGTGTGTCGATATGAACTATGAAGAGACAGAGACGATCATGACATCAATTCGGTTTAGATCATAAGATTCATAACAAGTGCATAGGTGTGGGTATGAACTATGAAGAGACAGAGGACAATTCTAACATCAATTCGGTTTAGATCATAACAAGTGCATAGGTGTGGAATTTAAAATGATTGATTAGAGGTTGTAAGATCTGGACACCTTCAAGGATTCGGTATACTAGAGCGGTGGACTACCCCATTTGAGGCAATGAGGCTGGCCATCACAACCTGACTGGTTAGACCATCTCCATCGTCATAATCTTTACGTTTAGCAATGGTAAAATAGCATAGTTCAGCAGAAAATACTCACGCTAGTAGAGTGCCGTATCTCGTGCTAAGATAGTATAGTACTATTTCGTATTCCCTATTTGGCACAAAAAATAGCATTTATGTTTTATTATTACACTTTTGAAATAGAATAATAAAGGTGGAGTTGGACACCACAGATCAATATGAAGTGCTCTTTCGTTATGCTAAAATAGAATTAAAATGTTACACCAGTAGGGATGCTCTCACTGATTGAATATGAAAAAAATAATTAAAAATGAGAAGTTGAAAATTTCCATTAGTTGTCAGCTTGAACTTACTAGCACAGAAGTTAAGGAAACATTGGTAATAGAGATTCGAGGTCTGATATATTGTGGGAAGATCTAGAACTCTTGGTAACCTTACCTGCAAACGTCTTCACCAAAGCCTTAATCCAATCTCACAATGACTGAATATAATGTTATTAATCATTCATCATTGTGGATCATGTCATTAACACCTATCGATGTTATTAGTGACCTATCGATATATCCAACAAACATGAAATTTAACCATGTTCTCGTGTCTTCCGGTATGACAATTAGATGAATCCAACACTTAAATGCATGTCAGCAATCGACACCTTTATGTGAGTTATCTATCATAGTTTTGAGTTCTGGAATTATTATTGTGCTAGAAAAGAATAGCACGAGGAATATAAGTTTTCATTTTGATTGTGGCGTGCACACATGCAAGTACTACGATTTGGAACAATTTAATGAGAATCTGGTAAGGTAACAAATAAGTCTTTGAATTTGATCTTGCGGTTACAAGTTCTTGGTGTACTCATTGTTTCTAACTTTTGCTTATATTTGTAAAATGTAGCTAAAATTCAAGTGTGAGGAGGGCAGGAACAACTTGCTTTTGGAATTGATCATTTGTGGGAGAACAACTACAGGAATGTTTTTATTCGAAAGGCTCAACAAAAATATTTCGGCACTAGAAGGAAGATTTGATGACAGTTGAGGAGACTAGCAATAGTAGATGTCTCTTTTTGTGGGATGACACTTGTAAAGTGCAAATGCTCTCTTTTTGTGATACGGCTCATGTTAACATTAAACTTGACATGTTATGTAAACAGTAAATGGCTCCTGTAAACTTGATATTGCTTATGTAAATACTAATTGGCCTATGTTGCCTTTTTTGTATAGTTCATGAAGACAAACAATGATAGATGACTCTTGTTTGATCAATGGTGATTCTCTTTGGTATATGCTTTGTGGCGTTGTTATTGGGTATGTCATGAACAGGTTATTTTATGGCGTTGTTCAGTATGTTTGATCAATGTTTTATGGCGTTGTTGGGTATGTCATGAATAGGTTGTACATACCATTCAATTTATGTTCTTACCATATAAACAGGATGTGCTAATTATAATCTGGGCATACACTTGGTTCTCCCAAGCTCCCTTTCAATAGCAGTAGATCTCATTGAACTTTATACAGTTGATCCAGCAGAAGCAGGGGTGGTAGTACTCGCCCTTTCCACAAAAAAAGGGTTCTCTTACTAAAATCATGGGTAAAGTATGAACTGAGAGTATCTACCATTTTCATAGTCATACTTACCACAAATACAGGGTTTTTTTACTAAAATTTGGATATGTTTACCACAAAAAGCATGAACTGAGAGTATCTACCATTTTCATAGTCATACTTACCACAAATATAGGGTTTTCTTACTAAAATTTGGATATGTTTACCACAAAAAGATTGTACATCCATTTTAGTGGAAAATGCATGAACTGGGAGTACCTACCATTTTCATAACCATACTTACCACAAATACAGGGCTTTTTTTACTAAACTTTGGATATGCTTACCACAAATACTGAGAACTTCTGTCTAGATATTTCCTACATTGAGGTTACAATAAACTTCTTAGTTTGTGTACTTTCTGCAGTAAGGTTACAATAAACTTATTAGTTTCGTTGGGCTTTATCAATGCAGTACCTCTCACTTTTGACAAAAAAAAATAATAATAATTCTCAAGAATCACAAATAAATATAGTTTTCAGCCGTAATAAGAAATACCAAAAAAAGTAGTATAAATAGCCATAAGTAATGGTAAGTATAAATAAGGTAATGATCTAAACTTCATCACTTTGCGTGTTAAGATTGGTTTCAACAATAGTCATTTTCCCCTTATTTTATGGTAAGTATTGTTAACCACATGATAACTGTTATCCACGAATATTAGTCCAAGGTAAAAAAAAAAAAAAATCAACTTTTGTGGTATATGTAACCTTATTCTAGGGTAAGTATGATATTAATGACGGATATGTATACATTTATGTATCATCACTAATGTCATAGTATCTACTATATTAAATTTTATTTGGATCTACTTATATTACTTTTATGATAAATTAAATAAAGGTGTTTATATTTAATGAAATTACTTTTAAAATGAATCGTCCCCCAAAATGAGACATTTCAATTTATTGATTCATTAGTGGTTACCCATTCATTTGCCAAGTGATCAATTTTAACCACGAAGACTAGTACTCTTTCATTTGCCAAGTGATCAATGTTAATCACCAAATAACTATTTTTGAAATCAGATAATTGTGTAATTTGAAGGATTGAAATAGATAAGTCAGTGCTTGAGCAATTAAATAAATTAGTCAGCCTACTTTAGCCAATTGTATTAATCTTCACTATTCACTATCAATCAACATCATTGTTAACTACCACATCTGCCAAATACAATCTTAATCAACTCAAATCACCTGATTAATTGGTTGAACTGATAACTAAATCAATCAATTGCAAATGAATCCATCCCCGTTGACTGATTGTTGTCAAGTATATTACTATTAACACTATTAGTTGTTAGATTTTCAAATTATGTTATATTGATCACTATAAACTATATTAATGAAATTGAATAGCCTAATTTCATTAAATACTACCATAAATTCAATTGAGAATTCTACAAAATTATTCAATAGCATGAATATCTTATTTTTTTCATAATATTTAAAAGTAAGTTACTTAAATATATCTATAATAAATGATTATTTAAAAATAAATTAATTAAATACATTTATAATGTAATTTGGAAATTATTTGTCCAATTATTTGTTTTTAGATAATTCTTCTAATTATATTTCATAACAAATTAAAATTTTAAACTAGATTTATAAACAAACACTATTTTTTAGGTTTTTCACTACCTAATTCTTAGCAAAAAGGCAAAATATATTGTGTAGATAGCTTAAAGTGATGTGAATATATAAATTCCTAAAATCTCCAAATTTTTCCGCCAAATAAATCAATTCTCGTTGATTGATCGCTGCCAAGTATATTAGTATCAACACTATTAGTTGTTAGATTTGCAAAATATATCCTATTGATCACTATAATTAATAAATATCTTATTTTTTCCATAATATTTAAAACTAAGTTACTGAAATATATCTATAATAAATGATTATTGAAAAATTAATTAATTAAATACATTTAAAATTTAAACTAGATTTATAAATGAACACAATTTTTTAAACAATTCTTCTAATATATAAATCCATAAAATCTGTAAATTTTCCTGCCAAAAAATCGGGTACTATTTTTTTTTCTTTTTAGCTTTAATGGCAACTTGTTACCTGACCAACCAGTTGTAGTAAGTGTTGCCTGTTTGTATGGTAAGTATTACCTTATACAATGGTAAGTGTTGCCTTAGTGAATGGTATAAATTGCCTATTCTGTGATAAGTAATTCTCTGTTTTTTTTTTTGTCAAAACCACCTCGTTTTTAACGAAACCACCCTATTTTTAGTTTTTGGTTTCAATTCAAGGACTGTGATTTATCCATTTTCAATCCAAGGGCTGTAATTCATTAGGAGTATGATGCTCCCATACCACTTGGGAGCATCACAGAAAAATTGCACCAAAAGGGGCTCTCCTTTATATATTAGAATAGATAATAGAAGAATAGATTTTTCTCGTTTGAGAAGGAATACATGCAAGAATAGATTATGGATTCTAAATATATTACTGCAACAAAGTTAAAAACTACTAACTTTTAAAATGCTTAAATTTTAAAATATAATCAAAATCAAATTTTACACCCTTTTCCAACTCCCAGTAATCCCTATAATTCCATATTCTGTTGATAAGAATTTTTAACAAACACTCAAACTTTTTAAAAGCTAAAATATCAAAATTAGCTCCAAAAATTTTCCATCAATACACATAGTTTAACCGTCACAAATTAAAATGAATCCACTTAAAAACACTTCGGTAAAAATGATTCCAGAATTAGAAATTGTTTCTAGAGTTCTGCCTGCAAAACCTCACACGACAAAGGGTCTCTCCTATGGAAACAGGCATCAAATATATCAGTAGTTCACCCATTAAAAGTCTGACCAGAAACTGCCACGAGAGAAGGCAAGCTCTCTCCTGCCAACCTGGGCAGCCAGGACACAAATCCCACATTTCCTTGCTCTAAGTTCTATTACACCAATAGTTTCTACTGGGGAACTGAAAAGTATCACATTTCTAACCACCCGATCGTCATCAAGCTATTATGAAGTGTCCCAAAACTTCTATACACTTGGGTTACAGTATCTGGAAGATGCATGCTAACCCCACCATAAAATAAAAGGGTTGTGCGACCATCCAGATGTCTGGTTTATGTGTACGGCGACACTGCATCACCGTACATCTCCACATCTGTTTCCTCGGATCTCCCTCTTGTCGTATAGTCTGCCTTGGGATCACCTGAAGATACATTTGTAATTAAGAATACTACTCGCGAAAAATTAGAGAAATTTGGTAGTCATGGAAGAGAATCTATTACTGAATATAACATCAGGGGATGATGGCCGGTTTGGGGATGTACTTCTTGCAACATCTGCAAGAATAAAAAGGATGAAATCCACAATGTATAAGATGTACCATTTAATTAGAATGAGCATGCATAAACAGCATTGAAGTTTAAAATAGTATGCCCAGAGTACATTTCAAACACACCTAAGAAAGCTATTTACTTAATATTCTTGATAAATCACTGTCTTTGCTTTAGACTAGAGACCGGAGCACCACGCGATACGTGTGCAAGTCAAATTTTGACAAAATATGCACAATATCTTCTCGTTTGTAGTTTGATCGAATTTTGACAAAATATATAAAGTTCGACTTGCACACGCATCGCATGCGCCTCGACCTCTAGGTCAATAAAAAACAGGAACATAAAAGATGGACAAAGCATACTACACTTTACATACGAAAAGAAAAGTCACTGCGAAAGGAAAAGGATTGATAAATGCTACTAGAAGCATTGTAACAAAAAATATAGAATCTTCAACTCAACTATAAGGTATACTAAAGTTCTCACCGATTGAGTTATTTGGATCTTCAGGGGCCAATAATCAACCAAGTCTTGAAAGAGATGTCATAATTGATGTTCTACATACCCAAATTCCGGTACCCTTTCGAACTCTATTCCTAATTACCTATAATTCCCTCGAGACACTTTGTTTGAGATGGGGGTATAGATTGTTTATGGATATGGACGAAGATATAATTGACCGAACTAGTTAGTTCGAGACGTGGGGGTATATGGCTCTTGTTTTGAGGTGCTTTTACAACTTTACCCAGCCAGTTAGTTTATTGCATGCTCCGAAGAAAGGGAAAATCCTTTTTTGGGGGGGACAAAAGTGGAAATCACTTTTGTGATATGGCTTAATAGTTACACCAAAAGGGGTTCTCCTTTTATATATTAGAATAGATGATGTTCGTTGACATTATGATTTTTACCATCTCTAAGCAACAGAAAACAAAAGAACTGAATATGCTTCCATGTTCTGATTTCCAAAATCCTTCTCAACCGTCCAACAAATTTGCATGCCTAAAAAAGTCCATAATTACAGGGACTCTTTCCTTTGACGGTTAAATTGGTACTGTCATTCACTGGTGCAAAAATAAACATCCCAAACTCAAGCTCATTAATACAATGCTTTGATCCCACCTGTAAGTGGTAAGCCTCAAGCTCATCCAAAATAGTCTATAACGGCTCATCAAGGGAGCAGTGGTATAAGGTGGCCTGAGAGTGGCGAGCTGGCAATGGGATAGTCTTTTTTATGAAAACAAACATCCCAAACTAGTAACAAAAATCCACATGCTATGGAGCTGCAATACATGCATGTGTACAAATGATAGATATTCCAAGTACTCGAGAAGAACAGAATAACATACCTGGTGAATTACGTAGTGCTTTGACAGCATCAAAGTTCTTGTATGTATAACCCACAAAACTTAAATCTCTTGGAGTTAATAGCATCTACAAAAGTGACGAGGAAAAGATTAGAGGCTTTTCTATATCAAAGAATCATCTAATGCCTGGAATATCTAACTCTGGGTGCTAGCATAAACCATTGAGTTACATTAGAGTAGAAAATAATGAAACAAAATTGGAATATTTGCTAGAAAGGTTGAAGAACGTAGTATACAAGTACATTTGATATAGATATCACTTCATTAACTTGTTTTAAACTGCAAATATGCATAATAGTAGCTGCATTATTGCAATCCAAGCAAAAAAATGAACCGAGCTCAGCAGAATTATTTATGACAGTGCCCAATTTATCCAGTAAGAAAAGTAGAATAGTAGTACGGGGGATACTACAATAACATCAACTTGTGATATATGCCTCTTACAGTTATAAGGATAACTCTGTAATTACTATTGCGGAAATATTGGAGAAGTTCTCCTTGTCCTTTTAATCTTTGTAACAATTTCAGAGATCAATAAAATTTCTTTTTGCCATTCAAAAAAAAAATATTGGAGAAGTTCAACAATATATGGCTCAACACAGCATCAAAAGATACCCGTGAAATGATCTGGGAACTTTTAGGGATAGCCTAATAAAGCATTACTGTTTGGCAGCACTTCTCAAGTAGTACTTAATTTTTATGGATCAATTTTCTGTTTGCTTTAATATTTCACGATCAGTACTTTTTCATTGTTTGCTTAATTGTGAAATATACAAATAAGCCTGCCTGCTAGCTGCTTTCAAGATGATATTGATTTTAAAATTATCTTTCAACCAGGATTTTTTTTTTTTTTTTGTTGTTGACTTAAACGCATTAAAAGAGTGACAAGAGCATGTCACCGAAAGAAAAAGAGAGGTAAAAGAAAGCAAAACGCCAGTCTTTCCCCAGAATGTAAATATCTCCAACAAAATTCACTACAAAAGAAAGGATTTACAAAACCCCTCCTTCCACCAAACGTGAATACAACAGACAAGTCAACTAAAGTCTATGTATAGTAATCTGTAGTACTCCTTCAAAAATACTCCAATTTCTTTCTCCATAAAACCTTCAAGTTACACATAGGTGAGCCACCCTCCAGACCTTCTTTCCATCTTCACATGACACCCATGATCCCAAAATTGATGAAGCCAACTCTCTGGCATATCCGAATGCAACAATATACGATCCACTGACACCTTAAAATCACTTGTACATGCATCACCAATATAAACACCACTTGAACTGGAAGAAACCCCCCTTTTCCCAATTATTTGTACTCAGGATTGCACCAAAGCCGTCATCAGAAGAAATGGCACTATCATTAAACTGCAACAATATACGATCCACTGACACCTTAAAGTCGCTTGTACATGCATCACCAATATAAAACACCACTTGAACTGGAAGAAACCTCCCTTTTCCCAATTATTGGTACTCAGGATTGCACCAAAGCCGTCATTAGAAGAAATGGCACTACCATAACACGGTCCTGGGTAGAACTCAACCCAAAAAGTCCGCTACCAAGGTGAGACTTCCCTCCCATCTCCATTTTGTTCATGATGTTTTTGTATCCATGCAATGTGGGACTTCGCTTCACGCCCTCCGCCACACGCAGAGTGTTCCCTCGGCAGAACCTGCGCATGCAAGCAGGGATACACCCTATCCTCTCTGGTACTATGGCCTCTGCTGCCATGTTACACAGTCTTGGATACCCAAAAGCTAGCAATTGAGGTGAGGCTGCCTTTAGACTTAAATATTGCACAGTATTTTTGTACAATGTGGGACCTCGTTTTTTGCTTCAAACTCTCAATATGCATATTTTGTGCCATAAATGCACTTCGTATTGTAGTGGCCCCTACATTCTCGCTCACTAGTTACCAAAACATCCAAGCCGGGATTCATATCTGCAAGGAATTAGAGCTCGTACCACACTAGTTACTTATCACTTCCAAAACTAGCATATGAATTTTGTGGCCTCTCCATTGATTGCCAACAGTTTTTGAGTTGGTTGCTTCAAGTCAATAATCCTAAATAATATAGAGCTGCCCCAAAAGTGCTTATCAACATCCAATTCGCAATCCCCAAATGCCCTACCAAATGATATTCCAAAATGGAACCTCCATCTATAAGCCACATGTATTATGAAAGACTTAGAGCATGGCTTCCGTTTTATATGTAATAGTTATGAAAAAGTTTTGGATATAAGTATGCCTAACCAAGTCAGCCTCCTATTTCATGAACACTTCCCAAATACTTACCCCATGGGTGCGACAAACCTCTATGCATGTGCAACAACCCTATCAGATCCAAACTTGCACCCACTATGAGCTTCACAAATAGTCCACCTCCATAACCTATATCCGAGCCATTTCCCGACGTAAATCATAATATTTATAACAATATGAAGGTCTTCATAAAAGTATAAATAAAAAACAATTAAACTGGAAAAGGATACTTCAGAGATTTTGCCATGTTATTGTACTTGCATTAAGAACCAGTGAAACAAGATATAATATCTACATTTCCTAAGAGCTAACTGCGGCAATAATTCCAAACATGGAGTTTTCGATACTTCTGCTCCTCAAGTAAACCAAAGCAAAAGGTAGTATCCGTTTCTCACTAGAAAGTACCTCAAAAAAGCAAAACGGGAAAATTCACAAGGTCATATATTCCTTTCTCACACGGAAGATGTTTTCTTCCTCCATCCCAGCAGTTTAACTGTTGGACACCTAGATGACAGAACTAAAAGCCATAGGTACCTAAGCAGCGGGAAAGCGTCATCTGGAAGACAATTGATATTTGTTACTTGTTTCAATCTTCCCCAATTAGAATCACCTACCCTTTATAGTGGAAATGTCTATTGGCTTTGATTAATGTGGTACTACTTATATTATGCAAGTATTAGTTAGGCGCTCCTTTACATGTATGAACAAAAAGATGATGATTTCTGAGGTCTTATTCCTCATCCCATGAGTGCACGAATAGAAATATATTAGCCAAAGTTGTCAATACCGTACCGGCCAACGTACCGTTTTCACTACTGGAATGGTACGTACCGGTACCGGGTTATATCCCGGTACCATTCCGGATTTACCGCAATTAATATTTTATATATATTTAATATATATCTACCATATTTTAAGTATAAACATAAATAAAATGTAAAAAAAAAAAAAAGGTAATTTTGTACCAGCCGGAACACCGGAAAATGTCCGGAACAGACCGGTATTGTCCGGTACACCCGGTATTGGCCGGAACAGGCCGGTATTTCAACCGAAACAGAACATGACTCTTTGCATTCCGTTTACGCACCGGTACGGTACGTACCGGCCGGTACGGAATGGATTTGACAACTTTGATATTAGCATTCCCAGTTACATACCTTACGTGAGGGTCCCGAGCCAATTCTTGGTGGTATATAAGTATCCAACTGATAACAAACCCAGAGAACTAAGTCAGTCAGTAGCGCAAAATAAAAATGCAGAGAAGAATCTAAGAATTGAAATAGCAAAAAGAAACACAAACATCAATGTCTCTCCATCAATTGAAGGAGTGTAGTAATACATTCTCTGAGATACTAAATAGTAATAGTAGATAACTGCCAAAGGTGACAAGGATATGACAAATACGAGTAGCTCCCATTGACATTGAACTGTGATATTACATCATTGAAATGCAGCAAGCTCTAGTCTGTGCACACTTGGTTTGTGCTTTATATTAACCTCTCACATCAAACATAACTTACTTTTGAAACTCAGCTATGGTTTGTAGATTGGATCCTTAATCAACTAAGGCATTTAAGTATTTTCGCACATAAATTTCCAAGTACTTCATATAATGCACTATTACTAAAATCATACGCTCAGCAAAAACAAAATATAAAAACATAAAATTTATGATCTATCAACATTAGTCATATCCTTTTTTTCGTATTGGCATACCCCTATCATACCACTATGTTTTCTTGTACCTGTATAACTGCTTCATAGAGAGTTTAATGAATTGAAAGTCAGCTACAGGGTCGGAGGCTAGAATAGTGAACAAAATGGTTAAGATTTGATACTGTTCTGGGTCAAAAAAAATTTGCGAGGGTGTATTGTTTGATGAGAAAATCTAGGCTTTCTGGATAACAAGGGGATCATAGGGCTAACGTATCAAGGTTAGGATATGGATTAAGGTAAGGGTTTTCTGGATATTGTTAATCTGATGCCCCATGTCGGGTGAGAGAGAAACTTGGGAAGAACAAAGCTATATGCGAGCAACGTGGACGTACGTTGGGTACGCATGCTTCGGGTATGGTGGGTAAAGCCAAACAATATTATACCGAGCAGACCAGTGCAAAAATTTGTGCTATCATAGCCAACTCTGGTCCCCCGGATTGAAAAATTGTTGGGTCCACTCGGCCCACTCCAATTATATGCTACTTTGTGATCGCTTATGACCTGCTATGCCAGAATGCTAACCACAGAACAGAGCCGGGCAAGGTGATAGAGACGTCAAGCATTTAAGAGGGTACATTTTGTGATGACACATCCCACTTTGGCAGGGAAGGAGAATGTCTAATGCCATGTAAGTCAATGCTTTGGACCTTCCTAGTATAAGCCTTCTTTCATGGAAACTTGGGTGAATAAAGCCCTGCGTTGGACACATGGGGCAAAGCAAACAATACTAGACTGGGCAGGGCAGGGCCAGGTTTTTGTAGTTAAAGTGGCAAATAAAGGTTAATTATGGATGTTACTTTTGCAGAGGTTCGTTGGGATATAAGAAAATAGAACTTAAACAAATCTTGGAAAAGTGTTGGGACATCAAAATCTCACAAAAAATTTCTGATCACCGAGAAATTTAATGGATCCTCAACCTTTAAGAGTTAGCAAAATCCACATTAATTACTCAAGCATTGCACAACTGTCTCTAAAAGGCTAGCTTATGTAGAAGCATAGGACCCTCCAGCAGACTTGGATTTCGGATAACTAACATTATAGCAGTGTTCTAAATGGCGGCCTTGGCGGCCGCCTAGGCACTTGGAGGTACCCCGCCGCCACGCCAATACCCCTTGGCGTTTGATTTGGCGCCCAGGAAGGTTTGGCGGCGTTTGGCGGCCGCCTAGGCGGCCTTGGCGGGCCTTGGCGGGGGCCTTGGCGTGTTTGGAGGCCTTAGCCGGCCTTAAATGTATAGAATAAAACTAAAAGGGCTTCTTATGTAATTTGACAAAATCACACACACACACACACACATATATATATATATATACACACAATTACATAATTACAATTTCATCCCACACAAACACTCCAGTCGATCAAAGCCCTAACTAGTCCGATTCTCCAGGCGACTCGATCATCGATCTTCCATCGTCCATCATCGGCGTTGGTCGGTGGTCGCCGACTCGCCGGTATGTGTGTGTGTGTGTGTGTCTCTCTCTCTCTCTCTCTCTCTCTCTCTCTCTCTCTCTCTCGATCGTCCTGTTTCTCTCTCTCGTCTGGTTTTTTTTTTCAATCGTTCAGGACCAGATACCACGTCGCCACGACCTTGTTTCTCTCTCTCGTCTGTGTTTTTTTTTGGTTACCCAAGAACAGATGGGAATACCTCCTGTTCCAATCGTAAAGAACAGATGGGTCCAGCTAGTAAATATTCCGAACATTTATCTTGTTACCCACGAATATTTTGGGTTTTTCTACAAATTTCTCAACTTGCCCAGTTGATTCTATTTCTTCTATGACTGTTGTTGACTATTGAGTGTTGATTGCCAACTGTTGTTGACTGTTGCCCAGTTTAGGTATTTCTTTTGTTCTGTTGAGTCATTTACCGTTGTTGAACCTTGTTCGGTAAGCTAAAGCTTAGCAAAATCAGCTGCTGAAGGTCGAAACCCTTTTTTTTGGGATTATTCATTATTGTTAGAAGGATTTCTTTGCCAATTTATGGTGGATTTGCTGTTAATATTGCAAGTAACTGCAAGTGCGGACCATTTATTTGCTTGCTGAAGGTAGACATTGATTTGCTTGCTGTTAATATTGCTGTTATTTATGTGTAGGCCTATTGTAAATGTCTCAACCAATGTCTCAATCTCAAAATGTATCTTCAACGGCCTCTAATACCGCCTCCGATAATTCAACAGCCCTTAAAAGAGCATCAAATGATATGGGATGGGAGTATGGAATACTAGTGGATCCTACGAATTTGGATAAAATACAATGCAAATTGTGTGGTAAAATTATGAGTTCAGGGATTAGTAGGCTAAAAAAACACATAGCTCAAATTAAGGGGTCTGTTTCCTCTTGTCCTAATGCAAGTAAGGAAGATATAGCCAAGTGTAAAGCGGCAGTTGAAGAAGGAAGTAAGAAGAAAAAAGACAAGCTTCAAGCGGCCAAGGAGATTAGGGAGGAAGTGACTATCATGGAAGAAGAAGATGGTGATGAGGAAGTTGAAATTGTAGGGACAAGAAAGAGGCCCCATACTCTAGGTCCCATGGACAAACATGTATCGGATATCAATCCCGGGAAGAAGATGATGGGACAACAAACCATAAGTGGTACACTTTTGAAGGCTAGAAGTGAGAAAGTGGATAGTTTTTTGGCTCGATGGGTGTATGAAGCCAGTATCCCATTTCATGCTATTGACAATAATAGCTTCGCACAATTTTGTGAAGCGGTTGGTCAATTTGGCGTGGGCTACCAACCTCCAAGCCAATAAAAATTAAGGGAGCCATTGTTGAAGGCGGAAGTGGAGAGAACCAAAAAATGTCTCAAGAAGCAAGAAGAAGAGTGGGCTTCAACGGGTTGTTCTATTATGACTGATGCTTGGAGCGATCGAAAGAGGAGAAACATCATGAATTTGTGTGTCAATTGCAAGGAAGGGACTACTTTTCTTTCTTCTAAGGAAACTTCGGATGAGTCGCACACGGGGGAATACATCTTCAACTATGTTGACAAGTGTATTGAAGAGGTTGGGCCAAAAAATGTAGTTCAAGTGGTGACGGACAATGCATCAAATAACCTGGCCGCGGCGGAGTCGTTAAAGGTCAAGAGGCCAAACATCTTTTGGAGCTCATGTGCCACGCACACCATAAACCTTATGCTTGAAGGAATTGGTAAGCTAACAAAATTCAAAGGAGTTATAGAGAAGGCAAAGGCCTTTACTATATTTATTTATGCTCACCATACAACTTTGGCATTGATGAGAAAAGCTACCAAAAAGAGAGATATAGTGAGGCCGGGTGTGACTAGATTTGCAGCATCTTTCTTGACTTTGCAAAGTCTGGCAGAGAAGAAAGAAGCCTTGAAGGTAATGGTTACTAGCAATGAATGGGGGCAAAGTAAATGGGGTCCTAGTAGCACAAAAGGGAAAATACCATATGCTACCGTGCTTAGTATATCATTTTGGAATGGTGTAAGTCTATGTTTGAAAGTGTTTGCTCCGCTAGTGAAAGTGCTTCGACTTGTTGATGGGGACCGTCCCTCAATGGGCTTTGTGTATGGAGAACTACAAAAGGCGAAACAAGAGATCATAGAGGTATGCAAATCTAAAGAGGCTCTATACAAGCCGATATTAGATATCATTGATAAAAAATCTCAAGGTCGGCTAGATAGTCCATTACATTTGACGGCTTATTTGTTGAATCCTTTTTACTTCTATAAGGATCAAACCATTCAAAATGATTCAAGCATCATGGAGGCGGTTGTTGAATGTGTTGAAAGATTCTATCCGGAAGATGTGGATGCCCAAGATTATGTCATCAATAAAGAGTTGTTGATGTACAAGAATAAAGTGGGTATGTTTGGAAAAATTGTGGCCGTGAAGCGATGCGAAGCAAACAATGACAATTATGATCCAGGTAAATTATGGCTTTTTTAGTTCTTCATTTATTTTACAATTACTGGTAATGTTAGTAGTAAGTTAGCAACTTAGTGCAAATAGAATTTTAAGTTGTGTCTTTTTTTTTCCCATGACTAGTTGGTTGGTGGTCTAATTATGGCAACTCTACACCCAAATTGCAAAGAATGGCTATGAGAATTCTTGCTTTGACTTCAAGTTCATCCGGGTGTGAGAGAAACTGGAGCACCTTTGAGGGGGTAAGTCCATATACTCTTCTCTTCGTCTCTCGCTCTTATAGTAATTGCTACTGCTTGAAATTATTATTAAAGGAGAAATGGCATGGATTTTTTTATGTATAGATACATACAAAGAAAAGGAATAGACTAGATGCAACAAGGATGAGCAATCTAGTGTACGTCCAATTCAATACCAAACTCATCAACAAGAAAGCAAGGAAGAAAGAGACAGATGTCCTACTTGCTAGCGAAGCAACTCATGCACAAGGATGGATTGTTGAAGGTGGTGATGATGATGAAGTTGAGCCGGGTTCGGGACTTACATATGAGTTGCTTGCCACCACTATGGGAGTGGATGAAGTCTTTATGCCAAGAAGTGGTAGAAATGTTGGGGTACGTGAGCCGCGAGAGCTACATGAAGAAGATTTTGTATCGGAAGAGGACTCCGAAGAGGAAAATGAGGAGATTGACTTTGAGTCCAATGAAGATCAAGTTTTGGAGGGGTATGGAGGAGAAGAGATAGAGGAAGGAAATGAACTTTGAACTTGGCATTAGGGATCTCCGATCTCGTTTATTTCTACTTATTTGTTAGTTGCTACAAAATTTCATTTGAGTTTGTACTTTGAAGTTTGAATATTAAACTTTGCATTATGGTTATGTAGAATTTTGAACTTGCATTATGGATACATGGAATATAGTTTGATTGAATAATGGATTTTTTTTTTTTTTTAAAACACCGAATTGCTTGGCGCTGCCTAGGCGGCTTGGCGATTGGAGGTGCGTCTCCGCCCTACTAGTGCCGAGCGCCATTTAGAACATTGCATTATAGCAAATAAATAGTGAGAGAAACACTATAATCAATAAGAGAAGGGGTGAGTTTGGGATTACTTCATCAAACTTCATAAAGTTCTGGGTGTCTAATTCCCCATTAACTTCTGGTTTAAATGCTGCCTCCATTTCGTATAGTTGATCCCACACAATATCCTTGAACCAAGGATGCGCCTGACGTATCAAAACATAAGAAAAAATAAAAACCAAGAATAAGCCTAAAAGAAAGGACTTCTATCCAAAGTAAATGCAAATTAAACCAAAAGAAACATAAATAGGTACCAAATTAAGGTATGGCAAAGCATACCTTGATCTGGTTTGCTCCTCCAGTACCAAGTCTGTGCTCAACATCACATAGCAACCGACAGATGAGATCCTTTGCCTCAGGTGTCAACTTTGCATCTTCTGGAAATTTTACATGGTTTCTCCAGTGAACAATCTGTCAATTTATTCGTAGACAAGGTGTCAAGATATGTTTCTCCTATCCTTACTACAAATCAAACTGACAATGAAATTTAAGATGCACACGCAGCTAATAACAGACTAATAGAAAGAGGCTACAATTTCACAGCATTCATCACGGTCATATAAATCCCAGAAAACCCAACCATTGCTAATGGGGAAGACTTCTATTCCATCCATGGAAATGCAATTCAAGAGTGCTACCTAAGTCAACCCACAAATTAAGTCAAACTGCATGCGCATAACATTTTCCATCATTACAGACACTGTTTAGCAAGATAACATGAAATTGTTGACAACCATCGAAGCTTTATTTGAGTTCGTTACTTTTGTCATTCATCTCCCAATTTGGCAAAAAACACCCCGGTTGATATTCAAGATTACAGTTCGTAGCCCTAAAAACCCCATCTTCCATGCTTTGACCATTACCCTCCCGTCTTTCATGCTTTGACCATTACCCTTTTATTAACCCATATGAACCCCAAAATTGCCACCTTGTCCTACATCACTCCTCACTATTTACTTGTGACTCTCAGAAAATTATCTGGAATTTAACCTTATTACAAGAAAATCTAGCAATTAGATCAAATAGAAAACAAACATATACGAATCAAGCATGTATCTAGCTCAATAATGAATAAACAACAACATAGGACTACATACAGCACAATCCATTCTCCACCCACGATAAACTATGGAAGTGAATGTCACATCCTTCACTGATGATAAAAACTACAAAACTAAACCAGACCAACGAGCAGAGACTATTACCTTCCGACAAGTTGTTATAGGGTCATCAGAGTAAAATGGGGGGTAGCCAACGAGCATCTCATACATGATTGCACCTAAGGACCACCTGCAAAATATAAAATCAAGAAGAATTTACGTGATGCAAACAATGTGTAACATTTCTTTTGAGGGCAAAATCCACTTTACTCTCTTGTAGAGGACTTCGAGCACTCCAACCCATGTTGCTTGGAAAAGGCATTTTGTTTGCATGTGTTTTTTTACCATTGTGCACTTTACCTTGAGTGTTGGCATGGATAAAACTTTTCAAGTCAAAGTCAAACTACAAAAGACAGTAATCCAATTGCCTTCATCTTCTCTTAACCTACTCCGCCATCAAATAACCCAAAACCCATATACACTTCACAATCTAGAGACACAGAAACACCGCCAAGTTCCCCTTCAGTACACACACTGATTTAATCTCAATCGCCTCATGAACCACTAGCACAAAACCTGATTCAACGTCTTGAAGCATAGTCCTTTAGCTCCATGATCCAGGGAACAACCCCGTTGCAGAGTTTGAACATGGCTTTGGTTGTAGAGCATGGCGGATTTAGGTGTTGGCTCGGGTTGTTCTTTGAAGGAGTAATTAATAACAAAAGAAGTAAAGATGAAACCAAACAAAAAGAACTAACCAGTCACACTCCATTCCATATCCCTTCTTCAGTAGTACCTCCGGGGCAATATAGTCTGGTGTGCCCACTGTTGAAAATGCCTCCAAAACCAAACGAAAGAACCAGAAAGTTGGTGGAGTGAACAAAAGAACATAAAGAATTAAGGGATTGACAACTTAAAGTAGCTCAGGACATATATCAAGTAAATGCATATAGGACCACTATCTAGTGCATGAAAGAACATGTAGAATACTAGCTTCTACACGTGGGGGTTCTTTGAAAATTTCTAACTCCTGGTGCTGAGTTTTTTGTTTCATTGCAAAAAGGGATTGAAAAAATTAGTCAAACTTGGTGCAGTACAAAAGTTCTACGTGGATTGATTTTAAATTTTAGGAAAATGTCATCTCTGCCTCGCTCAAGGTCAGCACCTCTGAAACAAATGGAGGACTTCATTCAGTGACCCTGCGATCACCCTCCGAATGATCAGAATAAGGTAAAGCTTGAAGATCAATGTCTCAGCCCTCAAGTCGGGTGAGGGCCGGCCATTCTTTCAACCAGACCCCCCTAAAAACCGAGGGGTTTCTTCAAGGTGGCCCACCCCAGTATTCATTTGCAAATTCTGTATTAAAATTAAGACTGCTCAACCTCAGCAGCTAATTTCCGTGTCGTCACCCCTATCTGTGTCGTACCTTCGACTCTATCTATTCATTTGATTTGCTTTATAAAACCCTATTTTTCCAAGAATTAACATGGACTTCTTGTAGTCCAGAGGGCCTTCTAAAATAGGGACAAAAGAAGAACCTATTAGCAGGTTTACAGATATACAACATAATTAACTTTGAGAAACATATTAGATATAAGAAAACCCTGAATAATAAAAACTTTAAGGACGTAAAAAGCACAAGATTAGATATAAGAAAGATAAAGGTAATCCGAAATAAAGATATTAAATCCACAAAATCATAGAGATGGGAGAATGAATCCCTAGTTAGAGATCTCTTAGATCTCAAATTCAAAGAGACTTGGTAATTATAGTAGTATAGCTCTAAAAGTAAAACCCAATAGAACTACAGCACGAAGGTTCAATGACAGGGAGACATATGAAGTCATCTTGTTTCAAGTGCAATGTCATAATAGTTAGACAGTCAAGTTTCTTCTTTTCCTACAACCAGACAACAATACAAATATTGTGAAGGAATTAATTAGCATGCCTACAGATATGATCTCAAACCTAGCTCCGTACTTCATAAAAGATCAGCTACAATAATACTGCAATTTCTATAATGGCATACCAGTGTCCTCCTGTTCATCTGCCAATGTTGAAGCTGTTCACGAGGACTTCTCCAATGACTTCCATTATCCGCATCAGGAATACATGAATCAATGTCCATAGGTTCCCTCAAATTTTCATCATCCATGGGTTCATTTTCTTTGAGAGTCGATAAAGTTCTACAATCGAGTGGCTTGCAAAGACCAAAATCTGAGAGTTTCATGTGACCATTAATGTCCAGGAGAAGGTTATCAGGTTTAATATCTCTGGAAAAAAAAATGAACAAAGGTCAACAATTGTCCACATACTCACAGCAGACAACAGAATAAACTGATGTCACCAGAAGATTAAAACTTCTGGCACACTGTTAACACGTCAGCAGGTACTGCAAACACCAACCTGTGAATGTAGTTGTGTCTGTGAATGGACTCTATAGCCAGGACACTTTGAGCAATATAAAACTTGGCAACATTTTCAGTTAATGTGTCTTCTCTCATCAGCAGGGTCATTATGTCACCACCAGGCAGATATTCCATAACTAGATACAAGTACTCTGCATCTTGGAATGAGTAGTACAGTTTTACTATGCAGTGACTGGCCACTTCCGCCAGCAAGTTGCGCTCAGCTCTGACATGTTCCACCTACAGGGGGGAAAGTGAGTACTGAATAAAAGCAGCAAAGTCACAAACAATGCAAATTGTGAAAGAGATAATACTTAGAATCACTTAATGGACACAGCATATAAGGGAGTCAAGAACCCTTTAAGTTCCTCATACAAAGAATACATATACATTGCATGTGTAGGACTGAATTCCAATGGCATCGTGAGCATATATAGAAGCAACCAAACAGCTTATCCCTACACCTATAAGTTCCTTTCATATTACTCCCTTAGTCCCGGTAAAAGAAACAAGTAAATAAATTTTAGCCGTCTGAATTAAGTAATCAAAGTGCCATCAGTAATCAAAAAATTCAGTTACATCATAAGTTCAAAGGAGACTTAGAGAAGACAACAATACATATCAACACCCGAAAATTTAGAAGCAGCAATTATAGCGAACTGCAATGAGAAAGGGGGAGAGAATTTTACACCGCCTCAATAGAGCACATATGTCACCAACTGCCACCATGGATTTACAGGTCCTATACTTATATCTTTAAGAGTTGGATGGAGAAATCCAAAGAAAATTGCAGCTAAGTCCTGAGAGCATACCACTATACCAGGTTGATTTATTGCAGGAATGGTGCCCCCACAAAAACAACAAAAAGTCTCTTTACACACATTTTTAGGAACAGATCATACCATTTTGTTGGACCGACTTTGGATCCCACAAAGATAATCCGAACCGCTCAATTTTCTTAAAACATCTTTTGATGGGTTCCTATAAAAAAATCAACTCAGTGGGATATCAGCAAGAGCTTTTTCCGAATTTCCAGGGCAAAACTGGTTTGTAGGTTTTGCCATACGAATTTTTAAAATGCCCTTACCAATTTTTGATTGAGCTAATTTTTTACAGGAACTCATAAAAAGTTATTTTTAAAAAAAATGAACGGTTTGGATCATCTTTGCGGGACCCAAGGTGGGCCCAGAAAAATGGTATGTGCATGATCTGTCCTTACTTTGCTGTGCACATAGCACTTCTGCAAAAACAATATGACAAGCTATCATAGAAAGTAACTAAGTTTTTCAATCTGAATGCAAACCATCATCGGTTAAGGGCTGGAGTGCATGCTAGCAGATCACAGACCACAGAATAGTCACATACAAGCATAAAGGTAACGTGCAAGTCTTAAACCAAAGAAATAAGCTAGAAAGTAACACCTAATAAACCTGCTTAACTCATTGGTACACTTTAAATGTGAGAAACGTATCGTATCTCATGTCACCTGTCCTCTGCTGAGCATTTCAGATTTCTTCAGCTTCTTCATTGCATATATATGGCCAGATTTTTTTTCCCGACACAACCGAACCTGTAGGATAAAGGAAATTATATGGAATAGATAGTAGTAACAATACCTGGACAAGGCCTTACATCTTAGAAGCAAGAGAGAATAGAAAGCTTTATGGACCTGTTGTCCCTGCAGTGAGGATGAAGCGCTGCAAATTGCAGCCCCCAAAACAACGTCGTTTTGGGGTGTACAGGGAATAATCACGTGAATCTCTCTCTCTTCCTCTCCCTTTGACCTCTCTATCTTCTTCTGTCTTCGTTCTTCTTCTTTATTCGTTTTCTGATCTTAATGCCCCTCCCCCAACCCCACGCAAAACTTCCATCCCCATGCTCCCTCTCTCCGTTCCTCCCTTGGTGCTTCGATCTCTCCTAACACCTCTTTACAAACAAATTCCATTGATACCTTTTTTTCAGTTGACTATTTAACAACTTGTTCAATTCTAATTTCTACCTCTAAATCCACCGCTATGCCTGGGTTTGTCCAAACTTCGGGGCCAAATGGGATTACACCACCAAAATCAAAAGCTGCTCTTCAAAAATAGTGAGAGGGATTTGAAAGTTTTTTGGGGAATTTTGGGATAAGAGGACCAACAGAGGATTGTGTTGATTGAGGACCCAAATAACCAGGAGAGGAGGACCCAAATACTTACAGTTCAATGGAGAGAGAGAGAGAGAGAGAGAGAGAACCAATTATTTCCTGCATGCAGCGTTAAGCTGCTCTTATGGTGAAGAGAAGAAAACGAATTAAGAACAAGACAGAGGCGTCAGAAGGAGAAAGAGAAGAGATTCACGTGATATTCTCAGTACACCCCAAAACGTCGTTTTGGGGGGCTGCAATTTGCAGCTCTTATCCCTCACTGCAGGGACACCGGGTCCAAGCTTTATTAGACGGGCGGTTTCGAAAAACTTTTCCAAGCATGTGTAGACTTCCGAGAGGTAGTTCCCACAGAAGTCAGGGAGATTTATCTTTTAGTAGAATTCCTTACACAATAAATCTTTTAGTAGAATTTCTGATTGGCTTGGTTATAGCAAACCGAGCATCGAGCATATGCTAAACAAAACACGAGAGAACCAAACCAAGCCAATCAGAAATGGTCAGTCTCAATTTGATTGTCAGGTTTTCTTGGTTCCAAAGGAAAAACACTTCTACAATTGTCTTCGCTTCCGTAGGAAATTTGGCCAACATCCCATTCCCACGGTTTGATATGCAATAAGAAAGTAACATTTCTAAACCAGCGAACCCTATACCAGAATTCAAAGATGTATCTTTTTTCAGTTTGTAGGTTAAACCAGTACATATCCTTTGGAAATGTAGCCTTTTGAAATATGGGCTACAAAATTGCATAACAAGCATCCCATGCACATCACCTCACCTCACCAAACGCGCCTCTTCCAATGATGGTCAGAAGCTCAAAATCCTCAACACATATCTTGTGCCTTTTAAGCCTCATAAACTCGGTCTCTTTCCGCTCTAAATCCTTGATCAGATTTAACTGTTCCTCCTTGGGCACATCTGAAGAAGCCAACTTCCTCTCTAACACCCATCGCCTGCAATCAAAGCAAAATATGATACTCACATTTCAAAATTCCAAATCTGCACCTTAAGCGCCTAAATAAATTTCCACTTTAGTACATAAATCGTGAACATAGATTGTAGGATAGATTGTAGGAAGGCATAATCTCAACAACTCATGAGAATCATGACAGAAACTAGAAGAAGTATCAGAGTAATAGCAAGAAGATGTGCACAAGCTATGAGTGCAATAAAAATTCCACTAAATCACACCTCTATTCATTTGCAATACAAGTTGAAGTTGAGAGTGGATGACAAAAGGTTAAAGATACACAAATTAAAGCACTTACTGAAAGAAAAACAAAGAAAACTGTAAGTGTCGTGCATGAAGTATCTTAATCAAAGTACACTCATTGTGCCTTCTTAGGTTTATTTAGTTTACATTACTTCATGATTACATCTATTCAAGTTTTGTGTTTTATAAGAGCCCTAAGAAGCACAAACAGATACAGACAAGAAACATACCAATTATAAAAGATGAGGACACACACCCCACGGCCGACATAGCAAAAAGAAATTACTTGTGTGTGCGCGCGCGCGCGTGTGTATGTATATATATATATGTATATATATACACACACACGTACATTTCACAAACCAAAACGAACGAAAAGAAACCAAACTGAGCCTTTAAGTCCTGGTCCATTGGTTTCTGCCACATAAATCCGCTTTCTCCATTGAGCAATGTTGAGGGCATCGTGTTCCCTGATATCCAATGACCTAGATCCTTCAGAACTAATGCTTCAGTCAATTTCAGTCCACCCCTCCCATTAGTGTTGCCATCTACCTTAATCCTATCACGCCACTTAACTACCGCATCCACGGATCTATGATAGACATGTCCAAACTACCTTAACTATTTTCTCTTATTTTATCTTCTATCGAAGCTACCCCTACTATTTCATGAAGATTTTTGTTTCTAATTCTACCTCGCAAAGTCTTACCACACATATCCATTTCAACATTCCCATTTCAGCCAAACTCATTTTACTCGCATTTTATTTCTCAGTACCCAACACTTTGTCTACTAGCCTTATAGCAGAACAATAGAATTTTTCCTTCAACTTTGTGGGTACCCTGTGGTCATAACAACACTCTCAAAGCAGTCAACCACTTGATTCATCCAACATACACAATGTGTTACATCATCCACAATCTTTTCATCCATACTAATAATTAGGCCAAGATACTTAAACTGCTCGTTTCTTAGCAATCTTGAACTTGTGGGACATTCTATCAATACTAGCACTTTGACTACCACTAAACAAACATTCCATGTACTCCGTTTTACTCTTACTGATCCTAAATACTTTTGACTCCAATGGTCCTCTTCAAGTCATCCGCTAAGCAACATACACCATGGGATAGTACTGTTACCCAGTCTAGGGAAGAACTCAACCTCAAAAGCTAGTTGTTAAAGTGAGGGTGCCCTCACGTTTATATATTTCATATTACTTTGGTACCCAGGCGATGTGGGACCTCGCTTCACAAGTACCCTGAATATTTATAGTCAAATTCATCAAATAACTAAGGCATAGAGGTAAGGACTAAGAGCGGACAAGTAAAGATCTAATAGCAATGTCAACACCTTCATCCATGTCATTAACCACATCAATATACCCTTTTCTAAAAACCTTCTCCCCAAGACCCACCTATAATATCTGTAGGCAACTTATCAGGCTTTTTCTAAGTCTATAAAACCACGTGATGGTCTTTCTTTTTCTCTTTATACTTCTCCTTAACAAGTAGATTGATTCAATAGTTACTCTACCTGGCATAAACCCAAATTGATTAACTGATTCTCAAGATACCATGGTCATCATTCTTAAGCGATGATCAATAACTCTTTTCTAGATTTGTTGTATGGCTCATACAATTTAGTACCTCTATAATCATTGTAACTCTTCACCCAAACAAGTCCCAACAAACACACGCTACTTTGTAACTATCCACATAAACCAATAAAATTCAAAAAGTTACTATCCTTAATTGACTTTAAACAACCAATATTAAATGGAAACCATTGGATTGATGTCTCATTCACTCCTTAACTATTTTGAACATGTCAAATATACTTTCAGAAACCATTTTTCCGGGAAAATCCCCATGTGAATGAAATTATATGGATTAACGATACAAAAAACAATGCCTGGGGCAAAGGGACTATAAATCTAGAAATGAAAATTCCTTACAAAAGACAAGTAGCTTTGCCTTGAAATTTCCCTAGTGTAAGACTATCGGATTTCTTCGCCAATCAAAGCAAGTGATGTCTTGTCTTGAACTGCTCAGCTATGTGCTAACCAAGACAATAAAATTCACACATAATCTCATTTTGGAACCATACACTACCTGGCTTTTAGAGTTTTGAGGAATTCCGCTTCAAAATTCACATTGCAATGACCTAATTCATGATCACATACACGGGCGGAGACACTAAGGTACAATTTGGGTCAATTGACCTACTCACTTTGATTTTTCAAAAGAACATTTGATAGGTTGCAACCAAATTTTTCTTTTTTAGACACTGCAAAAAAACTCTAAATTGCCCCCACTTGCTTCAAATGCATAGAAATTTCAAGCATTCTCTTCTTTTTGACAGTTGATAGCGCTACGAATGAGGCTATCATGCATTGTTTGACAAATGTAATAAGTCTTTCAGACCAATTATAAGGCAAAATTAGATTATTATTGTATATCTATAGTATAATTAACCTCTCAAATTTAGTTTTTTTTTTTTGAATAGTACATAGAAAAATACATTGCATATGAAACCCCACTAACCAAAACTCCTGACTCCGCCTCTGCTCACATTGGTGATTTCTTATTAAAGTGTCATCATATACCTTACTTAAATTTCAAGATATAAAAATCACTATAAGCATGGCTTATCCTATACAAACTACATACATCATTGTGGTATCATGGAATAGGTAGGGGAGTTAATCTCGTGTAATTCTCGTGAGTCAAAAATCTATACAATATAACGTCAGCTATAGCTCATTGAGCTTTGATCAGACTTTATAATGCCTCTGTTTGGTCCAGGAGTAAAAGAAAATGGAAGAATCAACAAGTTCCCTGTTGCTCTAAGTACAGAAAATGGGGAACCCTGCAATTAACAATATTCCCAAGAACTACACAAAACCAAAGATTCATAATGTCAATTGATTTCCAAATTGTGAGGAGCAAAACAAGCCTTCAGAAATTCGAGTCTCGAGTCCCCCCTGATTTGATTAAAAAAATTGAATAAAACTCAATCCCGTATGAATTTGAGTCAATAACTGAACTAAATTTAGTGGGTTTTATCGGATGTCCCCGAAGGTTGGTTGTTCTCCTTTGTGAGCCCCCTGCAACCCACAATGGGTTGTCTAGCAATCACAACAATAACCGAAAGAATCAAAGTTTAGTGGGTTTTACTCAGAATTCGGTTCTGAGTCAACTAAAAGAGTAAGGCCTGGACATGCTCTTAACATTTTCTCATCAAAACAAACGCAGCATAGAAGGAAAAATCAATGATATAAACTAGATCTTGTCCAAGGAATTCCATCTACTGTTTGCTTTGAGTTTAAACACACCGTACCTCTCTTTTCGCTCTTGGATGTTCTTCATCTGAGCTCTGTAGTGATTCTCTATGTATTGCTTGGCCGCCGCCACCCGCTCCATCGTCAAGCTCGAACCCAGCACCTCCTCCTCCTCCCCCTTCTCTTCTTCCTCCATCCTCTCTCTAGAACTCCTTTTCACTCTCTCTCTCTCTCTCTCTCTAGATATATATATATATATATATATGTGTGTGTGTGTACGTCTGTATCAGTAGCAGCTGCTACTTATAGTATTTATTGCGACAACGAGGATATGAAATGAAAACCTCATAAATCCCCTCTGGCCCTGTTGCTTCGCCTCATCAGCTCCAGCGCAAGTACCACGACCGAGCTCCCGTCCACTTCTTTTATGAGAAATTATTGAGTGCCTCTGTATCACCGCTACGTGATGTTCTAGATTTTTTTCTACCACACATTATAATAAGAACCGTTCTACATACACAGCAATTTGTGTACAGATTTTATTATGGGGCCCACCATGGGTCCCATACAAATCATCCAAGCCGTTCATTAAATGTAAAACATTTTTTGAAAGGCCCCCGTAAAAAATGAGGCTCAATCCAATACCTATAGGTGCTTCATCCAACTATCTAACTTTTCATTCAGATTTTCGGATAATGAAAAGTTATGTGGTTGGATCGAATACTTATAGGTATCGGATTGAACTTATTTATTACGGGGACCCTTAAAAAAATGTTTTACATTTAATGAACGGCTCGAATAATTTGTGTGGAACCCGTGATGGGCCCCATAACAAAATCTGTGCACAGACTGTGCATAGATCTGCTGTATGGGTAGACTTTCTGTTATAATAAAGTCTATGCGCTTTTTGTTGGGCCCTACCATAATATTTGATAGTAAAGAGGCCTGGGTGCCCCCGGGCATAGGATATTTTTCCTTCTTTATCCTCCATTTTGGTTCGGTTTTGCCATGTAACGATATTCGAAATTGCTCTGCATCCAGAATAATGATCGAAATTGTTTATTGTTTAGATCTCGTATGGAATAAGAGCATCTACAGTAGAATAAGCAAAACAAAAAATTGCTTAAATTAGCAATATTTGTTCAAAAAAGTGCTCACATTGGAATAACCAAATTTAATACTCCCTCCGTTCCAAATTGAGAGTCCCTCTTGGGGATTCTAACTTTTTTAGGGGACAGTAATGATTACACCTATATTACCTATTATTTCCACCATTACCCCTATATCTTACTTACTTATAACACTTATATTCAATTGTGAGGGACACTTTTAAAAAATCACCAAAATTTTCCTTCCATTTTTGGAAAAGGACTATCATTTTGGAACAACCCAAAAAGGAATAATGGACTCTCAAATTGGAACGGAGGGAGTAACATTTTATCCACTCATGAAATTTTGGCTTTTGAATAATCAAAACTAGCAATTTTTTGTCAATAACCAAATTTAGTAATCTTCACATTTTCTCAATCAAGTACTCATTATTACACAAAAATCTTTTCTCTCTCACACAACAATATTTTCAAAAAATAATTATAAAAAAACTATTCTTACTATTCTTTTCAGAAACTTTTTCTATAAAAAAAAAAATCGTCTTTATATGAACTTTTTTTTAATTTTTTTCATAAAAACTGTTCAATTTTTTTTAAAACTATTTTTAAAAAAGAATGTATTTACACAAAACTGTTTATGTACACTTTTTTTTTCATAAACTATTTTTTTTATCCAACTATTTGTAACTTAAACTGTTTTTTTTTCCAAAAACTGTTTAATAAACTGTTTTTTTTTTCAAAAACAAATTTTTTTTTATAAAAACTGTTTTTAACATAAACTAGTTTTTCAAAAGATTTACGTGAAATAAAGGGAAAAGTTTGGAGAAAACTCGGGAAATGAAGCAATGGTCCCATTGGTTTTGATTACGAGCAAAAAATAACCAGTGTGAGACTTGACATTGCTAATTTTAGCAATCTCTAAATGAATAATCAAAATCTGATGTGACATGTTTTGATTATTAACTTTTGCTTATTCCATTGCGGATGCTCTAACAATCCTGTAAAAGTAATGGCATGGTCGGATATCGATAGCCATCGTATTTGAGAAGTACGACATAGACAGCAATAATTTAGACGATTTATTTTGTCTTCCACAAACTCAGCGGTTAGTATTGAGCAAGATAATTTCTTACGAGATAAACATTTTTCTACAGTATCTTAAGATATTGATGCATAATGGAAATGGTTTATTATTTAAGAAATAGATATATAGTTTTATTATTTTGGTTATAAATTACTTTTGAATATTCCGCTTTGAGTGCCATTTGTTTTGGCAAGTTTTCTTTTATTACCTAGTATTGAGATTTGAGATCAAATCTTTTGATTTTGGTAATATTGAGTCAAGTAGCGATTAATCGGGATTCAGCTTTCTGTTTTGCTGATTCCTTTTCGGTATTAGGTTTTTAGTATAAAATAAGTTGTAGGGTGATATTATAAAGGAGTTGTTTTTGAATGAATTAATGAAAATTGTGAGTTTTTCTCATTATTGTGTGTTCGAAGAGGGAGTACCTCTAATTCATACCTATTTGTGTGTATGTTTCAAAGAGAGAATCTTTAACATAAGCAAGTTCGTGATCTCTTCTTGCAAATAGTTTCGTAAAAGGAGGCTGCGCTGCATCAGATATGAACGGTTTCGATCATTTGTTTGTATCTTGATGGGCCCGTCAAGGTGCAAAACTGCAAAACTAGATAGAATTGGAGGATAGAAACCATATGGGAGCCTGATCCCAAAGTACAAGCCTACAAGGAGCCATGCAAGGAGGTCCCAATCCAGTGCACCAGTATATCGGTATGTAACTTACAATCCATCTCATTGGTGACACGTGGCTAACAATTCAGTTTCATCACCCATTTTAGTCACGCGTCAGGACATGGTACATAGCACTTGTACACTGCTGATGTAGGGTGTAAATGAAAAGTACTCCCTCCTTCACTTAAAGTTTGGCACTTTTGTGCTTTTATTTGTCTCATAATATTTAGCTAATTTGAAAAGTCAATAACAAAATTATGTGAACTTTCCATTTTACCCTTTTCTTTTGAACTTTAAGCCATTTTCTTTTACACACTAAACATGTCACGACCCAAATTTATAGGGTAAAATCCGTGATACAGCCAATGATTTTAAAAAAAACACCCCAAGCCTCAATATCAGCAGCCATAAAAAAAATTGTTAAAAAGAAAACCACCAGGTCTGTAAATTAAAAATAGAATATTACAATCAGAGCTGACTAGCGTTCATACCAAATACAATCTACCCAACAACGGAGTAATTACACAAATGTGGCCCACAAGTGCCACTTATTATCACATTATATTCTTATTTGGCCATGACTACAGAGATCTTCCATACACAACGAGGAAGCCTTCTCTAGCTTCGATTCCCCAAAAGGGTTTTATGAAAATATAAAACTGATTCAGTAAGTTACGATATACTGGGTTAATTATATAAGAACATGGGATAGTACAAATAAAGCATGCAGGGCGTAAACAAGTTACAATAAAATGTGGCATGAACATAAACCATGGCATAATAAAACATCCCGTAGACGTAAATCAACAATATTTATTAGCAACTTCCAGGCTCGAATCCATAATGGACGAAATACTAGTGGTAGCATGGAGAGCGACCCAGCAAAACAAGGGATATGATATCAAATCCAAGGGAATACCCAACAGTATCCATTGATAGGTGCAAAGAGCAACTCACCGCCTATAATAACTCACTGCCCACAAATAACTTGCTGCCCAGATGTTGACACAAAACTTTTCATTTTCTTTTCAAAATTAATCTCATGTTCCTTTAAAAATTCCTTTTCGCAAAAATTTGTGCTTAATATGCACTATGTACAAAACGTCTATTTTTAATATATTCGAACATAACATTTTCTATAAACAATTCAAAAGAATTATGTAGTCAGAACATATTCGTAACTCACTTTGCAACGAGGCCCAAATTACCGTGCAGATAATTACTAATTATTTTTGGAATCTATGGCTAGTAAAATTATTGGTTACGGATACAATTCGAGCGGCCCACACCCAATAATTTTTATCAATGGTGATGCCTATGTCAGTTCTTAAAAAAAACACTATCTTATTTTTTTTTTTTCCATTCCTCTCTTCTTCTATCTTCCTCCGTTAATTTTGCTAGCGGTGTGCCTGGTGTATGTGATGTGTGTGTGGTGTGTGGCATGTGTGTGGAATGGAATGCAAAGTCCATACCGTGTGTTGTTTATAGTTGAGCTATGAATTAAGACTAGTGCATGCTCGTGCCTTGAAGCATGGTTCGCCAGTTTTGTCTCTTTAACCTCTTGAAGGCCAACGCCCCATTCGCAAAATTCCAACTACAAAAAAACAACAGCTCATGTATATCCACCGGTTAACTTGAATAAGCACAAAACAAACAAACAGTTGTACTGTCCGTACTTATGGGGTACTTATGGCCAGCCATTTGAATTCACAGTATGTTGATCACGCTACCAACTACTGATCACAATTGGCAAAAACCTTTGTTATCACAAAATACACTTTATGGGCAAAAAAAATAAACCAGGCTTCATAATGTAAAAATACATAGGCAATATCAACATCTAAAAATGTAATCTCACTTATAAAAATTGTACACTTTCTAAGTTTCAAACTCCAACTAACTCTGTATCTGACTCATTGGTTAGCCAATGCAACCTATAAAAAAATAGATGATGCTTAAGTTCTCATCTAGTAAAAATACGTAAGCAATAATATGTATAAAAATAATAATAAAATTTGAATATAATAGTATGATTAGAAGTGTTTGGGTTTTGGATATTGTGGATTCAAAAACTTAGAGTTCAAAAAGTAAACTTTATTGAACACGAAAAAAAGAGGGAAACTTACTTCGTCTATGGTAGATGGTCACGATCAAGAAATGTGAGAAAAGTTGGTGAATCTTGTGAGCCCGAGCCTAAACAATTGAAAACATAAAACAAATGAAGTCGAAGTACAAAGGCTGTGATAATAAAATAAATAAATAAATAAATAAATAAATTCGATCTATGAAAAAAAAAAAAGAAGAAAGAATGATACCAATATTATAACAACTTCTGTTGCTGCTGAGAAATTAATGAGAGGGAAGAGAGGAGAAGAGAGGGGGAGAGAAATGAAATGTCAAACAAAGAAAGTAAGAGAGAAAACAAATTTCCATATTTTTTGCCACAGAAATAGGATAGAATCAGAAATTAATGGAGAAAAATAATGAGTTTTCAAATTTTGAACGTAAACAAATGATAACGCCTGGATAGATTGAATTTTAGCCCTCAAACACTATACATAATCAGAGCCCTTCAATGTGCGACGTAGAATAGTTGTGAGAGAGATATTTTACAAAATCATTATGTATTGTAATATAGATAAGGGTTCTAGAATTAGAATTATTCCAGGTATATCCGTTGATGCCTAGAATATTCCTTAAAAATATCTAAGAATTGTAGGATAAGGTTTCTAGAATTAGAATTATTCTAGCATATTCTTTGATTTTTAGGATAAAATCTAGAGATACCTATAATTTTCTTTCTCCGGATTATTCTTCTTAAAACCCCATGACACTACATTTCGTGGTAACTCATGCCACAGTCTGACACCGTGGTGCGCCATTAGCAAGGTTGGCACAATATCTAAAAATCTCTATAATAAAAACATACACGAATTTATTTATTTATTTTTTATCTAAATCCTAACGGTAAACAACCCGCTAAATGTTAACCATTTATTGGTAGTTTTTATCATCCTATTTGTATTTTTAAAAGTCGGGGTGTTACATCCTTCCCACCTTAAAAAGTTTGGTCCTCCAAAGTTGATGAAACTTAGGAGTTAAACGTAGTGCGATAATACTTTATTCAAAAAGTTTCGGGTAACGTGCTCTCATGTCATCCTCTTTTTTCCACATGGCTTCTCTGCCGGAATGGTTATCCCACCAAACTTTAACTAGTGGGATTCTTTTATTTCTTAGTTGTTTTTCTTGACGATCCATGATCCTAATTGGTTGTTCGTCATAAGTGAGGTCCTGCTTTAGTTCTATTGGTGGCGTGGCTAATACGTGTGATGGGTCTGACACCTAGGACTTTAGCATTGACACATGAAAAACGTCGTGGATGTTGGCGAGCTCAGACGTCAAGGCTAATCGGTAATCTACCGGTCCTACCCTTTCTATGATCTCGAATGGTCTAATGTATCTAGGGTTTAATTTTCCTTTCTTTTCAAAGTGCAATGCCCCTTTCATTAGTGAAATTTTTAGAAACACCCAGTCGCCTACTTGGAATTTCAATACTCTCCTTCTAGCATTTGTGTAACTCTTTTAATGATCTTGTGTGGTCTTCTGCTTTTCCTGAATTAACTTAATTTTGCTATGTGATCCTAACTGGTTGCTCGTCATAAGTGAGGTCCTGCTTTAGTTCTATTGACGGCATGGCTAATACGTGTGATGGGTCTGACACATAGGGCTTTAGCATTGACACATGAAAAACGTCGAGGATGTTGGAGAGCTCGGACGTCAAGGCTAATCGGTAAGCTGCCGGTCCTACCCTTTCTATGATCTCGAATGGTCCAATGTATCTGGGGTTTAATTTTCCTTTCTTTCCGAAGCGCAATACCCCTTTCATTGGTAAAATTTTTAGAAACACCCAGTCACCTACTTGGAATTCCAATACTCTCCTTCCAGCATTTGTATAACTCTTTTAAAGATCTTGTGCGGTCTTCAGCTTTTCCTGAATTAACTTGATTTTCTCTATGGTTTGAAAAATCAAATCTAGACCAGATAGTTGACCAATGCCAAATTTTGTCCAACACGTTAGTGATCTACATTGTCTTATGTATAAAGCTTCGAACGGGGACATTCCGATACTTGCTTGATAACTGTTATTATAAACAAATTCTGCAAGAGGTATAGTATGTGCTCTTCCCAGCTTCCTTGGAGGTCCAACGAACATGCCCGCAACATATCTTCCAAAGTTTGAATAGTGCGTTTCGATTGTCCGTCGGTCTGGGGGTGGAAAGCAGTGCTGAAGTCCAACTGTGTTCCTAGTGTCTTCTGGATACTCCTCCAAAAATGGAAAGTGAATCTTGTATCCCAATCTGACGTGATAGACACTGGTACCCCATGAAGTTAAACAATTTCACGAACATACAGAGCTGTCAATTGATCCATTCTATGCGTCGTCTTCACTGGCAGGAAATGCACCGTCTTGGTCAACCAGTCAACAATCACCCAAATCGAATTGTTTCCTTGAGGGGTACATGGCAAACCAACGATGAAATCTATAATGAGGTGCTCCCACTTCCATTCTGCTATCGCTAGAGGTTGTAACAATCCTGCCGATTTTCGTCATTCCACCTTTATTTGTTGACATTGTAGGCATTGATTAACATAATCAACGACGCTCTTCTTCAATCCCATCCACTAAAAAACTTTCTTCAAATTTTGGTACATTTTCATCTATCCAGGATGAATTGCATGCATAGACTTGTGACACTCGTCTAAAATTCATTGTTGAATGTTTGATCTGTTGAGAATGCAAATTCGTCCTCGAAACTTCATTAGGCCATCAATGATTTTAAAGTTTGGGTGTGGTGCACTTTCGACCTCTTTGCGAATTTTCTGCAACTTAGGATCCTTCATTTGTTTCTGCTTAATCTCTTCTATGATTATTGGTTGAGCCACAATAGTTGCAAGTACACTGTTTGGCCCATGGATTTTCACTTCCAACTCCATATGGTCCATCTCATTAAGTAGATATCGTTGCTCCATGAGTAAGCAGCTCAAGTTACTTGTTGTCTTCTAACTGAGAGCGTCTGCTACAATATTTGTTGTCCCTGGATGGTACTGAATGTTGACATTATAGTCCTTGATTAGCTCCAACCATCGTCGTTGCCTCATGTTTAGATCCTTTTGTATGAAGATGTATTTCAGACTTTTTGTGATCAGTATAGACGTCACAGAAGACTCCATACAAATAATGTCGCCAAATCTTCAATGCAAAGATCGTGAACAGCATAATGCTTTTCATGTGTCTTCAATTGTCGCGAGGCGTAAGCAATGAGTTTGTCGTGTTGCATTAGCACACATCCCAAACCTTATTGTGACGCATTGCTGTAGATGGCAAAACCTTTTAGTCCATTGGGAAGTGTAAGGATCGGCACTATAGTGAGTCTTCGTTTCAACTCCTGGAAACTTTGTTCGCTTTTTTCAGTCTAGACAATTAGTTTACCCTTTCGTGTCAACTCAAACAGTGGCTCGTTCATGATAGCCTCAACCTTCTAAGGGTCCACCGAGATACCTTTGCTACCTATAACATGTCCCAAAAACACCACCTTGTTCAGCAAGAATTCACACTTATTGAATTTAGCATATAGCTTCTGCTCTTGTAATGTTTGCAAAACCTTCCGCAAGTGCACCGCATGTTGAGCCTCATCTTTAGTGTATACAGGGATGTCATCAATGAAGACAATCACGTACGCATCCAAGTAATTCTTGAGGACACGATTCATCAGGTCCAAGAATGTTGCAGGAGCATTTGTAACGCCAAATGGCATTACAAGAAGCTCGTAATAATCGTAGCGCATCCGAAATGCCATCTTTAGCCTTCACCTTCAGTTGATGATATCACGATAGCAAGTTAATCTTGGAGAATACTCGAGCTCCTTGTAACTGGTAGAAAAAGTCATCGATTATTGGTAACGGATATTTATTCTTGATCGTCAACTTGTTTAGCTCCTATAGTCAATGCACAATCTCAATGTTCCATCCTTCTTCTTGACAAAGAGAATAGGAGCACCCCAAGGTGAGGTACTTGGCCGGATAAATCCCTTGTCAAGTAACTCCTGCAACGGAATCTTTAATTCCTTCAACTCAATTGGATCCATAAGATACAGAGCTTTTGAAACTGGTTGAGTCCCTTGGGCTACCTCAATTGTGAATTCAATCTCTCGATCCACCGATGTCCCAGGTAGATTCTCAAGAAAGACGTCTAGGAACTCTCGAACTACGAGAATATCAGAAGGTTTTAACTCCTCTACTGGAGTTGATAAAATACTATAGAGGAATCCCTAACAACCCTTTTTAAGTAGTCATCGGGCTCGAGTAACAGCTACTAAGTACGGGGGTGAAATTACTCCCATACCTTTAAAGCAGAATTCACGGTTAGGGCTTTTGATGATAAGGCTTTTATTGGCACAATCGATGGAGACATGATTAGCGGATAGCCAGTCCATACCAAGGATGACATCAAAGTGACTCATCTCTAGGGGTATGAGATCCACAGAAAGACAAATATTGCCAAAACGTAAGTCACAGTCCCTATGGACTATCGTGTAGATCATATTGCTACTCATAGGTTGCAAGATTAAGTGTTCAAACACAAGGGGCTCGGGTTGAGTGGGGAGTTTCATGGAAAATTTCAATGATACATAGGAATGCGAGGACCCGGAGTCTATCAATATGTAAATGGGTAAAGAACATAACGACATATTACCTGCCACCACATTTTCATCATTACGTGGGTCTCCTGGCACCAAGGCAAAGGCTCTACCTTGGACTCGAGTGTTGGCCTTCCCGACTCTTGTAGTCTGGTTGACTAGTACTGCATTTGCTCTGCTTGCAAGATTAGGACATTCATTTTTGTAGTTCCCCTGGCGGTCATAACTGTAATAAGTAATAGTTACACGACAAGCCCCATAATGTTCCCTTCTGCAGGTTCGACACTTGGGTACTGTTAGATTTTCGCCTTGTCGATTATCATTCATTGGTCCAGTATTTTGTTTCTTGTTTGCTCCTCCTCCGTTCTTGTTTCTCGTGCCAGAATTTTGCCTCGTGCGATTCTCAGTGAATTTCCTTGATTTTTTTATCACTTGTTCCACCAGTAGAGCTCGATCTACCACGTCAGCATATGTTGGCAGTGTTTAACACCACAACCCCACCTTTTAATAGGGTTGAAAACCCTAAGCGTAGGGCTAGATCATTGAAAGCATTATATCCGGAAGTCCGGGATCGTACCCACAAAGAATCGAAATATAGCTAATTTGGATTGTAGGTTTTATATGGTGGATTTCGGCATTTACGAGGGCCAACTTGGTTTTGCTTTAAAAGGAGGAAATGCTAATTAAAAAGACTAGAAATAAACTTTATAAACTAAAAGAGGCAACTCTAGGGATCGTCTATCCCTCAACGAAGGCCGTTATCGATTCTCAATATAACTCAAGCGAGAGACACGACCGCGTACTCACACCCGGAAGATTTAGCTTTAACGGTTATGTTTAACAAAAAATGTGATTAATCAGAACTAAACTAACCTATTTTTACTAATGTATTTATCACGTAGGAGGCCACAAGCCCCTAATATGTCACTTGCCAATACCGCTTGACTAAACAACATACCAAGGAGTTAACACCCCTCGCTTAGACCAAAATGGCAAGGTTAACCCAATTCTGAAAACCATGATTTTAAGCCCGGGTTTGAGAGCCAAACAACAACCTAGGTCATTAAGATAGATTAGCCCAAGACTTAGCCAAAAGACTACTCACACATAGCTAAAAGACTAGACATGGAAAGAAAATGGAGCGAAAGATTTAATCGAAGAAAACGTAAATTAACTTTATTTAAGCAAAGATCCAAAGCGTAGCTACAACTTCTCCTTCCCTGTCTCCTCTCCTTCCTAGCCTCCCTCGGCTTTGCTTATCCTTGGCCGTCGACCCACCGCCGGTTCACACACTTGGTGGAATCGGTTTGGCCTAACGGTGAGGTGTGGTCACGGGGCCTTGGGGGGCGTAGATCCCGCGGTCTTAAACCAGCTCATTCCTGGGTGAGTTCGGCTCGGCCTAACGGCAGTGGAGGCCCGCATCTTTCGGCGTTGGAGTGTCACAGATTTGGGTCTTCCGGTGACGGCGGGTTTCATTGAGTTTCCAGCGACGTAGGCTATATTGCAATGAAGCTCCGTTTTCAAGATCTGGTGGATTTGGATCTGTTCCCGTGTAATGCATTGGGGATTGGAGGTCAGCGGCAGTGTGATGTGGTGGCTGGGGTTTGGATCTATTTCTTTTTTTTGTGCAGGTTTCTTGTCATATATTCAAAAACGATCGGAGAAGATGGCGATATTGATTGTTGATGGCTCCAATTCGGTGTTGGTGAGGTGGATGCGGCCCCCATGGCTGGGATCTTTTGTCGTCTTTATGTGCCGAAATCCGGCCGGCGGCTGTTCGGAGTTCTCAATCGGGCGTGGGGCTGTCAGCTCGTCGTGTTGGTTTGCTGCTGCTACTGTTGAAGATCGTGAGGCTAGGGATTAGTTGGTTTTGTCAGTTGTGGTTGTGGTTTGTTGTCCTATGACCCGGATTGCTTTGGTTCACATTTTCGTAGGCCGGATGCAACCGCCGGCCTCTACATTTGGGAAAGGTCGGCTCGGCTTAAAAGCGAGGTTGTTTTCCGGTGTTTTGTACAATGATGGTGACTGTAGTGGTTAGGGTTTGAGGATTGGGTTGGGTGGGCTGGCCCTGGTTTGGGCCGGGTTTGGGTGTGCGGGTTATTCTTTGTTCATTTTGGGTATGGGTCGGACTTTATTATTCTTATCATTGTGGACCCTGTAGACCCTCAGGCGTCTCGGGCTTTTGCTCTTGCGGTGTACATCCAACTTTTTGTTGGATTCTCTTTTCCCTATTTCCCATTTTTAATAAAATTTCATCTTTGCCGATAAAAAAAAACAATTAGTAAACGAGAAATTAACATAAGACAAATACTTACTTGAGTTCTTGAATAAATTAGCTAATAAAGCTTGAAAGGCAACAATGGAGTTTCTAGAAAAGCAAGAAAGACTTAGGCCTAAATCTAACTAAATGGTCATCCTATCCATAAAAGGTATACATGCCTATTTATAGGGCTCTAAAGTTAAGTTACAAAGGACCAAAAAGTCCCCAAAATATCCCAAAAATATTCCATCAGTGGAAACTTTCCATAAATGAAAGGTTGAAAAAGTTACAAAAAATCTGCAGAATTTTTCATGCAGTACTGATACTGGAAATGCCTCAGTATCGGTAAAAGGCCTTCAAAATGTTGGAAAAAATGATCTCTGGACACCCAGTACCAGTATTGGGAGTTGGCCAGTGCCGGTACCCGATTGACAAATTTTTTGGGCAACTTCGCGGGCTCGCTCCGGACACTCCCGAACTAAGATTTGGGTGTTCTTTGGACTGTTGGAAAGCTCATCGAGTCTACTTTCTAACCCAAGTAGTTTGGATCAAAAGTACTTTGTACATCAAAAATTATGACAATTATACCCTTAGCTGGTCGGAAGATGAGTAGCTTTGGTAAAATCCTCACTTCTCCTTCAATTCCCTTGACCCTTGGGCGACCCGAGCAACCTCCAAACCATCTCTTTGAGCACCACAACGGGGTGGCATGTGGCCTGGAGTACTTGGTTGCACCCAGAGCATTCCTTGGTGTTCAAACGCGCCTTATTTGCACAGTTTACCTTAAAACACTAAAAACACAACTTACGCGCAATATCGCTATAAAAGTTAAATAAATGCAAGATAAAACAACATAAAACAGGACTAGATGCAACAAATATCTACAATATTGGGTGGTCATCAGGCCCTCATTGGTTGCACAACTTTCCTAATCTCGTACTTCAGTTTATCCTCGAACTTCTAATTCTCATCAGAAATAAAGCAATAGGCTCATCGATTAAAATGGGGAAATTGCTTGTCCTGGAAATGTCTCTGACATTGGTGATCCTACATATAAATGTTAGGAAAACATTATCAAAATTTACAAACCAATACTTTATACAAAATTGAAAAAAATTTGAACAATATTTATTTGGACAAATTCATTCCAAGTTTCATTTCCCACCACTAGTTTGTTTTCATTCGGTTTCCACCCGAACCCAGGACGCCTAATCATATCGTCTAGTATGCGATAATCACTCTTCCATTTCTTGATCTTTCCTTCAATATGAATTTCGTTTATACCTGCTTGAGGGAAAGAAACTCGCATCTCATTTTTAAGAACTTCCAAGTAGGAAGGGCGAAACGCTCCGTTGTCGATTCGCCAAACCCCCTGATCGACAAGGCTCGTAAGGTTTGTCAACAACGTATCCTCCTCCTCCTTGCTCCAAGCCCGGCGTGCCATTAAAATGATGAAAAAAATAAAATTATGAATTTAGGAAATGAAGATGAGATGTGGGATGAGATATGGAAAATGAGTGTTAGTTATAGAAAATTTGGAGACAATAATTTGTCGAACCTACTCCTCACATGAGTTCAACTAACACCCACATATTTCCAACCACCATCCACCATCTACTCCCCATTCATTTTTTACATTTTGGTTTTTTACAAAATTCTTAAAATTTCGGTTTTATTAAATATTTTTTAAAAATGATAACATTTCCTACTTTAACCATTGTTAAGTATTTTTATTAAACATTTAAAAAAACGAAATGACAATATTTTATATATTTTATAAAATTATTATATTAGTTAGGCATATTTTCACCAAAAAAATATGTTCGGAGCATGTGAATTCACCTAACAAAATTGTTGGACACATTTTTAACTACCAAACAATGTATTTTTCCAACAAATTAAAATAAATAGAATTTTTATTATAAAAAACACGAATTTTTTCAAATTAAAACTAACCTTTTCATTTATTAAATTCATACATTTGTTAGTAAAAAAAAATATTACGGCTCAAGTTTGAAAATTTAATTATATTAGTAATTATACATATATAAAGTAATACATATTTAAGTTTGGGTCTGCATAAGGGCAAAATAGTCATTTGATAGTTTTTTTACATTATTGACCCTTCCTAATACCCCATATTCATCCCCCATCCAAACCACGTACTATTTTATCCCCTCTTTCTAATACCTCATCCAAACCAATCAGTGTTTAATCCTCCTTCATAAACATTAAATCAATGTGGGTCATCTCTTATTAACTAATACCCCCTACTATCCAATCTCCCTTCTTACATAATGCCTCCAAACCTAATACTTTATCCAAACGAGCCCTAAAGGGCCTGTGTTGATAAGTGTGTTAGGTGGTGTTCCACTTTTGACAAAAAGTACTTTTTTTTCAAACGAATGTAATTTTAAATTTAAATATAATGAAAATGAAAAATATTTTTTCAATTTTTTTTGCATCTTTTAAAAGATCTTAATGAGATCTATTAAACAAAATTCATATTGGTAGAAAAATTATTTGCGTAAACACATAATTTTTGATCTTGAAATTGTCTTATTTTTCAAAAAGTTCTTTTTGTTAGAAAGTGGAACACCCCCTTAGGACCTTGGGTTGAGATTAACAATGATGTGGATTTATTAATTCTTTGTTTGATTGACCAAAAGAGGTTAGGATTAGTAATAACAAGGGAATAACAATCCATCCATTTCATGGGATTGGAAATATCACCTTGGATTACGTATTACTAAATTACTTCAGTGCCCAAGGTGTCTCACACAAAATTACTTCAATGCCCATGTTAGGTTTACTAAATGACGATAATACCCTTTTACTTTGAAGTTGCCCTAAAACTTGGACTTCTCCTGTTTTTGTTTTTTATTTTTATTATGTACATTAGTTGATTATATTTTCTCTTAATTTTGTTGCTCAATATTTTTTGAAGTTTCCCAACAAGTTACAAAATCGTGTGCTTATTTTGGGGAGTTTAAAAATGGTTTGGTTATTGCCTAGTTTTGGAATAAATAATCCTTGTGGAAATTTTTTTTTGACTCGATTCAAAAAAATTCTTATTTGTTTTTTTTACGTCAATTATTTATGAATTATCAGCTAGTCTCGACAAGAGAAATCTAAAAAGTAAAATTTTTTATTTAAAACAAAAAAACCAATTGAATAAAGGCAAAAAGAATCCAAAAATCTGTCTATCTTGGATTACTTTGGTCTTTATTCCTAAAAAAAAAGAAGAGTTTTTGAACGTAATTTTTTACTTTTTTTGATATCTCTTGTAGAGACAAACCTATAATCCACAAAAGTGACGCAAAACAAGTGAATTGCATTCTTTATGAATAAAGACAAAAATAATCCAAATGGATTAGTAGGCCAAACTAGGCCAAGTCCTGGCTCAAAAAACTGATTTGGATGTTGGTATGCTGAAGTACACGGATGGGATGTAATAAAATTTTCATAGAGCATTTTCATAATGGATCATTGCTCATTTTCATAATCAAAATTTATTCTGTGTTTGTTTATTTCTTTTTTTTATTCAATGACGAAGCATTTTTATACCATTGGGTATTTTTTTATATATAAGGATAAAAAGGGAAACGGATACTTTTAATCCAATCCTATCTCAAACAAACATGCAAAGAACAATCCTCGCTTCTAATTCTGTGCAAAACAAACATGCACATAGGATTGACCATATCATTATCAATCTTAATCATAATCCCATCACATTAGAGCATCCGCAATGAAAATAATCAAAATCAATAACCAAAATGTGTCACGTCAGCATTTGATTATCCATTTAGTTTATAATAAAACTTAACAACCTCTATCTCTACCTTGGTTGTTTTTACATCCCTAATAAAAAAAACCCCACAATACGAAATGCACCTATGACCAATTGTAAACTAGTTCAAATCACGCACCCCACCACACCAAATTATTCGACGATTCCAATGTACGGTGTTTTTGAGTTTTTTAGATTTAAGTTTGGTTATTGGGTTTGGTTATTGAGTTTTGATTATTAATAAAAGTTGTTAAATTTGGTTATGAAATGGATAAAATTTTGTTATTTGCTAAAAAACTTGTAATTTTACTTATTACAATATGAGGTATTTTTTGAGCATTATTATTAAATTTGATTATTGACACTCATTTACTTACTTATTACAGTGGGACGCCCTTACCAATTCCAATCCTATGTATAAAATTCTTATATTCCAACGCCACCTAATCCTAATCAAAATCCTAATCCCGTATTTTAAGTTCTTTATATTCCAACGCTTCAAGATTCCTTTTGTTCTTCAACTCTTTAAAATTCTAATCGATCGCCATAGACAGACAAGAGTTGAGCGACTCGGAAAATGGCGCAAAAGTACGAGCAGTTCAAAGGCCAGCCGAGGCTCCCTAAATCCGTTGTCCCGAAACGCTACGAAATCAAGCTCAAGCCGGACCTCGCCAGTTGCACATTCGCCGGCACCGTCGACATCTCCGTCGACGTCGTTGCCGAAACCAAGTTCATCGTCCTCAACGCCGCGGATCTCACCGTCAGCCGCGACGGCGTGCGATTCACCAGCGGCGCCAAGGTATCACCCGATCTATGTGTCATGTTAAGAATTAATGCAATCTTGTGTTTAATGGATTCATTAGTTGTTGAAGAAGAAGTGGATTTTTTTTTTGTGATTAGTTATTGGAGGTTTTGGAGGTTCAACTGTTCGAGGCGGACCAGATCATGGTGGTGGAGTTTTCCGAGAATCTCCCGCTTGGAGTCGGGGTTTTGTGCATTTTCTTTGAAGGAACCTTAAATGACAAAATGAAAGGCTTCTACAGAAGGTAAAAAGCCTCTTTCCCTATGCGTGTTTGTGTGTGTGTATATATATACTAGAAGCGGGCCATTCACTACATGAGTGTTGAGAAAAATAAGGAAAACTACAAACGGTTACGGGTGATGAGGTGGTTTCTGATTGAATTACTATTTTGTCCAAAAGCAGTTATTCTACACAAAACAATTGCAGTGTAAAAATAATACTGTAAAGATTAGCGACAATTTAAGAAACTTATAAGTCCATACAGCTTCAAAAAAAGTTGGCACCAAACTGTGCAATCTCTTTATGAATAGAAAGAATTCCTTTATAAATAGAATGGATGGATAATACAATAGACGTTGGGGCACACGCAATGCATGTGCCAATCCTGTTATGCAAAAAATGGTATAGGAAAATCTGTAATGAGTGGAAGTGGAAAAGAGGGGAGAGAAAATTTTTGGGTTGGCAGTTTTTTTTTTCTTTTTTATTGGCAGTTTATTTAAGTAGTTGTAGTTAAAGGGGTAGTTTGGGTAGCAAAAGTGTGAGCCAGCCTCAAAAAATTGTTCACACCATAAAGGGGTGTCCCCTTTATAACAGAATATAGGTTGCGACACATGCAAGTGCAAGTCGATTTTGCTGAAGCAATTAAAGAAAGAATAGAGAAAGGGCACCTTGTAGGAAGACATATTTCACTAAGTTTCTTCCTGCCTGGCTTGGATAGTTGGTTTCACTCACTTGGATGCTTTGAGGCACTTATTGAATTGTGGAGAGGCAGTTTTTGGACTGGGATGGTTTTACACTCTCAATTACATCTTTAGCCCCACTCATATCAAAAGCATTGAGTTTAAATTTTGGACAATTTAGCCTCAAAGGAGAGTCCACACCAATTAGTGCTCTCCCTTTATAGGTAGAATGGATAATAGATATATCATATATGTATATATATTTATCTATTGTCATTATATGCTCATGCGTCATTTTCTGATGTGTGTTGCATGTGATGTGACCATGACATCATTTTAAACGATTGACCGAAGTACAGAAATTCTGGTATTCATAGGCTCTGATATTTTTGTGAGTTGATGTTTGTTTGAGATTAGAGGAGGCAAAGTGAAAACTTTAGTACTTTTGTTGATGATTGCAGTCAGTGTTTTGTATACTTGACAAGAAGTAAGGACGAGTTTCTCGCTTCACTTGAATCATGTTTCTTTTGGTGATGTTTGTTATATTTTCCCCACTGTGAGTCAGAATCTCTTAACTGGCTTGCAGATATCTTTAGAATCTACACGACATTATCAGTTTTTTGGTCGTTCTTTAATTTATATGCCAACAGCTAAGGAGTTTGTTTATCCTTCTTACACACGCACACACAACACAGATAACAGTATTACGTGCTTTTTGTTGTGTTATATACAGGGATAAATCCACATAGGTAGTTGGCAATGTTTTCGTTATAATATTCATTTGCTTGCAGGTGATTGCCACCTGAATAGAAAATGGGTCAAGGACACCTTGGTGCGCATACACAATTGCACACACAAGACGTAGGGTTTATGGTTTATCTTATGTTGTATTACTTGACTCTTTGTGTCCCTTTATTTTATGTTGATTCTTCATTTGTAGCACTTATGAGCATAATGCGGAGAAGAAGAACATGGCGGTGACGCAGTTTGAACCAGCTGATGCTAGGAGGTGCTTTCCTTGCTGGGATGAACCCGCTTGCAAGGTGCCAATTCCTTCAATACTATTTCCATACTTTTTTATCTTTGTGTGCACTTGTGAGCATCTCCTGATTGCATAGATCCGGAGAAATAAGTCCTTTCCTTTTTTTGCACAACCATCATTTGATTTTATGGCTAAAAACACCATTTTACGATGAGGGAGCTCACTCCCGCCGTTACTATTACATTCTCTCTCTCTCTCTCTCTCTCTCTCTCTCGATTGCTTATTGCACCCAACATGACTGTAATTGATTTTTAGGAACCACACTTTCTAATTACCATCGCAACTATTATTATTCTGTAAAGCTGAGTGGATAAAATGACACAATATACATTTCCAATGGCGAGAACCTGACTTTTACTGTTAAAGGACTAGCAAATGCCCGTGCCTAGAGGCTTATGGCAACAGATTGTGAGCCAAACATAAAGTATGGGAATTTAGTCCTACCGACGCGGTGCAATTAGAATGTACACACTATACCACCTGTCTAATACCACACAAATCAAAACACTATCTTACCAAGACAAACAGTCATGTACGACGAGAATATCCCACGCTAATTAATGTGAATACCTAAGCCAAAGGAACAAACTAAGGTTTGTGTATGTGGTTAAAGAAAAATTGGGATACCCATTATGATTAATTTCTCACTTCTTGGGGGATAAATTCCAAGAACAGAGAATTAGAAGAGATTCAAAAAATCTCATCGTCCTCCATGGCCAACCAGTTAAGCTATTATATTGTTTAATCTTAGTCAGCAACGTCGGACTCTAAGAAGTCATCATTGAAAAGCTTTATAAATGCCAATTCATGTAGTAGTCACCCTCTCAGGGTGCTGTTGTCTCTTCATTGAATTTCTTGATTGGAGGATTTGGCGGAATTTCTCATCTGTTGGTTCACTTCTTCAATAGAATCTGATGCGATGGCCAGAGCCAGAGGCATACCGTTTGATATGTCCCCAAGAAAGCCACTCCAAATCCACCAGATATTAGAAGACACTAAAACATATCGACCTCCAAAATTACAGTAATGTTAATTGCTAAGGCCATGTTTAATTAGTGAGATTAATGATGAGGGGATATGTGATCCCATAGGGTAATATCCCAGTGGATTCATAGTTAGGAAATAACCATTCCACTTACCCCAAGGCTGAGAAAACTTAAGAGTGCTAATTAACTTAAAAAAGACTAGCATTATATTTCTTGATTAGTTTCAAAGAAACAATTTTGTTCTGGAAATTATATGTAGTAATAATTGCTGGAGTCCAAACCAAACAAAAACCAAGACAGGGTTCTGAGCCCTAACCACTTGACCTGTAACAATGACCTTTCTGATACACAATACCAAGGGTATGTACATTGGCAAGTGCAGCTAGACTAGAGAAAAAAATAGTTACCTTCTAGTATCTTTTTTGTAGTTTGGCTTCAAGTAAGGATACGATATTTACTTCAGATCTTTATCCACTTGTCAGTAAGGGAAGTGTTAGATTAAAACAAGCCTCCCCCAACATTCGGTACTAGATGCCATAGAAATCAACTAAGTGAAATAGACGCATCATCCATTTCTGAAGGCTTATTAAAAGTACAATTTTTTTAATCGACTAATCGAGTCAATGCTGCCAATGCATTACTAGCATCAACACTTTGCTAAATTACCAACAACAAAAGCACTGTATTAATTTTGCAATTTTGCAACTACTAAAGCTTCACAAAAGAATTTGCACTCCAAAAGTACATATAAAGAGACAGACAATGCCATTTTTGTGCAAAATTTCCAAAACCTGATAGCTAAAAACCAAGTTAAATACCATAATACATTTAGAATAATATGAATGGACGATGATGAGAAATCAAAACAGACAGCCACGACCAAGCCACTGCAATTACTCAAGTCATTTCAAAAGAAAGAAAAAGAAACCATAAAGAGTAAAAGAAACCCCAAAAGAGTAAAAAAGAAAAAGAAAGTGTCCATTACCTTATTGACCACCTGAAATAGCTCCATTAAACCTCAGTCGAAAAACAATCATTCAAATATCAAAATTTTGTTGTTGGGTTTCACTAAAATAGTCTCTACCCTCAACAAGGGAAAAAAAGTCTAACATCACTCATTCACACTTTATATCTTAGAGCACCAACAAATCATGGAAAGTTGAACTCTTCTATTTTTCTATTTTGCATGAATACTGAAATTTTTGTTTTCTCAAATTCAAATTTGTTATTCGTAACCTGTCAAATGGGTGGTGAAAATGAGTGCCAATAGGGGTTTGCTGTTTGTGTTTGTCCTCAGTTGAATCCTATCCCACATGGACACTTTATGTTCTTGCTCAGCATTTGTAGAACTTGCCAATATTACACCACCATAAAATTCTAATCAAGCCTATAAGGACTGCACGCATTCAAACCACGCTCTTTTTTCCCTTTTTATTGGAAGTCATGATCAATCCATACTCTGGTAGACAACACACAGCTTAAAAACCAACTAAGTACTTGAACGGTGCATTGCATGTTTTGAGCTATACAAAGATGGAAATTACATAACCTTTTATTATCAGGAGATGACATGAAAACATCGTTAGTAGGTTATCTTCTGCAGCCATGAGGAAGCTTTGTTTCTAAACATACTAGATGTGAGATATTTCACTTCCACACTGCTTTTCACGCTGAACCTTTGCAAAGGAAGTATGTTGAAGAGAACACAGTTTTAGGACAACAGAAGGTCGAAATGTGTTTCTTTCACCCCAGTTGCTTTCATCTGTGGGAAAATGAAGCGAATGTTGCGATACTTGCCCTTAATATTTTATCTTGTTGCTCAGGCTACGTTCAGGATCACATTGGAAGTGCCAACTGAGCTTGTAGCTCTTTCCAATATGCCAATTGTTGAAGAAAAAAGGGATGGCATTATTAAGACTGTTCACTATGAGGAATCACCTATCATGTCTACGTATTTGGTGGCAGTTGTCATTGGTTTGTTCAATTATGTGGAAGATCATACATCTGACGGTACCATACTCCATCTTCCAGTCTCTCTTTAGTGTGTGTGTTGCACAGTGTAATCCTTGTCGCAATTTGCTGGTGCACAGGGATCAAAGTTCGGGTTTACTGCCAAGTTGGTAAGGAAAATCAAGGGAAATTTGCTTTAGATGTTGCTGTCAAGACACTTGACTTCTACAAAAAGTATGTGGCATTAGCCGTTCATTGCATCAAAAGTAGTTATTCATTCGCAGAAGTATTTTTCTGTGCTCTTCAATATTATGTTTTTCTTGGTTATTATCTGTTGGGGTGCTTTGGTAATGTCTGCATATATCCAATTTTTTACTCATTATTTAAAGTGGTGAAGGTACTTTGCTGAGCCATATTCACTGCCCAAATTAGATATGGTTGCAATCCCTGATTTTGCTGCTGGAGCCATGGAAAATTATGGTCTAGTTACATATCGTGAAACGGCTTTGCTATATGATGACAAACACTCAGCAGCTTCTAACAAGCAAAGGGTATTTTCATTGCTGAAGTAGTTTGGATTGGTGTTTTTTTTTTTTCCAATTTGGCGTGCATTCATTTTGGCTTTCTAATGCCACTGTCTTAGGTTGCTACTGTTGTGGCTCATGAACTTGCACACCAATGGTTTGGCAACCTGGTGACAATGGAATGGTGGACTCATCTTTGGCTGAATGAGGGTTTTGCAACATGGGTATTTTACTTTGATTCATTGTGTATTTTTCTTGTGCTTTTTACTGTACACGGTAACTCACGTATAAGCGGATTTTTTTTTTGGGTCCAGGTGAGCTATTTGGCAACTGATAGCTTGTTTCCAGAATGGAAAATTTGGACACAGTTTCTTGATGAAATTACTGAGGGTCTTCGGCTGGACGGGCTTGCCGAATCGCATCCCATTGAGGCACTGTTTCTAGTCCGGGATTCAGCATTTTACTTATTCTTCAGAATGTTGTGTATCCAAAAGCTTGATATGGAGCATATTTTTCGTTCCAGGTGGAGATTAATCATGCGTGCGAGATTGATGAAATATTTGATGCAATTAGCTATAGGAAAGGTGCATCTCTTATCCGCATGCTGCAAAGCTATCTTGGTCCGGAATGCTTTCAGGTTTGTCTTTCAGTTGCTTTGCCTTTGTGCTTAATGTTTTCACCAGATGGTCCTTCAGTTGGTACTTCTGTTTTGCTTTGTTAGGATAAACATGTTACAGGAGCTCTCTCTCTCCCTTTTCTTTTGTACTCGTTCTCTTCTCTTTTATTCACTTATGAGCCCCCCATCCCACCACAACAACCCCCCCCCCCCCCTCCGTTTTGCTCTTATATCCTGCTTCACTATTGATCAGTTCTTCTTTCAGCTTGTGTCCTTATCAGATCTCCTTTTATCTTGTCCTCTGAAACACGGGTACTTGCAAAAACCTTGTCGCACTTGTACCCGTAAGTACAGGTACTCCACATCGTACTTCTAATATGTATCAGGTACCTGAAAGAAGAAATGGCAACAGGGTGGGGTGGATTTTGGCACAACTGGACCCGAAAATTATGGCACAATCCTGACCCCGACCCCGACCGGGTTATTCGTGGGTGTCCCCGTTCCCGCCCCCGGAAAAATAAGAAAAACTAAAGGCAAAAAAGAAGAAAATAGTTATATATAATGTGTCATATTACTATAAGGATGAAAATAGAAAGGAAAATTTAATAATTTTAGTGTAATGAGAAACATAGTGGTGTATAAATATAGTTTGTTAAAGTTTAATGATAAAAATAGTAGACTAAAACAATAATTTTGTATGTAAAAATATTTTGGGGCAGGTAACACCAACCCGACCCCGACCTGACCGGGGCTTTTTTATATTACCCCCGAACCCGACCTGGTACCCGGAAATTTGATGAAACCCCGTCCCATTGGGGGTGGGGTGGGGTGAATTGCCATCCCTACCTGAAAGACGTACCAAAATACTTCTTTATTATCTTTGTTGTAACCCAAAAGTACCAATTTATATATACCAGTCCTACCCCATCCAGAATTATTGCTAGTCACGTACTAGAAATTCAAAATTTTAAAGTAACATGCCATAAATACATGTCTCCTTAAAAAAATCGATTGCAGATGATATCCATCCGACAAACACGTCTCTTTAAAGTAACATTCGATAAATACATGTCCCCTTATATCATGTGGTGTATGCTGGTGGCCCATGATATTGTCTTAGTAGATGAAATTGCAAGAGGCGTTAATACTAAGTTTGAAGCTTGGAGAGGAGCATTGGAGTCAAAAGGATTTGGAATCAATAGGAGTAAAACAAAGTACATGGAATATGAGTTCATTTTAGTGGTAGTCAAAGTGCTTGTGTTGATAGAGTGACCCTCCAAAATCTAGAGTGACCAAGAAGCAAGTGTTTTAAGTGTCAAGGTTCAATTGTCAGGAAGGATGGAGAGCTTATAGAGGATGTGGCACATTGAGAACAAGTTGGATGGGTAAAGCTGCTGAGTCATCCGGGAGTGTTGTATGACCTCATGATACCCACAAAGTTGAAGGGAAAGTGTAATTGTACAGCTATAAGACCAACCATGTTATTTGGCATAGTGTAGTGCCACTAAGAACGTTCGAAAAATCAGCCTAGGTGGCTGCCAAGGCTTTGCCTAGCCTTCACGACTAATGGTCTAAGCATGACATTAGTTGGCTGCCAGGCGGGGTTAATTGGGGGGTTAAATATGTAATTTTGCTTATAAGGGGGTTAACTGTTGCGGTAATATACTATGAGGGTTTTAGGCTTTTAGTGTATTTTTAATAAAATATACATATATATTGTACAATATATAATATACAAATCTAAGTTATAACCTAATCAATCTCTCTGTTGCCTATCCTTCTCTTTGTCATTGTTGCTGGGTTTTCTCTAGGGATGGCAATCTCGACTGAACCGATGGGTACCCCGAACTGTAACTGATTTTTTCCCCGAACCATAACCAATTTTTCCCTTGTGGGTACGGATATGGTGGAGGCTATGAGATACCCGATCCGGTTCAGTTATGGTTTGTCTGTTATCTGAACCGAAAATACCCTGAATATAAGAGTGTGTGTGTGTATGTTCATTCTCGTTTCTTACCTGCCATTCTTGAAACTTGGGAGTTGAGAAATTAAAAGAGGACCATAGAGGAATGAGAAAACAGAGGGATTTTCGTGGGTTTGGTGATTGGTTTCAGGGACAAACTTATACGAGAGTTTGTGTTTTAGGCGGTTGAAGGCATTAATGGTGGTTTATTGGTTTCATATGACCAATTGTGGCCCATTAATTGCCCTCTTTTCTTTTGCTGGGTTGGGATGGAAGTTGAGTAAAGGAGAGCTCTTTAGTTTTGTCCATGAATACTAGTCCCACATCGACAATTAAAGAAAGGAGAGCTCCCTTGCTTTATAAAATGGGACATTTGTACAAAGTGAGATTCCAAACTTTCCATTGGATATCCATCTGGTTTGGATATTACCCGAAATCGAATGGGTTCGGTTATGGAATCCCATATCCTATCTCCGACGGGTTTTGGGGAGGATTCGGGTAATAAATTTTCGGGTAACGTGTTTGGATATGTTGATATCCGCCCTGTTTCCTAGTTCTCTATCGTCTTCTCTTCTGCTACAAACAGTATGATCCTCTCTGCATCTTGCCTGTGTCATCTCTCACTCTCATCTCTTGTCTCTCTTTCTGTGTCTCTCTCTCACTCTCATCTCTTGTCTCTCTTTCTGTGTCTCTCGTCTCTTCCTGTCTGTCGTGTTTGGTCTCTCTCTCTCTCTCTCTCTCTCTCTCTCGCTCGTGTGTGTGTGTCCTCTTTTATCTCTCTTTGTGTTTGTTGCGTGGGGATGGTCCCATTTTGACATGAAGAGAGCTATGTGGGTCTGGGTCCGTGTGATGACGTGATCCAATTAGTTGGTCCGGTTGTGAAATTGAAGCTATAAACTTTATCCAAATTTAATGGGCGAAACTGATTCTCAATGGGTTGTCCTCTCTGTATAAAGTTGAGAGCTTTAATATGAAATATCTAATCTTATGACATTAATGCATTATATGGTGCCTACTTACAAGCAGAGTTTAGTCTTGTTCGCAGACCTCTCTCTGTTGGGCTGTTGTATTTCCTCTTCATGAGCTAGTATCAGCACATTATCTTTTCCAACTGAAATCTCCTAGTTGATGCACAAGTGAAAAAGTACTTTCGTTCTTGTGGAATAAGAAGCCTTCGTGCCTTAATGCACGTACCGAATCTTGTTGGGTTGCTTTAATGTTAGTCTTTACTTTTTCTCTTTCACTCGTAGTATGGGGAAGAAGTGGACTCTAGAAGTACTACTAATTTAATTGTCATCAGTTTCAGTGAACTCTGTTCAGGAGCCACGATTCCATTTTTTATCAAAAAAATCTTCATCCACTTCTCACTCTCATATGCCTCTTCAGCAGCCTCTACCAATTCTGAGTGTCAAGTATTGAAAAGGCAATCAAATGATGTTGGCTGATAATATATTTAGTTACTGTGGATCCTAACAATTTGGATTGTGTGAAATGCAATATTTGGGGGAAAGTGAATGGTGGAGGGGTTTATAGGTTGAAACAACGCATAGCTCTTATCAAGGGAAATGTTTCCTTACGCCCTAAGTCAACCAAGGAAGATCAATTGTGTAAGAAGGCACTTGACGAGGCAAAAAATAGAAATAAAGAGAAGTAGAGAGAGGACATGAATATTAGGGAAGAAACGGATGTATTGTATGAAGTTCATGGATTCGTAGATGAAGTTGTAGGGTCAAAGAAGGGGCCCCATTTTTGTGGTCCCATGGAAAAATGAGCATTGGCCATCAATAACGATTCTTCTAACATTAGTGCAAGTAAGAAGATGCGGAAAAAAAATATAAGTGATGCACTTTGGAAGGAGAGAACTCATAGTGTGAATCAATACTTGGCTCGGTGCTTGATGGGTTTATGAAGCCAGTATTCCATTTTGTGCTATTGACAATGGTAGGTTGAAACGTTTGTTGAAGTGGTTGGTCAATTTGGCCTGTGGTACAAACCCCGAGCCAATACCAACTAAGGGAGCCAGTGTTGAAGCAGGAGTGGGCTTTAACGGGTTGGTCTGTCATGACCAATGCTTGGACCGACCGAAAATGGAGAAGCATAATGAACTAGTGGGTTAATTGTAAGCATGAGACTTCTTTCTTTCTTCTAAGGAAGATTCTGAGGCGTCGAACTCTGGCGTCGAACAAGGGAGAGTGTATCTTTGAATATGTTATTAGTTTAGTGAAGATATTGAGCCTCAAAATTTAATTCAAGTAGGCATGGACAATGCCTCCAGTAACATTGCCGCGATGGATTTGTTAATAATCAACCTAACATTTTTTGGACCTCATGTACAACCCACACGATAGACCTCAGGGTTGAAGGGATTGGTAAGCAACCTAAGTTCAAAGGAATTATAGAAAAGGCAAAGGCGCTTACTATATGTGTTTATGCTCTCTCTCGACCGCAAGAGATAGTATATTTGTCTACGTGTTTGAGGAAGACTTGAGGGTTCGCTATGTTAGCACTTTCCTCATTAGTTATTTCCTTCACTTTGTGCAGACCATTTTATACACTTAAAACTGTTACGCAATGCTTTGTGTGCGAAGTTTTGGCTACTTAAAGTACTGGACTGGGACAGACGTATACCTGCAGCTGACTTGGATACCAAGTCCATATGACTTAGGTGATCATGGTAGTTTCATACACTGGTAAGAGCACCTGTTGATGAAGAAGAAAATGGCGATACTACTGCTAACTATTGCTAATTTCACTGTGCTTTCTGTTGTTATCCTTTATTGTATTTTGGCCTTGAATTACCGAGTCTAATCTGGCATCTTCTTGTTATTTATGGTCCATGACAGTAATCTAGTTTTTTTTTTGGTGGTGATTTCTTGATGCAATTAGAGGGCACTTGCTTCGTACATAAAGCAATATTCCTGTTCAAATGCAAAGACAGATGATTTGTGGGCTGTCCTTGAGGAGGAATCTGGTGAGCCCGTGAACCAGCTGATGAATTCATGGACAAAGCAAAAAGGTTACCCTGTTGTCACTGTCAAAGTCAATGATGAAAACTTGGAGTTTGAGCAGGTCCCTTATACTAACTTTTTGCGCTTGTCTACTGATGTTTAAAATTAGAAAATTTGACTTGACTGCTCTTTACTGTGATCTTGTACCTTGTTTGTCAACTGCATTTTTTTATATATAGAAATCATGAAAACATTCTGACAATTTGCATCTATTTAATTGCAGTCACAATTCTTGTTGAGTGGTTCTCATGGGGATGGGCAGTGGATTGTGCCAATGACGTTATGTTGTGGCTCATATGATGTTCGCAAGAATTTTCTGTTGCAAGGAACATATGAAAGTCTAGATACCAAGGAATTGCTTCTTTGCTCACATTCCAAAGGCAGGCTTGCAGATACAGGAACTTGGGTAAAACTGAATGTTGACCAGACGGGTTTCTATAGGGTGAAATATGATGATGAACTTGCGAGCAGACTTAGATACGCAATAGAGACCAAATGTTTGTCTGCGACAGATAGATTTGGTAATTTTGTTGCTATTACTTGTACTTAAAATTGTGTTGACATTCAAGGCGAGTTGTTAACATTCAGTTATTATTTTCTACAGGAATTTTGGATGATTCAAATGCCTTGTGTATGGCTTGCCAGTTGCCTTTGGCCTCCTTACTTACTTTCATGGGTGCCTACAAAGAGGAACTTGAATACACTGTTCTGTCGAACTTGATTAGTGTAATGATCACCTCCTTATGCAGGGTCTTTTGTTTTCAAACCTTTAACAATCTCTTAGAAGTTAGGTCCTGATGTCCATTTTTTCTTCTGCAGATAAGTAACAAAATTGCAAGAATTGCAGCCGATGCCGCTCCTGAACTGCTGGATGACGTCAAACTATTCTTTATTAACTTATTCCAGTATCCTGCAGAGTTAGTTCCTTAAATTAAGGACTTCTAGATGAGTTTCATCTTGGAATTTTGTCAATCTAAGATTCTAAAGACCCAAAGTAGTTTAATTCCATGCGATTCTGCACTGCCTGGTGGATCATTGTTATCCGGACGTTAGTTGTATTAATGTCTCCACAGATTACCATAGTTTTCAAAAGGGTATGTTAGATGGATTCGGGTACAGATTTCATGCCAAAATGTTGGATTTTATATTATCTATGTTCAGGTCATAGGGACACACCCTAATATTCATATTTCTGGTATGTATCCCTCATTCTGGGATGTTGGTGTTTACAAGCTACCTGAAGGAGTTTATGCGTAATGTTACTCTTATCTGAGTGTCGGGTGTCCTACAGTGGTACTTCGTACATTTATTAGAGCCTATGTCACATAGGGGATAGGAGTGTAATGGTTCTTTTACACCTGTTTCTTCAAATTTATCGACTGATTGTCATACTCATGCATTCTATCAGTTAGATTGGAGCCCAACACCTGTTCTAGCCATGTTTTGTTCCCGTTTCGAGTTATGTTTTTATGCATTTGTTTGGTGATTTGAATTTCTTTGGTGAAAGATATTAGTTCCGCGTCATATTCCGCATGCAGGCTATACATGAGAGATGTATCTCCTCCAGCTGACGGTTAGCAGTAACACCTGTCCCATTTAAAGTTATGAGGGCCATTATAACAAAACTTATTTGCGTATTTCTGTTCTGTGATTTATTAGTTTGTGTCCATTTCCGAAAAGCTTTTCTGAAAACATATGGAAGTACAATTCATGACCATTACTAAAACCAGAAAGTCCGTCCACACAGACGATTCGTGCACAGATTTTGATGTGGGACCCACCAAGGGTCCCCACACAAACGATCCGAGTCGTTCAAATGTAACATATTTTTTCAAGGGCACACGCAAAAAATCAGCTCAATCCGATACCTATAGATGCTCGATCCAATTATCTAACTTTTCATTATCTTGAAATCGGAATGAAAAGTTAGATCATTGGATCGAGCACCCATAGGTATCAAATTGAGCTGATTTTTTGCGAGAGCCCTCGAAAATTTTTTCTACATTTAATGAACGGCTCGGATTATTCGTGTGGGATCTGTGGTGGCCCCGCATCAAAATCTGTGCACGAATCATTTGTGTGGGTAGCAGCATTCGTCACAACATGGGCCAAGAGAGAAGGATAAATCGCCTATTGATCCATTGGCAATAGAGGAAAGATCCCCATTATATGTATGTGTTCTCGTTAACTAGAAATGTTTTGATGACAGGCTACCATTTTGGAGTAGTAAACCGACAAATGTGCAACTTAGTAGAGGGTTGCCGGAAATGGATAGAAGATATTAGGAAAGCCTCAAGTCCTTACCAGATTTTGGAAAGAAATCAACAAACTCCTATGAAATTTATTGTATCACTTTCTCTTATCATGTTTTGTAGTTGACAGGATTGCTGTGATGCATGTAGGGACTGAACTATGCATCTGATGGCTGCATTCTATGGATTATCTGTCATCCAATTTGTTTTTTGAGACTTAATTTGGCAAGAACTCGGCAATTTTCAAATGCTATTGCGTCCTTTTCTACCTTCTATTTCTTTTCTTTGTTTCCCTCTGACGGGTTAAGTTCTTTTCCAGAAAACTTGGATGGGATCCTAAGCAAGGTGAGAGCCATTTAGATGCCATGTTGAGGGGTGAGGTCTTGACAGCCCTGGCCCAGTTTGGACATGATGTTACACAACATGAAGCAAGGAGGCGTTTTGATGCATTCTTGAATGACAGACATACACCCCTTCTCCCTCCTGACACAAGAAGGGTACTTAAAGGCAGTATTTGTTTGATTCATCTATTTCCATATACGGTTCTGTTTTACATCCCTTATGCACTCTTTTTTTTTTTTTTTGCAGGCAGCATATGTGGCTGTGATGCAAAATGTCAGCACATTAAATCGGTCAGGTTATGAATCGCTTTTAAGGATCTATAGAGAAACTGACCAAAGTCAGGAGAAAACTCGAATTCTCGGTAATAACAGTTTGGTCATGCAAATTAAACAAAAAATTATGGGAGAGACTTGTTAATAATTGGGGTCTCTCATATGTTTGTAGGTTCTTTAGCATCCTGTCCAGATCCAGCTATTGTGCTTGAAGTTCTCAACTTTTTGTTGTCCTCTGAGGTATCTTTCTTTTTGTTCCGTTATTTTCACAATAGTAGTGTGGAATTTTAAAATTGTATATTGTAATCCATCGTTTCTTGAATCCTGATGGTGTCGAGTTTGTTTCTTCTTTAGGTTCGCAGCCAAGATGCTGTCTATGGAGTTCATGTTGATATAAAAGGGCGTGAAACAGCTTGGACGTGGTTAAAGGTAGTCTTGATCCTTACATGAGGAAACACTAACCCAAAATATCTGAGGCTCATAACCTTAATAAAATTGTCGTATTTGTGGACCGAAGTCCCACATCGCTTCAAAAGCTAGCTTTTGGGGTTGAGTTACCCAAGACCGTGTAACATGGTATCAGAGCCGGGTATGCCAAGGATGGGTAGGGTGTGTGTCCCTGGCCTGCACGCGGCAGGTGTTGCCACGTGAGCACGCTGGGCGTGAGGGAGGGTGTGAAGCGAAGTCCCACATCGCTTGTGTACCAAAGTAATATGAAGAATATAAGTGTGAGGGCATTGGGCACCCTCACTTCAATAAGTAGCTTTTGGGGTTGAGTTCTACCCAAGACCATGTAACAGTATTGTCGACCGATAACATTTTAATGAATTATTTCAAAACTCCAAAAGAGAGCTTCACAAAGTGAGCACAAATTACTTCAAAACGTTCAAATATTCATGTCGTACTGATACTTAATGGGATCTTGCACCAAGCTAAGCACAATTATCACAACTGACCACAAGCTCTACCACGAGACTTTTTGCGGTTGTTTTAGTGTTACTATTTTGTGTCTTTGGTTGGCTATTTGGTTTTAATTTGTTGTAGGTTCTAACTCTATTCATAACTTCATTTTTTTGTTCGGGTACTATTAGTATTTCATGGATCATGGTTGAAATGTGAAAATTGATTAAAACCACTACAAACAATTAATTGTATTCCATAATGCACAAGGTTAGAACATGTTTACCAATGAGTTTTTTTTGCGAATTTGTAAGTATTTGAAATGATTCATGACTATGAGCTCAGTTTCTGGCTCCCATTACAAAGTGGCCAATGCTGGCGATAGTATACTTATTGCTTGGCTGATTGTTAAGCCGACTGGTACCCTTTTAAATCCATACCCTCTAGTGAACTTCAACCATCCATATGCCCACTGTATTTTTGGAGGCTAACATCCAGCCATATCACTTTCCACAAGAATAAATGCTGCTATGGTTAGACCTGGTATGTTGATTGGTGTTATCATCTTAGAAACACCAACACACTGGAAGTGGTCATCTATCATTGTCGGGCTGGGACACGGTTATGTCCAGACAGGTCGCTGAACATGTATGCTCGTGGAAAAAAATGTCCGATTTTATTTTGGTGGTTAATTTCAAACGCGTCACCTGACACAACTAGACATGTCACTGGAGTATGGAGACATCTTTCATTCTGAAGAGATGAGGTGCACTGAACCACCACACGGCTGAGTTTTTTATATGTATTTTTGGAGAGAAATCAGATTTGGCATAACAAAAGAAGAAAAGGAACAACAGCATAAACATTCGATTTTTTCACATAATGGAGCAAATCAGAGTTTGAAATAGTTGGCATTGGACAAAACTGAGTTGAACTTCGTTTTGTTCGTGTGTAATAGTGTGCCATGGCCGTTTCTGTATTTCTTAGATCACTGTAGGTCTAATAGACTGATTACCTGGTTGTTTTCTCAACCTGGTGGTCAGGGCTCAAGTACCCTTTTCTTGAAGACAAAGATTAAGAACTATAGAAAAGGAACTAATGAAAGCTTTTATGCGAACACCTTTGATGCATATTGAACCCTTTTATTGTTTTCCATCACCTTGTTGCTCTTCTTCTACAACGTGTGTATTATAGATTTTGGTAATCACTTACCACTAGTACATCCCAATTTGATAATTAGTTCTACAAAAATATTAGAATTTGTTACTTACCTTGTAATTCCTCCTCCTAATGATTGTGATACAGGAAAATTGGGATCACATCTCAAAAACTTGGGGTTCTGGATTTCTAATCACCCGCTTTGTCAGCGCCATCGTGTCACCGGTTCTCTCTCTCTCTCTCCAAGCACTTAGTTCCTTGAATTGCCTTTCGTCGTTCCCTTGTTACATCACCACTCATCTTGTGGTCTACAGGGAGAATTTTGATGTTTGATTCCTCACAAATGCTTTTTTTTTTTTCCTCTCTTCCCCTTGTGTTAGTTTTCTTCTTCTGAGAAAGCAAAAGAAGTGGAGGAGTTTTTCGCAAGCCGTAGTAAGCCTTCAATCACAAGGACCCTGAAGCAGAGCCTTGAGCGGGTTCACATTAATGCCAAGTGGATTCAGAGCATTCAGACTGAGAAACATCTAGCAGAAGCTGTGCAAGAGTTGGCATGCAGGAAGTACTAGGGAGCACTTCTGTTCGGCTGCCTCACTTTGATATCAAAAGAGCCTTGTCAGATTGGATTTTCGCCACCCAAAACTTTCAAAATAAGAGCAGCATAGTAAATTAGTAATAATTGACCATGAGCAAACAAAGCACTTTGTTCTGTACACTTTAGATGTGACTTCTTTCATTTGGTTGGTTTGATGCATGTTTAAAGCGATTTTTGTTTTTTGAACTTTACTACTATGGGGTTCGTAAATGAGCTTCTTTATCCTGTGCTATTCGATTTAACCCAAATCAGCCCAAAACAGAAAACGTCCACAGCAACACAAGTCGCCATCTAGCTTCTCCGGCGCCACCGAACCTCAACAAAAACCCACCAGGGATCGACCAAACCACCATATTGCTGGCAAGCAACCTCGTCGGCAAGAGCCCCCGTGTGTAGCCGAAATCCCATCAATGGCAGCTAAGACACCGTCGATACGACTCCCACAAACAACCTAAGAAACCGATCATGGTGGTACCAATCGCCTCCAAGTGCCGCCAACTGTCACTACCCTCGAACGCCCAAGCATCAAGCCTCGATCCAAATCCATGCACCAGACGTGAGCCACCGCTTGCTGTTAAAGCCCAACCCGTGATTACCCATGAGTAGAATCACGGTGGGTGACCAGACGGCACTCATCACCACCTGCCTCATCGGACGCCCTCGCCGTTAGGCCGAACCAGTTACCCCAAGTGGAAAAGACCGGCAGGCGGCCGATAAGAGAAGGAGGATGAAAACTTTGGTATTTTGTTGCTACATCAAACACTTTAGAGACTATATTAGATAAAAACACACCATCTTGATTTGAGAGCTCTTGTTACTTACGGCTGAACGCATAGAGAGAAGGAGAAGAGCGAGAGGGGGACCGCACCATTTATTCCTTGCTGAGTGTGCCGAATTATACATCATGAAGAGGAGAGTGCATGTGTGTGTGATTGGGGTTGATAAATTGTGTATATCTTTTATTTTTTGTTTAACTTTCTTTTCAATTTAACCAACACTCTAAAACAAAAATAACCGTTTAGGCAGAGAGGACAAAATTACTCCTACTTTTGGGTTTAACAAAATTATCAACAAGGGTGAATTTTACCATATAAGTCACATTTGGGTAGTTACATCACATGCTTGGTCGAAAAGTTATTGGTTAGCACTCAAAACAGAGGACTCTTCCTTAAAGGATTTAGAGTCATTTTCAATAGGTATAATGCCCAGCCGATCCTATTTTTTGAGTTTATGGCTTATGAGATTCTTGCCCTATAAGTACAATGCTCTGAAGGTCCTGTGAAGTATAATTTTACAATAGTGTCCAGATTTAATGTGCACACATGAGTTGTGCCAACCTGTTCGCTTCTCTCTTTGGCACATGCGGTTTGCCACTTCTCTCTCGCTCCCTCCCTCCCTCTCTCTCCTCCTTTTCATTTCAAAACTTATAATTTTAAAATGTTTTGTTTAATATGTTCATTTTTATACAATTTATATGTATGAAATCTATTCGTAGAGACCTATCTAATAAGACCAATATTGAATATAAAATTATGTATTTTTTCAGTTTTTTAATGTTTGTTTTAATTTGTTGTGACTAAATTTTATATTGTAAAGTTTTGCATGTTTCAACTGTTAATTTTCGAAGCACAAAAGTGAATTTTTGTATTGTTGAACATTAACAATTAGCAACGGTTATTTAGCAATTAATAGTGTTAAGATTAACAATGAACAATCTAAATTCCTAATTAATACTATAAATTCTAAATTATTCATGTTAAACTAACAATTCACAGCGCCAATTAACAACTCGCAGGGTAGACATACATATTTTATGAAAGTTATAGGATTTTGAAGTTTATAATGCAAAAAAAAAACTAAAAAAAACTAAAAAAAAAATATCATAGACCTAAAAAGCAATTTTTTTTTACACGTAAATTCACATTCAATATTAGGCTTGTTTAATAGATATCATCGAGTAGGTTTTAATTACACATATATATTTCAAATCAAACATTTATAAACATTTGAAATTTTAGAATGAGAGAGAGAGAGAGAGAGAGAGAGAGAGAGAGAACCCCAAAGTTTTGATTTCCCTTGTGGTGTCATTTGCGCGCCATGTCCAGGATTCGAGCCATGATACCCAAACTCACACCCAAAAAGAAAGAGAGAAGTAACTAAAGAGGGAGGAGAGAGAACAAGAAAGGACACCTCAAGTTTAGGAAAAAGCACCGCATGTGCTAGAGAGAGAAGCGGATAGGTTGGCACAACCTATGAGTACGCATATGCGCGCATCAAATCTGGACAATATAGTATTTTACCATGTTTTTTTTTTTTTTTGCCATTTGGCAAACCTAATATACTTTATTCTAAGGAACTTACGGAGGGAAATGAGTATTGACAGGAATCGAACCCTATCTATGTGAATAGAAGTATAAGCGAAATACCAACTGCACTCCACTCCACTAGCGTTTACCCATGTTTCAACAATTAATTTTTATATTGTGGAATGTTAAGGTACGCGAGTGGAGCGTATTAAATGCGCGTGTTTTTAGGGGTATTTTGGGGAAAAATATATGGACATGGCCTCGTAGGACATGGGTTTTGCTGAACTTATTGGGTTGGGACCGTGTGAGACTTGTTGGAGTTAGAAGCATCAGCCCAGAAGAACTCCATTAATCTATAACTACACCCATGATTAGTTGATTACACACTCAAGTGCACGCGTATAAACATAAGTGTTAGGATTCCACACCCAACATTCATGCGAGAGTGTGTACAAAATAAGTGTGGTTCAGCCTTCAGCCCTCTCTCTCTATTCAAGGCGGCTCTAAGATTTTAATTCACCGGTCACAAATTGTAAAGAAATATTTGTATATAGAGCTCTATGTAAAATAAACACATTTTATTTTGGTTGAAAATTTATTGAGCATTATTTATTTTGTTTTGTTAAACTATACTGTAGTATCTATTTACTGACAAATTTAGGTAAATTTTTGTTTACTTAGGCTATGTCTAATTCAACGCTGACTATATTGATAAAACATCAACTTATATTTAAGAAAAATATTAGTGCATTTTGTTCATCGGAGCTGGCCCGCCCTCGGCTACCTTAATTTTTGGTGTTTCAAAAAGGAACTAAATCCTCTCTAGTCCATAAAATAAATTGGGTGGTCCAATTTTTGGGCTAACTTTAATGATCCAAATTATTCATTTCTTAAACATCGTCAAGAACATTGACCACAATACAAATCAAGTTGATTGAACTCCGGTTGATGTGGTTTCGTAAAGCAATTCTTTTGGCCAAAAAAAGTATTTACACCACCAAATCAAAATTCACTAACTCTTTTGTCCCTTAATAAATGTTTTTCAAAATTATATCAACCTGTATTTGATCAACGTGATTTTTGCGATGATCAGTGCTTGGAACGAAATCTAAAATGTGTATTTGATCAACGTGATTTTTGCGATGATCAGTGCTTGGAACGAAATCTAAAATGTGAATGATTTTGATTATTCAAAGGGGTCGTGAGCCAAAAACCTTGAAAACAGGACGGTCCAGTCTATTTTCAGAAAACTCTCCCTCCACTCCACTAACAACCTCCTGGAGTTGAATAAAAAAGCGCACTATACCGTCTTGTTCCATCTCCTCCTTGGCCTAACCTCCCTCACTCACTGTTGATGCCCTGACAAATTCTTCTACTCTCTCTCTCTCTCTCTCTCTCTCTCTGTGCTGATGCTGCTGGATATTGATGCTCTACTTTTCATCTCAGCAATTGCTTAACACCAACAGAATTATCATATCTTTCGCATACTGAATACTGTCTTGTTTCCCAGCCCTCTATGGCCTCCTCTTCTTCTTCTACTTCCTTTTGTTTTCCGACCGCCGGAGCCCGAACCTGTCTCCGAGCCGACATCGCCGGACCCGTGCTCTCTGGTGGTCTCCGTCCTGGTGGGACCACTCAATTCAACAAGTCTCGGAGGAGGATTGTTGTTCGTTGCTCTTTGGACCAGAATGTCTCGGACATGAGGGTCAATGGTACCTACTATTCAATTTTTTACTTAAGGTTAATACTAGTATAATGGTTTTATGTTTTTTTGCTAGAGTTTTTATCCAGAATTCTATTTTTAACTCTGCATAGAAGTTGTGATGCGTGTGATTGCTAATTTTGTTTATTTTGCATCTGGGTGTAGGGCTTTTGTAGTTGGAAATTCGTTTGTGCGTTTTTAACTGAAGCAAATTGGAGTTTTACTAGGTAGTAAAGTTGTGTATTGGAAGTTGTGATGCATTTGATTGCTAATTCATTCAAGTTCCAAGCAAGAAAATAGGAAAGAGGGAACTTGATAGGTATGCTGAAATATTGATTGGAGACAAGATACAAAAATGAACTTCTTACTGCTGATATTCTACGTGGTCTCTGGATCTTGATTGTGGATGTCTATCCAGAAAGATATGACACCGATAGTTGGATACTGGATAGTAGTACATATTTTTTGAAAGGACTCATGTAACAACTATTCTGTTTGGCAAATCTAGTTTCTTAAGTTTTGAATCTTTTGATGTCCTTGTTTCATCTTTAAGTCTGTATTAATATTGTTAGCTTGACGTGCAAAATTTGGGGTATCAATGATGTTTTCATTTTGTCTGTCAGCTCCAAAAGGGTTATTTCCACCAGAACCTGAACACTATCGGGGACCAAAACTGAAAGTGGCTATTATTGGAGCTGGTCTTGCTGCTATGTCAACTGCAGTTGAGCTATTGGATCAAGGCCATGAGGTTCAACCTTTGTATTTCTAACTAATTTAACGCATGCAAGCATCCAGGCATTAACTTTCATTTGATGCGATGTTTTTGTCCTGTTGGGTCATTACTTGACCAGACTGGCACTTTTCCTTTCTTCTCTCTTTTAGAATTTTAATTAGTGATGACAATCAAATATGTGTACAATTATGCTACTCAACAAATTGCACAAAATTCTCTTACTAGCTAAGATGTATTATGTACAAACACATCTTGGAAGGTGACATGTTTATTTATGGCAGAAGGGATCTGCCTTGATATGTATCACCAATGTAGTCACATATTATTTGCTAACTGCTTATACCTATTTTTGGCATAATGTGCAAAATTAATAGTAGAGTGACTTGTGGCATGTGGGGCGAAATTGTGGGTCAACAGAGAATCAGATTTAGTCAGGTCTGAATATGATCGATTTGATCAAATGGCCGAGAAACCAGTCGTAACAGGCATGGATACACCAGATTTGCCATGCCTTACATTCAGTAACAAGCTCCTATATCTCTTGGTTGTTGAGATCTCAGGGACATGCATTGCTTCCTGGTAGACTTTCATAATATCTCCAAGGAATATGCTTTATATTTCTTTGTGTTGTGAACATCACTTAGCCATTACGACAGTAATATGTATCAAGACCAAGTCATTTGTCACCGGAGACCTATTTTCAGCTGTTTTGTGTGGTTAGTGGAGGAGAAAAACCAGGGGAAAGGCCTTTGTAAATAGAAACAATTAGCTCTTGATGGATCCAACGGTCATGTAGCAGCCATAAGGGAAATTGAGATTTGAACCAATGTCTACGGATATTGAGAGCCTCCAGAAATAAAAAGAAGTGGTTTGGAGACATGGAACAGGTGTCTTCTATTTAGAGTCCAAGTACACCCAGTTTCAGGGGAAAAGCAGTTGTACATCAGCTATAAAAAGACAGAATTCATGGCAGGCTTAGGGCTCCGCGCCATACATCTCAGAGTCAACTTTCATATTCAAGCTTCCCAGCTTTCAAGTTCCAACAACTTCAAAACTTTGCATTTGCTTCTGATTCCTACAATTAGCAAGCTTTTCTTTCTTTTTAGCGTAGCCTACTTATGTACCTCCACTTCAAACAGTTTGTATAACTTGTGTCCATCAATATAAGTTCAATTTCATTTACTTGGGGTTATTTATGTTATTTCCCTATCTTTTTCTTCCAATAGAACATTGCTTCCCTACTAACAATTACTGTGCTCTCCAAATTATGAGTCCTTCACAGCTAGGCAAAAACATGAACCAGTACTACAGCTTCGCCAATAAGTTGTAGCATGGTCCATAGATAGAAGAAACCATTTGGACCTTACGCTCAAGTCCATGTTTAGATCGTCTCACGATCTTGGCTGGACCCCACTCAATCATCACTCACTCACCCCTTGCCAGGAGGTGAATTCTCCTTGACATTTAAGGAGGGAAAAATAAAATTAGGCCAGAGTACGCCGTGGACGCTTGAGTGGCATGTATCTGTTCTTCCAACATAATAAAGCACATTAGTCTTGCCATGGGCATGAAGAAAATATTTCCTTGGGGTTTTGAGGAATTACTTACTTCTAATATAAAGAAAAAAATAGGACTTTAACTTTGGAAATCTGAGCACATACTGTTATCTCTTCTCCTTCAATCTGCTTAAAGTTAGTCTGCAACTCAAAAGTATAGAACTTCCAATATGTTTGAAAATAAAGTGTTGTACGATGGGTGTCAAGACTTTTTGATTCCCAAATCTTCTCTAGCATAGAAAATGGGAAAATGATTTCTTCCTATCTTGGTATTATAAAATAGTTTTCATAGCAGAGAGAGATCATACTTATAACTATGAACATAAATATTATGGATTGGTTGTTGCCTGGTCGACGTCTATAGCCCTTTGCAAAATTGCTTTAGTGGCTAATTTCTTATTCTATTGATTTCTAATAACACCATGCTTTTACCTAAATGCATTGGCTTTTCAGGTGGACATATACGAGTCGAGATCTTTCATTGGTGGGAAAGTTGGTTCTTTTGTTGATAAACGTGGAAATCACATCGAAATGGGACTTCATGTTTTCTTTGGTTGCTACAATAATCTTTTCCGATTGTTGAAAAAGGTGAAGGCAATGTGCTTGTTTTCCGTCTTGTGGCTGATTCTAATGTTTATTTTTTTTTATCTTCTTTTGATTATCAGTAAATAACGTAATCTTGTCTGTTGGCAAGAAAATTTGCATTGTATGGGTTGCCGCTTCACATACCATAAGATATTGAAATGGTGGATCACTTGTGTAGTCGCTTTACATATCTACTTGTGCCTTCAATGTATCCCAATGTGCATACACAATAGATTCCGTGCTTAGTAGAGGCTATAGAACATAAAAATGTAGATGCATACTCGATCGCTACTATGCTTATCAGATTTAAAAAACACATTATTTGGTTGGTTACTCCCACTGCTTGAGTTTGGACTATATAGCTTTTAGATGGAACTTGTCGCATGAAATTTAGTGCATCTGTTATGGGTGCTTGGCTTAAATTGAACCCTGACGTGTACTAACCTTTTTAAATGCTTCTCCTAATGACCTAGGTGTTCCACAAAAATCATTTCCTTGTTTATTTTTGGTTTGTTAACCCTAATGACTGTGGGTTATGTAAAGTCATAAGTGATTAGTTGTGCTGGTGATTCTCCAATAAAGGTGTTCAGAATGCCCTATTGCTGCCATCTATGTAAGAAATCTGGATGTTTCCATTTGAATCTTTTGAATATAGGGCTTTTAAACGAAAAAAAAATAGCATCTGCATTATAGTATTGGAAGTCGTAAATTCCCTCATTGCAGTCAATATGCTGGTTCAAAATTATCGCTGCATTTGTTGTCATTCTGGCTGATTCCATGGAATTTTTTCTACATCAAAATAAGTCTGCTTGTGGTCTTTACTGATTCCCTTTATAAAATTGAAGTTTCTTGAGACATGATCTTCTATTGTTTTTTCTTTGATCTCTGCTTTGATGTAGGTTGGTGCTGAAAAAAATCTGCTTGTGAAGGATCACACTCACACTTTTGTTAATAAAGGGGGTGAAATTGGAGGTATGATGTGATGTTTACTCAACATTTATTCCCCCATCTCTTATATACTTTTAAGCTTTTTATTCGGTCCTTATGATTTAATCTTAAAACTTCTTGTAATGACCAAAGTAATACACCACTACCTGTGTTGTGTACCAACTAGACAAACCATGTTTTTTTAGCATTGCTTATGCAACTTAAATTCCTGCTGCAGAACTTGATTTTAGGTTTCCAATTGGAGCACCAATACATGGAATTCGTGCTTTTTTGTCTACAAATCAGCTCAAGGTAATGTATACTCTTTTGGTTCTATTCGAAATTGAATATTGAGTGGTGCTCCAATTTAATTGTGTCGAGCCCATTTAGCATTTGTGTGGTGTACAAGCCTGGTTTTATTTCTAGAGATTGTTGAAGTTCAAGTTCATTAAAGGCTGGGCCCACTTGGGGCTTTGCACAATCAACTTTTGAGTCTTATTCTGTTGTTTTCTTAATTTGGTAAGCAGCTGGTTCAGCTATGTATCATTGTTTGGCAGTTTAGCATGTACATGTATTTCTTGACCTCAAAGTTCTGAAACATGCTTTAGTAGTATCCCACGGGCCCTATTTTGCATCATATTGTCATTTTGTTTGTGACCACTATCTGTTAACTAGAGAACATGGGCTTTGAACAATTAACTTTTGAGTCTTATTCTGTTTTCTTCTTAATTTGGTAAGCAGCTGGTTCAGGGTGTTTCATTGTTTGATAGTTCCATTCACTAGTATTTCTTGACCCCACAGTTATGAAACAGGCTTTATTAGTCATCCACAGGCCCTATCCTGAGTCAAATTGTCATTTTGTTTATCACTACTAGCTATTAACTAGAGAACATCTTGCCTCCCCAAAAGGGATGCCTGGTTTATATTGTGGTTGGGAAATGGGTGTTTGCCTTATTTTGAAGGGGCTGAAGAAAAGAAAAGGGTCTTCGTTCTAATGTTTGTTCCGTATTTTGATGGGTATTTTTATTTTTGTATGTGTTTTAGTGGCAACAGTCTTGAAGAGTCACAACTTGAGATTTCCAATTTGTCTGAATTAGCTTGAGAACTCTTAGAAATTCAATAGAGAACAAGTTCCACAGAAAATTCCAACAGATTATCCTGTTTGTGTATTTTAAGGTGGTGTAATGTCTAGATCTTCTTGTGCTTTCAAGTTATACTTGTCCTTTTCTTTCTTTGATTCCCTGCATGGAAAATTTCCACTTGTGCACTTCAATCTTGTTATTCTTCCCAACTTACCAACTGTAAGCTTTTTGTCTGATTTGCAAAACTCTAAAAATGCTGCCATTTTCAACAACTATCCTTCAGAAAACTATCAGCATGGGGTGGATCAATCCCTTGTGTCATCAATCATCCGACTGGCACCACCAACCAACCTTTGTGGCTCTTTGACAGTCACAAAGAGCATGAGCAACATAATCTTTCCTTGCAGAACTAAAACCCCTTGGAAACGTTGCAACACACATTGGTGCGGCAAAGTTTGTGTATGTGAGAATGGGCTTGAACGATAATAAGAAATTGAATTAGTGAAAAAGAAGACGGCTATAATAGTGCACATATACGAACAGGCGGTAGCCAGAGAGAAAGCCCTAAGGGGCTGTTTCTAACGTGAAATAAACATGGCTCTTGTAATCTATCATCAAAATGGCACTCAACTTTTACCCAAATACCTTGCTACTAGCGTAAAATCCAGAGACAATGCCCCACCTGTCATTAGATTGAAACCATGACTGAATACTCATAAATTGTTTTCTAGCCCCTGCTACTTTTTGGACTCCGATTTTGTTCCGTAATTTGCAAACAATGGTCACTAGCAGTAGGGGTGTCAATTTTAATCCAAACTTGTGAACCCACCCAAACCCATCCCCTCTAAATTTAGTTGAACCCAACCATTTTATGAGATGGGTCATAACGATCCTACCCAATTTGCCTCAAATCAAATAACTCCAAAATGGGTGGTTACACGGGTCTAGTGGGTAAAGCAATATTTCCCAATAAGTTATTCAACAATACCACAAACTATTACCACCACACCGTCTTCACTATTATTACAATATAAATCATTGGCACACCAAAATAACTAACACAACGTCAAAATTACTAATGGCACGCCATTTTTTTCCATGTGTAACCATTTGTGTGTGTGTGTGTGTGTGTGTGTGTGTATATATATATATATATATATATTTTTGATCATGTGTAACCATGTATTTGGTATGTAATTATTTTTACTAATGTGTTATTGGGCAGGCTGAGTTTCACTCTCAGTGAGACAATAATTATGCAGCTAGTTGGGTTGTAAAAGGGTTAATGGCCCATTGAGACCCAACCCATTTAACCAGCCCAAGTTTACCCAAACCCACCCGTGTGACCTCCTAACTAGCTGCAACTAGGCTTTGCCCATCTTCATTATTAACCTTTGGCCATGAAAAGCTACTGGTAGTGAGCCCGATAAGAGATCTTTGCACTACTGGTATCCTAGGATAAGTTTTCTACCTTAACATCTTTCCTCCGCATTCTACAGAACATGGTATTAGTGTTGTGCTTTGATGTGAAATGCAAAAAATAATAATAATGAAAAATAGTTGATGTCATAGATATTTACAAATGTTAAAGCAAACATTACCTGATTATCTTCCCATTTAATCTCATTTCCCCCTCGTGTTGTACAACTGCAGCCTTATGATAAAGCAAGAAATGCCTTAGCTCTTGCCTTAAGTCCAGTGGTGCGAGCTCTTGTTGATCCAGATGGAGCAATGAGAGATATACGGAATCTGGATAGTGTAAGAATAATCTCCTACTAGTACATTTGGTTACAACTCCTGGCCCCCTCTGTTACTTAATTTTTTTAAGGGGTCCGTACTGTTAATGACAACTCTCCATATAATACAGATAAGCTTCTCGGATTGGTTCTTGTCTAAAGGTGGCACCCGTGCAAGTATAACAAGAATGTGGGATCCTGTTGCTTATGCTCTCGGGTTTATCGATTGCGATAATATCAGCGCCCGTTGTATGCTCACTATATTTGGATTGTTTGCTACTAAAACAGAGGCTTCCTTATTACGCATGCTTAAAGGTTCTCCGGACATTTATTTAAGTGGCCCCATCAGAAAGTATATCGAAGAAAAAGGAGGAAGGTGTGTCTATAGGAACTTAACGTGACATGATAGGACAAGGTTTTAGTTCAGTTTTTCTTCCCGACCATGTAGTTAAACTTATTTCTCGCCTTGAAACTATTTTTTGCTTGAACAGATTCCATCTTAGGTGGGGTTGCAGAGAGATACTATATGAGAGATCTCCTGATGGAGAGACGTATGTAACAGGAATTGCTACGTCCAAGGTAAACTTATTGTTACTAAACTATTCATTTTTATATCTGTAAGTATTTTGGAACTAAATTTATTATTACGGGAGCATTTGGGTTCTCCAAGTCAATGCAGTTGAATTGCTATACTATCTTATCAAACCCCCGGGTTACAGTTTAGTCACCAACCATTTTGCTAACATGTAGTTGTACAATTTCAAAATATTATGTAATTCATTTCAACTTAAACAAATCAATGTTCAAGTCCATTAGAAAGCTCTCATTTTTTAGCCTCTTATAACCTAACCAAACCGAGCCTTATGTCTCCATCAATTGGGTTTGGTTTTGTGAATTTGATTTTTTCATTGAGTTTGTCTAAGGCATCAAAAACATATGTCCTTTCGAACTACCGCGTCTAATGCCAGTTTTGGTCTATCCCTCTAGTTGGTGTTACCGTATACTACTGTGTCGATATCACTTCTCCTAACTACCACATCGACCAATCTAGGATGGACATGTCGACACCACCTTAATCTATTGTCTCTCATCTTATCTTCTATTGGTGCTACCCCTGACATTCCATGAAGGTTTTCATTTCTAATGCTCTCTCTCAATGTCTTACCACACATCTATCTCAATAGTCTCATTTCAGCTACATTAATCATACTCTCTTTTTTCCCACTAAGTCAAAAGGGTGGAGGAGGGAGCAACCGGGCATAACAACCCTCCCCTGCTTGTGACGATAGGGACTCTAGACCCGCGGCTGGCCCTGGAAGGGACCAAAAGAGCCATAGCAACTACTGCCCCACCAAGGGCTAGTGGACCACAACTGGGCTTTGCAGGAGTTCAAGAGGGCGTCATTAGCACGACTTGAACCAATGACCTTTTGACCATGCAAACCCTGTGGGAGTGAGTCATAGCCACTAGGCTACCACCCTTGGTGGTACACTAATCATACTCACATGTTGCTTCTTATTAGCCCAACACTCCGTGCCGCATTACATGGTTGGCATGATAGCAACAATGACAATAATAGAACCCTCAACCCATCTAGTCCATTGGGGGTATGGGTGGGGGAGGATTGGAGACAGACGTAACCTTGGGCAATATACAAACAAAGTGGTTGCTTTCAGAATACTATTGGAACAGTGGCCTCCTATACCTCCAAGAACCAAGGACCTAAAGGGATGTTTTGCTGCAGAACCATGCCCCCAAATCAAAGCCAAAAGACATCAAAAATGGCAAGCATTACAGGGTTGGCATGATAGCAGAATGATGGAAATTTCCCTTGAACTTTGTGGGTATGTTGTGCTCGCACAACACTCTTGAAACGCTCTGCCACTTGATCTATCCAACTTGTACAACAATCTTTCCATCTATACTAACAATTCAATGTAAGTACTTAAATGCTCGCTTGTTGGTAATTCCTGGTTTTGGTAGGTCACTTTGTCAACACTAGCACTTTGAATGCCACTAAACCTACATTCTTTTTCGGTTGATCTGCACTAAACCTACATTCCAACCACTCCATTTTACTCCTACTGATCCTGAATCATTTTGACTCAAACGCTTCTCTCCAAGTTCCTAATTAAGTATTAACACCTCTTGCAATTTCATGTATAAGACAATATTTTGTGTAAACAGCACATACGATGGCAAATCATTTTGAATATGTCTAGTCAATTCGTCCATAATTAAGACAAAAAGGTCAGGACTCAAAGCGGACCCTGGGTATGATCCTACTTGTCATTGGGAATTCGCTTGTTTCACATACTAGGGATCTAATAGAAGTGGCAATGCCTTCATACATGTACTTAACTACATCATTTCACATTTTTGCCGCGCCCTTTCTCTCCAAGACCCACCGTATACTGTCCCAGAGACCTTAGCATAAGCTTTTTCTAAGTCCGTTGACACCCAATTTCGCCCCATCCCTCGCAAATCAACTATTAGAAAAAGGGGTCATGTACCATACCGTATTTATCTTCGCGTCGAAACAAGAATTTTGATTGTCTTTGGGCCCCGATCGTAAACTTTACATTGCAGAAGATCAGTCAAGAGCATTGCAAAACAGTGTACGTCATGTGGGCAAGCACCCAACAAGGGCTGGCTCAGGGAAGCCTTCACGGCCTCGCCTCACCTGTATGTGCAGATTTTAATGTCTTTTGGAAGTTCGATATTCAAATGTCAGTGGAGGAATCGGAAAGTTGAATTGTCAAATGAGGAATTGAGTGATTAATGTTCAAATGCTAGTGGTGGAATTGAGAGTTTAATGCTCAAACATTAAGTGGTGCAAGAATAACATTCAATTGGAAGTCTAAATATTGGAGCAATTGGCGAGACCCCCTTGGCCGCATGTATTGACGCCTTGTTCAATATAATTAGCTCTCGGTATGCCTTGTTCAAGGACATCTGGAAATATCCCAGATGGAGAAAATTCTACACAAAAATCCCAGACTGGTTCTTGGTTTTTACCACCATCTCTACGCGACTTGTTGAATGCCTTTCAACTTGAGCTTCTACCCAAACGGGAGGAGGTTTATCCTGAATGCATGAAATAAATTGAACAAGAAAAGGATCAAATAGCTTGAGGAAATTAAAGGAAAAGTGTTGTGGCATTGCCACCCAGTTAATTCCTTTGCAGCAATGCCCAAAAGAAAAATTCGATATATGAACTGGAACAGAATTTTCCAAAAAATGGTGCATTTTAGCTTGACGTTAATCTCTCTCTCTCTCTCTCCCACAAAAATCCCAGAAAGTCTCTCTCCTCCCACACAGATCCCAGATACTCTCTCCTACCACAAAAATCCCAGAAATTTGATTTAAGTAAATCCATGTCAAAAGTCATTCAGAACCTCACATTTTTTACCTCTTAACATGGTTAACAAAAGTATTGCAAATATAATTTGTCCCTTCTGACTGATATCGAACTATGAAACCTTTTTTTTTTGGCACGTTGGTGTAAACTTGTTAAGAGGCCTAGCTTTGCTCAAAATTTGATGAAATGAGAAACGGGGAGAAGAGGCATAGTTGAAGTATTTATCTTTTAAAATAGGTACAATATCACAAGTATTAACTATCTATCTTTTTGAGCTCAATACTGCTAGGCATGTATAAAATATGAGAGGTGATACTATGATTAAAGCAGGGCCGCAAGGTGTAGTAACTGGTTAATTTGATACATTGCATTTGGATATTTGACCTTCCAACATGGGTAGGCTTGACATGATGGTTTTTTGAAGATCTGTTTCACTCATTGACTTTATACTGTATGTTTTTTAAACTTTCAGGCTACCCAAAAGAAAATTGTGAAAGCTGATGCTTATGTTGCAGGTTTGTGGTTGGCTCTCCTTCCATAATTCAACTCTATAGTATGTAAGTGCATACTTACTGAACTGCTGCATCTGATGGCAGCATGTGATGTTCCTGGAATAAAAAGATTAGTTCCACCCAAGTGGAGGGAGTGGGAATTCTTTGATAATATCTATGAACTAGTTGGGGTGCCTGTGGTAACAGTGCAACTGAGATATAATGGCTGGGTAACAGAGTTGCAGGATTTGGAACGGTCCAGGTGATTCTCTCAAGTTGCACGAGTTGTTTTGTGAAAAGGATTCTCTGAATCCTGGATTTAGTAATTAAATATGCTTTACTTGGCTTATCATGATCATGGAAAATGAATTACCCTTGCTAGCATGTCTGCTGATGACTGATGTTTATTTCCCCCTTCATAACTGTTAGGCAACTAAGGCAAGCTGCAGGGTTGGATAATCTACTTTACACCCCAGATGCAGATTTCTCATGCTTTGCAGACCTTGCACTTGCATCCCCAGAAGACTATTACATTGAGGGGCAAGGATCTTTGCTCCAGTAAGGAAAATCATGTTCCTTTCTTTCTGTTATTGTTGTACCGCTGTTATATCTATAGAGAAATATAACACAAACTAACCATGTGATACACCTGCTGAATGAAATAGTTGACATATCTTTTATTTATCTTTGACGAAGGTATAGTTGCTTAGGCGGAATATAGCAGGTTGATCTTGACGAGAGTCTTAAACCTTGTGGCTCCCTGTGCGGTCATCTTGATTCTTATTCTGGCTATTATAATCATTCAGATGTTGGATAAACTTTACTCTCATGGTTAATAAGTATAAAGTTGTGTCAAATATATACTTGATATAAATAATTCTGGGTCACTTCTGTGCATTTGGTGCTTTCTGTCATATTTATTTTCTTTCCTGCAAAAAGCCGCAATCCTTTTCCTTAATATTTTGCTTGCAGATGCGTGCTTACACCTGGTGATCCCTACATGCCATTACTAAATGATGAAATCATAAAAAGAGTTGCAAAACAGGTAACTTTCATCTAAGGAGTGCCTCAGTCTTTTTTCCCTCCATGGCATTGCTTAGGTTGGTGTTTTCCACTTCAGCATTTGTTTTGGTAATGATTTTCACTTTGGCATTTGGAAGAAACAAACTATAAGTCAGGCCGGCACTGAGTTTTTTGATTCCCAAAGTGAAACCCCAACATGGGTGGGTGCCTCTGTACATTTTTGAGCAAAAGTTTGACGAGATAAAATCAGTCTAAAAAGGTCTATTACAATACTTTAGATGATTGAAGTAGAATAAATATAGGGTACAATATGTGATGCAAACTTGGCAAGTATAAGATAAAAGGTGGGTAAAATTTTATGACATAAATGGTTAAGTTAAAGTACATCGATATCCAATTTAAAGACACTACACTACATTATCATCTTATTTTTAACAATGCTTCAAAGGGAGAGGAAAGCACGATAGGAGGCACGTCTCGAGCCTAGGTGACAGCAGAGAGGTAGGCTAGAAAGGAAGGACGAGCGATATAGGCTAAAGACAGAAGTCAATTCATCTTTCGGCCGTATTGTGTCCTGTGTCAGGATGAAGAAATCCATTGATTTTTGGTATAAAATTTTTTTTTTTAAAACTTTTCAGGTTCATTTGGAATAGAGGAATTGGAAATGTAAACGCAATATTCATATTTGTTAAAAAGCCCACTAAGACCCCAATTAAGCCACTTTAGGTTTTTTTTTTTGTGTGTGCGCGCCTAATTTAGTCCTTTTTGGACTTTTATGCATGACAAGCGAGAAATAGAAAATGAAGGACTAAAAGATGAACCACATTCCCGAGAGACAATAGTTATTCAATTTGAAAAGCCATAAATTTTGGGATACGCAAATGAACCTTAGTATTTGGTACTTGAGTGTGGAAAAAAAGAAAGAATAAAAACCATATTCATGAGGTTTGAACCATGAACCCGCACAGGTGCAACTAACATTGTCGCTTAACTTTAAAAACTTATACGGTTATACCCATCCTGGGCCATAGTTTGTGCCAATATTTTGGGGGCCCAAGGCGGTCGCTATGTTGCCCGCTTGCCATCAGGGCTTGCCCAGCATAATTACCGTTGTTTGTATCAGTGAGCATCACCCGTCCAACTGAACCCTCTAAAAAGGACGCTCCTTCTTCCAGGGGTTCTAAATGAGGTAGGAAGTCTTACGCCTTCTCGGCAACTCAAACCCATGCCGTAGTGCTAGTGTGGTACCACTTGCAGTTGCACTAACTCACAGTCTCTTATCAACAGTTTTTTTTTTTTTATCGGCAAAAAAATTGATATGTTAATAATAAACTCGATAAGGGTACATCGAGAACGAAGTTACCTGACCTGAATCATGTGAACTCTTCAAAACTTCAGGACATGAAGTTTGGATAAATTGATGACATCACATACAGTACACATGCTAGATTTGAAGTACCTAGAGAAGTTCATTATGAGGAATCACGGAAAAGCAATGTGTTCTAGTCGCTAGTTCACGACCTTACCTACAAGAATTGTAATTGACGATAGTCAATGTTATCTTCGCCATTGTTATTTTGATAACAGAAAATATTATTTGCACCGTTGGTGTAGGAAAACGTCAGCGTATCTAACACATTCTGCATCATAGTATCCTGAGATTCATGACGCAATATGATGTCATTATTCAGAAATGTATATCATTTAAATAGGAAATGAGAATTAGATTGATGTAAAGAGCCCTCTGGGACAGCTGCACCACCCAGGGTGCGAGCTAGAAGGGTATTTCTATCTACATAACAGGCTTGAAGCTTTTCTTTAGTATCAAACTTGAATTTCGTAGCTGCTGCTGCTTCCTACATTGTTGAAAAAAAGTAAATCCAAGAGTTGGGGTTGGGCACGTATCTTATACTACCTTGTCCGAGGTGGATATAGGTCCACTGGCTGAAATATAAGTATCTATGTAATATGGATTGTTTATTTCTTATTTGCCTCTCGTTTTTCTGTTTATTTCATCTGCAAAAAGTAAAATGGGTGAGATTACCGTCATTTACTTTAAAAGCATTGACAACTTCAGCTGATTTTTTTAAGCTTAACAGACAGACATTACTCTCAGTTCCATGAATCATTAGCTTATACGATGAGATTCCCAGTCTTCGTCAGAAACCAATCCAACATGTAATTTTGAAGAGCTTTTGTCTAGATTTATTCTCTAGCTAAGTGTGTTTCTTTCTTCGGATATAAACTACATATCAGGTTTTGGCTTTATTCCCATCTTCCCAAGGTTTGGAAATTACTTGGTCATCTGTCGTCAAAATTGGGCAATCTTTATACCGTGAGGCGCCTGGTAAAGATCCATTTAGACCTGATCAGAAGACACCCGTGAGGAATTTTTTCCTTGCTGGCTCATATACAAAGCAGGTAATTTTTGCTTGCCTCTTCTCGCTATAGTGATAATGGCTAATATTACATATCAAACCTGCACATTACAATTCAATTAGAAAAAACTGATCTCAATTCTCAGCTGATGTTAAATGCTTACAAATTAAACTTGTTTCTATCTTTTATTTTTATTTTTTTGTGTGGGAAAAGTCTTCATTAGTATTGTAATCAGTCATACATGTGCAAGTAAAACATGCCCTATCTTTTCTAGGGCACCATAGCATTGCACTGTAAATGTAGTTGGATGATAGTTGGTGATAGAGACATCTTTTTGGTGTATTTTGGTCTAGTGAAAAGATACAGGGATGCTGAACCAGAAGTGTTTCGTGGAAAATAGTTTGTTTGTTTCTTTATAATGCCCCTCTCTCTCTCTCTCTCTCTCTCTCTCTCTCTCTCTCTCGTCCCTTACATTTTAAATGCTTACTCCCTGCAGGATTACATAGACAGCATGGAAGGAGCCACCCTATCTGGCAGACAAGCCTCTGCTTACATATGTGATGCTGGGGAGGAATTGTTGGCATTACGAAAGAAGCTTGCTGCTGCAGACGCTGAATCCAGGCGGCTTAGCGGAGGAGAGGCTTCTTATATGACTGACGAGTTGAGTCTTGTATGATACATTCCAATTCCTTGTACAGCCCCTAGCAGACGGCCTCAAATTGATGAGTCAGAGGGCAGATACGGCGGAATATGTATGCATGCCATGTTTAATTTCCACATATGATTGTAACATGTTGGATAAAATGGAATTTTAATTATTAAATTAAAAACCATTTGGGAGTGAATTAAAATTGACTCCGAAACAATCACATGATATTTGGTTGAAGTATGGATGGACCTCAAACTCATGTTGGTGGGAAACAAAAGAATACATGGATTTATAGTTTAGTGGTGGACCCATTAAACTTGTAGTCTTGTAAGGGAAACTGTTGGAAAGATTTAAGATTAAAACTTAATTTCTAACGGTAAAGAGGTTTCCAATGGTATGACTTTTCATGGGTAATTGCTTGACATTACGTGGTAGGTTAACGAAATGGTGTGTCTTTTTGATTGACATCCGTTCGCCGTTAACCGTCGTGTCCCAATTGATTTGGGTTATTCGATCAGTCACTTCCCTTCTATGAAAGGTCACCATAAGCACTATAAAAGGACTCATTTTCATTCTTTTTAAAGACACCGGAAAAATTACAGAGCACATATATTGCATTAATATTGAGTCTGAGAGAGAGTACTGCACAAGTTTGCGTTTGCCCGTTGAACTGATTGTAGTGCAACTTCCGTTCTTCGAAAATCGCGTAATCCTGGGAGGCAAATGTTCAAGAGACCCAAGAGCACCGGTGTGGGGGACGAATTTGCTTTAAGGATATAGTATTATTCATTAAAATACTAGCCTCGATTGCCAATTTCCGGACGCCTGAAATTGGTCTAGTAACTTTATAATCTTGTCTATTTTTTGATGTGTAGCGAATTTCCAGTGATAAACGAATCCCGATTCCAACATAACATATGTAGTTAGATGTTAGATTCATCCCGTTTGATGTCAATCACTAGCATTAATCTGTCCATATTGTGGCGCCTTTGCATTGTGTTTCTCTGTATGTAAACTGATGACTTAATAAGGGAAACCGGAAGTTTCTAACCACATAAAACAATCGTTGAGTTAGAAGAACCCGCTAATGTGAGTTAGTCTCTCCGCCCCCACATTGTTGGTCCTTTTTGGAGAATTTCAACTTTTTAAGGGGATAAACATTATATGCGGGTCTCCTTTCAGAATGCGCATTGATTTTTACTATTGTCCCTTGAATCCCGCTTGTAAAGTAGTATTTTTACTTATTTATGAAGGGTAAATTTAAAGATCCACCCATCTTTTTTGTTGAAGTTTCAAATAGGATTAGTAAAATGGAATAGAGGACCAAACGGACTAAAACTCTTTATCAATTGATTTGAATCTTAAGCTCACTTTAGGTGGAATTATTGTGACTGAGTGAGCTGGTCAGGGTAATATGGTGGGAAAATGCAGGGCCATAATGGAAAAAGTCAAAATCTCAGATCGACCATGCTCTGGGTGCAGCAGTATAAATGGGTGGCAGACAAGACAAAACTAAAAAATTTGTACGCTTTAGCAACACTCTAAAAATACCTTAACAATCTCAAATGAACCCATTTTTTCATTTCTTTACCTAACAACCCGCTAACACACAATTTTTAGGTCCAACTTTCAACATTTTTTGTCATATAACAAACATTTTTGAAGAGTTCAAATGCGGATGCTCTTACCCCAAGCAGAAATAAGGGTATGTATTGCCTTCTAGACAGTGAGAGGGTATTTGTCTTTAGAGGTGTTCTATTTCTCTATAGTCTTTTATTATCTCCCTCTCAAAATATTTGTTTGGTCCGCAAAATAGGATTTACAAAGAGTACACTTTTTTTGAGAAAATATTCAAACATTTCTCATGAATTAGAAGAACTCATTGATATCTTGAATTTTTCTTAAGAATTTTGTAACAGTATTTTTAAGTTCTCGTGTTGTGAAATAAACAAATATTTTAGGATGGAGGGAGTAATTTTTTGTTGCTAGCCAGTTTCCCGCCTCATCCCCTGCGAGTAAAAAAAAAAAACCCTCATCCCACGTCTTGGTAGTTTCTAGTTTGTCTTCAATTGGATTTCACTGCAACCCTTTCATTAGTTTAGAAATGAACTAGCAGTGTGCCCCGTCCTATGCATGGGACCAAAAAAATTCAAGTTGTTATTTGGTTTATTCTTGTATATGGGACGGATACACCATTTGTTGATAAAAAAATGTCAATGTGAATTTTTTTATTATCTTGTGTGTTAAACAGATACAACTCTATTTGATAAAAAATATAATTTTAAAAAATCAATATAGGCCTTGAAAAACTAATATGATTTTTAAAGGGAAATGATATTGGCATTCCAAAAATTGATGCAAGCACTCCAAAATCAGTGTAATTCCAAAGTCATTTTCTTTTGTTTTTTGGAATGCCTGCATTAATTTTTGGAGTGCCAATATCATTTCCTTTTTTAAATTATCATTACTTGTCTAATACTTAAAAGTTACTCGTAAAACTCAACTCCTTCCCCTAAAATCTCTCCCCCTCCCCCACGTTTTTTTCCTGCTCTCTCTCCACCCCCACGTTTCTCTCTGTCTCTCTCAATTTATATCTTTAAAAAACTCAAAATTCTAAGAATTTAAGATTGAGAGGCTTTTGACCTCAACTACATTTGCATATAAATAGATTGGTTTAAAAGTTCTATTTTGTAAGTAATTTCATTTCGAAAAAAAACAGCGCACTACAATAACACTGGGGCATCCTTGAACGGACAAAAGCAAACTAATGCAAAACTGAATGTCTATCTAGGTATGGAGAAAATTTTTGGGTGCCGGTGGAGTACCATACACATGATATCCTGTTGGTGATCCGGATCGTCCAAATGTATTTTGGATGGTCTGAAATTTAGAGAGAAAAAAAGAGGAGAGAGTGATGGAGTGAGGAGAGAGAATACATCTGAGCCATCCAAAATACCTTCGGAAGGTCTGGATCGCTGACAGGCACTGCCCGCGTGACACCCAAAAACTTCTGGTATGCATGACATGACACATTTTTATTGTTTAAGGTAAACGTGAAATAACCCAATAGTAAGGACGGATGATCTTTTGTGTGTACGTACGTGTGGGTGAGAGAGAGAGAGAGAACCCGAAGGGGAAATGGCAGGCATCTGTTGCTACGGAAGCGCACATCCAACCCTAGTGCACAGTCTGAAGTCAGATTTCCACAAAAAGGTTTCTCGTTTCTCCATTTCGATCAATGTTTCTCTTCGCTAAGGATAATTTATACTCCTACATTCATGCTCACAAAAGTTGTAATAAAAAAAAAAAAGAGAAGGTAACAATAATATATAATATACTCAGCTTCTAGTGAGGGATCTGCACGTTCTTCCGTGCAGACTTCTAATCTTAATCGTTGGATCTCATCCGATTGCATCTCGGTTATCGAATGAGATCCGATTCGATGGCAAATAGCATGCGGGATAAGTTTTCTATATATGGAGATGCATATAAATACAAAAATGCTAGGTGCATAGTTATCCGAACATGACACTAAACACAATCCCTCACGTACTTATGGGGCCCCGTGTGTAAAATATGCGTGGGACCAACGGGTATGTGAGGGGTTGTGTATGATGTTGTGTTCGGAGGGTTGTGCCTGCCCAAGTATATGCTTCCTTGTTATGCACAACCAGTAGTTTCCTCAATGACCGTATTGGTATTTTGTAGAGAGTCCTTAGCTTACAATGCCGCTCCACTGCACCCACCAACAACAACAGCAACAAACCCAATCCAAATCCAACTCCACAGCTCTTGAAACTTGCTGTTACCGGACTTACGGAGCTCCTTAGGATATTCTCCTCCGGCAATGGGAGGTACACATGTAGCTTAACTTTTCCGTCTGTAATTTACTCTGGTTTCTTATTTTTCCAGTCTTTTACATAGTGTATTTGTATATAGATGCAGATGGTGGATATTCTACTTGTGATATTACAGCCCCTTTGGATGGTGAAAAAGGATGATCTTCCTCAATCTCACCATTTTTTTGTTAGATTTGATGAGAAAGGGGAATGACCAATCAAAATATTTCTTTTTTGTATTTTTCTCTCAATTTCTCATCGAAATGTTCTATCCAAATGAGTTATTGGATAAGAAACCACAATCCTTTCTTTTCTTTTCTTATGAAACTCCTCCATCCAAAGAGGTTTTTAGGAATAAATCCCTCATGTCTAGGGGTACTTCGGCAGCAGTGGCGGACGCAAGAGTTTTCTTTAGTAGGGGCCGAACCAACCGTGTGTAGTTCTACAATGATAACAAAAAGTAGGGCTCTCTCACTCTAAACATCAGACTCTTCCTCTCTTCCTTACTCTCTACTAGGTCTTTCTATCTCCTCCCTCTCCTCTCCTGATCCAGACCCATCTTGTTGTATCTCTCTATCTCGGTCTCGGGCACAGCCCTTTCCCGCGGGGAGGGTGTGGCGGCTGGGTGTATTGCTCTCCGCCACCAACCGGAGGTTTTCCTGGCTACCTCTGGAGGCCTAGCGGCGCTGGGTGTTTAGATGATCGGTGGTCGTGGAAGGCGTTGTGGTGGGGTTTTTGATCCGGTTTGGTTGGGTAGAGGCGTCGGGCAGTGATGCGGTGGAGGTGTAGATTGGGCTTTCTAACTTTTGTTGTTGCAGGTGTTATTCAAAATCGATTGGCAAAAATGGCGATCAGATCTGGCTTGGTGTCTGTCTAGCGGCGGCGAGTTCGTTGCGGTCCTCATGATTAGTTTGCTCTTGGTCGTCTTTGTGTGCCGAATTCCGGCCGGCGGCCTTTCTAAGATATCATTCAGGCGAGGGACTGACAGTTCGTTTTCTTCGGTCGATTGCTGCTGCTTGTGTTTGATCGTGAAGCTTGGGGATTTTTGTGTTTTCTGCTTTGTCTTGGTGGTCGGTTTTGGTTCCCAAGCCGTGGCTGCATCGGTGGTCTCCCTCATAGGCTGGTGTCCAGCCGGCGGTTGCTACTTCTGGGAGCAGCCGAATTGGCTTAACGGTGAGGCTGGTTTCACCAGTGGTTTGTACGGTGTTGGCCGCCGTTGTGGTTAGGGTTTTGGGGGTTGGCTTGGGTGGGCCGGTCCAAGGTTGGGCCGGGATTTGGATGTTTGGGCTGTATTGTTTTATTTGGGTGTTGGGTTGGACTCTAATGTTTCTATTTTGTGATCCCTTGTAGACCCTTAGGTGGTTGGGCTTTTGCCCGTTTCAAGTGTATGTTTGTTCCAACTCTTTGTTGGATCCCCTTTCCCAATTTTTAATAAAATTTCATCTTTGCCTATCAAAAATGATAACAAAAAGTATATTCCACATTTACCATGTTGCTACTTGTAGGTCTAAGTTTTTGTGTGTGTGCGTAGTTGTTATTTTGTTTGAGTATTGCTAAATACAACCACGAATTTGCTAAATACAACCTGTTTTTAAAGTAGGATATATTCTGACAAAAATGCCCTCATTTGGATTGACAAAAAATACCACTAAAATTACTACATACAACCACATCTATACAAGCACTACCCACTCCTCCTCTACATACAACCACATCCCGTTCTTAACAGCAGCAACCCAACACCACCACCACCACAACCTCCATAACTGCTGCACCACCACCACCACCACCACCACCACCACTCCTATTCTCCTCTTCTCTTTTCACCCTCTCCTTCCTCTATGTTCTTCTCAACCACGACACCACCTGTTCGTTCTCTCCTCTCTTCTATGTAGCACGGACACGGACACGGACACGGATACGGACACCGGACACGGCAATTCTAAAAAAATGGGGATACGGACACGGTGGGGGACACGCCACGTGTATAAATAAATATATATATAAATACATATATATTGCTTTTCTTCCATTGTTGATGAAGACATGTCCTATATGAATGTATAAGATTACCATGGTCAAAATAAAGGCACTACTCACAGTCCTCCTCTACATACAACCACATCCCGTTCTTGAATAGCAGTTCATACCCAACACCACTCACCACCACACCACCACCACCACCTCCATATTACATTTTGCACCACCAGCCGTGTCCACCACTCGGCTATGTCTCCCCTTCAAAAATAATAAATTGCACCCTCTGGACACGCCTCTATGTTGCTGTCTCAACGTATTTGGGCGAGTCCTCCTGTTCGTTGTCCCCGTGTCCAATACGTGGACACGGCGCCCTTTTGGAGTGTCGGTGCTATATATATGTATATCTCTCTCTCTCTCTATATATATATATGTATATCTCTATATATATATATGTGTGTGTGTGTGTGTGTGTGTGTGTGTGTGTGTGTGTGTGTTTGTTCTCCTTCCTTATTCATCTTCTTCTCCCATCACTCACCTTCGGCAACCTTTTCGCACATCTATCCCGACATTGTCGGATTCATATGTCTAAAAGTTGGATGGATTTTTGGATTCATATATCAGAAAATTGCACATATTTTCGGATTTATATATCTGAAAGTCAGACATATTTTTGGATTTATATATCCGAAGATTTTTTGAACTATGTGCGGGAAGTATGTACAAAGTTCGAATTTTAAAATATTAAAATTACACATTTTCGGATTTTAAAATATGAAGTCATACTTCCGGATTTAAAATCCGAACATTGTACATACTTCCCGCACATAGTTCAAAAATTCTTTGGATATATAAATACGAAAATATGTCCAACTTTCAGATATATAAATTAAAAAATATGTGCAATTTTCAGATATAGGAATCCGAAAATCCATCCAACTACTTTCAGATATATATATCCGAAAATATGTGCAATTTTCAGATATATGAATCTGAAAATCTATCCATCTTTGACATATATAAATCTGAAAATCCATCCAACTTCAGACATATGAATCCGACTATGTCGGGATAGATTGTGCGAACAGGTTGCCGACGGTGGGTGATTGGAGAAGAAGATGGAGAACAAAGGAGAACAAAGAGAGCGAACTGGTGGTGCCATGGTAGAGAAGAACGTAGAGGGAGAGGAGGGAGAACAGAGAAGGGGGAGAACAGGAGAGTGGTGGTGGTTGTGCACCGGTTATGGAGGTGGTGGTGGTGGGCTGCTGTTGTGAAGAAGGGGGAGAATAGGTATAGAAGGGCAAACTTGGAAATTTAGGAATAGTTTTTGGATTGTATGTAGCCAATTCTTATAAGATCTGTGGGTTTTATTTAGCAAGGGTGGTATGCAGTAAATTTGTGGTTGTATTTAGAATCAACCTTTCATTTTACGTACGGGACCAAAAATTTGTTGATAACTTAGAACTATAGGGAATTGTTTCCATGCATATATACTTGTTTTAAGATTTTTTTTAATTATATACAAGGGATTTGTAGGGGCCAATCATATAGAACTTTTTAAAATTAACCTGAAAAATTAGTACAGTTAAAGACAATTTTTAGAGTTGTGCAGGCCCGAGAACCCTCTTCCATCCGCCCCTACTTCCGCCTTTTAGCAATCAAAAGAGGTTTATCTATCTGTCATCATGAGCTTTAGCAATTCCCAGATTAAGTTTTATTGTTTTATTCAAACTGTTCGTGCGGGTGAGCTGTATTTTTAGACAAAAAAGGGAACAGAAAGTCTGTCATTGTCTAATTATTCCCGATTGGTACATAGTTAAAGGAAAAAGGATGAGTTACTGAGTAAATTCCTGGTTTTTCACCATGATGATGTAGCACGAAACCTTGGTTGTGTATATACTTAAAGAAAATCGAGGAATTCTCCGAACAGTCTTGAGAGTTCATTACTTGTATGGCCCTTTTAAGGGGAGGATGCAAGACCTCAAGTTGGTTGTGTGTCCTCGGATTGTCTATGATTTACCAGTTTATCGTTGACACATTTAAGTTCTGAAATTATCTCAATGAAATCAGTATCCACAGCAATATCCACATCACATCCTTCTGTAATTCTTCTAATTCTTCCTTAATTTTCTTGCATTATCTGTCACTTTGTACAAGTATCAACTTGAATTTTAAACCAAGAGATTATAAATACTAAACGGAGATCCCTCTTGACAAATCAAACAACTAATATACTCGATAATTACTAGGCAAAGTCTCTGAAAATGAAGGAAACAGACTGGGTCCAAAACTCTTAAATCTTCAGAGACTTTTGTTGTTATTATCATCACTTCCATATCCAACTTGAAAAATGAATTAAGTCGTGAAGAATGCAAAATAACAATTTGTTGTTGAATTATTGATGCATGTATATTTAGGATTCTTTTGTCTCTTTTTCATGAGTTTCCTACATGGTTCAGTATTCTTTTAGTTGCTTTTTTTGTCTGTGAATTTGTCAAGCATGGTCGCACCGATGTATGCATTCTATACGTTTTCATGAAAGCATGATTTTCTTATTTATTACATCTTTTTGTGCCTGCTTCTTTGCTTTTGGACTGTTTATCTTAGCCCCCTTTATTTGTTCCCTTCCTATTGTGTTAGCTACTATAAAAGTTAATCGAAACTCCCATACGTGCCAGTAGAGGCTGACTGAACTGTTGGTCGAGGAAGGTGTCTAAATCTACACTTTAGCTTCTGAACAAAGTGCTTTGGTACGGACAGACTTGAGCCTTAAATCAAGAGGCAACTCCTTCAATGTAGTGAATGGCTTTGCAATTTTAGCGGGTGGCCCACTGTTGGGCGGAATTCTCTTGTTTCTGAATTTTATTATGCAATTCACAGGCATGTATCTGTTGTATTCATAAGGTGCTGGAATTGCTGTTACGAAAAATGGGTAGCACCTGCATTAGAGAAACGTTACAAGGTTTTCACCTAGGAGAGTTGTTTAGAGCCTATATTTACCTACCCTCCTCCCCCAGCCACATTCTTGCTCGCCTTTATTAGCCTATATAGCATATTTCTGGGGATTGTATTTCATGTCTTGTGGAAGAACTTCACTTTCGGAAAAGTTATTATACATCGAAATTGTGCAGGCAACCGTCTTGTGTTGCCTATAGTAATTTCCAGAGGGTGAATGCTTCTGTTGGGCAACTAGTAGACTCCGTTCCTTTGCTTTCGTGCTACAATATACAAAGCACTAGTATTCAATTTTGCAGATTTGTGTCCTGGTGATGTATTTATGTTGCTCTTCCAGATTGGACATGGAGTACTCTGTGCAGGAAAATGAAGTTCCAGTTTCAAACATTGATGATGTTGTGATGACCCTCAAGTTAGACTATGAAAATTCATATTTTGTTACAGGTACTTGCGTATATTTTCATGTTCTTTAAGATGAGCTGTATGTAACAATATCTTCAAGACTGAAAACTTGTGTAACTCTGTAACAGTAAGTAAGAAGATGGTAAGTTTTAGACATAATTCTGTGGTACAAGACAATTTGCATTCTGGTCAATGAGGTGCATTAAATTGATTAAAGCTCCTCTTCACACAGAATCAAAGAAAATTTCTCGAAGTTTATGAATTTGTTGTACAGACAACCTGTCAGACTTTTGGATCAGATAAATTTTGTTTGTGTCATTCGCTAATGATATCTACTATGTAACACATCCTATTGATGATTAATTTTGGCACCCTATTCATACAATTATAATGTATGAGGATCCATGATCTGTTTATTAATACCACTAATAGAGTGGTTAAAAAAGTGAGATACACAAGTAATACCCTGCATATTGCAAAATTGATTTTAACTAATGCGGACTGCAATAAAACTCCAAGGCATTTTGATTTGAAAAGGAAAATGTAGAAACTGATATACCCCCTTTGTTGGTTGTGTGAAAAAGTAGAAACTGACATACCCAATCAGACAATTGCAATTGTTTTTCATCTCACGATTCTTTCTCGTTTTCTACATATCAATATCTGACTCCCTGTGTAGCACCGACACTCCGCTGGAAGCAACATACCGGTGTCGGACATGGACATGCCCCGGACACGCTCCCGACAAGTGTCCGACACTTCTCTCTCAAAGTGTTTTTTTTTTTTTTTTGCAATATTTGGGGTCTGACACTTTATGGACGCGCTCAGAATACTTTAGGGACTCTCCGGGGGTAAAAATGCAATTATGAGAACATTTTAAATGTGGTAGGACTGTAATAACTAAAACATTAAAATGGATCAAAGTGTAATAAAAAATATCCAAGGCATAAAAGGATAAATAAAAGGATAATATTACACTCACATGCATAGATACAGAGAAGAAGAGGATAACGTTGCTTCCCCCATTTTTTTGAAAAATTCCGTGTCAGGCTGTCGGTGTCGTGTCCGTGTTCGTACTTCATAGCTGACTCCTGTTATGGTTCATGTATTGTCAAATGCTTGCCTTGAAATATTTTCCTTTGTGATATACACTTTGACAGTCTGACTGTTTGGAAGGGAGCCCTTTCTTTTGCACTTAAGTTAATAACTTGTTTTTATAGGGGTCATTAAAGTTACTAAGTTGATGTGAATTGTGACACGATGATTTTCATGATGTTTAGGAATTTTCACGTCAGCAATTTATTTAGAAGATTGTCTGTTCGAAGATCCAACTATAAAGTTTCGGGGTAAGAGACTGATCATGCTAATCAAATGGTTAGTTTGTTCTTAGTTTTACATATATTTGGGGAGTAATTAAATTTAATTTCTTGAACTTTGTCCTTTCTCCATGCTAATGAACTTAAAAGTCATCTTCCAAATTTTTTAATAGACCAAAACCTTATCACTGTTGTTAAAGCATCCAACTCCAAACCAATTGGCAAAGAGTGGAGAGGCCGCCCAGGCTCATATACTAGTATTGGAGGAGATAATTAACCAATGTGGGACAAATCCCAACACTCCCCCGCACGTGCGACCCCTGACTCGCACGTGGAGAGGTAAACAAAGGATCCGGAACACACGGATCACAATGAAACAAAGTGCAACTATGGCACAAACAAGGGGAAAAGCCTCCGAAAGCCTAGCTTTGATACCATGTTAAAGCATCCAACTCCAAACCAATTGGTAAAGAGTGGAGAGGCCGCCCAGGCTCATATACTAGTTTTTGGAGGAGATAATCAATCGATGTGGGACAAATCCCAACAACTGTAAAAACACTGAGCATGCATATCGACCTCATGTCCAATACCATTACCGTGTATCGAGTCTACAACATGGATACTTCACAAACCAATAGCAGTTTGATTTCAAGGCTCAGGTCATTACCAAACAACCTAGTGCGGGAACTTAGGCACCTCATCTCTGATCTCTCTCAAGTTTACTGTTAGCCTCTACTAATTAGTTTGGATTTTAAATTTTAGTCTCACATTCGTTGACAACTCGAGAGGGGGAAGCATATGTCGGCGATGGAGGGAGAATGCATAATCATGGTCCGTCGTATATCAAGCCATTAAAATGCAGAAACCTAATACTCCCTTTGTCCCAAATTGTTGGTCCTTCTTTCCTTTTTTGGATGTTCTAAATTAAATGTCCAAGCTAGGAAATTTGTGTATAACTTTACTATTTTACCTTTTCTTTTCTACATATAACTAACAGGCCAACACAAGTTTTATTTGTATGTGTGTATATCTATATCTATATCTATATATATATATATATATATAAATACATAGGAGAGACTTTGAAAGCAATCCCGCCAAGTTAATTTTGGTTGAATTTGATTGGGTGCCAAAATTTTAGGAGAGAATTTCTCAAACTGAATGGAAAGTGCTAGTTTTTTAGGTTGAGATTTGTGCATTTTTTGAATTCATATGCAGGGAGAAAATATTGAGATTTGGCACCAAAATTTTAGGAGAGAAATTCTCTTTCAGTTTAATATGGCGCCAGATATTTAGGATGAGATTTGTGCATTTTTTAAATTCATATGCAGGAGAAAAAGATTGAGATTTGGTACCAAAATCTTAGGAGGAAAATTCTCTTTCAGTTCAATATGGCACCAGATTCTTAGAGAAAAATTCTCTTATGACTTGTTAGATATATAGAACATGTTGAAAAAATTATGGGCAATATTTTAAAAAAGGAGCATTGAAGTAGGAAGGGCAAATTGGGAAAGTAAATACCAAATGAATGTCCTATCATTGTCTCCTTAAAATTCAGATTCCCCAAAAGGGTCAAGGAAGTTGGGATGGAGGGAGTAAATGACTAGGGTAATAAGGAAATGAGGGAACTACTTTATAGAAAATAAGTCGAAACCATATTTCATGGGAATGTTGGATGGCTTCCCAGACAACCACTCAGGTTGCAGATTCAATTCTAAGCGTTCTTCTCTTTTTATGATTCTTTCTCTCAATCTCGAACTCAAAATCGGTGAGAAGAGAGCAGTTTATGAGGTTAGGGATGATGAACAATGGTTGAGAGGGTCTAGTTTTCATGGCTAAGTGAGGTTGAGGAATGGGAGCGGCAGAGTGCCAATACTTAAGGTTTGGGATCCATCCCATATAATCCTTCTTTTCTTTTTTGTTTTGCTCAGCTTCTTTGTTCTCTTTGTGATTCTTGCTCTTAGATTTGCCTTTAATAATTTGCGTGTTTCTAAGGTTCATAACTTTATTGTGTACTGTTGCCCATAAAAAGGATAGTAATTTATTAAAGTTGCTGTTATGAACAATGCAGGTACAAAATTGTATTCCCGTAACTTGAAACTGCTCGTGCCTTTCTTTGACAGTCCATCAATTGTGTTACAAAAGATTGAGAAGGTAGTCTTCCATTACAATATGGGAGAATTTCAAAATAACCCCTGACCTTCCACAAAAATCACATAGTGATACTTGACCTTCACGGAATTTCACATAAACACGTGTACTATTTAAATGGTGTTTGACCCATTATTTAAATGGTTGTTACACTTTACCAGATGCGGAACCCTCTTCCTCATCAAATAAATTGGTGTTTGACCCATTATATAAATGGTTGTTACCCTTTACCAGATAAATAAGTAGTTGTTAGCCCAATGATTCTTTCGTATAGTGAATAAATAATTGTTGAGCCCAATCAACGATTTAACCTTTAAACTGCTACTGTTGCACTCAGAAATCCTGACAGCTCTTTCTCCTTCCTCTCTTGTTCAATTCACAGGGCTTATCTCTCTTCTCGCCTTCCTCACCATAGCCGTTTTAAATAACCAGTTTCTGGAGGCTCTTTATGAACAAAAATTGGGTTTAACTAAAAGACCACCATCTAATATGCCTATGGATGGATTTGCACTCTTCAGAGTAATTTCTCTCGATTGTTTAGTGGTTTCTTAAAGAGTTACAAATTTGGTGGAAAACTTTTACATTGAATTGGATTTTGACCAAAATCTACCATCGCGCGATAAGACCAATATGAGAGGTATGTTCCACAACTTGAACGCTTTTGCCTTGTTCAAAAATTTTTGCACACAATTATAGATTTCCCTTGGAGATGTATGACCAAGTAGCTGATGCTTTAACTGAAATCTACAAGGCCTTGCGCAATGATTGTAAGATCACACTACGTCTAACCTTTTACGCTGCCCCAAGATTTTTGGTCTTAAGGACGTGGTTGACACTGCTGTAAATGATGTGTGTTGCTTTATCGGCTGCGATAGGTCCAAATTGAATATTTTAGCTGTGGATAAAAAAGAGTGGTTGCCGGTAATTTGAAATGTATGCTCATCAGCGAAGTGTTATTGATTGCTTAGACCTTGGAACTGGGATAGCTATTTCCATTAGAATGGATAGGATTTTAAAAATTACCATTGAGCCGAAGTTCTTTCTAGTAGTTGAAAAATACACTGTTTTTATGGAATTGGTTGATACAAAATTTTACGAGGATATACCTTGTATTATTATCACGGGAAAAGGTCAACCGGATTGTGCCTCTAGATGATTTCTCCACAAAATGAGATTGTTAGATTATGGGTTTATTTGTAATTAGTTTATTGGTTCTATTGTGTAACTAGTTCATTCTCTAGTACAATAGTGTAATTAGTGTAGTGTAGTGTATACCTATTTCACGTTGTACGCTATAATTAGATGATTCAATGAGAAAAAACCCTATTCACGTTAAACACTCTCTCTCTCTCTCTCTCTCTCTCTCTCTCTCTCTCGTTCTTCACATGGTATCAAAGCAGTACGTTACCTGGATGACCAAGCCCTTGATTCAAGCCCTGGCTTGCTGATTCAAGGGCTGATTGAAGATCAAACGAACTCTTTCAAGGGCTGTTCTACCAGATCTGCATCTGGTTTCTCTAGTTTCTCTTGTTGTAGCAATGCTACAACATATCGATACCACTGATTCGCACTGCTGCTGGTGTTTCTGACCTTCGACAGCCTCGCCTGCTCCTCGCCAAACCTCTGACAGCATCGCCTAACCTTCGCCGGACCTCCGGCAACTTTACCCAGCCTCGCCGGACCCTCGTCGGACCTATCTTACCTACGTTGGGTCTTGGTTGGTCAGTTTTTGGTGAGTTCAAGGACTAGGTCAGCCTTTTGTTTTTGTGGCAGCAATCGTTGGTTCTGGTAGAGTATATTCAAGTTTTTTTTTTTTGGCCCAATATGTGCTAGTGTATTGTTTGATATCTTATACAGCTCCGTTGGACAGTAAATCTGCATTGGTTGTGTTCAGATTTGGCTGAGTTTGGGTTTACAATCACTAGTTTGACTGGTTATCACTTTATTGGGGTTGTTATTTGTCCGTTGAAATGTCGAGAACATATATCGCTTGCCAGTGGTTGGTTTTTCAGTTTTTTAGAGGTTATTTTTTAGCCTAGTGAGTTTGGCTCCTGGATTGTTTTTAGTAGATTGTTACAACTATCTCTGGTTGTTGGTAGTTGATTGTTCGTGGATTGTTGAAGTTTGGGGCCCCAATTGATTGGGTATTGCTTATTTTGAGTTGATTCCCTTGATTGGAGTTGTTTTTGGGAATTGTTAGTATCTGGTACTTGTTCACTACCTTCTGTTGATATGGCGGGTAATCCCAACCACGTTCCAACTGGCCCTCTTTCTCGGGAGGAGATACAAGCTCTCAAGCACCTACTGGCCAGGCTTGATACTCCATCTACTATAGCTCCTACCTCTACTGTAGCTTTCTCTACAAGTATTCCAGCTAATGCATCCTCTTTTCCGTGGATCATAGATTCTGGTGCCACAGATCATATGACAGGCTGTTCTTCATTTTTCGATTCCTACTCTACATGTTCTGGTAAGGATAAAGTTCGAGTGGCAGATGGATCCCTATCTGGTGTTATTTCAGGGAAAGGTTCCATTCGATGCTCTCCAACCCTTCCTCTTTCTTCAGTTCTTCATGTGCCAAATTTTCCTACTAACCTTCTCTCTGTTAGTAGTCTTACACAATCCTTAAATTGCTCAGTGACCTTTTTTCCTACACATGGTGTCTTTCAGGAACTGGGTACAGAAAAGGTGATTGGCAGTGGTAGATCATGTGATGGCCTTTATTATCTGGAGTCTGCTCCTCGTCCGTCTCCTTCACCCATGCCAAGTGGTCTGGCTCTGCAAGTAGATACGAGTCCAAGTCTCTCTATGTTACATCAGTGGCACCGTAGATTGGGTCATCCATCTTATGGGATTTTAGAAAAACTTTTTCCTAATCTAACTAAACATTGTCATCGGAGTCAGTTTTTTTGTGAAGCCTGTGAGCTTGGAAAACATAAGCACTCTTTTTATGCACCTATTAACAAAAGAAGTGAGTCCCTGTTTATGATTATTCACACTGATGTCTGGGGGCTCTCTCCTGTTACTTCTCTTAAGGGGTATCGTTGGTTTGTCACTTTTTGACTGTTGTAATGTCGAAGGGTGTTTTTAAAGCTTACTAGTGGAAAGGATGAGTTGAGTTGTGTAGGGACTATGGATAATCTATTTTCTGGATATTTGATGCAAAAGTTGGATGGTACTCATATTTGATTTGGTCTTGTACTTTACTTTGGCTATTGAGGCTAAGGATGCCAGTTTATTGAGGGCCCTGTTACTCCACCTTGTTGTTGCACTCCAACAAAAGGAGTTTAAATCAGAAATCGTTAGTCATGAGTTGCTTGTTTAACTCTATGAGCGCTGATATTTGCCATACTTTCCTGCTTCTTGATACTCCACATTAGATTTGGACTACTGCAGCCCAAACCTATTCTCAGCAAGGTAATGATGCACAGTATTTTGAGTTGAGGAAGAGACTTCGTATATTGGAACAAAATCATTGATTCGTCGCTGTGTACTTTGCTGACTTGAGTGGAGCATGGCAAGAATTTGATTATTATCAGGGGTTTCAGGCTGTTTGTGCTGTTGATTCTGTTAATTGGCTGAAGAGGATAGAGAAAGAGCGTGTTTATGACTTTCTTGCTGGTCTTGATATGGAATATAATCCGATTAGAGTGCAGGTGTTGGGTCGTGTTCCGTTTCTGTCTTCGGAACATGCCTATGCCATTGTTCAGCAGGAGGAGAGTAGGAGGGGTGCTATGGTACATACTCCTACTTCTGATCGTTCTGCCTTGGTTGCCATTTCTCAGGGTCATTTTGGTTCTAGTGGCGGGCTTGTCCACAGAGTGGTAAGTCACAGCTTGGTTGATCGTGAGTCACTCTGGAGTGATCATTGCCACAACACCGCCCATACTAGGGATTTCTGTTGGAAGTTAAATGGTCGTCCCTCTCGTGGGTGAGGGGGTGGACGCGGTTGTCGCGGTCGTGGTCTCATGCGTTCTCAGGTCCAGGCTCATGTTTCGGAGTCTACAGTTGCTACATTGCCTGATTCTGGGTTCAGTACTGGGGTTCAGGCGTCTTCTGATCATGTTAGTGGATTTCCCTAAGTCGTACTCTTTATTGGCAGGAAGGGAGTGCGGGCTTGTGCACCAAGGTCAGCAATGGCTCAAGCACTAAAAGTTGACCTCCACAAAGGTTTTTCCTAAGTCGTACTCTTCATTGGCAGGACGTGGCATCAACTCAAGTTTTGGAGGCTCTTCGATGGAAGGGAGTGCAGGCTTGTGCGCCATTGCTGGCAATGGCTCAAACATCGCTTGCCATGTTGGAGGTGCAGAATCAAGCACTAAAAGTTGACCTCCACAATGGTTTTGCCCTAAGTCGTACTCTTCATGGCCATAATTGGCCAAACACGCCTCTAAGGGTCCTTGGTGAGAATGTAGGGAAGGGCTTCCTCCACCACCTCATTTTTCATCCGTGGAAGGGTGCTTGGAGGAGTTGTAAATGTTAAGCCTAACATTCATATTTGCAAAATACAACCATCACCGCATTGGCCGTAGCCAAGAATGACGGTGGTTGATTGTGTACACGTTTGGCTAGGCTTTGTATCATGGATGATAAAGTCCGCAGGAAAGAGAAAATTGGTCAACCTTGACCAACACATCCTCTATGATACCCTTCGGGACCTTAAAGGATTGGTAGCTAGTTGCAAAATCACCAAGGTGAGCTTCAACTCCCCTAGCCCAAATTTATCATAGATAGACTATGGCGTAAGGTTAACATTGGCCCCAAGATCCAAGAACGCCCTTTCTATGAGGTGATTGCCTATGAAACAAGAAATTGTGGGAGTCCCTCGATCGGACAACTTAGTTGGGTGGAAATGAGATTTGGTAGAAGGACCTTTTGGACATGGGGTCTTCCCTTGGAAGGGCAAATCTGTAATTTTTTACTCTAACAAAATTATTTTGACTTTTGGAAGAAAATGCAGGGGTTTAATGGATTCTTTTACCAAATATCAGATGGGATTGGGCGAAACCAATAAGGAAGCCCATAAATGTATTTTTGTTGGGTACTCTCCTACCCAGAAGGGATACAAGTGTTATGATCCACATTCTAGAAAGTTTTTAGTCTCCATGGATGTCACTTTTTGGGAAAGAGAGTCTTTTTATTCCCTCTCCAAGTCATCTCTTCAGGGGGAGTCTAATCAGAAAGAAGAGATGTTTACTATGTATAATCATGGTGAGGGGGAGCACCTATTTTATAATCATGTTGATGGAGAGAAAGAAACAGTATTTTATAATCAAGTTGAGGGAGAGAAAGAAACAGTATCTGCTGAAGAGGCATCACATGGCATGGGTGATGACACTGATGGACTTCCAGCACGGTTGCAAGGCAACTTAAAGACCTATGCTAGACAGAAAGATGGGAAGTCCTCCCATGTGATACCACTCTGTCAATCACCATTGCCTACTCCAGTTCCAGACTCCTCAGCTGACTCATCTGGTAATGATTCTCCTCCTGTTAATGATTCTCCTCTCTCAGCTGACTTATCTAGTAGTGATTCTTCTTTTATTGAACCTCCTGTTATTGATGATCGTCCTATTGCTATTCGAAAAGAGAAAAGATCATGTACTCTACATCCCATCTCTCAATTCGTGTCTTATGATCGTTTATCTCCTTCATATTATGCCTTTGTTTCGTCTCTTTCCTCTATATCTATTCCACAGAATTGGAAGGATGCGTTAGTCATACCCGAATGGAAAAGAGCTATGGTAGAGGAGATGACAGCTTTGAAAAAGAATGGCACTTGGGAGCTAGTACCACTTCCTGGAGGAAAGAAATCAGTGGGATGTAAGTGGGTATTTACTGTTAAACATAATGCAGATGGTACAATTGACAGATACAAAGCTAGATTGGTCGCCAGAGGGTTCACTCAAACCTACGGTATTGACTATGAGGAGACATTTGCTCCAGTAGCAAAGATGAATTCTGTGCGAGCTCTACTTTCCTGTGCAGCTAATCTGAATTGGCCACTTCAACAGTTTGATGTAAAAAATGCATTCCTTCACGGTGATCTAGATGAGGAAGTGTATATGGATATTCCACCAGGTTTTTCTTCCGCTGCAAGTGAGGGAAAGGTGTGCAAATTGAAGAAGGCATTATATGGTTTGAAGCAGTCACCTATGGCTTGGTTTGGCAGATTCTCAAAGGCCATGCTGAGTTTCGGCTACAAACAGAGCCATGCTGACCATACTCTATTCATTAAGAGGAGTGATGGTAAGATTGCTGTCCTTATTGTTTATGTTGATGATATAATAATGACAGGTGACGATGTGAATGAAATTCATAATTTGAAGTCTCGACTTGCCCAAGAATTTGAGATTAAGGACTTGGGAGCGATGAGATACTTCCCTGGAATGGAAGTGGCAAGATCTGATAGAGGTATTTTTATCTCTCAACGAAAATATATTCTTGATCTTTTGGAAGAAACATGCATGTTGGGTTGTAAGCCTGCAGATTCTCCTATTGAGCCAAATCATCATTTGAGTGGAGATATGGGCGAACGTACTAATAAGGAGAGGTATCAGCGACTTGTTGGGCGACTGATATATTTAGCTCACACCCGGCCAGATATTACCTATGCAGTGGGTGTAGTTAGCCAGTTTATGCATGATCCTCGTATTTCACACCTGGATGCAGTTTATCGTATTCTGAGGTATCTCAAATCAGCTCCAGGAAGAGGAATTCTGTTCTCTAATCATGGCCATTTGCGGTTGGAGGCTTTTACTGATGCTGACTGGGCTGGTTCTGTGGATGATAGACGTTCTACCTCTGGCTATTGTACCTTTATTGGAGGGAATTTGGTTACTTGGCGAAGTAAAAAGCAATCAGTGGTTGCTAGATCTAGCGCAGAGGCAGAGTACAGAGCCATGGCTCATGGTGTTTGCGAGCTCTTGTGGCTCCAAACCTTATTACGTGATTTGGGTTTCATTGACAGTGGTCCTATGAAACTCTACTGTGATAATAAGGCTGCTATAAACATTGCTCATAATCCTGTTCAACATGATAGAACGAAGCATATTGAGATTGACAGACACTTCATCAAGGAGAAACTGAGTGAGGGTTTGATATGTATGCCTTTTGTGAGATCTGGAGATCAGTTGGCTGATATATTCACAAAGGGACTTGCCAGCAAGAGTTTCCACCCTATTGCATTCAAGTTGGGCTTGATCGATATCTTCGCACCAACTTGAGGGGGAGTGTTAGATTAATGAATTAGTTTGTTGGACGGAGTTTCATTATTTATCCTTAGTATGTAAATAGTTAATTAGTTAGGACCTCATTGTAATTGTTGTATCTTGCGTTGTATATATACCCAGTTTAATGAAAGTTAACCCTAATTTTGGGTTTCCACAAATCGATATTGTCATCTCTCAACTTTACAAAAATGCAGTCTATGTTGTAATTGTTATTGGGATTGTATTTGTGTAGTCCAAGTAATCCAACTTATGTGTATGTACTCCTACATTAAGAGGTCTAACAAGCATACCAAACATAGCTCATCCCCATACCCTGATGTCACCATCTTCTCACAAGTCGTTTTCCCATCCGAAATCACGAATAGGTCATAAGATGAAAAGAATAAAAAAATGCAGCCCTTTTTACTACAAATACTTACAATCATTGTCATAGTCGATGTTGTCGTTGTCATCATTCAGCCTAACATCTTGCGAAGAGCTAAGAAAAAGAGAACAATTAAAATTTAAAGAATTAAATTTAATTTATAAATGAACATATTTAGATGCATGCACTAAATGTTGAGAAGTTTTGAACAATTTCTTTTGTCATGCAACTGTCCTGTTAACCCACAACCATTACAACGCCTATTCTTGGCAGCCTTCTCTTTTCCTCCCTTTAGTCGTTTATCACAACCCTTTGCCATAACTTGAAGTGGTTCTGTAAAACTATGTTCAAGAGGAATAGGCACTTGGATAACACTCCTTTTGCCTTCTTCGCTTCCAAGCTTCATGAAAATTAGCTTCTTTCGAGTTGATTCCAAATCTTCTCGCTAAAGTTGAGTTTCGTCTTCAGTTAATACGGCGTTGTAAATTACACTAGAAGCAAGTTGGAAGAGACTATTTCGCCTCACATACAAAGAAGTGTTACATATTTCTTTCACGCCCCCACCCAAATCATCTATAACTCGCATAGTTTTTACTGATTTAGTCGACCTCCGCAAGACGTACTAATTAGGCAGATCTAGAATCTGCATTCTAGTGAAGTATGCCAACATGTGCCGACATGAAATTCCGTCACATTAGAATTTCTTACAACTATGACTTACATAGTTTGATGACTTCTCTACGAAAACCTCATGAACCATCGAACCACTCTCCTATACCCTTTGAACATTGCACAAACAGCAATGTTCATTCTCATGTGTTATCGTATATGCCATATTTTGAAAGAGTTCCTCTTGAAACTTGTAAAATATTGTCCGTGTATGCAATTCACTTATTGTTGACTCCATGACCCACAATGTTTTCAAGAGTGGCTTCTCATTGAGATCTTTATGATCCAGATCCAACTCATTATGCCGTACACGTGAAAATGCCCTATCAAATCGCGTCACAAAATCCCACAAAGAATTATTTGGGGAATCATACTTCTTTGACTACTAGTGACGTGGGCAGAGAAAATATGTTTCTTATGTACGCGAATCCATCTCTCGCGAATTTTGTACACAACATGCAAACATTCATTGCTGGATAAGTTAGCTTTTTCTACAACATCTACCCATCTTTCTTCAAACTCTTCAGGACTCGAAATTACATATACATTTTCTAAACTCCTCATTAAGTTCTTCACAGCATAATGCAGTTATTTTTTCAAAAAATTTATTCCGAGTCAAGATCAAATGTGGGTCAAAACATACAGGTCGCAGCCCTCCTTCCCCCTTTCTCATTTCACGTTCCAGACAAAGAGAGAAGAGGATGGCGAAGGCTGGAGATCGAACCAGAAGAAGATCGATGCCTGACCACCACCAAGGTCTCTCTCTCTCTCTCTCATTCGATGATACATAAATTAGGGTTAGGGTTTGTGAAATTGGGGTTTATTCACAAAAAATTAGGGTTATATATATATATGCATATTGATTGATTGGAAACTAAACATACTGTTATTTTTCTCTTAACATGGTGTCTTTTGTTATTGTTTTCTCTTTTGGTTTTTAGAATGCAGTGTTTGGAAGATATAGACCTATTCTCACCGTAAGCATTTCAACCATGTGAATGATCTGCTAATTCTTCTGAAGTACTTTACACCCCTCAAATTAAATATTATTAGATACCAAAAATTGCACAACAATTTAACAATTTAGAGGACGTTCATAATTTTTACAACAATTATACTAAAGAATCTGGATTTGGTACACGAATGCATTCTACCAAGAGAAGCGGGGACGGTGAAATCATTAGGAAGGAGTACGTTTGTTGCAAAGAAGGTGTGAGGGTCCAAAAAAATACTGAAAAAATTCTGAACCCACTGAACGGCGTCAAGGGATAAGTAGAGAGGATTGAGGTGCGTCAAGGGAAAAGTTGTTGTCTCCCAATTTGTCGAGGGTCATAACCACCCTCTTACAACGCCAAAGAGGGTGCATTTGTTGCGATCTCATTGTAAAGTCTCAGTTACAAAAAAAAACTTTAGCACAACAACTAGCAGCTGCAAATGGGTGAGGGGAACCGGCCCCTATATATATATATACATATATATACATACAGCGTATTAGTTTCCATACTTGAGCAATGTGGGACTTCACTTCACAACCCCCTCATCTTATTCTTCTGGAAGACGGCGTTCTTGTTCTTGTCATATCATGATCACTGTTGAAATATACTATTTCAACAGTCGAGGGAGCATTAACAGCTTTCCGTAAAGATATTAATGAATGCAGAAATTGGCAAGTAATGTTCATTTCGTTGAGATCTAATTTAAGTGGAAAGGTTGATGGGTTCATTTGGTCAGGTGTTGCACATTATAACAAACTGACTGGTGGCCTCAACATCTACTGGACAAACATTCTGATGGTAAACAATCCTTATGATCTGGAAGGACATAATCTCCTTGACTGACGACTTAGTTATCATTTGATGTGACTCCTAGCGTGATGGATGATGATAAAAGCAATGGGTGGTGAGTATTTACGCAGTTTTTGGGTGATCTGGAAGGAAAAAAGTCAGCTTGTTTTCAAGACAGGTTTTCTGCACGGAATTGAATAAGACGAAGGGCAATCATCTCATTTCCTTTTGTTCTTGTGCTGACGTTTTTCTTGAAGTACATTCCATGGACTTGTATGAAAGCTGAGTCTTCCAATGCATACCTTTTTTTCTGCACATTCTTGGTGTGTATGTCTTATTTATGAAAGCTGTTGTTTGCTTGAACAGATGCAGTACTAGCTTGTTATCTTGCCTAACAATGGGCATTTCCATATGCAGGATTGCAATTCTGAAACAAGTTTTGTATCAGCAACCTGGAAACTAAGGTGCGTAACTAGTTCTGGAGTCTATTTTCCGATTTGAGATCAGCTTCATGTTGCCTATTTCTATATAATTTTATGGGGCTATAAGGTGATAAGTTGATGGGCTGTTCTACATGTTGGTTTTGATGAAGCACCAAAACGTCAATGAAATTACTTTGAACATGCAAAGATGCAAAGGAAATGTGCTAATGTAGAGCAATTGGAAGGCTTGCTCTAACATTCGTGCTTTTGATGAAGGAACATATTTAAGATTGAAACAAGTCCATAATATTCCTGATTAAGTAGCTGAATATTTCGACATAATTTTACTTGATGTAGCGTAGTTAAGTTATATTTGTCTAGTTTTTGTTATAGTAAGAGACTTTTTCTGGTGAATGACAGAAAGACTAAAAGTACCACAACGTAGCTGAGTAAGAAAATTATGCACAGTTGTTGCCAAGAGAATTAGATTAAAGGAACACTCCGTGGAGTATTCTCATATCTCATGTCATGTTTTTAAGGACTTTGACAGAATGATTTTCTTGTTTTCTTTTTCGTTAGCTAGTCCAACTCCTTTTTTCTTTTTATAGTTAACAAACGAGACCTTTTTTACATGCTTAGGTTGCACATTGCATGTATCGGATGCTAGGATACACGTGAAGTTAAGAGTCATTGAATGAGGTAAGACGATGAAATACACAAAAGGGGAAGGCAAGGGAGAAAAAAAAAATCATTTGGTATTTGTTGGCTGGTGATCTCCCTACTGCTTGGAGCATACGAATGTTTGATCAATGTAGTTGAAATCTTTATTCGGTAGTGGAACTATTCATATTTGTGTGCATCACCAATTGATAGAAGAATTCAACTTGTACGAAAAATTTTGCGGTTAAAAAGGTGAAAAGTGTATTGGTATAATTTAAAATATTTTTGAAATTTGTCGAGTAGGCATTAGATAATCTCTAATTTTGCCCTATATATTCCTTGACCACAACTCTATAGGTCGTGGTGACAGAGACCCTCAACTTTGTCAAATTCAATTGGCAGGACCTTTCTCAGACTTCCATGGAGGCCACTTATTTCAGTTAATGGGAGTACGGTATACGAATTAGATGACAATTTCAGAGTAAGAAATATGAATCCACCCTTGCTTCGGTCTCTGTTTTATTCAAGAACATTCTCTCGGATTTGGGTGATTGCTTACGCACTCCATGTACTCAACAGATTGTCAGGCATGCCGAGAGTTGGGACATTTCCGCCCTTCAAGCAATTGGCCAGATATTTACACCAAGCTTTCTAGCGCATCGGGAATAAATGTCTCCCCCCTTACTTCCTGGTAGTTTCACAAGAACAAGTTAATACTTGATACTGCAGAAGATCAACAATTCCAAGTTGACACTGCTTCTTCGCAGTTTTCAGACTCCTATTAGTGACTGCTGCTATTTTTGAATTACTTGGCTATAACCATGTGGATCTCCTTTATAGAATTCTGTAGCAGACAATTTTGTGAATATCGTGTCTTGGAAATATATATGCAAGTACCTACTGGCAACATGTTCTTGCACTTGTTTTGATTTGTGGTTGTTCGGCGATTAGACTAAATGTACAAGAAAAATGTCTGGTCTCAAGTTGGTTAAGAGGTCTATCTGGAGTAGTGAAATATTACACCCATTCAGCAACTACAACTAGGATTGAGATTTTTTTCTTGATTGACAAAGAGAAATTGTATCAGAGAGGACCAAGGGTCACCAACCTTGCATAACGGGGAGGAAAAATGAAAAAGAACAAGTTCAGAAAACAGGAAGGATGAAAGGAAAGACAGTAGCATTCCATGGAAAACATAATCTGCCTCCTTTACCTTGGGAACATTATCATTAGTAGAGCGTTCGACGAAGGCTTGGGAAATACTTCTTCCGTTCCAAAAAGATTGTTCCATTTGCATAATGAGAATTTGAAGGATATGAATTGTTGCTAAAAAAAAGTTTAAACTTTTCATAAATTGAAAGAACTCATTGATACATTGTATTTTGAGTGAAAAAAAAAGGTTTTATATGTGTATTAAAATGATTTTTGTTTATTTTCGTTTTGCGGAAGATTTTTTGGTTCACATTTAGTACTTAATTTTATTTAGCATGAGAAATTACAGTTTTCCTTCTTTTGGTAAATGAATCATTTTGTGACAACAAGCAAATGCAAGTAGCAAACATCACAAAGGGGTAGGACTTATCCGTCTTGCAACATACAGAACTAGACTGCCTACTAGAACAATGCAAGCAAACAATCAACAGATTGGCAAGATTCGATCCTCTTATTTTCGGAAAGAGAAAATCTTATTCATGGATGAGCTGTGAATAAGGTTTATTGTGCTCAATCTTGGCCGTTCAAAAGTGTTTTGGACGATTCGGATTATAAATAATATATTAACGGTTAATAGATATCTATTAACCGTTAATAGATTGTTTTTAATCCGAATCGTCCAAAACACTTTTGAACAGCTAAGATTGCGCGGAGCCGTGAATAAGTTTCTCTCTTTCGGAAAACCTCTTCCAAGGACTAGCTCTTAATGTCACATTGATTTCAACATCTGATATCACCCCCTGAGTATGTGTTGTGCTTCTCCCAAATATCCTTGCATTCCTGTCTAACCAAACCAGATAAAGAGCTACAGCAGGGAGATCTAGTACATATTGGTTCTGAATGAGTTACCATGGCTGTACCCAGAAGCCCAGTTAAGTTCATAATTCTAAACCCCTGGTCTTCATTGAATACTAAATCTGCTTATTTTGTTCCATATAAGCTACAGAGATTCTTCACTGTGCGAAGATAACACAAATCCTGCATCAATATACTAACCCCTATCGCTTGAGTCTGTCCTTAGTTGCCAATTCCCCAAACAAGCCAACTAGCGTATAAAAGCCCATTTAGGAGCATTCCTATGGAACCAGACAAATAGGAGCCCGGGGATTTTTATAATTTTTTTTTATCAGCAAAGAAAGGTTTCCACATCATTAGAGCCCGAGGAATTTTCCCACCCCTTTGCATCATAGCTCCCCATGTAGATTCAGTGGAAAATTGTCCTTAGAATTTCCCAACATGGTGCCATGGCTCGTGGCTTTAGCTTTGCGGTCATTTCTTTCGAGGCCCGTCCTTTGCGGGCAAACCATAAATCACGGCTAGACCAAGGCTCCCGGCCATTTCGGGCTGGCAATAGCCATGGTGTTGGACCCTTCGGTAAAGTGCTATCTCCCCTTAACTGCATGTCTTCATGGACTTGCCTCGGTTTTACTTCCGTCTCTGTCGGTCCCAGAATCGACTCATCCATCCTTGGGACCTGTGGTGCAGTGGTAGTAGAGATCACCACGGATGAGGCAATATTGTGAGAGAGTCGAGAGCGATAAGATCTCCTCCCTGGTTTTCGTTGGTTTTGCAATGGGAGCAAGCCAATCTATGTTTCATCCTCGGGATAATTCGCGCCAAACACGCATGGGCCCGTCTGTCTTCTTTGTGATACTTACCAAGGACCTCTTTCTATGGCACTTTGATATTTGCCCCCATCATGGCTAATGCATCGGGGAACATGTTTTCCATCTGCGGCTTAATTATGGAGTATGTTGCCCCCAGCGCGGCATCTTTACACCGACAAACTTTGCGGTTATCATCGTCCCTCCTTCTGTGAGTTGGGTGAAGAAAACCGCATCAAGGTAATGGGCTTCATGGCCTGCGAAAGGTGTTTTTCGACGCTCTAACCATCACTATTTTTCCTCCATAAATCCCCTTCAAGCATTTGCTGTTAGCTCGATCGAAGGAACGGCAACGTGTTGGACCTCCCCGGTATAACATGGTAGTTGGTCAGCCCTTTGATCACATGAAACTTTGTGGCCGAGCAAATGTCCCCCACTGTCAGATCTACAGTGACATGGCAGTGGCAGATCCAGAAATTTCGGACATATGGATTTTTTTTTACGCATAAACTTAATAAAAATACTCACAATCTAATACAAAAAGATTATACGTTCCAAAAAATATGATGAGAATAAAAAATGAAGGAACATTTAAATATCCATCATCTTTTTCTATGCCTTGTAAGAATTCATCCCCCCTTTTTCATGCTTAAGATTTTATCCTTGCAATATGTAAATTACCTTTATTACCCTTTATTCTATTTTGTAATATATATATATATATATATATATACACACACACACACACAGAGAGAGTTAGGATCAAGTCCAAACCTTTCCCGTCCACACCCATCCACACCTCCCCTTTCCCGATCGAATTTCGATGATCTGAGTCGCTCAATGTGATCAGAACGTGATTTTAAGGATACGCGCGAAAAATCGGCAAAAAAAAAAACACAGAGAAGGGTTTCATCCGAATAGTTTTTGTTTGTATTTTATTGAACGGTTCAATAAAAAACTGCTCAAATCAAGCCCTTCCTGGTTTTTTTTTTTTTGCCGATTTCTTGCGGGTACCCGTAAAATCACGTTCTGAACACATTGAGCGGCTAGAATCATCAAAATTCGATCGGGAAATGGGAGGTGCAGACGGGTATGGACGGGAAAGTGGTTTGGACTTGATCCTGACTATATGTATGTATGTATGTATGTGTGTGTGTATATATATATGAGTCCTGTTCTGGTCAGGAGTCCCGGACCACAGCTCCCGTCCGCACCCAATTTATAAGCCGTTGGATTTAATCCAACGGCTGGGAAATAATCCAGCCCAAAACTACTCCCACGCGCTCCTGTTCCTTTTTCATTTGTACGCATAAAGAGAAAGAGAGAGAGAGAGAGAGAGAGAGAGAGAGAGAGGGAGAGAGGAGGCGACGAACGAACGAACGAAGAACTAGAGCTCCCACGCGACGCACGACGACGACGACGACGAACACTCCGAGGTATCTCTCTCACTCTCTATCTCTCGCTCTTTCTCTTTCTCTGTCGATCTGTCAGATTATCTCCATAGATTAGGGCTTTTTTAATTTTTTTTTGTTTCGAACCAAAAATCTGGCTCTCTCTCTCTCTCTCTCTATCTCTCTCTCTCGAATTTGGAAGAGGAAAAAAACCCTCGCAAGTTTCACACGAAATCGAAGCCAAAAAAAAACCCTAAACTGTTAAAAGCAAGAAAAACCCTAAATTGTTCAGTTAGATTCGAACTTGAATAACCCCAAATTTGAGAGAGAGATAGAGAAAGCTAGATTTTTTGTTTGAAACACAAAAAAATAAAAAAAGCCCTAATCTGTGGAGATAATCTGACAGATCGACAGAGAAAGAGAAAGAGCGAGAGATAGAGAGTGAGAGAGATACCTCGGAGTGTTCGTCGTTGTCGTCATGCGTCGGGTTAGGCGGGAGCTCTGGTTCTTCGTTGGTTCGTTCGTTGCCTCCTCTCTGTCTCTGTCTCTCTCTCTCTCTCTTTACGCGTACAAATGAAAAAGGAACAGGAGAGCGTGGGCGTAGTTTTAGGCTGGATTATTTCCAAGCCGTTGGATTAAATCCAACGGCTTATAAATTGAGTGCGGACGGGAGCTGTAGTCTAGGACTCTTGACCAGAACAGGACTGTATATATATATATAGTCCCCTTCTCCTAAGGACCATCTCATTTTAATAAAATGAGGACCTCCCTTTCCCGATCGAATTTTGATGATCCGAACCGCTCAATGTGTTCAGAACGTGATTTTAAGGGTTCCCGCGAGAAATCAGCAAAAAAAAAAAAAACCGGAATAGGGCTTCATCCGATTAGTTTTTGTTATGTTTTTATCAAACGGTATAAATAAAAACTACTCAAATCAAGCCCTTCCTGGTCATTTTTTTTGCTGATTTTCTGCGGGTACCCTTAAAATCACGTTCTGAACACATTGACTGGCTCGGATTATCGAAATTCGATCAGAAAATGAGAGAAATTGAAAGGTTCTTATTTTAACTAAAATAAGGATCTTCTCATTTGAAAATGACTGTGTGTGTGTGTGTGTGTATATATATATACATATAATGGGGGGGGGGGGGGGGGGAAGGGGGTTTGACAGATGAATTTCACTCCCTTAATTTACGGCTATAACAGGGGGAAGAACATATCACTATTTTCAAACTTTCAACAAATTCCAATGATTGCTCAGTTCTATTTTTGGTGGTAAATTGATCAGTTTATCACTTTATCATGTCAAGTAAGCCAATACATATTCTTTTTTGTGTTGATGATCAATCTTACATGACCAATATATGTCCCAAATAATATGTTCAAAGCCATGTTCATCACGAAACTTTCCTGTGAATCCACCTTGCAACATTAGGTTTTGGTGGTAAATCACCCATATTTGATAATTTACCCAGATCGAAACAAAATTCATTATCAAGTTAACCATTTCGACGGTCCATTTTTTGTTACATTCTAAATGCCCACAATCAAAAGAATACATTCTCTATTGCAATATAAATAATGGACAACCAATTCCCCAAAACCATCTGGACTTTATATACCAATTTAAAAGTAAGAACATGGCTAAATTAACATAAAAAAAATAAGAACATAGCTAAATTACCATTATATATATATATATATATATAACATGACATACTCAAACCGTTAAATGATTAAATTACCATGACATTACATGGTTAAAATACCATGACGATTACAACGTGGACACGATAAATATGAAAGCACAAGCGGCATCAGGAAAGCCCAATCAAAAGCCTTCTAGAGCAAAAGAATGCATTCTCTATTGTAATCTAAACAATGGACAACCAATTCCCCAAAACCATCTGGACTTTATATACCAATTTAAAAGTAAGGACATGGCTAAATTACCATAAAAAAATAAGAGCATGGCTATCCACGACTAAGATCTGCAGGACCCTAAAACTGAGGGCCATCCATGACCATCAAGAACAAATCAGTAGTAACAACAAATGGACCGAACTGATTAACCAGCAGCAACATCAACATAGAGCCAACACAAACCTCAACTCTGAAATAAAATTGCAGCGTGGATGCCCAACTCAATTCATGAGGCCTTCTTGTTGAACTCCGATCTGTATGAAAACGTTGGGAGTTTCGACAGCGACAGGCCGTTGCGTGGCTTGCTTGATTCGTGGGCTCCACCTATATTCTTCAAGGTCTCCGATAGGGATTCGAACTCCAACGTGGCGGCTGTTGATGGATGTCGGCGACTGTTGTTGGAGGACGAGTGGATCGCCGCCCACCGGAGGGAGGACGGCTGTTTGTGGAGGATCAGTGCAGGACTTCAGAGGACGAGAGAGAGAGAGAGAGAGAGAGAGAGAGAGAGAGATGCTTTCATATAGATAGAATCCCACCAGATTTTTAAGGGATCCAAAATTTTCGGGATTGACTCAACGGAAATTGCGGGATGGGATGGGGAGTATTATGTTTTGGTCTCCGTTTCCGGGATGGACGTTGTAGACACCCCAATCTGGGCTTCCAGATTAGTTTACTTACGGTTTTTGATTCCCCGATGATGAAATGGAGCAAGAACACCCTGGGAATGAAAGCGAGTTTGAGTTTTGAGTGTTTGCAAAACCCTTAAACCTAACCTAGTCTAAGCCATTTCAAAAACCAAAAACCCTACTGACCCGTGCCAGGGCGCATCCATCCCGCACCCGGGCGCACCATCGCGGGACAGAGTCACTCCATCGCGCGACAGTGCGCCGGGGCACACCATCGCGCGACAGACTGAGTCCATCGCGCGACGGTCCAACCTACCACCAACCTTTCTGAAGGAGGACAGTTGGCCACCAATGCAACTTCAGCCAGGCCTCGTGGACTGGCTGAACTCCTCTGTTTCTAACCAGATTCACCTCCATCACTCCCTATATATAGCCCCGTTGTTTCCCTTTTAAAGGGTTACCGAATTTTAAGCCCAAAGAAGGAATACACTTACAATCCTCCATTTTCACACTTCAACCATCCAAGAACAAAGCTTGTTCTTCCACCTCAACCTCTTCAAACACTTCAATCAAACCTCAAAGCTCGAATTCGTTTCAAACTCAACCAAAGGTATAGCTTACCTACTGTCTTTCTGCTCTGATCTCTGGGGGGGGCTAGCAGGGCCAAGGTTGATAATCAATACTAGTCCTGATCCTAAAGCTGGCAAGGTTTCAAAAACCGTCATAGTAGGAACCAACGCGCGATGGTCCCACTCTCTCGCGCGACACTCCGGTGTTGCGTGCAATGGACTGCGTGGGGATTGGTGTTCTATTGTTTTGTGTTTATTTACGTATAGATCACTTTGCAAGCATGTTAAAAACTAGTTTACAGCTTTCTTTTGTTAGATTTGTTAGCTGTAGTTCAATATTCATTTCTGCTGATTGTGGAGTACCCCTGGGATAATTCTGGACCTGTCCTAGAACCCAGAAACATGTGTAAACCAAGCACTGGTTTGGTTGCGCCAGGGCGCAATTATCCCGCGCCAGGGCGCACCTTCGCGCGATAGACTCACTCCATCCGCGACAGTGCGCCAGGGCGCACCATCGCGCGCCCGACTCACTCCATCGCGCGACAGTGGGCCAGGGCGCATCCTCGCGCGACAGAGTGAGTCCATCGCGCGACAGTTTGCCTCTGACCAGTGAATGGCCTTGCACGGGTAGCTCGGCCTTAGGCCATTATTTTGTCCCCACACTGTTTATGGGGTGCTTTATTCATTTGTAGGGCTTTTTAGCCTTTAACATTGCTTAGAACTATTTATTGCTGCTATATAAACTGCGTGGTTTGTCCTGAGTGTGCACTGGTCCTTCCAGAGCCCAGAGGGTTTGAGAATAAGAGTTGTGGGTTTGAGCTCACCGGCGCGTGCGTGTCTTGGAGTTGTGCGTGCAGGAGTAAATAACATGTAGTGACTTGTTCAGTGCATGTTGGTTTCTTCCTGTGCACGTCACTCCAAAATAGGGGCCTCCCAGTATGTTTAAGCTCCCACAGTAGTCTGTTCTCATCCTATACTAACTGTTCATCCATACTATCATTCACATCCTGCAAACATGTACAGTTTTAATCCCCGATTAACTATTTCCCCGTCCTAATTGGCTAAAAATTGATTAATTAAACAGAATCGCAAAATAAACATCTTTCACAAATGCCTAAGTAGAGACCGATCTCCGGATTGGGCGAGAGGGGTGCCATAAAACCCTTCCCCTCTCGTAACCTGACTCCCGAACCCAGATATGGTTATGACGGACTGGTTCCTGACTTTTTCAAATGAAATTAGCGCGGCAAGTGCTTCGAAATGCGGTTCCTTGGGTGTCGGACCTTCAAACCCAAGTGGCGACTCTGTATTTTCAAGAGCGCTCGTCGTCCAGCTAAAAAGCGCTCCCGCGAACCGGCAGCATCTCTTCTCTCTCAAAGAGGTGGGAAGGGAACGAAATCCCTTTTTGCCAAGGAAAGAGAGAGGAAAGATCGGGCAATCGCATTGCCCACAGACGTGAGAATTTTGCAGAAAATGGTAACTAGAGGCAACGGGATTCAAGGGAGGACGAAAGGGATTATGATTTCATCCCAAATTTCAACTATATATATATATATAAAGTAGTAGGAGGATGAAATCATAATTAGATGAAACTGATAGGACGAAATCATAACTCCTCTAGGTTTTTAGGACAATTAATTAAGCCTCCCTTGTACCAGTGTTTTTATATTTTCAGTAGATTGTTTATTAAATATTTAGCAAAATTGTTTGGTTTGGCTTTGTAGTATTTCAACTTCTTAAGACTAGATTGTTCAGCTCTTGCTAGGTGCAAGTTTTGAAGTTTTCTTTTTTTCCAAATGCAAGTGAGTTAAAAAGGAAAAATCCAAACGAAGTATTGTGCCTTGAATACGCAACCACTCATGTGGAAAACCCAACACCTTACCACTTGATCTAGCCGCCCATTATAATCTATTTTGCGTAGTTTTATATATAATACTTCTTGTTTTGATTCACACAAAAAAAAATCCAGATAATTTCAAGTAGGTCACGTAACCCGCCTATGCCTACATTGGATCCGCCCCTGATCGAGATACTGCTACTTGTCTCCCGTGAAGTCCGCTATTGTGATGGGTTGTTTTACTAGACTTCTCGTGGGTGCTCCCAACTTTTGAAAAGTTGATATCGGCATAATGCTTGTGCATGCCCCTCCATTGTTGAAAGCTCGCATCAACTTGACTTTGTTGATGTAAGTCGTCACATATTGTGGGTGGTTATGTGGATAGGTGTACCTTCGGGCTTGGCATGTCCTCGGTCACCTAGGCTAGGCCACCCGATTTTGGCACATCCTTGGGCACCCGATTTCTTGGCCACTTGGGCTTGGTAGTTCGGGCACGTGTCCCGCCATTGTGATTCTACTTGTCACCTCAGAATTCATCCCACATGTTATCTCGAGTGGAGTGCCATGTGGTGTTTCTAAACCACGTGCCACGTGTCTGTATAAATTTTACCCTCTATAGAAGCTAAAATGCCAAATTTGATCAAAACCATTTTGTATTGATAAAGCTTGACTTGCCTGAGACCAATTTTGCTATGGGTACTACACTTATGTACTGAAAGATGTACAACAGCTAAGTTGGAGGGTAAAAAGTCTGGCCCACTTTACTCCACTCCCCGTTCAAATTTACTCCGAAAAAATTTGACCGCCAATACTCCTAAATTTTGAGATTTCCAACCACTGCTTCTCTCTCTCTCTCTCTCTCTCTCTCTCTTCAATATCCAAACCTAAAATTTGGATGAATCAACAACGGCGGAAATTTTAGGGAATACAACCATTGCCACTTCCTCTCTCTCTCTCTCATCCATGTGTACAGAACTTCAATTTTCGATCGGTCTCAGAATCACCCATCTTCCCACCCCGAATTGGATCCCTTTTTTGTTCATTAGGGCCCATAGAAATGCTTTCGATCTCTTCGAGTCCCGATACCGATGAAAACCTCTTCAAATAGTGCTCATCACGCCGGTGTCTTCCGTGCCCTCACCTATGGTATACTTTGTTACATAATACATGTGTGTTGTGTGTGTGTGCGCGCGCACGCGTGCGTGTGTGTGTGTGTATATATATATATTCTTGAAGTTTCTCCATCGGATCTCAAAATCCTAGTTTCTCAGTAAGCACCGACTCTGTTTCTTTTTCTCACTCTTCTTAACATACAAATTTTGGCATAAAGAATTTCTGTTGTTTATCTGTTAATTGAGGTAGGTCTATCCCTTATCTTTGTTGCAAGATTTTTTATTTAAATTCTTAATTATGTTGTTTGGTTGCAGAAAGAAAATGGGTGTCCTTATTTTGATTGGGTCAACCCACCCACCCGTGATAGAGGCATGGATTAGGGGAGAATGGTGAGGAGAACTATGGCTTTGGAAACCCAAATTTTTGAGCTAAATGAGAACTTGTTTGAAAAAGTTGAGGAGATTTTGACATTACTGTGGACCAGAAACATCCAATTAAAGGCCAAAGGAATGAAATTGAAGCCCAAAGTCGTGTAATTGAAGAGTTAATGATGAAGACCACGGTGCATGAAACTAATGGAAAAATGATGAAGAAAAAATGTTGTTGGGTTTTGTGGTTTTAGCCCCAAAATGCAGATATGAAATCTAACATGATGTATCTTCCATGAAGTAGGATGAAGACCTCTGTTTTTTGCTTCTAATTATGTCCACTCGCAGTCAAACAAAACCAGTTTGAGAGAAGTTTAGGCAACAAACCACTTACATTCATCCATACTTAAATAAACAAATCAACAAGTTTAGGGGATTGTCAATTAAAATGGCATAGCTTCAGTGAACCATCCATCAAAATGTAAGTTCAAAATTGGATGGCATGAAATACTTTACTAAACAATATTACAACATAGCTTTACCAATACCATAACATCGTTGCTAGGCTACCACAACTTTACTAAAGCAATTGCATAATGCTAAAAAGTCTAGCACATGTAGTAAGATAGGTATCATCTTTTAAAGGCTTCTAAAATCCCATCAGAAGCTCCATGCAAACTTTGTTGATCTCCACTTGTGTTGTTCCTCTATGCTGCTTATTTCAATGCCTCTAAGCCCGTAAAAACTTCAACCATGACAGGTGAATGTGCCGTCATGAGACCCTTGTCCCCTTGAACACCAGCATCCCTGCACAAAACTGGAAAAATGAGAACATAACTTCATGCATCAATTTTGATAGTATTTCCGTATAAATTCCACAATCAAATAGGATTACTCCAGTAAATTTTTCAGGAAATCATAGTTCATTCCACACCACAGAAACCCACATGCCAACTTCATTTGATGTTACCCCAAAAGATAGAGAATTGGATTAGCTATAACAAGTTTTGATAAATTAAGATTATTTCACGTAACATCCCCATACCTAAAGTCAAAGCATAAACCAAAGAAGGAAAATGGGCCATGGAAGGAAAACATGGAAAGTCCAAAAACCTATTAAAGCTTTAAAAAATAGCCAAGGTTTGCACACCATAAACACCAATTAGAGGCTGCAAAACTACCAAAACAACCTTAGCAACACTATGCAACCATACACTCACAACATGCAAACAATAGCATTTAAGTATTTCAAGAAAATAATAACATTAATGCATTTGATCTATATTTTAAATCTACCCATGTTATAATTTCTAAATGGTCCATTAAGGATATGAATTCAAATTTTGTTGATGCTGTCCAGGTACACATAATGGCCAACAAAGTTCTTGAAATATTTTTATCTTTAAAAAGGAATTGTTATGGATTTCTATGGTGTCATTTTAAGTTCTTATAATCAATATTGGTTTATCAAACCAATATTAGAATTATTCATAATATGGATGGAAAATATAATGAAACGGTCATTACTTTCGATTTGTACAATTTGATTCTAATCCAAATGATTGGCTTCCCATGTTTTTTGTCCTCAAGGCCTAGTAGAGAAGAAACAATTGCCAAAAGAATAGAAAAAAAAACCATTATAGGTCTTTTTGTTTTTCTTATCTTCAATCAATTTACACTATAGACAATAGTATGGTGGACTCCATTACACCAAATATACAGCCGAAACTATTCGGTATGGCAATAGCTACATATATTTTCGGTACACAATACAGTTCCACAAGTCTGCATAGATACGATGGGTATGGCAAATGTGGTTGTGGTGAGGACAATAGTAGGTTTGTCTTGTCCTTTTTTATATTATAACTTTATGGAGATATTTTCATGTTTTGTCATTTTTATGCTATAACTTTATAGAGATATACTATATATACTACATCAAACCATTATATCATTTATTAAATTTTTTGTAAAGTTTATTCAGGATTTCACCCAAACACTTAGCAATATCGAAGAATCTTTAAATAATGTTTTGTGAGGTTCTATAAAATATCAAATCTAGTAAATATTATTTTTGAACTTTGCATGTTCGAAACTGTATAGTTGAGCCTTTTTTTCTGACAAATTTATGCATGAAACATAGTAATGTGCTCATAAAGTAAATTTTATATTTAGGTGTACCCTATCTGAACCCATTTTAACAATTGACTGCAATGATCAATGATCGTAATAGAGCCTCAGCAACTATAGGCAATTAGACTATGAGATTTATTAGAGGGTTCCAATCTAAAACCAATTGGTAATAGGTAGAGTAGCCTCTAGAATATATTTACCGAGTTTGGGTGGCTTAAATGAACAATATTGGACAAAGTCTAACACTCCCCCTCGCGTGTCGCCCAGATGCGCGTGAAGGTGCGAATTGAGATAACCAAGAGATTTGTTTCACGTGACAAAGACTCCTCATAAGAGGTGAGGCCACTTAAGATCTAGCTCTGGGTTATAATCTAAAACTAATCGGTAATAAGCGGAGTAACCTCTAGAATATATAACCGAGGCCTATCAAAAAAAAAATATTAACTGAGTTTGAGCGGCTTAAATAAGTGATGTGGGATAAAATCTAACATAAACCATGATATATCCGGTTCAAACCTAAGAAACCGTAGCACTTGAGCCATAAATGGTGAACTTTTGATACACTATTCTTTAACTGTTTTGATCATAATTTGTCCTCATATATCATGTACAGAATAGGGAGTTAAGTCACATGTTTTTTGGGTACTAAGAGAGTTCCATAAATCTGCATAGGTACGGTGGGTATGGCAAGCGTGAAAGTTGTGTGAACAATAGAAGGTTTGTCTTGTCATTCTTTATGTTATAACTTTATAGAGATATCTTTATATTTTGTCATTTTTATACTATAACTTTATAGAGATATGAACCAAACTATTATATCATTCACTACATTTTTTGTAAAGTCTACTTAGAATTTTACCCAAATACTTAGTAATATCCTAGAACCCTTAATTGAGTTTAAAGGATTATAGGCAGTTGGATAATGATCTATCTGGTTCAAACCTAACAAAACGCAGCAATGAAGCCATAAATGGTTGAGATTTGATGTACCATTCTTGAGTTGTTTTCATCATTAGTTGATTTCATATCCTATGATGTCTAGTACACAATAGCATGTTACGTTACACAAATATATATTTTGGGTACTTTCAAAGTCCTAAAAGTCTACATAGGTACGGTTGAGGGATGAGATGATTGTGAGGACAATAGATGCTATAACTTTATATAGATATGCTACATATACTACACCAAACCATTATATCATTCACTACATTTTTTGCAAAGTCTACTTAGGATTTTATCCAAATACTTAGCAATATCCTAGAACTCTTAAATAATGTTTTGTGAGGTCCTGTAAAAAATCAAATCTAATTAATATTACTCCCTCCGTCCCTTATTGTTTAGAAAACTTACTAATGTAAGTAGAATTACTTTAGAAAACTTTGCCCTAAATTATTTATACTCTAAACTAAATTTCTTTTTAATATTGTTCTAGTTATTTGGATTATTGATCCAATGAACTTTTATAGTTAACGGATTATTTAAGAGTGGTATCCTGTATTTAATATCTGCTGGCTTCCTTTTTTTTTCCTTGGTTTTGCACTAATTTCGTTTATTGGTTGTTCCAAAACAATAAAGAGGTTAAAAACATGTGAGACAGTATCTTAAGTGTGATTGTTTTAACGATATTCTCATATTATAGGTCATTGTTTAGTACGTTTGTGCAGGTCTGGGTCTGAAGTACATAATTAGTGAGTTTTGGGAGTGTTGATTATGGGCAACCTTTGAACTATTTTGTACCAATTTTAATGTTATGATTTCTGGTTTTTCTGGGATGAGTGTTTGAACTTTAAATGCCGTATTAGTGTTTAGGGTGTCACCAATTCATATCTTAAAAAGTGTAATTTGAATGAACTAATTGGTTTGATTTCTTTCAATGAAGATATGATCGAGGAAATCTGAGCATACATTTTTAAATATTGAGAATTTATACATGTGGCGAATTGATCGTTTTTTAATGATCATAGTTTGAGTAACCTATTTTTTTGAGCAACCCATTGAGTAACTCATTTTTTTGGGTAATTCAATGAAATGAAAATAAATATGAGGATGAGTAAATGGCTTCTAATTTTATATACAAATATGAGGATGAGTAAATGTTTGCAGCTATATAGGAAAGCGCTAAGCTAAATTTATTATTTCCTAAACTTAAATCTGTAAGTTTATACTTGATTTTGGATTGTATTTCTTAGAGTGGTTTATAGAGGTAGAACTATAATTCCTTAGGTTAGTAATATTAGTTTTATGTTTGTAGTCTTAGTAACATAATCAAGCATTAAACATTAAAGTTAAAGCGTTTATTTTATTAGATTCCATAGATAGTTAAGGGGGAAAGGATTTTTTGGGTTCAAAGTATGTTGGTCGTTTGATCCATAAATTGCATATAGAAATTACAAATTCATCAAAGAGTAGATTCATTGTGAAATTTTTTTAGCAAACCAGACAAAGCTCTTTAAGAGCTCGATAAGTTCCTAGGATTATGTCATAGCTGTTGCCTAATTAGCAAAACCAAACCTTTAAAGGTAAGGTTTGGGCAAAATAGTGCCACTCTTATATAATGAATGGTGCACATTACATATGTTTTTATTTCTAGTTATGCAGCATTAGTTACAAATCTATTGGTTCCAAGGAATAGCAATTTCATCGATGGCAATAGCATTCCACAAGTATAATTGCTCAAATTCGTTGAGTTCTTGGTGCAGCTGAGCATTGATTTCATCTTCCACCACTTGATGAAATTGTTGCAGCTGGGGTAGTGTTTAGTTCATTTGGAGGGCAGAGACAAGGTTTTGATTGCCAGTATGCGTGAGCTTAAGCATTCTGAACAGCTCCATCACCTTGGCTTTCAGCCAGTCAAAAGTTGGGTTATTTGCTTGCTCAAGTATTGGGTCTGGTTCAACATTGTTATTGTCGATTGCCATGGGCTGGACTTGTTGTTCCTCTATTGCGCTGTCGTTTCTATGAAGCAAAGGGCACGAGGATGACTTCTTCATAGTCAACATTGCTGCAATTGAGGAGTATGCAGAATATAGTTAGTTATAAATCATTTATATAAGCGATTTAAATAAGGGAATACTAAATAGAACAGCTTTTGCAAGAGATTAGATTTTTTTAATCTTGCCTAAATTAATTTTGGAGCTGGAGATAGATGTTGGTATGCCTTTGAAGCAAACCACAGGATACGGTACGCTGAAAATGCTTTCTGTGTCTGGCTTTGAAGGGTTTAAATAAATAGATTTTCCCAAGTATTGATGGTTACTTGTAAGTATACTATGTATTGATACATTTATGAGTTTAAATTTATTGCTCCAAGGTAGTGTGAGCAGCTAGGCATTAATAGCTCTATGTATAGCCATCTGTTCTCACAGAGAGATCCATCCTTCATTAATGAGAACATTCTCTGTTCCTGACTCTGATTGGTGTTTCAAAGTTTGCAAGGATGGATCATTCTTTATTGCTGCAGATTTCCCAGAGATTGAAATAGGTGTACCTCACATTATTTCTTGTACTTTTATGGAGAAACAAAATCTATATTTATAAGTTCCTTTGTTGGCTATTTCTAGCCATTTCTTGCGAGGAAACATTGTAATTCTACTACTGTCCTATTGTTCTGTAAGTTCTAGTACACCATGTGCAGCTGAAGTATAATTAATAGCCTCAACTTTCATAGTTCTAGTACACCATGTGCAGTTGCAGTACAATTAAGAGCCTCAACTTTCATTGTATTTGGGGTTCTAAATTTTGGCCTATTTGATGTTTGATAAAATGTCTACCTGACTATACATCTAATATTCCAAATACAATTATACGCAAGCTTTTGGATTTCATTGACATAATTGCTATATTCGTAGATTGGTTTGCAGATAGCAACGCAGCTACCAAGAGGTTATTACCATTAACGATTAGTTATCATTTTGGATTTTTATTAGAAGGCTTGAAAAGATATACTGTTGTAAGCAATTGTGGGTGACTGTTATTTGGGTGTACGAGCATTACGTAAAATCAATACAATTAGTTCAAAATACCTCCCAAACAATTCATGCGCAGGAAACCAAAATGGGATAATAATATGCCGTTTTATACATTTCATTTAAGATTGAGAATTATTTAATTCTATTTCCATTGCCCACCATCTTTGTCAATTATTCTTTGTAACTTTTGGCTCCCAAAAGGTTTGGCAAAACTGCTGTAATGGGCAGAGCATAACTGCGAGGGAGCCATACCAATACGAAGATCTTGCCGCTAGATTATTGCAAATTTAGTTTTATACAAACCCCAAATGCAAACTAATTACCAAGACAGCAAGCACACAAGTTACTAACAAATCCCCACAATATTGTGCCAAAGTAAAGGGCTTATAACACCCCGACCAAATTTAACACCTATTTAATCCACTTTTTCAAGCAACTCAAACTTCAATACATGGTTCACATACTTCAAAACTGTGGGATCTACACAAGTTCCACACAAGCATACGATAGAAGGGACCATATCAACACTAACACATATTTAGACTATATATTACGCATTTTACATTCCACTTCAATGACCATCTAATACCATATTTGCTAAGTCATTAGTTGTATTCTACACCGTTGCATCCTCCAAAGTGCTCTCATTTGCAAGACACTCCTCATCCCATGCACTTTTAGATGCCATGTGTTGGGCAATTTGCTCGTTGATATAATTCATCAAAGACAACTCCGGCTCTTGAGCAAGAATTTGATCACACACCTGAATTGCATCCCTTGTTGCGTGTAAGCTACACATCATAGTGCACACCTCTTACTTGAGTTGGTGGTAAAGGACCCAGCCAGCTCCACCACTGCTACCTTCAACAGCATCAATTTCACTCTGTAATTCTTCCCCAGGTATTGTTGGAATACGTGTAAGATACCACAGTCGCTTGTTGTCTCCCAAAGGCTTTTGATCTCCCATCTCTGGTATCCTATTTTGCTAAGCCAACCGGTAACTAAACAAAATAGACGTTTATATACAGTTGTGTACAAAGCTCAATTTATACTGCTATTTGGAATTGGAAGCACTAGAAGAGCAGCTTACCTCAACCAGATTGCAGGCAAAGGCTCCACTATGACAACATTACGCAATAATCTCAATGAGGAGTTAGGTGCTCCCAACGACGAGTTAACAGCACCTATAAATATAGGCAAGCATAACCCAACTATCTTCTTCAGCAAGTAGGAAACAATAACCATAGGTAGCCTACAGCTGGCAGCTGGTCCACTTCGAGAACTATTTGAAGGGTAAGTAAAGTAATGACAAGGAGATGAAGCTAAGATTTGGTACCTACACCTGCCCAATAATTGCAAGATTTCTTCAAATACACAGACCTGGCAACAGGACAAAGTCAAGATTCATTCCACCATTGGTTCAAGATTTATTCACGCATTGAATATATCCATGTTCTTTTTAATTGCCTCTGCCTCTGCTCCGAAATCAAGAGGTCAATCTTCAATCCTGGTCCTATGACTTGAATGACACTGCAAAAAGTAGTACATGATTTGGTATCTAATGTTAGATTTGTTCCATCGGATACTAAGGAATTCTAATTCCTTTTTTTAACGATCCAACAGAGCAATCATAAATACAAGAGTTGAGAGCATGACTCATCGAACTCGAGCAACGTTATTGCTGAGACTCATGCCATCATGATCCCACGATTTCAATGATGTTATAAAAGCTAGTACAAGATTTGGTATCCAATGCTAGATTTTCTAATTCCTTTTTTTAACGATCCAGCAGAGCAATCATAAATGCAAGAGTTGAGAGCATGACTCATCGAATCCGAGCAACGTTATTGTTGAGATTCATGCAATTATGATGATCCCACGATTTCAATGATGTTATAAAAGCTAGTACAAGATTTGGTATCTAATGCTAGATTTGTTCCACCGGATACTAAAGAATTCTTATTCCTTCTTTAAAGGATCCAGAGCAATCATAAATGGAGGAGTTGAGACCATATGATGAAATAGAATCTGTAAAGGGACAATACACCAAGTCCATAAACAACTTTACGGAAATACCCTCACCTCAAACCTCAATACCTAAACTACAACACACAAAAAGGGATGTGGATGGAAAACCTTGAAAGTCCGAAAACCTATTGAAGTAAAAAAAAAAACAGAATCTGCACACTCCAAACAGCAATCCGAGGACGCCAAACTACCAAAACAACCTCACCAACACCGACCAACCATACACACTCACCACCTACAAGAAGGGCATTTAAGTATTTCAAGAAAATGGTTTCGTCCATGAACCAATCTTCTTTAAGGAAAACAGGAAGGGAAAAGAACTTCATTTTGGGATTTTTTTTTTTTTTTGAAAAAATGATGATATGATTGCGCTCATTATTTATTCGAACACCAATGATTTTGTTGTCTCTATGATTTGAACATTACGTGTCAAAACTGAGAGAAAAAGGATGTACAATCTGTCAAAGTCCAAATTTACTGAACAAAAGGATGGACCATATATTCTATAAGTTGGGTGAAGAAACTAATTACGTTTACTTGGCGTAAAACTGGGCAACGGTGACAGCGTATTTTCAGGAAAGGAAAGACCAGGTGAAGTTATTAACTAATTTTGGGGGTCAAAAAAATTAGGGCAAATTGATTTTCTATAAAGGCAAATACATCTCCTTAATAGTAAAATTTTCTCTAGATAACAACGTTTAAATCTAGTGAACAAAACTAGGGTAAAATGATTGATTACCAGTTTTTAAGTACCGTTCCAGAGACAGCAATCCAGTGGAGAGAGAGAGAGAGAGAGACAACTAGTGGGTGGCGTTGATTGTATTGGGGGAGAGAGAAGTATGAACCTTCAAAAAAAATGGAAATCGCGGAGGAGTTTCAGGGTTCTTTCCTCCCATGGGTAGTCTTGTTGTGAGTTTTGAATTCCATGATTTTCTTCTTCAGCCATTGTTGATTCATCCAAATTTTAGGTTTAGATGTTGAAGTGTAGTACCCATAGCAAAATTGCCCTGAGACTGCCAAGTTTGACCTTTTCCAAGGAAAACCTAGCGAAACTCTTGGGAAATTTTCTATAAATAGAAAGTCTGAAATATTTTAGATCATACTTAGCCTTCTACTTTCTCTCTCTACCCCCTTTTTAGAAAGCCTGTAAGTTCCTCGTACTTTGAGCTTAGATCTTCATTTCGTTTGTAAGGACTTCATTTTTTTAATACTACCTCCGTTCCACAATGACAGTCCCACTTTTTCTCTCTTACCTCTTTTCAAATCAAAAAATTAACTACTTTCGTGCATAATTTTTTAATTTTTTTCGCACCGTATTAAAGATCTCAATTAGTACTTTAATTTGGTGCGAAAAAATTTTAAATATTATATACGGAAGTAGTTGATTTTTTAATTTGAAAAATGACACAACTTTTCATGGAAGACTTTCAATATGGAACGGAGGGAGTATAAGATTTCAGGTTGTTAATCTCGTTTTCTTACCTCCAAGATGAGATCTTCATCTGTGGAGTCATTTATGGCTCAGCCCCTCTGTTTTATCCCCATTAATACCTCTACATATGTACCTTTGCACCATCAAAACTGTCCTAGCGTCTAGGGATGACAATGGGGAGGGTCGGGGTAGATACCACTATCCCCATCCCCGATCCCCGAACCCAAATCTATCCCCATCTCCTCCCCGATCCCCATTTGGGATTTGTTTTTACCTCCATCCCCACCTCAAACGGGGAATGGGGATCCCCACGGGAAATCGGGTATCCAAAGATTTAAAAAATTTTAAAAAAAAGTCACCCGCTATTACAAAATACAAACCATTAAACCAAATTCAAAAAAAAAAAAACAATCTAGGCTGCCATTACAAACTAAATTAAAATGAAAACAGTCACATATCTGCTGTTATAGTTCCATTATAAACCAATTTTAAATTAAAACAGTCACATAGCTGCTGCCATAGTGCATTACAAATCAAATTGAAATTAAGTTAGTCGATTTCTTCTCTATAACAGCAAACCGTTCAAATTCAGAGAGAACAACTTTAGTTTGAAGACTAGTGAAGCCTGGAGCAAGAACACGGGTTAGAATGAGTTGTAGAGTCATAGAGATGGTGGGGAATGGGGATCTTGTATGCATTAGTGTGTGTGGGTGTCGTAAATAAATGAAACCTTAACTTCTTAATTCTTATGTGTGTGTGTGTATACGATTCACATGAGGGATCCCGCACTTTCCTACTGTGCGGGACTCCCCCTTCCCGATTGAATTTCGATAATTCAAGCCGCTCGATGTGTGCAGAACGTGATTTAAAGGGTACCCATGAGAAATCAGCAAAAAAAATGACTGGGAAGGGCTTCATTCGAGTAGTTTTTTTTGAACCGTTCAATGAAAATTGCTCGGATGAAGCCCTTCCCAGTCATTTTTTTTGCTGATTCTTCATGTGGACCTTTAAAATCATGTTCTGATCACTTTGAGCGGCTCGGATCATCGAAATTCAATCGGGAAGGGGAGTCCTGCACCGTAAGAAAGTGTGGGATCTCTCATCGGAACCTGACTGACATAATATATTATATATATATATATATAATGGGGATTCGGGGCGAGGTGGGGCGGGGATGGGTTAGGGATCGGAGCGGGGACTAACTCATATCCACCCCCTACCTGTTCCCCATTTTTTTTAAAAATAATCTCCATACCCTACCTGATCCCCAAATAATCCCCGAATCCCCTACCCATTTGGGGCGGGGAACGGATTGGGTTGGGTTGGATCGGCTGAAATTGCCATCCCTACTAGTGTCTTATTTTAGTAGAAATGCAGGTCTACAAATACTCCCTCTATCCCAATTTAAATGTTCACTATGGTTTTACCTGTCATTTTCAATGCTTATATCTCTCAATATATAGTATCTTTTATGTTTTTAAAATCATTGTCTTATAGATTTAATTGAGATCTATCAAATAAGATTCATATTGCATATTTTTAGCAATATACATTGAGAGATATAAACAATTGAAAATGACACGTAAAACCGTATTGGACACTTAAATTGAGACGGATGGAGTATTAATGTAGACATTCTCATCCATGTTTGCAGGGAAATAACGTTCGGAAAATATTCTAATATCTTTAATAGCCATTAAGCAACCGAAGATGAATAAGGGGTCCAAGTTGAAAAGTTACGATTGAAAGTTAAATTTTTTGAATAAAGATAAAAATAAGTTAATTTTTTTTAAAAAAGAAAGAAAACGATAAAAAAAAAGAGTGACAAAATCAATAACCAAAATAAACTATTTAAATTATTTAGCGAAACAACCTCTAGGTGTACGATTTCATAGCTTACGGAGTAATTTAAAAAAAAAAAAAGAAAGCGATAATTTAAGGGAACTAAGATGTTATTAAGCCAGAAGAGAAAATAACGGCTTTAGATGAGATGATTGGCCAGAGCCTGTCTTGGGGCCACACCCAGGTGAGAGATCTTCCTTCCGTCTCTGGCTCCTTCCACATTCATATTCCCATTTCCATCCTCACCCATCTCAACCTCAAATCCTCTGCAAACCAAAACCCAATCTCACAACAACCCAAGGAAGGATTCAGTTTCCAAAATCCATGGCGACGACCCCTTTTCTGCTCCAAACAAATACCATCAAATGCACTCCTCCTCTATTGCACCCATACCCAATTCGCCCCTCATCGCCCCCTCTCCAACCCTCAAAGATTCCCGCCAAATTTCGCACCACCGCCTCTTCTAAACTAACCGTCAAATGCTCCTTCTTGTTCCCGGCTAATAATAGCGACGTCTCAAACAAGACGAGTAGTTCTATACAACTGTTTTCGGATAAACAACGTGCGACTGCGAACAACCACTTCGAAATTGTTTCCAATTCGATTCTGAAAGCCCTGAAAGCCCTCCGCAAGCCCGCCGTGGCCGCGGTTCTGGTGGGCTTGCTGCTCATGTACGATCCCGTCAATTCAGCCTTGGCCGCTTCTGGTGGGAGGATGGGCGGAAAGTCCTTTTCGTCCTCTCGGTCGTCGTCTTCGTCCTCTTCATCGTCGTCAAGGAGTTACACGACGCGGGAGGCAGGCCCGCGCCGGGGTTTTTCTGATTCTTTTTCCTATTATGCGCCTTCCCCGTTTGGGTTCAGTGGTGGAGGTGGTGGGTTTTATTTGGGGCCAGCAGTGGGTTTTGGGGTGGGTGCTGGGTCGAGTTTCTTGTTTGTTTTGGCGGGTTTTGCCGCGTTTATTTTGGTTTCGGGGTTTTTGTCGGACCAGTCGGAGGGGAGTGTTCTCACTGCTACTGAGAATACAAGTGTTCTCAAGCTGCAGGTACTGTACTGTCTCTTGAGCATGACCTAATGTCTTGATTTTATCAGTATTTTCTTGTAGGTTTGTTCTTATTCAATAAAAGGAAAATTCTAATCACATCCCAGCGGGATGTGATTAATGGGAAAAAAGTGCATCAAAATCTGTAAGAGTTGTTTAGATATCTCTGTAGGTATATTGATATTTGTGAAAAAGTGCATTGTAAGTCTTTCCTTTTTTAGCACCCAGTGAGTTGTGGATAGCAGAACCGTTCAACAAAAAACTCCAAAACTAAAGGCCAAGGGGAATATCCTTGAGAGCCAACCATTCAAGGAAAAGATCAATACAAGCAAATGCTAAGCACAACAGCAGACAACACAAAAGATAAACAATCAAACCCAAAACACCAGCAACTAAGCCACTACTTACTACATGACCAGAGTACAAAACCAGCCCAGCCTATGAACTTGCATCCAAGAACCTGCTGTGCAATTCCCAAGAGTCTCTAATCTACATATTCGGTGCATTTGGTGAAACATTACTCCCAGCAGCCATACAAGCCCTCAAGTCCATCCCAATCATTGCCAAGGCTCTCTCAGCATTAAGACTCTTACGTTGAAAAGTTCTCATAATCCTTTCTTCCCTAACTTTGATTTACAGCAGCTGTAAGGGAGGCCAGCTTTACCACTTTGTGTCTTGCCCTAGAGCCTTTGCAATGCTGATGGATCCAACCATTCTCAACCAACAGAGTTTGAGGCCTCCTAACCACCTCACCTTCCAATATCCAATTAGGAAAAGGGCATTCAAAGAAGATGTGAGTCTTCATGCCCTGTGAACACAAAGAGCACCCCATATGCAGTGATTCCCCAGACAAGAAGTCCATCTCTTGTTGTAAGTGTTCCCAGAACAACCATTCTCATTACGAAGCACCATCTTTGGACATGCTTTGAAAACAATACCTCTATATACCATGGTACAATTGGTCTTACAGTTCTACTTGCCTCCCAAGCAGACTTTGAGGAATATGTACCTGAAGCTGAAGGTATCCATTCAACTCTGCCTTCCCTTTCCCCTTAAGGGACCAAACTTGAAGATGTTTGGTCAGTTATTTCCTGAGTGACTTGGTTTCTACTTCTAGTCCAGTTCCACCAAGCATTATCAATGATTGAAGACACCTTAGCAATGAGAGACCTGCCCATATTATATACAAACCTATTCCCATATCTGATATATAATGGAACTGAGGGGTGCAAGTTATGTAGACATAGAAAAGTAGATTGGTTGTCCCCGATGTCATAGGTAATAAGGTGCTGACAAGCCTTGTAAGTCTGAGAATCTTATTTTTATCGCCCACAAAGCATCTTGGAATATTCATATGCCAAACACAGTGCTGTCTTATGACATACAAAAGAAGTAAAGAACCCACCTAACCCATATATTTCAGGTTTGTTGCATATTGCCCACAAATGTCTCATCAAAGAAGCTCTGTTCCAGTCTTTCAACAGTCTAAACCAAAGGCGACCATCTGTTTTTGGGACACCCATGTAGCCTTCCCACTGAACTTTGGTTCCTGCCTCCTGGTTTGGCTAACGTAGACCCCCTCCACAGGACAACCCTAAGCATACCTTCAGCATCTATGAGAATCTTCTGATGCACGATAAATATGAAGTTCCAACATACTTGGATACTCCATAGAACATAATTGATCAGCTGCATTATCCCACCACAGGACAAAAGCTTATTGGACTAAGATTGAATTCCAGCGAGAATTCTCTCCCGCAGGATAATGGTCACCATAAATACTTCTCAGGCCGATTACCTCCTATATCTCCTAGTTGATTGAATTAGTTTGCATAGTTGTTTGCCAATTGCTAGCTTTAATAAAATTTGATTTGGTTGGACTGTATTTCTCTATTTATCTTGTCGGTGTTGAATTCTAGATTCAAAAATTTGAAGATCAACTATTTCACTCACAATATAAAATCAAAGTTTTGAAATAAATCACCTTCAGTGGCATTATTAGCTTTTTATTGCCATAAATGTTAGTTATTTTGATTACCAGTACTTTTTTACTTGAAAGTGTATGAGTACCAATTTAGACACGTAGTGCTTCTTGCTGGGATTTGATTTGTTTACTCTGCATATTTCATAAATCTGCATCATCTCTCTCTTGCTAGTGAGCTATTGGTGAATGGTGAGTAGCAATGCAGATGAGTATTGCTTCCTGCATCGATTGGTGGTGAGGGTGATATAGAAACGTTATTGGCTGAGAAAAATGGGACAATAGAACATGTTGGAGTTGAAGAAATGATATTGCGGGAGTGAATTTCAAAGAACCATTGATATCACAAACAAGGATTGATTTTTCGTAATCTATAAAACCCTATGGAGCCATGGAGAACATATATGGGTCTATGTGATGAAATACTAACCGCCACCCAGTTGGTGATGGATAATGTGGTATGTGTTGAAAACATATATAGGTTTTTTCATCTTCTCCCCCTAACAACAACCCAAGCATAATCTAAATAAGATTAAGCCATCAAATGATTGATGGTGTTTTATTAGCTTTTATAGCGCTTATGTAAGATGTTATCGATTTCTTAAAGGTGATTTTCTTTTGGAGGAATCCTGCCTTCATCCTTGGTCGGAGTGTGATTTTTTTAAGGGCATTTGTGTGTCTAGGGAGAAAGAGATGGAAGAAATTTGTTTGCATAGATTACCTGATGATGCAACCGTCGATGGAGCATAGTTACCCCTTTTATAAACCTCAAGTGAAGCCCAAGGTCCTCATGCCCTCAAAGAAGTCTTTTGTAGTTAAGTTATTTTGTTTCTTATTTGGAGTAGGTATTTCAAATTTTACTTAGCTTGTTCTTAAATTTCTTTTTTGTTCAATAAGGTTGGGAGACTTGATATTAGAGGTTCAATGATGTCTTTTTATCCATCTTTTATACCAGGGATAGACTAGTCTTTTTACCTTACTAGGGTTTTTGTTAAGATTAGTAGATGTAACCTCATTATTCATCATGTAGACAATCTCTTTAGTAATTCTCTCTCTGTTGACATGGTATGAAAGCCAGTGAAGGTCTCCGGAGTTGCAGCCCTATGTCTTCTCCTCCCCAGATGTATAGTTGACGTCCCTCCAAGCACGTGTAGATCTACGTATACCAGAATGCTGTAGATCGATCTCTGTTTCTCTTCTTCGTTCTCTGGCCTCTGTTTGTGCTTTCCATAGACTCGCTAGATTTAAAAATGTTGAATAGCTTGATACACATTGTTGGACCCATTTCCTAATAGCTTATGCCTTGTTTGGATGATGTTTTGAAAATTTTTGAGTTTGGTTTTTAGGTAATGAGTGGAGAGAGAAATTTGGGGAATAATTGGAGATAGGAGTAATGAGTGGAAAGAGATAGAGAGAGAGATGAGAATAATGATTGGAGAGTGAAGAGAGAAATGAGAGTAATGACTGAAAGTAGAGGTAATGAGTGTTTTTTGAGTTGGAAAAAAAAATTTCAAGTTTGCAACCGAACGAGGGCTTAAGCTTTTGAAATTGCTGGTAACTTAACATGGTATTAGAGCTCAGGCTGTGAGAGTTCTTAGGTTCAAGTCTCTGTTTGCATTTTTCTTCTCTATTTGCATTTTGTTTCTCCCTTTCGTATTCTGTTTCACTCCTCCTTTGATAATTTGCATCTCCACGTGCAAGACGGGGTTGCACGTGACTATGTGAGGGAGGATATTGAATAGCTTGATATGCAGTGTCGGGCTTATTTCCTAACAGCTTAAGCTTTTGGAACTACTGGTAAGTTGACAAAAACAACCCTCACCAATGACTTGCCAGACCTCTACGATCTTCCTTGGTCATTCACAGATCTCGGACAACCTATTTGGAAACACTAGCAGGGTAGTGGATAAATGAATGAAATAACAGTTCTTATAGGGATTGGTTTCGTAAATAAAAGTTTTGAGGGCATGTTATTTTGTATTGAAGGAAGGTCAGAGTCTGGACTTTGGAATTATTCCTTTGTTTGGGTACCGTGGCTACCGCCTAGTGTTTTCAGCTTTCCTCGGCCTTATTGGCTACCAGTTATTGAGGAATTCTAGTATGTTAGTTTCTGTATTGGACAATGCTTGAATGTTTTCGATGTAGTCAATATCTGTGAATTAAGAAATGTAACTTGTGTTGACAGCACTATCATTTGTTTGCAGTATCGCAACATGTTTAGAATTAACAGAGCCATTTCTTTGAAATCCATCTTACATTTGTCTGTTTTTAGGTTGGGTTGTTGGGCATGGGGCGGTCACTTCAAAGGGATCTGAATAAGATTGCGGAAAGTGCTGATACATCCACTACAGAGGGTTTGAGTTATGTATTGACAGGTAAAACTTCTTATAAGTGCTGCTGTTGTAGTTATTGAAGTTTAACATGTTCTGTGCGTGTGGTAATTTGGAGACAGATGTTTAATAGAAGTTGGAAAGGTTCTGTCGAGCCTTAGTTTAATTTACATATAACCTCTTTTCATCTTCTTCGGTTATACAAGAAAATGTATTATGCACATACTGTATATTCTTGCATGTGATTTGATAGAAATGTTATAACAAAATTCTTCACAAGATTAGTTATTTCTTTGGATAGGTAAAAAATTACACTCAGAATGGGTTGTTCCCCAAAAAATTACACTCAAAGAAGGTTTGCTTATGGATATCGTCAGAGAGAGTACCATATAAGATGGGGAGGGTGTTTGCATCGTTTTCAGAGAGAGGTTGTCTTTGAAATTAGCATGTTTTACCTCTTGGACCTGTCGATCCTTGTTTTTGAAGCAAGGCAAAACACCTTTTATTTGTTTTCACGATTTATGGAAATTATATAAATGTGTAGAGCAAATACACAACAAAAACCAATTACCACAGATGTTTTGTTGTTTGTTTTGAAAAAAGTACAAATAGAAACAGAAAGCAAGAACATTACCAAATGCACCCTAAGGCCTAAAGTAATACCCATTGTCCATAGATTAGCATTTTGACATAAGAAAAATAATTCCGTTTCGCACCGTTCATGTTCTTACATGTAATACGATGTTATAAAATCGTAAAAGTATTTTACAATCAAACTTATCCTCACCACGCCCATACTCTACTTTTTAAAGATTTTCTTGTCTGTCCTATATTGGTATCCATGCTTTTCAAAGATTGCATGTGTTTGTACCGTACCCACATATGAAGGAACGTTTAGTCACAAATGAGAACGCTCGTTGACCCTCTATCTGACCACTTAACCTTTCAGATGAGTTGAAGGGTAACAATAGCAACACTGAATTGTGTGTGACAACATAATCTCAATGGGTTTTGTCTTTAGTTTTCTTGTTTGGCTTCATCAATTTTTGTTACAAGATGCAATATGTCAAGCCACTTATATTCTCTTAATTGATTGCCCCAACAAGGTGGTTCTTATTATTTCACTGTTGTTGCAGAGACAACACTTGCTTTGCTTCGGCATCCTGACTATTGTATCTCTGGTTATTCATCTGTAAGTAAACACCATTCCTTTTTGGCATTTTTAACTTTGTAGTCAGTTCCAGATTTTTTATTTTAATAGTCTGTCAAGATTTCAAAACTATCTAACTACAAGGTTTTGAAGTACTATTTGTCTATTTTCAATCTCTTAACTAGCAAACCCTCCCATCATATTTTTTTTTTGGATTTTTATAGCTGATATATGTAAAAAAAAAAAAATTGTTCCCTAGCTTTCTAAAGAAACATATGGTCCATGTGGACATGTTGGGTTGCTTATGGTTGTCCACTGATGCTGACATACTCATTTGACAACATGGTGGCATGGTACTGACCTACAAGAATGCATTTGATTTGTACTTGCGTGTCTGTGCTGATCAAAAACTAGGAGATACTCTATTCCTGATTTAGCATTGCTACATATGAAATGCTTAGAAGTATCCAAGGTGAAAATGAACTCTTAATTATTGTCGATATACATCAAATAATTATCTATGCCCGGCGGGATGTAACTCAAATAAACTGTTTGGTATGTTGTTAGTAATTCCCATTGATGCTATGGCAATGTCTGTTGTCTTTGATCTATGCAGTTTCTGACTATTTACTTTTTGTTCTATGCCCTTTCTGCTTTCCTTGCAAGGCCATATTTGAATTTTGGAGAAGAGGGGTTCTTCGAGATAGTTAGGTAGGTCAATGTTTATATGATTGGTAATGAGATTAATCTCATTGGTAGGCATTACCTAATGAAAGCAAATACATTGGTTCATTCTTAGCTAACTTTTGACTTGGTGGAATGGAATTGGAAATTGTGTAAGAGGGATTGGTATTTAATACGTTTCAGTAAAAGCATCTTCCAATGAACTGGGATTGTTGGAATGCACTCTAATAGAGGGGTTTGTTAGAATACAGGATTGTCTTGTGTAAATCACGAGGTCATGGTTGATGGAGATGTTGGTTTTTGGTTGAATGGTTTTGTCAGTCTTTGTTATGTGCATTCTTCTTTGTGAAAGTTTCTGATGGCTCAAGAGGATTGATGTTTTGGGGTAAAATGAGGTGTTTCTTTGACGGTGTTCAGGTCTGGAAAGGGGAACGAAATGTTGAGTCAAAATGGTAACTTAGTTTGGAATAGGTCATATTTTCTCCAAAATGATGTGATGTGGGGACCCTCAAAATCCTTGGAAGCCTGTTATCAAGTTGAGGTAGTTCCTTTCTTTGCTGATATATATAAAAAAAGAAAGAAAAAAAAAAGAGTTAAGGTAGATCCTAGCCTTGAGAAGTCTGAAAGGGTGCTTCGCTTTTCCCTTGTATGAACGTAACTGGATTAAATGTTGTGAGCACGGCTGCTTTCTTCCACTTAGTACTGCAGTTTTATAGATACACCCCTTGCCCTGGCAGACTTCCCCCTTTTCCCCCTCCTTATTTTGTTTATGTTACTTTTCTCTAGTATTATTTAATTCAACGGAGATAAACTGACTGAAGAACGTTGATCACATATCTTTTCAACTGTTTGGGAAGTCATGAGAATATTCTCTATGTTTCCACAGTAGTTTGATATTGCAATTTTACATAATTCAGCTGCTTCATTTTCTTTATGCTGCTTTTTTATCCTTTTAATCCTTTGGATTGGTGGCCCAGTATAAGTATTCATGTATATCATTCAGCTACAGGTAACCCTGGACGCTTGTTAATTGATAGCTACGTAATTACATGTTCTTTTCTATGCTTGCTGGGTGCTATTCCTGTCTAGAAAAGATGCAGTCCTATAGGTAGAGGTCAAAGGCGTTTGAACCTTCGTTGTGTATTGAGGCTGTGGATCTGATTAGGGAAGAGACAATGCCATACATAGGAATTCTAGACACACCAAAGCTGAGGTTGATTTTCTTGCAAGTAGCAAAGAATTTCTTAGGTTTTTTCTTGTGGTTTGTATTTTGGAGGGAAGCATTAGAGTCAAAGGGTTTTCGGATAAGTTGGAGTAAAACTGAGCATATGATGTGCAAGTTTAGTGGTACCAACAGTGGGCACGAAGAAAGAGTGATAATCCAAGACCAGGAGATACCTAAGAGTGATCATTTTAAGTACTTAGGCTCAATTATTAGTAGAGATGGAGAGATTGTCGATGATGTGACCCATAGGATACAAGTGGGGTGGCTCAAGTGGAAGAGTGCTACTGGTGTATTATGTGACACGAGGGTACCCATAAAATTGAAGGGAAAATTCTATGGAACTGCCATCAGACCAATGATGCTTTATGGGACAGAATATTGGCCTATTAAGAAATAACAGGTGAACAAGATGAGTGTAACGGAAATAAGAATGTTGAGGTAGATGTGTGGTAAGACTAGACGAGACGGGATTAGAAATGAAACGGTTCGTGAGATGGTACGTGTAGCACCCATAGAAGAGAAGTTGAGGGAAAATAGGCTAAGGTGATTTGGGCATGTCTACCGTAGACCAAGATTTGCAGTAGTTAAAAGAGCGGATAGGATAGCTTTGGGTAGCAATGCTACGGGGTGGGGTAAACCTAAATTGATATTAGATGCTGTGGTGTGCAACGATATGAGTATGCTAGGTTTGTGTGAACAAGTGGCCCTTGACAGAACTCAATAGAGGAAAAGGATTCATGTGGCCAACCCCAAGTGATTGGGACATAAGGTTCGGTTCGGTTTGGTTTGATGGTTTCTAAGAGAATCTCCTCCTTTTTTGCTTATCTCTGTCTACCGACATAGTCTTATTTCTTTCCACATATTGAAGAGCATATGATGAGCGAAGTCCCACATCGCATGGGTACCAAAGTACACCTACATCAAATTGCCTGAATTCATTACATTTTCCAACATATATAGCTTTATTCTCTCCATTTTCCTCTCACTCCAACCAAAAATCCTAAAGTTTGCAAGGATCAGTCCAACCCCCTCTCTCTCTCCAAAATAAAAAATCCTAAATTAAATTTAAAGGATTTGCTGTAATCAATTCAAATTAACCAATCCACCCTCCCTTTCCCTTCTCCTTCAAATTTATCTTTTGGTCTTGGATTAGAATCTCCTCTTTTTTGCTTATCTCTGTCTACCGACATAGTCTTATTTCTTAATTCTACATATTGAAGAGCATATGATGAGCATAGTCCCACATCGCATGGGTACCAAAGTACACCTACATCAAATTGCCCGAATTCATTACATTTTCCAACATATATAGCTTTATTCTCTCCATTTTCCTCTCACTCCAACCAAAAACCCTAAAGTTTGCAAGGATCAGTCCAACCCTCTCTCTCTCCAATATAAAAAATCCTAAATTAAATTGAAAGGATTTGCTGTAATCAATTCAAATTAACCAATCCACCCTCCCTGTCCCTTCTCCTTCAAATTCATCTTTTGGTCTTGGGTTCAGGGTTGAGGTGGGTTTGTTGTTAGGATTTGATTGTGATGGGGTGTTTGGAGTATGGTGATGTTTGAGAGAGAGAGAGAGAGAGAGAGAGAGAGAGAGAGAGAGAGAGAGAGAGAGAGAGGAAATGAGAAGCACGAAGAGGGGAGTTGTGCGTGTGAGTGAGGAGGGGTGTTTCCTTAAAATGAAGTAATGTAAGGGTTAAAAATGTCAATTCATGTGAAAATAGTGTCATTTCATCTGGATGGCATTTAACGGTGGCTGCCGAATTCAAGGGGTTTTGTAAACTACATGTGTCTAATTGAAATAAAGTGAAGTATAGGTGCTTATAAGCATTTGGCTGAAAGCTCATTGGCCGAAATGAAATTTTCCCTTTAATCTTTCTCAAACGTTCATTTTGATCTGTTATTCTTTTCTCCCGGGACTGCAAATTTTCGCTTACACATGCATCAGGAGTATTGAACACATTACACAATAATACACATGCATCATGTGCTAATCACATGCGCCGCAGGTGGATGTAAAACGAAGCATAGATGAAGGTGAGAAGCGGTTCAATCAACTTTCAATTGAAGAACGTGGTAAATTTGACGAAGAGACATTAGTCAATGTGAACAACATAAAAAGGAAAAGCACAACAAACCAAAGAGCTAGTGGATTCAGCAACGAGTATATTGTGGTAAGTACGACTTGGAGATGGTTCTTCTGGAATCCTTGATATGGACTTGGTCAGTGAGGTCAAGTTTCATAAAAGAACCTAAACTTGTTCCAGTTTATTGTTATTGTTAGCTTAAACTACCTTTGTAAGAATAGCACCTCCCAAGTTTATATTTGAGCATGATGACCTCTCCACTCATTAGCAAGTTTGGTGTGAGTTTGATGGGCTTTCATGTAATATTACAGCTAGGAAAGACTATTGTTTCCCCCGAATCCCCTTTTAATGCACTATGCATGAACTTTTGGTCCAGTATGATATCTATATTATGGATCCTCTATTTACCTCCCCACGTGTGTGAGTTGCATGCGTAGGAATGTTAGATTTCTTCCCACTTTAGTAAATAACACCTCCCAAACTAGTATACGAACCTTTTGATCCCTTCATCATTGAGTTAATATTGGAACACAGTGTCAAAGCTAGGGTTCAAGTGGCCTTGGGCTAGACATTCGTTTTGCAATGATTATTTCCTTCACATGTGGACCATCTTAGATCTCAAATTATGTCCGACTCTTATGCTTACTGCTCCTCATGTGAGGTGGGCTGGCTCATTCGTGGCATTGTTAGAGCTTGTTCTACATTGGTAAAATAGTACTCGGGGCTGCTCATATGTGGGATTGTTAAAGCTTGTCCCAGACTTGTAAAATAGGACCTCCGAGTTAGTATATTAGTATTGGAGGCCTCTCTCATTCGACAATGGATTTTAAGCTGGACGTTGTCCCTGTTGCAAATTGCTTGCTATACTAGTACCGTTTTTCCTTATTTTCAAAGCTTATGAAGATTCTGTTTTTAAATAACAAAAAAGTACCGTTATTCCTTATTTTCCCTTCTGTATATGCTGTTTTTCAAAGCTTGTTCTTTCATATTTACTGGATCCATGAGCGTTGATAAATGAATCTCAACTCCTGATTTCCCCGCCCCCAACCCCCCCCCCCCCCCCCCCCCCCCCCCCCCCCCCCCCCCCCCCCCCCGACAACTCCTTCCAATATTTTTCAGTCATGGCATGTTTCTAGTAGTGCATTGGCTTATGTGATAGTGATTTTTCTTTTTCTTTTTTTTGCTTTATACTCCCTCCAGCCCAATTTGTTTGTACACCTTTCTGCTTTATAGCATGTCCCAAAGGGTTTGTCCAATTTTCAAAGTCAGTCGGCTAGGTTATGTAAATTAGCCTTTATCGCATTCTCTTTTGAATTCAAATCATTACACAACCTAAGGAAAATAATAAACTGCACATTGAATTTCCAAAGCAGGACTTCATTGCATTTATAAAATTTTAGTTGTATACATAGTAGTCAGTATATACGCAACATGTTCTAAACAAAACTTTTCTATGAACAATGCCTTCATGTGCTTTGAACAAAATTCACAAAATGAGGACTTGGGATCAAACGCATCTATTGAAAAACTTCTTTGACCCAAGGCTTTTAGGGCTCTGCAATCTTCACATTTCTATCTTAAGCTTTTAGGGTTTCATAGGTTGGTTTTCATTCTTTTTCCTGGTGTCTGCGAGTCCTCAAAACCATGCATGCGTTCTTAGTGGGGCAACCTCCCTCATTTAGGGTTTTTACATGGCGTGTACACTAAAGATACTGTACCATTAATGCTTTTACTGTGTAGAATATGTTGCATTAGAGATTTAGATAATTCTGTGGTAGAATTGAATTTTTTCCTCTTTTCAGCTACCAAGTTTTTTTTTTTTTTTTAAGGATTAGTTTCTAATTATCATTTGGGAGATGAACAAATTTCAGATAACAATCTTGGTGGCTGCTCAAGGAGTGCATAAACTGCCTGCTGTAAATGGCAGTCGAGACTTGAAAGAAGCCTTGCAAAAGCTTGCCTCTATCCCTGCAAGCAGAACGCTTGTGAGAATCGATCTATATAATCCCAGACTCATGTTACATCTGGATTGTGTTTTTCTTCCCTGTCTAAATCAAATTGATTTCCATGCAGGCTGTTGAGGTTTTGTGGACTCCCCAGAATGAAAATGACACATTGTCGGAGCGAGAACTGCTTGAAGATTACCCACTCTTGCGGCCTCTGTGATTTAGTTACTTGCTTTCTTACGGGTTTTCAGGAAGAGTTGTATGGCCAAAAACTGCTTTTAGGATCAGAAGTGGGCTTGGTAAGAAGTGGAAACCCTGTATATTGCTCACTTCTGCCAGGTTGATTACAAATGTAATTTTTTGTAAACTCACCAGGAAAAAGTGTTCATTATGAATCAAAACCTATGTCTCGTTAATCGTTTAAGGGGAAATTACAGTAAGCCCCCTTCAACTATACCTCGGTAACGAGTTGCCCCCTTCATCGTTTAACTCGGACACTTAACCCCCTTCATCTTTTTTCACGTGACACTTAACCCCCTGCTGTTAGTGAGCCGTTAACGGAATTGCTAAAATTACCAATTTACCCTCTTTGGGCTATTTTTGTGGGTGGTGCTAAAAAAAGTTTTTTTTTTGTTTTTTTTTCCTTTGGCTACCGGTTTGGTTTGCCCTACGCTCATTCGCTTATTTATACAAGAATCTTATTGTGTTAGTGGGTTTTTTAGTTAAATACCATTTTGGTTAATCTTTGATAAATGAATCGGAAAAAAGAAAAAAAATTGATCAAAGGTTTAAAAAAAAGGCCACTCAAATAAGCAATCAGGAAAATAAAATGTTTTGATAAACACTTTCCAAAACCTTGATTTAGTATTTTAGCCTAAGAAAATAAAGCTCAAGTCAAGACCAAGACAAAAAAAAACCCAAAAAAGAAGATATTTTGAAAGGAGATGTAAATATGTAATTTCTGGAATAGTTTTAGAATATTTAGATTCTAGAAGATGTTTAGAAAAAGGACATTAATAATGCCACGATGAAGGTTGCATTCTTTTTATTTTTGGAGCTTAACTTATTTTACCCTTTTGGAACTTAATTTAAAATACGTTTAGCCCATACATTCTTCTTAACATATTTTTGGAGCTTAACTTATTTTGTACCCTTTGGTAACCTAATGTAAAATAAGTTTAGTTCATGCATTCTTCTAAACGGAGAAATAAGTTAAGCTCCAAAATAATTTAAGAAGAGGGTAAATTGGTAATTTCAGCAATTCCGTTAATGGCTCACTAACGGCAGGGGGTTAAGTGTCACGCGAAAAAAGATGAAGGGGGTTAAGTGTCCGAGTTAAACGATGAAGGGGGCAACTCGTTACCGAGATATAGTTGAAGGGGGCTTACTGTAATTTCCCCATCGTTTAATTGTAATTGGACTTCATTTTTGTCCCACGAAAGTTCATAGCGAGTGCGCTTCTGCACCTTACTGGTTTTGTCTGTACTTTTTATTTTCCTGTAGGAGTATCATTTCTGCTTACAGCCAGAACATTTGGACTATCGTCTCTTTTCATTATATTTATCACTATCCTTGTTTATCTTTAGAATGGGGAATGTGACTCTAGTTTTGAGATGAATCACAGAGTTGACAATTATTTCAGATGCGAAAGTCTGGGATTTTATCTTCTTTTATTTTCTTTTGAGGATAAAACAATGGCAGCAATTCATGAGCTTCTGTCACTATAGGACGACTTTTTCCTTTTTCATCTTAAGAGCTGAAAACCAATTATCTTTAACCTTTTTTTAATGACGATGATTAAAACCAGCCATTCTGATTGTCAGATGTTTCTTTAGGTGTCGTTGCAGGCTCTAACAATTGTCCTCTTACTCCTCCATCTTGTTAGGAACTCGAGAGTCTTTTTCTCGTTCCGGCATATTGTTTACGCATCTCGTGTGGTTACGTCCAACTACTGACTATAGGAGTCTTATTCGTCCACGAAAGCATTTCCAATATCCTACCTCCCAAATACGGTTTTTGGAATTGTTGAATTTCATCAATAATAGGATAGTGATACCAGAAAAGTGTCCTTGGGCATAGTCGTCCTTATATTTCATCGCCTAATCCCATGGGTTCTAGTCTAGAGAACACAACTATCCCCAAGTGCATTATAGGGTCTGGGCACTATCAAAATTGTTGATGCCTGATATATCTTAAAACTTCTCGGACGTTTAGGGAGATTTTTAATCTTAGTGAATTCTTGTGCGTATGCTGCGTATGCAATCTGAGAAGAAAAAAAACTCCAATTAATGCCTACCATAAGTCACGGTGGGTGATTTAACCTATTAACAAGCATGACAAAATGCCTTGACACTGACTTCATTAACTTGATTACTCGCTTGAACTAACTTGGATACTACACTGGGTAGAGATCTCCTTTTATAGGTGTAAAGAGACTGCTTACATCATATTACTGTACACAATTATATGACAATACACAGGAAGTACATATATAATTGGGCATTACTATTTCCCATTGGACTTTTTCACCTGCCACACTTTACTAGCTACGTACATCCATAATTGATTAATACTATTACTAGTCAAGCCTACTTTTTTTCCTGTTCCTCAATGCTCCTTTGCATCCCCATTGGAGCGTGTTTTTTTGCATCCGGATTGTATTATAGGTATACAACTTGGTTTCCATCCCTCATTGGGGATGCTAACCAACTGAAACATGGCTTGCAAGGTGCCTATTTGTTTGCAAAGCTGCTTAACAAAGGGAAAAAAAGCAGAAAATGTTAAGTAACCGAAACAAATGAATCAATAACACTTTGGAGTAAGTCATATGTGGTATGACTAGTCCAAGCCAGAAGCGTCTGGCTTACTGTACTAGTAAAGACTATGGGTAGTAATTAATGGGCATGAATAGTCTATGTAATAAATGTGTGCAGTAGGCTTTAGTAGTGTAACTAATATAATTGGTGTCTGACGACAGTGAACCAATTATATGTAATACTGTTAGGTGATGTCAGAGATGATGCAAGCCACTCCTTTTTACGCCTATAAAAAGGGGTTGCCTCTGTAGCTCCCTTAACTAGTCCATAGTGTCGCCATTGTGACCAGGACCCATAGAAGCACGGGATTCAGTTCCTAACCAATTGGGGTTCACTCGATACTGAGTACAAATTGGAGCTATTGAATACTTGTGGCACGAAAGCCTCCAGCAATCTGTACCCGGCAAAAAGAACGACCCCAAGCACCGATAAACTCGGAGTATCGAGTACAAATTGGAGCTATTGAATACTTGTGGCACGAAAGCCTCCAGCAATCTGTACCCGGCAAAAAGAACGACCCCAAGCACCGATAAACTCGGAGTATCGAGTACAAATTGGAGCTATTGAATACTTGTGGCACGAAAGCCTCCAGCAATCTGTACCCGGCAAAAAGAACGACCCCAAGCACCGATAAACTCGGAGTCTGATTTAGGTCCCAAAACATTACATTTGACTCCCAACCCTGCTAACCACACATACATCTGTGCACGGATTTTATTGTGGGGCTCACCACGGGTCTCACACAAATGATCCAAGCCATTTATTAGATGTAAAATATTTTTTCAAGGGTCTCCTTAAAAACTCAGCTTAATCTATTACCTATAGGTGCTCGATCCAATCATCTAAATTTTCATTCAAATTTGCGGGTAATGAAAAGTTAGATGATTAGATCAAGCACTTCTAGGTATTAAATTGAGCTGATTTTTTACGGAGACCGTTAAAAAATGTTTTAGATTTAATGAATGGCTTGGATCGTTTGTATGGGACCCGTGGTGAGCCCCATAACAAAATCTGTGCACAGATTATCTATATAGACAGATTTACGCTTTGACTCCATAGATATGCTCGATCTTTATGTCACTATTGATAGATCTTGGGCTAAGGTAACGCATGGGGGGCATCATCATTGGGTTATTTGTATCTGGTTTGGATTATACATGTCATTCAGGCTACCTTAGAATATCTTTTAGATGAGAAAAACGAACAGTTTGACTGGAAAATAGGCATGGAGAGTTCTAAACAACGCTTTATGGGCATGCAATGTTCTTAACCGTATTATAAAAGGAAAAAGAATATTTATTTTTTTGACATCTTGTTCATACATACAAGGTGTATACGGACTTGTTTACATCCTAAAAAGTGCTACCCAATGACAAAATTCCACGTGGCCCCGAACGGTACGGCGGTTGCATAAAACCTGTCCCAGTCGAGTACCAATTACAGAGAATTGCGGGAGTTAAAAAGGACACTGTTTTATGACAAACGGTGTCGTTTTAGAGTAAACCGGTGTCGTTTGAGTAGTAATTAAACGATGATTTGGGAGGTTATTAGATCTAACCATTAAATTGGACTTTACGATCATCGAACGGTGTCCTCACTGCCCTGTTTTATAACTGAAATTAGATGCAATTGCAGGGAATCATTTTTGAAGGCAAACACGTTGCATTGATTCACGTTGCTTGAAAATAGGAACCACGATCCAGGAAGTGGCCATGAACACCATGATCGAAGCAAGCAGGGGAAGAAGGAATTCTGGAAATGTCAAGGTAACCGTTCGAAAAGCCCCTCAACCGTTTATGTGGCCAACGTGGATATCAATCGAAGACGTGGGGGTCGAAGGCAAATGCAGCGTCTATAAATAGAAGAAGCAAGTGAAGAGAAAGGGGACGAAAAATCCATATCATCTGACAATTCATACAAAATGATTGCTCAGAGATCTATCTTAGATTAGTTTTTAGTTTAGAGTAGGGTCTTTTTTGTAAGTTGAAGGCTTATTTGCATGTAAGATTACTTTCGATTAAATTCAAGTTTTCTTATTTCCTTTAAGTTTTTTCTTACCAAAGAATAGTTGTTTGCAAGTTCACTTTTGATTAAATTCAGTGTGCTTGCATTTCTTTATTATTCTTGATAGAATCTTAAGAGTGTTTGTATACAAACTTACCTTTGATTAGATTCAGGTTTGTTTGTGTTCAATCATCTTTTCTGATTTCGAAGCGCGTCAATCTTTTATGGAGGTTATTAGATCTAACCATTAAATTGGACTTTACGATCATCGAACGGTGTCCTCACTGCCCTGTTTTATAACTGAAATTAGATGCAATTGCAGGGAATCATTTTTGAAGGCAAACACGTTGCATTGATTCACGTTGCTTGAAAATAGGAACCACGATCCAGGAAGTGGCCATGAACACCATGATCGAAGCAAGCAGGGGAAGAAGGAATTCTGGAAATGTCAAGGTAACCGTTCGAAAGCCCCTCAACCGTTTATGTGGCCAACGTGGATATCAATCGAAGACGTGGGGGTCGAAGGCAAATGCAGCGTCTATAAATAGAAGAAGCAAGTAAAGAGAAAGGGACACGAAAAATCCATATCATCTGACAATTCATACAAAATGATTGCTCAGAGATCTATCTTAGATTAGTTTTTAGTTTAGAGTAGGGTCTTTTTTGTAAGTTGAAGGCTTATTTGCATGTAAGATTACTTTCGATTAAATTCAAGTTTTCTTATTTCCTTTAAGTTTTTTCTTACCAAAGAATAGTTGTTTGCAAGTTCACTTTTGATTAAATTCAGTGTGCTTGCATTTCTTTATTATTCTTGATAGAATCTTAAGAGTGTTTGTATACAAACTTACCTTTGATTAGATTCAGATTTGTTTGTGTTCAATCATCTTTTCTGATTTCGAAGCGCGTCAATCTTTTATTTGGTTGATACCTTAAGGAAAAATCCTCTTAGTTGAGGTAATCGGACGGATAACACAATTGCCTGATTTAAATTTGTGGTTTCAAATCATTGTGAAAAGAGTAATTTCTTCTTTGAAGTTATTTCTTTTCTGGCACGCCCGCACACAATTATTTGTCAATTGATTTGAGTTAATTCAGCCCAAACAATTTTTGGCACGCCCGGTGGGACCTCGAAGGTACCAGAATGCCAAGGCTTCGAAAGCAGATAGGGACACCTGTTGGTGGTCAAGTGCCAGAGGAACAAGCTGTGCCAGAACAGGTCACGGAACAGGGAACGCCTATGAATCATGAGTTCCCCCAATTGGCTTCCGAAATGGGAGAGCTCCCTTATGAGGAGCCTTCTTATGAAGTACCTCCTTATGAAGGGCCTCCAAATTTCCAAAAGGGACAAGCCAGTGGTAAAGACCATGATAAGGAGGAAATGTTCAGAGAAATGATGATAGCTTTTCGAGAGATGGCTCAAACCCAAAGAGCCATGATCAAAAGCATAAGAAGTAGGTTGCCCAACTTAGAGGTAACAAGAAACAGTCCAGGGAATATTGGGCTAGATGATCATGCTAATTCAACTACTCACCAAAGTCCCTTCGAAGGAAGGCTTAGAGAGGATGTTGGTCAGGGTAAGATAAGGTCTAGAAAGGGTAAGGAAAAAATGTATCCAGAGGAAATACCACAATCTTGGTATGAGCCTTTGGAGCCTACAAAGCCTGTCTTCGAAATCCCAGACCAATCTCATGGAATTCCTATTGGGATTCCAAGAAATGCCAGAGACAGGCAAAGCATTAATCCTCTTTTCGAACCCACACTTGGGGGATGGGAGGACGATGTAGAGCTAGAACGAGGTTATAGACCTGAGAAAACGAGGGATAACGCACAGCCTTCTCGTCAAAGTCTCCCAAATACCAAAAATCCCACCACAGCGGTTTATGGAAGCCATAGGCCTGCTCGGGTGAACACTACGGCCGACCCAATGCAGCAACCCTGGTATGGGAGACTTCCCAGAGAAAACCAAGGGGATTTTAACGCTATAAGGGAAACGCATAGAGATGACTTGGTAGAACCAAATCCACCGGTAGGAAATCAAGAACAAAATTTCCTTGTAGGCAACCCAATACTAAGAGACCAAGTTATGGATCTCATACAAGAAGTTTGTGGGCCTCGAACTCGGGGGGTACAACCTCAAATCTATAGAAAACCATATCCAGAATGGATTGACACAACATTTCAGATCCCTAGAGAATTTAAAATCCCAGACTTTACTTTGTTTTATGGGGATGGGAGACAATCTTCTATAGAACATATTGCTAGGTTTTCTGCCCAATGTAAGAACTTGGCTCAGAATGGTTTCATGAAGTTGAAATTGTTCCCAAATTCTTTGTCTAGGCCAGCTTTTGCATGGTACACAAACTTGCCTGCAGAATCGATAACAAGTTGGTTTCAAATGGAAGAGGCATTTCATGCACAATTCTTTAATGCTGAGCCTGAAGTCTCTATGGCAGATTTGGCCAGGCTAAAGCAGAAACCGGATGAAAAGGTAGCAGATTTCATATCTAGGTTCAAAAGGGCTAAGACCAAGTGCAAACTCCATCTGCCAGAGGCAGAGTTTGTGAGATTAGCACAGGATGGTTTAGAAAGGGAGCTTCGAAAGAGGTTTGATTCTACAGAGTTCAGGGACTTTGCAGATCTAACCTATAAAGTTGCTAGATATGAATCATTGCTAGAGGAAGATATGGATAGGCATAATTCCTCTTATCCAACATACTATAGGGATCCTAATTATGAAATAGATGCTGCTGAAATTATAGAGCACGAACCTTGTGTTTGTGAGCCCTTAATTCAAAAGAATGTCTCTCTTGGGCAGAAGTTCAAACAAAAGGAAATTACTAAAGTATATTCTTTTGATATATCTAAAGCTGATGAGATCTTTGACTTCTTGTTAAGAAAGAAAATCATAAAGCTGCCTTTGAATGTGAAACTGCCCACAGCGGAAGAAAGGAATGGAAAGACCTATTGCAAATGGCATGATTCTTGGTCTCATTCAACTAAATCTTGTAATGTTTTTCGTGACAGGATTCAGGAACAAATCAAGAAAGGAATAATCAAATTCCCTGAAAAGACTATGGGGATAGATGCAGTGCCCTTTCCAAAGGTAGAAGAGGTCAACACCAGTGTGCCCTCCTCACTGGCTCGAACTGTCAAGAAATATTGGCAGGACAAAGAAGCACCAGTGAACATGAATACTGTTCAATATGGAAGGGGCAAGCCATACGCTGGCCACCCTCGAGGCATGGGAGCGAGGCCAAGTTCCTATAGGCGAGCCAATGATGGTTTTTCTTTGCAGAAATTCTCAGGTAATAATCACCTGCCTATGCTAGAAGCCTCATTTTTGGAGTGCCTGTGTGTAGGATGCAGGGCCAACTATTTGGTTTTCAAGGACTTGGATAGAAAGGGCGTGAGTTTTTTCCCAAAAGAAATGGGGATGAAAAGAATGGCCCCAGTTCAAGCAAAGCCAAGTGACAGCAAGTCTTGGTTGGCACCAAAAAGGGACATGCCTACTAGCCCTGTTCCAGCTGTTCACAGAAGGGAGCTGTCACCTTCGAAGAAGGCCAATATTGGCCAGACATCGAAGGCGCAAGAAGAGGTCAAACAAGAAGAATTCACCTTGGTGAAAGGGGTTCCTGACTGGTTTCTGAAGCAAGTTAAACCTGATTTGTTTCAAGGATACAAAGGTTCAAACAGGAATACGAGCAGAACTTTCAAGCCACCAATTTTGAACTCTGGAAACTGGGTGTTGATTAGGGATCCCAAGTCTCAATTACCACAGATGGTTCCATTGCTCTCAAGAACTCAAAAGAGAAAGCTCCAGAGGAAGTATACGCTCTTCCAGTCAGGAGAATCTTCAACGGGGGAAGAATCAAGCAGACGAGCAAAACCTAATCCAAGGTTCGACAGGATCGAAAGGGACCCAGAGGAATTTCGAACCCAGTATCACGAGAGGGAGACTTTGGAAAAGGTTGCCTCTGCTATGCTCGAAGAGGATCTTGATCCACCTTCTCCTAACTCGCTGGCTAGTTATCAGTCTGGTTTGCTCGAGGCCATGGTGGTGGAACAACAGGGGATGGAAGGAACCTTTTCCCCTATGGAGGTATCCACACAAGAATTCGAAAAGAAGGGTGCTGAGGAGACCGAAGCAGTTAAACCAATCAAAGAAGTGGCTACAATCCAATTTGGAGATCAGCCAGAAGTACAAGTTAATATGGTTTATCCAAGCTCTATGGATTTCTTCTCAAATGGTCAGACGTTCAAAGATCAAGATACTGCTTGGTCGAACTTGAACGAGCCAGAGAATTCTGAAGAAACTCTGAGTGATAAGGAGTTAAATATCATATGCAACGACTGTGACTTAAAAGAAGTATCTCAGATCGAGATGGGTAAAAACTTGGTACGTGAAATTGAGCAGAATCAAGAAAGTTTGGAGGTAAGCTCAAAAGAAAGTGCTTGTTTCGTGTCAGATTCCATGTCCGACGTCGAATACCCCCTGGTAATAGATTTAAATTATGTGGAAATTTCATATCCATTTAAACTACCTACTAATGCAATGAGACAACATTTGCGTCCATTGTATATCACTGCACACTTTGATGGAGTCCCACTTAACAGAATCTTGGTGGATAATGGGGCTGCGGTAAACATTTGCCTTTCCAAACTTTAAAAAAGTTAGGAAAAGGAAAAGCAAAATTGATCCAACCAGCACATCCATTGCAGGATTTACTGGGGAAAGCCAACATGCCAGGGGAATCATTTCCATTAGATTGGCAGTAGGTGGAATAGAAACTGATACTGTTTTCTTTGTAGTTGACACATATGCTAAATATAATGCTTTATTGGGAAGGGACTGGATTCATGTTAACGGATGTATTCCTTCCTCTATGCATCAGGAATTAATGATTGTTAAGTATGACAAAGGCAAGGAAGTGGGTGTTGAAGGAGTCAAAGCTGATCCACATCCATTTGGTGCCACGGCAAATTTTGCTGAAGCAGAAATGTACAAATCGGATGTAGTTCCTTTGAGTGAACTACTCCAAGCAGCCACCCACCCAACCAACGAGATGGAACTGGGGGAATTGGCAGAGCTGAAATCAAAGCTGAAACAAGCTGTTGACTATGAATCAGACACCCCAAAAGATGATGCTGCTTGGATGTGAATCCGAGAGAGAGGCTGAAGAAAAAGCCAACTCATTGGCTTTAGTAAAGTATGTTGCTCTGGGGATCGAACAGAAGATCCAAGAAGAGAACATATGGGAAGAAGTTATGCAGAACAATAACCCTCATGTGAAAGAAATCCAACTCACTTCTGAGGAACGGGTTGAATCACAAGATCTGTTGGAAGAAGTAAGGTTAGGAGATGCACAAAACCCCAATCCAGTGCTTATTAATAAACAGCTTGAACCTGGTATGAAAGCTAAATTGGTGGCACTATTAAAAGCTGTAAGGACCAAATTCCATAGTCTTTATTGTATTGGCAATTCCGTATGACAAAACACATATTTTATATCGAGTTGTAATTTTATTATTTTTAATAAGCTAGTCAGTCTGTATAGGATTAGAGTGGAATGAATCATTATTATTTGTAATCAAGAGTGAGTGGAATAACAAAAGAGGTCGACTACAACGAGAAGAATTTTGGCGAAGACGGATCAATCGGGTTATCAATCGGCACCTTCTGTCATTTAAATGAACGTGAAGAAAGATGAGGGTTGGACTTGTTATTTTCCTTCTAGGGTTTGACTACAACTATATAAAAAGAAAAGGGGCAGTCATAGAAAGGCATGCAGCCACATACACAAACGTGTATTTTGAGATTAATAAAGAAAGCTTATAGCTACAGCGGCATAAGAAGAAAAAAAGAGTGGCGGCTATGTTTGTGAGATCGAGCTATTCCTAAGGGATTTCTATTAGGTCTATTGGAGGGCTTGTGGACTCAAGGCCGTTGGCGATTAAGATCACTGGGTGCGGTGTACGTGTGACTCGGCAGGTGATACTTAGAACTTTGTGAGGATTTGCATCGTTTGGATAGGTATATCTGTAACTGCACAATGATTATAGTGATTTGATTCCTTCCCGTGGTTTTTTACCCATTCTGGGGTTTTCCACGTATACCTTTGCGTTGTGGGATTGTTTTGCTTGTGTGGTTTTTGCTGGTAGTATAACTTAGTGATTCGCATTCATACTTTTAGGGTTTTTACGGACTAATAGGGAACCCTGTTTTTTCAATTGGTATCAGAGCAGGCTGCTCCTTCCGTTAGAATTTTTTTTCTAGAGCAGATCCATCATGAATATGAACATGAATCACATGTCTAGAAATATGCCGATACTTGATGCTGATAATTTTGATTATTGGAAATCTAGAATCAAGGCTATAATGAGATCAGCCGGAAAAGAAATTTGGGACTCGTGTGTTTTGGGGTACACTCGACCCATGAAAATTGTAGACGATAAGCCAGTTCAAAAAACTGCATCTGAGTTATCAACCACAGAAAAACCCTTACTTCAGGCTAATAACCGTGCACTTGATATTTTATTTGCTGCTGTTGATATAAATGAGCACAGGAAAATAGCTAACTGTGAAATTGCGAAGGAGGCCTGGGATATTCTGGTTACTTGCCATGAGGGGACAGACGTTGTTAAGCAATCTAAGCTGCAAAGGCTTACCACGGAGTTTGAGACCATCAGAATGCAGGAGGAAGAAACCTTCAATCAATTCTACTCCAAGCTCATCGCCATCGTCAATAGCTGCGAGAACTTGGGTGAGCCAATTCCTTCTTTTCGTATTATTAAGAAAATTTTGCGCTCCTTACCTCCTAGATTTAAAATTCAAGTTACTATGCTAGAGGGTAAGAAAAAGTTAAAAGAGAAATCTGTTCAAGAAATAGTTGGGATTCTCCAAACTTATGAGGCTAACCTATTGCAATCTGAACCTGTTAAACTCAAAGTAAAACCTTCGGAGACTCCGATTGCTTTTAAAAGTACTCAAAAATATAAGAAAGGTTCAGATAGTGATAGTGATATTGATCTTGAGGAGATGAAAGTTTTTTTCAAACAATTTAAAAATAGTACGAAAAAGAAAAAGGAAAAAGGAAAAGGAGAATTTTCTGAAAAAAATAAAAGGGAGGGAAAAGGACCACCTGAAGGACCACAATGTTTCGAGTGCTATGGTTTTGGTCATTACGCCCAAGAATGTGCTAACAAAATGAAAAAGAAGGCCCTCGTCAGTAAAACGTGGGATGATAGCGATTCCGATGAATCGAATAAAGAACAAGGGGCTGACGAAAATGATAAAGGAAATTTTTTGGCTTTTGGAGTAACTTTAAATTCACATGGTCATTCAGAATCGAGTGGTTCTGAAACAGATGATAGCGATGCGGATAGTTGTGATGACATAGATGAGGTAAGAGAGAAGTACAACAAACTCCATGTTTTTAGTAAAAAACTAATAGAAGCGAGTGAAAAACTTTCTGATAAGATTAAGAAGTTAGAGAATACTTTGAATGAACGCACTCAAGAGAGTGATGAGAGAAATAAAGAAATTGAGCTTCTTCTTGAGAAAAATAAAGTTTTAACTGCTAGCTCCAAATCTAAGGATAAATTAGAGGACAACACACAGACAGGGACCAAATTGTTGGATCATATTCTGTCCATCCAACGAAGACCTAGCGATCGTTCAGGGCTTGGTTATCATGCAATGTCTTCAACTCCACCAATAGGGAGAAACGGAACTAAACGTCCAAGTAAGAAGACTAATGGTAATGATATGCAGAACATGATTAGTTCTCCTATGACAAAGCAGACAAAGAAGCAATTGACAACAGAGGTAAACGGACATCACAAGCGCAAGAAGGTAAAATCTAAAGTTATAAATACTGATAAGTCTCTTGTTTTTACTCCTGTTGTTAATAAATTTGTTCCTACTTGTCATCATTGTGGTATGACTGGCCATATTAGACCGCATTGTAGGAAGATGCATGAGTTATACACTTCACATACACATGTAGCTCGTCTTTATGGACATAATTATCTTGTACCCATTTGCCATCATTGTGGAGTTAAAGGCCATATTCGTCCATTCTGTTTTGTCCTTCATGGCTACCATAGGACTCCTCCCCAATATCATAATATGAATAATCAAAGGGAGTATTTTCAAAGGCCTAGACATAGGATGCCTTCGCGTACTAATGTTGAAAAGCCCATGACCAATAAAAAGACTCATATTGGAAAGGCCAAAACAAGACAGACTTGGGTTCGTAAAATTGATTTGGTTTCTAAAGCTGATGATGACCTTGACTCTCTAGATGATTATAGTTCATCCGAAGAGGTTGACCTTGCCTTTTGAGGCTAGGTCGTGGTTTCATAACTTAGGTTTAATTGTTCTTGCATATCTAATTACCTAAGAGTTATGGAATTTCATATTTGTTTTTATTTTTTTTGGGTAATGCTTATTGAGTTATTTAAAAAAAAAAAATTTTTTGAGTGTTCTATGAAATGAGCATGATAGTGTTTGATGTGTAGTTGAATATCATTGAATTTTATGAACATGTTCATCTATAGTTTATTGCACTTCTTTCATGGTATTCTCACTGCAATTAAGTTTGAATGTTAATATATCATGAGTATTCGACATTATGTACACTCATCCATGGCTATTGGTCAGGTTCTCAAATAGAGATCACTCTTCTCATATGCTTCGTTTTTCTCTTGTGTCTTCCCTGAGCCATGACCACCTTTATTTGGTTTCCGTTGATAGAGCCCTCGTTAATTCCAAAAAAAAAAAAGGAAAGAAAGAAAGGACAAGAAAAGAAATACAAAAATATATATCTTGGCTTTTGCTTATCCGGGCGTTCATCGAGTAACCGGACAATTGGGGTGAGGTATTCTCTCTCTGAGCGTTCGCGTTAAAAAAATGGATAGACCTTGTGAAGGCACCCGTGTTGGACCATTTGCTTAGTAACCGGGCATTGAGTATAAGGTAATCTTACTCTCAATATTCGTGTCAAACAGCGGTGGGGTAAAAGTAAAAATACGGTATGAAAATCTATTGATTACTTATTTAACAACTGTCTGTTGTTGAGGGGGAGCTTGTGATTAATTATTTGTGAGTTGTATGTCGAACCTAAAGAGGTGTATCTTGTTGAGGGGGAGTCACTAGATAAACCTAAGCACTTGAGCATCTTGGCCCTGTTTTGAGTTGCTGAATTTTTTTGGTCATGGATGCACACACACACTTTTCTCTCGTGTCGATGATCATGGTGTATTGCATTCCTTCTACCTTGCACGGTGTTATACCATTAAGTGGTGCCTTAAAATTTGGATGTCTTTTTCATCTCATCTCATGATATAACACTTGCGATAAAACTATCTCATGCTCGTATATTCACATTTCTCATTCTCTTTTAGCATTTGGTTTAGTTTTATTTTATTAGATTTGGTGTGTCTGTTAGTCCTTCATTCTGCTATTGAAATAAGCCATTACGCTATTTATGCTAATATCCACGCTTCACTTAAATCTTTTCTTTGGCTGCTTCTATTGGTCACTCATTGATTAATTCTCCGATACTTGCAATTATTATTTTATTGTTTATCATATTCGCTCTTTGTCATTCCATGTCAAAAAGGGGGAGAATGATGAAAGGAGGAGTAGGCTGCCTATTCTTCTAATGTGTTTGAATGTTGAGTTTTGTTTTGCAGCTGTTCTACAACTTGATCTCAGTTCGTTAGTTTTTCATTGTAGTGTGTTTTGTCATGGAAGTGCCAAAGGGGGAGATTGTAAGGACCAAATTCCATAGTCTTTATTGTATTGGCAATTCCGTATGACAAAACACATATTTTATATCGAGTTGTAATTTTATTATTTTTAATAAGCTAGTCAGTCTGTATAGGATTAGAGTGGAATGAATCATTATTATTTGTAATCAAGAGTGAGTGGAATAACAAAAGAGGTCGACTACAACGAGAAGAATTTTGGCGAAGACGGATCAATCGGGTTATCAATCGGCACCTTCTGTCATTTAAATGAACGTGAAGAAAGATGAGGGTTGGACTTGTTATTTTCCTTCTAGGGTTTGACTACAACTATATAAAAAGAAAAGGGGCAGTCATAGAAAGGCATGCAGCCACATACACAAACGTGTATTTTGAGATTAATAAAGAAAGCTTATAGCTACAGCGGCATAAGAAGAAAAAAAGAGTGGCGGCTATGTTTGTGAGATCGAGCTATTCCTAAGGGATTTCTATTAGGTCTATTGGAGGGCTTGTGGACTCAAGGCCGTTGGCGATTAAGATCACTGGGTGCGGTGTACGTGTGACTCGGCAGGTGATACTTAGAACTTTGTGAGGATTTGCATCGTTTGGATAGGTATATCTGTAACTGCACAATGATTATAGTGATTTGATTCCTTCCCGTGGTTTTTTACCCATTCTGGGGTTTTCCACGTATACCTTTGCGTTGTGGGATTGTTTTGCTTGTGTGGTTTTTGCTGGTAGTATAACTTAGTGATTCGCATTCATACTTTTAGGGTTTTTACGGACTAATAGGGAACCCTGTTTTTTCAAAAGCAAACAAGGAATGCTTTGCATGGAGTTACAAGGAACTACCTGGCTTGGACAGGGGATTGGTGGAGCATAGGTTACCTATCAAGCCACAATTCAAACCTGTGAAACAACCAACCAGGAAGATGAGTCCAGAAACTATTGCAGGTGTTAAAAAGGAAATGCAGAGGCTTCTAGATGCAGGCTTCATTAGAACAGCCAGGTATGTTGAATGGCTATCTAATATAGTTCCAGTCCCTAAAAAGAATGGAACTATCAGAATCTGTGTTGATTTTCGAAACCTAAATACTGCGACTCCTAAGGATGAATACCCAATGCCTAATGTGGATACACTTGTGGACAGTTCTGCTGGCCACAAGATATTGTCCATTTTAGATGGGCATTCAGGGTACAATCAAATCTGCATAGCAGAGGAAGATGTGGGATGATCTTCAGGGAAAAGGGTCATGCCTGTTCCCTACATAAGAATTATAAGTTAAGGTTAAGTAGAATGTAAAACAAGAAAGGAAAGGTATGATTAAGTATCAAGAGTACCTGATCTGAGGAGGAGGCCAAACTGGAGCCTTGATCCTCAGCATTTCTAAGAATATGGCTCTTCGAAGCCAAAGTAGGGTCCATCCTTAAAGGTCCCTCCCCTGAAACCGATAAGGGAGTGAAGGGGAAGTCTCCCTGAAGAATGGGAAGTGGCCCCAGAGTCTTCGAAGGAGCCAAACTGGCCACTACCTGTGCAAAGGTTGGCTCAGTAAGGAATGACAGCAAAGTGTGCATGTCAATATCCTTTGCAGCAAAGTCTTTCTGTATAGAAAGAGCTTGAACAGGGGATGCTTGTAAAAAACAAAAGAAAGTTAGAGTAAATCCTTTCATAATTCGAAAGGCGAGTATTCAGAGGATACCTTGTGAGGGGCATCTGCTGGCATTTGAATTAAGGGCTCTATCACTTCTTGTTGAGGGCAGGGAACAAGAGCTAGATCCAACGCCTCAACAGAGGATACAACTTGAGCCTACAAAGAAGTTAACAGCAAGTCACGAGCACAGGAGACACATGAGAATGTATGCAGTTTAAACTGACTTACCTCTTTTGGGGAGGAAGGTTTCTTTGGAGAAACAGGCCTCTTGGGAGGAGTTGTTTTCCTCACATAGGGGAGGATCTCCTTCACCTGTCTTGTTTTACCTGGTTCGAACTCAAGAATTAGAATTACAGTAAAATTCTCTTATTCTTAAGGGAATACTGAATCATAAATGAGGAAGGAATTTACCCCTTGAGGCCAGTATCTCTGTGTCACTCTCTGTTTCTTCATCACTGGAAGAAACCTGAGGGCCACGCTTCCTGGCGGTCCTTGTCCTCTTCGAAGCTGAAAGGAAAGGGATAAGAAGGTAACTCGGATAAATGATATGAGGGTTTAAAAGATTAATTGGAGGGAAGGAAACCAACCTGGAGGTGCAGCTGAGGGCTCAAGATAGTGCTTGGTGGGAATTACTTCTGTAGGCTGAGAAGTAATCTTTCTCTTCTTCGAAGCACTTTCTGGAAAAGAGGTGGCACCTGTAGGATGGAATGCAATTAGGTTTGGTTTCAGCAGAAGAGAAGAAATGTTCAGAGACAATTACCTCTTTTTTGTGTTACCCTCGTAGATTGTCTTCTTGGTGGAGAGGGGGGAACGACCATTGCGATTGGGGAGGCTTCGACTGGAGTCAATCTTTGTTCAACTTCGCCTCCAGCAATGTCTTCGATCCCTCCAGCCAAACCAAATTCGTTGTCGGAGGAGAAAGATGACGAGTCATTTTTTCCTCCATGCCCAAACTCAGACTTCTCGAACCCAATGTGGGCTAGAAACTGTTTGTAGAGTTTAATCCCTGAGAGGAAGGAGCAGTTGGAGTGCCACCAGTTGTCAAATGCAGGGGTGGTGCGCACTTCAGGTTCCCTGAACTCCTGAGTGACTGTCCTCCTCAATGCATGTCTGGCTTGGGCAAACCCCGTCAGAAATTGGTCAGCCATGATCGGTGATCGTTCAGACATACAGATGTTGGCGAGGCCACAGTAAGGAGTGGGTATGCCTTGAACAAAGTCCAGTTGCCTAGCAAATTGTGCAGGGCAATATACCTCTGCATGTGCTATGGACTTGAGGGTATTCGACGAGGAAATGAAGATCTCTCTGCTTGTAAGAATGTTGCCCCATGCTTGGAGAGCTCGAGAGGATCTTCCCTGTTTGTCTGCCAGAATGTCGAACAACCATGTTGGCCCAACAAGAGTAGGGTATGGATTGGGCCACTCCCTATCTGAGGCTAGACCAGCAAAAAAGCAGAGGTAGTACACCAAAGTCTGTGTTGTGCTATCCTCTGGGTGAACGTAGTTGTCGCCATGAACATTGGGCGCCTCGACGACGCCAGTAAGGGATGTGGGTGCTTTGAAGGGACCCAACTCAGGAAAATAAGCATGAAGCCATAGTTGGATAAACCATTGGGGCCCTCCCTGCGAATAGTTCAAACCCTTCTGATAGAAGTCGAACCCAGCTTTGTAGACGTGGCCCAAGAAGTAGGAGGCGAAGTCGAACTCTTCTCCTCTAGCAAGTGCCAGTGCCAATGGAATAAATTCATTCATCACTCTTTTCCCAGAGTGGCAGAAGATGTGTTTGCAGAGGGTGTAGAGAATGTAGGCAAAAAACTCTGTCTCGGTCACTTCTCCTACCAATTTCTTTTCCCTGTGGTAGAACTGGGAAAAAGCCCCGTTGGTGGCAGTCAAACGAGTAAATCCCTCGGGAGGATGGAACTCCTTGGTAGGGTCGAATTGGGGGCCATACGGGATAAGCCCCAGCATTTGGGTAACATCCAGAACTGTGGGTGCCATCATGCCACAGTTAAAGCGAAAGAAGTTGAAAGATGGGTCCCAAAAGGCCAAGGCGGCCTGAATCAGAGGAGGATTTTGTGGGACCCCCCTTCGAAGGAGGGTAATAATTCTTTTTAAACCCACCTTCTCTAAGTCGTCCGACTTCGCAGCCAACATACGAGTGGTCCATATCTTCCAATCCTTGTCCAATGTGGGCCAGCAGGGGAAGGATTTCTTTGGAAAATTTTGCCAATCGAGGCTCAAACAAGCCCGGATTTCGGCATCCCCCAATCGAGGATAGTAGAGAGAAAGGCTAGCAGGGATTTCTCCTATGAGTTGAGGGCCTAAAATATAAGTACCTTCTTCGCTAGGGTTTGGAATGAAGACCCTGGCATCAAGATAGGGCTCTTTGGTCGGTCCTGGTGTTTGTCCTGACACGAACCGTCTCAAGGCCAAAGAGGGAGTAACATGTTCTCGGGCTGCTGGATTGCTGGAAGAAGCCATTGATTCAGTTTGGGTTTAGCGTTGATGACGAGGAAAAGGAGAGAGGGTTCTGTTCTTGAGAATTTTGAGTTTGAGAAAGCTTGAACGAGTAGAGTGTAAGGGGTGGTTTTGAATTAATTCCGCTTTTATACTCCTGCAGGTGGGCCAGGCCTGTAGTGGGCCCGTACCTCGGGGTCCGCTGGGGTTGGTTTTTTCTCTTTAGTAGAGTTATTGTTGTTAGAATTTATATTTTAACAATAAACTCAAGTCCAGCGTGTTGATAAAAAAAAAGGGGGAAATTCCATTAAACAAACCTACTGGATTACAAAATTGAAATTTGCGTATTTACAAAAAAAAAAGGCAAAACAAGGGAAATCCTAGTTCCTATGAAAAGAAACACAAATTAGGCCTTCGAAGGGCCTGGGTGCTGAGAGGTTGCTTTTTTATTCTCAAAGTAATGAGGAAAGGACCAAGTAACAAGGCTATGGAACTTGTTCCATGCAAACTGGAGAAATTTCAGCTCCATTTTCCTCATGTCTTCTTTGGAGTCTGACTCCAATTTTTTCTCCAGCAGGGGCCTAAAGCGGAGCACCAAAGCTTTGGCTTTCCTTCGAAGCCGAGCCTCCTTTGTTGGACGCTTCATTTGTTGCCTTTTGAAGCGCCTTCGAAGCTTTTTGTCAGCATGGCCAGGCACCACTTCGAAGGACTCAGTAGTGAAGTTATGGATTTGGTCATGCAGTTTTTCAATCCTTTCCTTAGTAAGAGCATAGTCTTGAAGGGTTTGATCGAAGCAATACGCAGCGGTATTGGCTTCGAGCCATGACTTGATCACTGGTAAGAAGTCCAGGAAGCAGTGGATTTGATAGGAAACCGCAGAGGGGATGGAACATAGCACCAGTGTTTCGCAAGCCCATTTGAAATTGGTGAGTGGGACTTGTTCTTCCAGGATATGAATATCCAGAAAGGAGAAAGCTGCAAGAAGCTGCAAAGCTTTGCTCTTGTCAGCAGGGTAGATGGAATAACCATATTGCCATTGGAAATGAGGGGTGTTAATGGCAAGGTTATTCACCTCATTGAACCAGTCGGGCTCTTCAGGAAGAGGAATCAACTTGTTGGTCTCTTCGAAGTCAGCTGGGAAGTGTGGGGTTTGCACCTCTGTGAGCCAGAGGGTTTTTTGGGCTTGGGCCATGCGTTTGAAGTCGCAATAAGGGGCAGGCCCAAGATAGTTTTCTTCCTGTTTGAGGAAAGGAGAAAATTTGAGAGAGGAATAAATGGATTCGAGCATGCCCATGTGAACGGTGTCGTTACCGCTCAGGGGTAGGAATTGGCTTGCGAAAAGAGTTCGAAAGTGATGAAATTTATGAGGTGTAGGATCAGGCTGATCGAACCGGACCAGAATGGTGCCAGTGTTGGTATTAGTAGGGTTTTCTTCCCATGAGCCCCAGTTGGACCCATCGAACGAATTCGAACGGGTTAAAGAGGAGTCCCAACCTGTGGGGGATGGGTTGGGGGTGTGGAATGTTCGATCCGAAAGGATTTTGCTTGCTAACATTCGAGGAGAGTTTGGAGGAGACATTTGAGGAGAAGGGGTTTGGCAATCGAGATTGTCCAAGATAAGATTGATTTCTGGAAGAGAGTCCATAAACATAAGATTTCTTAACAAAGGAAAACTCGAATTCGAAAGGGTTTATGAGGGGTAATGTAATTCGTTAAACCCTATCATTAACTGCCATTTATAGGGAAATTATTGTAGCTATCTTTGGGAAGCTCAATAGACGTGCATGGGAATGAAATCCTGTCATGCTTCGTGCATCCGAAGTTGAAGGGATATGGGCAGAGAACGTGTGCCATTAACATTTATTTAGCATAAATAAAATGTTAATGCGGGGGGTGTGTTTACATCCTAAAAAGTGCTACCCAATGACAAAATTCCACGTGGCCCCGAACGGTACGGCGGTTGCATAAAACCTGTCCCAGTCGAGTACCAATTACAGAGGATTGCGGGAGTTAAAAAGGACACTGTTTTATGACAAACGGTGTCGTTTTAGAGTAAACCGGTGTCGTTTGAGTAGTAATTAAACGATGATTTGGGAGGTTATTAGATCTAACCATTAAATTGGACTTTACGATCATCGAACGGTGTCCTCACTGCCCTGTTTTATAACTGAAATTAGATGCAATTGCAGGGAATCATTTTTGAAGGCAAACACGTTGCATTGATTCACGTTGCTTGAAAATAGGAACCACGATCCAGGAAGTGGCCATGAACACCATGATCGAAGCAAGCAGGGGAAGAAGGAATTCTGGAAATGTCAAGGTAACTGTTCGAAAAGCCCCTCAACCGTTTATGTGGCCAACGTGGATATCAATCGAAGACGTGGGGGTCGAAGGCAAATGCAGCGTCTATAAATAGAAGAAGCAAGTAAAGAGAAAGGGACACGAAAAATCCATATCATCTGACAATTCATACAAAATGATTGCTCAGAGATCTATCTTAGATTAGTTTTTAGTTTAGAGTAGGGTCTTTTTTGTAAGTTGAAGGCTTATTTGCATGTAAGATTACTTTCGATTAAATTCAAGTTTTCTTATTTCCTTTAAGTTTTTTCTTACCAAAGAATAGTTGTTTGCAAGTTCACTTTTGATTAAATTCAGTGTGCTTGCATTTCTTTATTATTCTTGATAGAATCTTAAGAGTGTTTGTATACAAACTTACCTTTGATTAGATTCAGGTTTGTTTGTGTTCAATCATCTTTTCTGATTTCGAAGCGCGTCAATCTTTTATTTGGTTGATACCTTAAGGAAAAATCCTCTTAGTTGAGGTAATCGGACGGATAACACAATTGCCTGATTTAAATTTGTGGTTTCAAATCATTGTGAAAAGAGTAATTTCTTCTTTGAAGTTATTTCTTTTCTGGCACGCCCGCACACAATTATTTGTCAATTGATTTGAGTTAATTCAGCCCAAACAGGACCTCACAGTTTGTGATAAATTTCCTCCACTAATCACCGGACTGAGTGACCCTAATGAGCCTTAAGGTCGATGCCAGTAAAGAAACCGTAGCCGTCGTTCAATAAATAGATTGTAAATCCAAAATTTTAGATTAAGAGGATATCAATTTGAAAAGTTCAAGGACTCAATAGGTTCAATCAATTGATTAATGATAAAACTGGGAAAAAATGGATAGTTGAGGGGACAAAAGTGAAATTTAACCGAAACCATTGGTATATCATTGGCCGGGATGCTGACCTATTATTCTGGGAGGACTACTCAATAATTTTCCCTAACCCACCTTATCCCGAGCCTCCCTTTCCTCAAGCAGCATATGCCTTTGTCCCTTCCATATGGATCCCTTCGATTTCTCCTCCACCCACAGTCACAGCAGCACCAGCACAATTTAGCAGAAACACACACACGCACACACAGTCACTCACCATTTTCTAGAGAGAGAGAGAGAGAGAGTATACAAACATCCATTAATTCCCACTGATGGCTTCTGCAACAACTAGACCCACGTTCAGTTTCCACCTCTCCTCCTCATCTCCTCCCAAACCAACACCTAACCTCCCATTCCCACCTCTCCTCCTCAGCAGCAAAAGCCACTCTCTCTCTGCTACAATTCGCAAACACCCCCCAAACCTCAATATTTTCACTGCAAAATCCATCGACGTATCCAAAGAGGACAAACCCATTTCAGAACAAGCCCCTCATAACCCAGAAACACCACCCGCCTCCGATGATTATCCTCCACAGCAACAAGAGCTCCCGTTCGACGAGAAGAGGAGGCTGGAAGAGAAGTTTGCCGTGCTGAACACAGGCATATACGAGTGCAAGTCGTGCGGGTACAAGTATGACGAGGCGGCCGGGGACCCAGCGTACCCAGTCCCGCCGGGGATGCAGTTCAGCAAGTTGCCGGAGGACTGGCGTTGCCCCACGTGCGGGGCGGCCAAGACTTTCTTCGAGAGCAAGAGTGTGGAGATTGCTGGTTTTGCTCAGAACCAGCAGTTTGGGTTGGGTGGTAATACTCTTACCTCTGGCCAGAAGGCTGTCCTCATCTACGGTGGCTTGTTGCTGAGCTTTGCGCTTTTCTTGTCTGGTTACTTTCTTCAATAATCATGGGCTATTATTGCCTTCATTTCATCTTTGCTAGTAGCTTTTTGGATTGGTGAAGTTCTGTTTATGTATATTGATTAGCAGATGAGTGTCATAAGAGGAATGTCATACTGTGTTTGGCAGCCTATAATTCCAGAGTGCCAATTACCAATTTTTTATCTCTGTTTCTTTGGAATTTTCTTTTCTTTGTTTAACTTGTTCACATATAACTAGGTGAAGTTTCTTCCTTGATGAAGCTAGCAACGGATGTACTTTAGGGTTGCCATAAGAGGAATATTGGATTGAACACAATTGGAGAAAAATGTTACGCAATAAGATCCAAACCAAACAACAATCAAACACAAGACCAGATTTACGTGGTTCCCCAATGAACGGGTACTCCACGGAGGGGCAGCCGATTTGTATTTCTGTGGAGGATTACCAATCACTCTCTCACACCCTCTCAAGACTTCTGTATTGTTTCTCACTCTCTCATGCAAAAGCTATAGCCAGATCTCTACTTAGATAGGGCAGCCAGTCCCTGTTCGTCAAAAGCTCAGTTTTCCTTCCCTGCTATTGTGAAATCATTTGGTTGAGCCATGTAGCTCTCTATATAGAAAAGCAGTTAGGCATCAAGTTGAACTAATTCAATGTCAAACTGGGCGAGCAATGTTTGACGACAAGGGAGAGCACATCGTTATAGTCAATTACTCAACAGGTCTATGCCAAGGAGGAAAGAAAGTCATATTCAAAGCAAGATTGTTATCCAAGGGTAGCGCTCAAACATGGACTCTGGTTGTCATGGAACTTCCTGAGTTATAGAGCCCCCTCGTCAGTAATGGTGTCCTGATCAACAGTTTGATCCTGAGGACGGTTGACGGTTTGAACTGTTCTTGCTCAACCAACAGGAGTCTCAAACCTCCGCCTATTCTGAGTGCTTTGAATGCTTCACCTGCTGCTGAGCACTTGGCTGTAATTCTCCTTGGAAGGAACCTGTTGTAGCATAGCTAATTCCTCGGATGTAACATTCCTGCCGATAATCACCTTCTTTGACTTGGGGCACCAAAGCATGTATCCCGTAGCACTCATAAAGCCCAGGAAAACAGCTTTCTTGGCTCTCGGATAAGCTTAAGGAAAAGTTGAAGTTACAATTCTTCCCCAAGAACATGGAGAATAATGGCCGTCGTGCTTTACGGGATCTGAAGCATACTGGCACTATCCTTGATTACAGTAAGAAATTCTCGGTCTTATGCTTGGCATCAAGGATATGTCTGAGAAGGATGAGCTCTTCTTTTTCTTGGAGGCTTTTAAGCATGGGCTAGAATCGAGTGCCTTACGGACTATGCTGAACCTGAGCAGAGGAACGCTGGCTCCCAAAGCAAGAATAGGGGAGGCGGACAGTCCCAAGGTAATGGCAACCCAAAAGTGGGGGACCCGACACCCTCGTCCAAGGGCCAGCCGAGTGCCTAACGGACTACGCTGAACCTAAGCAGAGGGACGCTAGCTCCCAAAGCAAGAATAGGGGAGGTGAGCAGTCCCAAGGTCAGCAAACCCAAAAGTTGGGGACCCAACACCCTCGTCCAAGGGCCAATCAAGTGGGGGCCAAGGACAACAGAAGAGCTATGGAGATAATGGGAAGGCTTCTCAGACTGCTGCTAACAAGCAACGTTGTGGCACTATCTCGTGCTTCTTGTGCAATGAATCAGCATAACCTAGATCACCGGGATTTGGTGGATCAAACTTCAACTGTTTACATTGATAATAAGAGCATAACAAAGGCGCCAAAATGATTTTCTTGAACTACCTGATATGCTAGTATGCTTGCAACAATACCACCATGAGACTTTAAATATACTTGTCGTGAAATCATACAAATAATGCAGCTTAATAGAGACTGTATCAGCCAGTAGCATTACAAATTAGAGATTTCTTATGTACAACTTTCCGTCAAGTAGAAATGAGAAGAACAAAAAGAAGTATTTACTACCAGATGTGAATACACAAAAAACATGCTTCCACAACACAATCCATAGATATAATACAAGAGGAAATGAGAATGCTAGCTAATGTCAGCAGATGCATCACTAAATTCTAGCTAATGCTAAGAGCAGTGCAGTACAATCTATCAAAGGTAAACAGAAGAAGAGTCGATGTCAGAGATACATAAGCAAGAAATGAGATGAGGTTATGGACCGGTCAGTAATCTGTACACGCCAATGAAGCTTTATCTGCTACTTCAGAAAAAACAGCAGCCCCAACAGAAAGGAAGGAAAACAACCTTTGGACTCATTGTTATCCCAACAAACAAAGCAAGCTTTTCTAGCCTCATCTGAATATCTTCCTTTTAATCATACTACGTATTATATAGCTGTATCTAAGAATCTTGGATGCAATGCTTATCGTATGGGTATTGTTACTTGACAGTTGATTCTAAGTTTCTAGTTATCCTAAAGAACTTAAGTGCATTTTCAAATGTTCTTAAAGCTTGTTACTGCATGGAGAAAGAGAAAGGAAGTCTAATAGACCTGTGCAAGCATACTGCAGTTTCTAGGGGAATGCCCAGCTCTTGGTCTGCTCAATGCCAAAATCCTGCAACCTATTTCCTCTGTAGACAAAAAATCAAACATACAGAGTACAATTCTCCATCTCAAACGACAAACAAATTAGGAGAGAAAAGAAACAGCGTCTCTCTCTCTCTCTCTCTCTCTCTCTCTCTCTCTCTCTCTCGTGCATTCTATTTCTTCCTGAGTTCCTGTTGATTACAGCTTATTGTCATAGTGCTCTGGTTGAGTTGCTACTAAAATTTCTGTTCAAAAAAAAGAGTTGCTACTAAAATGGATCTCATTTAACTAAAAACAATGTTTCACGAAGTGGAAGATGCTGTTCTTTGATACAACTAGAAAAAATAACTTCATCCAACTTTCCTCCTATCCAACCACAAAGTTCAAGATGTTAAATCATGTCCAACGTCCTAAATCGCCAAGAAGTGCATGCATCAGATAGCCTTCGTATACCCAACAGAGAGAGATGAAGATGAAGCAGACTCCTGCAGTTATATTTCACAGACACTCCCCAGGCCCAGCCTTGAGCTATTTGCTTCCTCTAGGTTTTGCAATAGGTGAATCGATTCTCGCCAATTTTGAACTTTACTTGGCCCAAAGAGGATATGTCCACCTGTATTACAAGAAACAATAATTAGTAAAGGAGTGCTTGATGGAGACAAGTAGCAGCAACCTCTCTCAGTGTAAAAGGGCGTGGAAGAGATGTCTTCAAGCTTTAATGTAGCATGCATTCGATGATGCTCAACCTACTTGGGAGTTAACATAATTATGTTTTAATCTTATAGAATCTTGTTTTACTTCTATTTTTATATCCTATATGTTGCTGGTTAGTTTTGTAGGGGTCACCCAAGGGTCGTCTCGTGGTTCAAGTTATTTATTTGGTATTTTCGTTATGTTTTATTTGGGAATCAATTAGTAGTTTCCTTATTGAAATTATGAAGTCTCTTGTAGTTTCCTTATTTAGATAAGGAAACCTCTAGTCTATATATAATCATGTTATGCTTCAATAAGGAGGGAGATTAATATTACAGAAAATTCAGAGCTTTACAGCCTCCTTGATGAATTGTGCAATGCAATCAAACCCAAGGTGTGATGCCTAATGCTTCTAGGAACTTATCTTCTTGACTTCTTCTATTCGTCTCTTTTATTCTTGCTTTTAGTTATTTAACAGCTTTGCTACTGTTCGGATTACTATTCACAGCCCCAAACAACCTAAATTGGCACTAAAAAAATCCCCTACTCACATCCCCAAAACCCCAGTTCTTTGTTCCCCTTAAGTCCTCTGGCTGTCCTACATCAGTGCTCTAAATATAACATAACCATGACAATAAATTAAGTTTCAACAGGATACCTTTTCATTATTATGACTACTTCCCATTGAGAATGAGCGGGAACTTTTCAGCCCCATATAGAAGCCAGAAAATACATCATTTTGAAACAGCCTTATAACAGGTTTACAGCGTACAAGTTGACCAAACTGCACGAGCAAGTCTCTTTATTTTCAGATTTATTCCACAAACAAGCTGAAGCACATCAACATTTGTTAAGACACTAGAGTAATTAAAGGTAGACAAGTGCAAAAAAAAATTAACAAAAAGTAAGAAGCATAGATGTTGGACTTACAGATTGCTCAAATCAGTTGTGTCCTCTTTGGCTAGATGGGTCCATTTTGTCCTCCCTCTATGACCAAAGTGCTTCACCTGCATGACCTTGGGTAGTATTGTCTTGTCCATAATATCTTCTCCGGTTGGATTAGAGAAATCACCTTTGTATATCTCATCTTTCCCAATGACAGTGGTAGAAGCACGATCATCGGCACCCGACTGGAAGAAAACACCTTTGTGGTGATACTTCTGCATAAATCTCCATCTCTTCTTTCGTGGGAGCTCAAGTTTCACATTTTCCATCTCTTCTTCCTCGGCCATATTTCTCACCTTCTCAGTCTCTTCCTTCCACTTCGACATTGCCCCTGCTCCTCCTTATCCCTCTTGATCCTTGCAATCACTCTCGCCATCCATGCTTCAAGTTCCTCTTCCTTTTTTTCTTCCTCATCGGTGTCTATATCGGCAAAATTAGCCTCCCTTAATTCTATATTCTTCTGAACTTGTTCATCCTTCCAGATCTCCTGAGCCAGAATCCACTTCATCTCCAACTTTCGTTCTTCCATTCGCTTCTCTGTTATTTCCTCATGTGCTCGTTTTTGTGCCTCAAGTCTCTCACGCTCAGCTATGGTGCCATTTTCTGACGTTGAAACAAAGACCGGCTTCACCAACACCAGCCCCGTCATTTCATTCTCAGAGTCGGTCTCATATTCAAACTCCTATTCTTCTTCTGGAACAAACGCAGCTTCTTCTTCCTGCTGCCTCTAAGCAACTTCTCCCTAAGTGTCCTTCTCCTTTCCTCCAAGGCATCTTCATCTAAACCAGTCGATCCTTCTTTTGTTATCTTTTCCTCTTCTCTTATTGTCAACACAGTATCATCAGCTAGTCGAATCCTCTTATGATCAGCTATTATATCTCCGCGGCTATTCATTCTACTCTCAGCCAGACGAATCAGCCTACGATCATCATCCCGCCTAACAATATGTGAATCTTCCTGACTAGGGAAAGCATCCTCCAGGGCAACTGCTCCAGACATCCTAATTCCCTCATCTTCATCCTCAAAGTTACCCGTTCAGGAGCCTTGCCAGGCCAATACCTTCTAACTTTTCCGCGCCCAATATTTATTCTCCCCATTATGGCAATCTTCAGAGTATGACCAGTTCAAAGATATCAACCGTGGGTGGGGAGGCCTTCTACTCTCTTACTCTCTCGCCTTCAGTTGCTAAGTCTAATCGGGAGATTGCGGAATCGGTGAGCGAGAGTTGAGACCAACCCATTGTATTTGTAACCTTTACACAAGTCCAAAGCCATAGAGGAGTGTAATCCAAATACAAATAGGATACCACTTAAATAGGTCCACACCAATAAGAAACCCCATACATGAGACCTACGTATAAAACATACGTAACAAGGTGCACTGAGCCCACCCCGGGGTGGTCAAGTGGTCGAGGCCTGAGACAGAGGGGTTTGCTCTCTCCTTAGATGTCAGGTTCAATTCTTCTTTCTGCTACCAACTCTTAGAGCCACTTCATTTCACTCATAAGTGTAGGGGGTGTAGGGATTAGTTCGAGGTGCGCGTAAGCTAGTCTAGGGCACCTGCATGTGTTACCAATATATATAGGAATTTTCAAGTGAGGGATCCCTTATTTTTTTAAAATGAGGGACTTTCATTTGCAGATCAAATTTTGAAAATCTGAGCCGCTCAATGTGTGCAGAACGTGATTTTAAGGGTACTTGCGAGAAATCAGCAAAAAAATGACCGGGAAGGGCTTCATCCGAGCAGTTTTTTTTGAACCGTTCAATGAAAACTGCTCGGATGAAGCCCTTCCCGGTCATTTTTTTTGCTGATTTCTCGCGAGTACCCTTAAAATCACGTTCTGATCACTTTGAGCGGCTCGGATCATCAAAATTCAATCGGGAATGGAAGTCCCTCATTTTAAAAAAATGAGGGATCCCTCACCGGAACCTAACTAATATATAGGGATTTTCAAGTGAGGGATCCCTTATTTTTTTAAAATGAGGGACTTTCATTTGCAGATCAAATTTTGAAAATCTGAGCCACTCAATGTGTGCAGAACGTGATTTTAAGGGTACTCGCGAGAAATCAGCAAAAAAAATGACCGGGAAGGGCTTCATCCGAGCAGTTTTTTTTGAACCGTTCAATGAAAACTGCTCGGATGAAGCCCTTCCCGGTCATTTTTTTTGCTGATTTCTCGCGAGTACCCTTAAAATCACGTTCTGATCACTTTGAGCGGCTCGGATCATCAAAATTCAATCGGGAATGGAAGTCCCTCATTTTAAAAAAATGAGGGATCCCTCACCGGAACCTAACTAATATATAGGGATTTTCAAGTGAGGGATCCCTTATTTTTTTAAAATGAGGGACTTTCATTTGCAGATCAAATTTTGAAAATCTGAGCCACTCAATGTGTGCAGAACGTGATTTTAAGGGTACTCGCGAGAAATCAGCAAAAAAAATGACCGGGAAGGGCTTCATCCGAGCAGTTTTTTTTGAACCGTTCAATGAAAACTGCTCGGATGAAGCCCTTCCCGGTCATTTTTTTTGCTGATTTCTCGCGAGTACCCTCACCGGAACCTAACTAATATATAGGGATTTTCAAGTGAGGGATCCCTTATTTTTTTAAAATGAGGGACTTTCATTTGCAGATCAAATTTTGAAAATCTGAGCCGCTCAATGTGTGCAGAACGTGATTTTAAGGGTACTCGCGAGAAATTAGCAAAAAAAATGACCGGGAAGGGCTTCATCCGAGCAGTTTTTTTTGAACCGTTCAATGAAAACTGCTCGGATGAAGCCCTTCCCGGTCATTTTTTTTTCTGATTTCTCTCGAGTACCCTTAAAATCACGTTCTGATCACTTTAAGCGGCTCGGATCATCAAAATTCAATCGGGAATGGAAGTCCCTCATTTTAAAAAAATGAGGGATCCCTCACCGGAACCTAACTATATATATATATATATATATATATATATATATATATATATATATATATATATATATATATATATAGTCCCCTCCTCCGAAGAACCACCTCATTTTAATAAAATAAGAACCTCTCTTTCCCGATAGAATTTTGATATTCCGAGTCGCTCAATGTGTTCAGAATGTGATTTTAAGAGTTTCCGCGAGAAATCAAAAAAAAAAAAAAAAACCGGAACGGGCTTCATCCGAACAGTTTTTGTTATATTTTTATCGAACGGTTCAAATAAAAACTGCTCAAATCAAGCCCTTCCCGGTCATTTTTTTTGCCGATTTCTCGCGGGTACCCTTAAAATCACGTTCACGTTCTGAACACATTGATCGGCTCGGATCATCAAAATTCGATCGAAAAATGGGAGAAATGGAGAGGTTCTTATTTAACTAAAATAAGGACCTGCGCATTTGAAAATGATATATATATATATATATAGGGGCCGGTTCCGGAGACACCAAAATAAACACCAAAACAAACACCTCATCTCAACCCTCTATTTCAATGGCTGAGATTAAATCCACTCCGCCCCTAAAAACACCCAAACAAACACTCATTCACTCATTCACTTCACGTTCTTCCCCTCCAGTCCCCTCCAGTCCGACACCCACCCCTCCACCTCCCTCCAGTCCGACCGACAAGCTCCGACCGACGAGCCCCAGCCACCGACGACCCACCACCTCTCTCACACTCTCCCTCTCCCACGTCTGAGAGACCCACCCCCTGCTGCCCGACCTCTCCATCTCCCTCCATTCCGACTGACGAGCCCAGCTGCCAACGACTCTCCACCACGCGCCACTACGAGCCTCCAAACCCTAGAATCGTTCCCAAATTGCCACCAAAAACCTTAACTCGAACGGAAGCGTGAAATTCGGACTCGAAGGAAGTCAAATTTGATCTGTGGGGAGAGAATTTCGGGAGTGGAGCGAAACGTGGTGGGAATTTGAAGGTCGAGGTTATGCAACAGAGAATTTGAAGGTCGAGGTTATGCAACAGAGAAGAAGGGCCTGAGCTCGTGGAGTTTTTCAGGAGGAGCTGATAATCCAGGTTCTATTTTATCCCAGGCTTGACGGTCGAAGCTCGTCAGTCGGAGTGGAGGGAGGTGGAGGGGTGGGTGTTGGAGTGGAGGGAGGTGGAGGGGTGGGTGTCGGGCTGGAGAAGCAGAACGTGTACTGAAGGGAGAAGAAGGGGAGCAGACGTGATTAGTTTTTTAAGGGATGAAGTGAGTTTTAATCTTAGCCATTGAAATAGAGGGCTGAGATGAGGTGTTTGTTTTGGTGTTTATTTTGGTGTCTCCGGAACCGACCCCATATATATATATATATATATATATATATATACATATATACACACACACACACAGACACACACACATTAAAAAAAGGTGCACCAAGCCCATAAACTTATAGTTGATCGCTAAATAACGGGTTTTGGCAGAAGTAACGGTAGCGGTCGTCGGACGTTATCAGTTGTGGCAGTCCTAAATGTTTAAGAAATCATTGTTAACCCCCCAAAAAAATTTAATTGCCCAACTCACCCGTAACAGTCGAGTATCGGCTGTAACAGCCGTGAACCAGTCCATGAAACGGAAACAGGCCGATATGCAGCGGGACTTGCCCGATACACATGGGATTTTTCATCTCACCTGTATATCGGGGGTAATAGTTTTGGAAGGCTACGTAAGTTGCCAATAGGTTGAACCTTGACCACATGCAACTCTTGCATCTGCATCAGCGTAGAGAGAGAGAGAGAGAGAGAGAGAGAGAGAGAGAGAGGAGGTACCTGTTCAGGATTTGGATTAAGATTTTGGAGGAGTTGGACGTGTTCAATTTACATAAATGTAGTTAAATATAGAATCAGTCATGCTACTTGCACATACATTTGTGCACATACCTTGGACATACACTTTTATGGGGTCCACCTCGGGTCCCACCAATATGATCCGAACCGCTCATTATTTTTAAAATAATTTTTTAAGAGTTCCTGTAAAAAATCAACTCGATAGGATATCGGTAAGGGCTTTTTCAAAAATCATAGGGTGAAACAGTCTGATTCGCAGTGCGCTTTCTGAAAAAGCCCTTACCCATATCCTATCGAGTTGATTTTTTTACAAAAACTCTTAAAATATTATTTTAAAAATAATGAGCGGTTTGGATCATATTGGTGGGACCCGAGGTGGGCCCCATAAAAATGTATGTGGAAGATATGTGCACAAATGTATGTGTCCTTAGCATTTTTGATATAGAATCATAGGCAACCAATCTTATGTGAAAAACTCTTTACGGAGCAACCGTAAATAAAATTTACAGCGTTCAATTGCGCGTATTAAAAATTGTTTTGGAATAGTTTTTTTTTTAAATTTGAATTATTAATTATCGAAACAGAGAGCTAAGATTGTGCGGAGTAGGGGTGGGGTGTCCTGGATTAACTAGGCTCACAACTCCAATCACTAACACTTTCATATCGGGATGGGACTCTCATGGCACAAGCGAAAAACGGTACTCCCTCAATTTCTAAATGAGAGTCCATATTACTATTTCCGATACTTCAAAATATTATTTATATCTTTCAATCTATAATGCTAAAAATATCTAATATGGATTTTATATGATAGATCTCAATTAGTTTTATTGGACAATATTTTTAAAAGCATAAAAAATATTATAAATTGAAAGATATAAAAAAAATAAAAATAACAAGAAAAAGTGAAAGTGGACTCTCATTTAACAACGGAGGGAGTATTTTGCAATTTGGCAAGGGCAATTTTGGCCATTGGCCTTACCTATTTATAACGCAGTTGGCTTGTAATTAGGGTTAAGAGTTTTCAAAAAAAAAACAAAGAGGAAGGCGAGAAAAAACTGTTCCCCCATAGAAGAGAGAAGACTTGTACTCCATATTCTTCAATTATAGTAGACTAGTGTAGCTCCCGTGATTTTTTCTTGCATTGGGATTTTTCACGTAAATCTGTGTAATCTTTCTTTTTTGTTAAATACGCACTATTTCGTTTTGCTGTTTGATTTCTGCGACAATATTTTCTAAGATCTGTAGGGGCATTTATTGGTTGAAAGTGTAATTTGATTCCTAACACTTACAACTTGGATTGATGGGTTTCATGAGAAAAGAAAAGAAAGGGTTTTGGTTTCTTGTGAAATCTCTTATTTGGATTGAACATTTTGGTGAAAAATTGGAGAGAAAAGTATAAAAAATAAATGTTTTTATTGACCCTTCCTCTTTCCGGCAATCTCACCAAAAATGGAGAGATTTAGTGAGAAATGACTCTCATTGCTTATCTCACCATTTCTCACCATCCAAATGAGTACCTACCTATATGAATAAAAGGGGTATTCAAAGTTTCAATGACTATATTGGTATGAATTGATGAGTCATATGATGAAGCTACAAGAAAGAATTGTTGAGCATTTTGAGTTATGAGGATTGTATCTGAGAATTGATTTAAGGTTAGGCCTTTTACATCAATTATGGAATAAATCTACCTGTTAAGGAGATTCATCAAAAAAGTACCTTCACGTGATTTTGATAGACTTAGAAAAAATATACTCCAATATACTAAAGTGTTTAAATGGTGGATCCTGTACAGAAAGGTTGTGACAAATGATATACTGATGTAATTAAGGATATGTCTCATATACCATCACTACAATTAAATCTCCAGTGGGAAACAAGCAAATTTTCAACCACGGTATGATTACACCAAGGGTCCGCTATGAATCCGCACCTCTTTGCCTTAGCCATGAATGAATTAACTAAACATAGTCAGCCATATGGTGTTGTCGATGAAATTGCCAAAAATTCTAAATTAAGAAGCTAGGAGGTAAACTTGAAGCTTGAATCCTACTCCCTCCGTCCCTTATTTAGAATCTAGTATTCCATTTTAGGCTGTCCCTTAATAAGTGTCCATTTTATAAAATTAGTGGATAAAAGTTAGTGCATTGTTTATTTTATCCCTAAAAGTAAATTCCATTTTTTAAAAAATTAATGAATAAAAGTGTAATGATGATGGGTAAGTAGGGAAAGTATAAAAAAAAGTTGATGTGAAAGGTATAATAATAATGTCTTTTTAATAAGTTGGAGTTACGAAGCAAGACATTTAAAAAGGGACGGAGGGAGTATATACTTTAGGCAAAAGTTGAGCCTAAAGCAGTCACCAATGACAAAAAAAAAATTATAAATTCTTCATCTTAAAAAATATGCATTTTTATCACAAGAAATTCAAAGTGTTTTTCGATAAATTGAAAGAACTCATTGATATTTAGTAACTACTAACAAAATTAAAAACAATTCATAGATATTTAGTAACTAGTGACAATTTTTAATGAATCTCATTAGGATGGAAGTAGTAACTAAACCCAGAAGTTTACTTTGCTATCATTGGTTGAAAACATTGTGGTCCATTAAAACCATTGTGCCCGTTCAATGCACGGAAAGCAAAAAATAATCTATTTTATCCATGTTGTATTGTGCAGCAAACAGGCATAACGCTAGTTAATAAGGAAGAGAATGGTCAAAAGGTGTATCATTTACAATGACGAGAAACAGAAAATAAACGAACGCTAGTTAATAAGGAAGAGAACGGTCAAAAGGTGTATCATTTACAATGACGAGAAACAGAAAATAAACGAAGCAACTTAACTAAGAACTAAGAACGCACACAAACGATAAGGCAATCATTTCCAATTACGAGAAACAGAAGATAAAAAAGAAATTGACAATCTGGCTATTGAGGAGAAGTCAAGTGAAATAAAACAAGTGGATCATGAGGGAAAAGCCCAGTTAACAAGTGGTCAAGTTAATGTCCAGTTTTCGAGTAAATAACGAGTTTCTTCTGCCCTTCAGAATGATTCTGAGAAAGAATGAGAGAAAAGCCCCTCCAACAGTACTGTTCCAACGCAACAAGTACTGTCCAAAACATGGATCATGAGGGAGTGTAATCGCTCACGGTTTCCCCGTAATTTGAAAATGTGTCAAAAGATTACTCTTTCCACATGAAGTCTAATCCGAGCACCTACATGTCTTCTATGTATTCATCTTCAACAACTCAACAAGGGAAGCTAGAAGATGGATGTTGGGTTGTAAAATCGGCGTATATGGTACACATAAGCAAAACCTGTGCAATTTCCCCTTTCCTATCATCAGCTGATTTGACGGGGGCCCCACCCATGTCCCATTTCAGATATCCGATTCTGAACCAGAAATTTCCGGCACTCAAGGAAACAGTACAACAGGCTAAGGGTTCTTTCTTCTTCCAAGATGATGTCTTCAATCTCTTGATTGGAGCTTGACAGCTTGTATGTCAAATTTTCCAACGAGGCTAATGGGTGCAGGATACCTGATATATGGACAACCTTGCTCAAACGGTAGAGATAACAAGGGCTCCCTTGAACTGAAAGTACTACCAACACTTGGGTGCTCAAATCCACGATCAAAGAAATTCTGGGGGCTCCTGGCTCTTCGCCTGACAAAGATTCTTCACTTGCTTGTCATATGTTGCAGCTGATGACGTTTGTTGTTTATGACACGTTCCACTATTTCCGGCAGGCTGTCTAATGATCCACTTGGGAGGTGGTGATGGAAGTGGACCAATGTTCTGCACAAACTGGTTCCGATTACTTGGAAACTGTCCTGAATTGGATATCCTTGGGGACATCAATGCCGGTGGCTTGGTACTGATTTCTTCAATTGTCAAAGCGGACATTCCATCCTGTAGGCTGTGGCGCTGCTCTTCTTGATGCAAGTACCCATCTTGTCTTCTAAACTTCTGTGTGTTTCCTTGCACCATATAAGGAGAGACCGTCTGCTGCTCTTGATTTAAGTATCTATCTTGTGTCCTTAAACTCTGTTGGCTTGCTTTCAATTCAAAGGGAGAAAATGCAGGTCTAGGAGAACCTGCAATTCCGTTGCCTTGGTCATAATTTCCACAGTAGGAACTTCTGTCCTCAACGAACCTCCTTCCATACCCAGAGGATCCAGTCGCTCGTGGCCTATTATGTACTTGATTGCTAGCAGCATTCCTGTACGAAGTTTGTTCTCCTGATCCAAAATTATTGTGGTTGGATTTGAGATTCAATGTGTTCTTGAGCAGACGATGTGCTGCTTCTCCCAACTGAGGAATAGACATTGCCCCGGGTACACGTGGCCTGAGGGAAACAAAAGCCATCAAAAGGGTAAGTTCGCTATGTCAAGATGTGCCATCATTAGGAACAAAACACAAGTAACTTGTCAGTGAAAAAGCAGTAACAAAACAAAGTTGGTAATCCTGATGTTGACAACAATATCTGATGATAAAGGTGCCACTTTAAATCATAATTACTACTGCATTTAACAAAGTAAGGAGAAAAACGAAATTCTAGCCAACCACTCGAGTAGTAACTCAACTGGCATGGCCAAAATGGTGTTTCCTAAAACTTTCCTAAATACTAAATGGGAAAAGAAGCCATAAGGACGGTAAAATAGTTTTCATTTAGGGGAAGAATGCCAGCAAAATAGTTTCCAGTGAAGGTCCTTCAACTTTTTGAGTTTTTTAGCCGTAAGGCCAAAACATGTTTAAGCACTTTCATAGGGTTTTATGGTGCAGTTTCCTACTATAGGATTTTAATAGTTTAGACACTTTCATAGGGTACCCTAGAATTTTAGGCACTTTCATATATGGGGTACCCTAGGGTTTTAGGCACTTTCATAGGCACATTTGTCCTTATGTTTAATTGCAAAATGTGTTCGTCCTTGAGCTTAAAAAATGTAAATATAAGGGATTTTTGTCTAAGTCTCCCATACTAAATTTTAGGAATCAGTTTGAGTGGTGGACTAGTGGTTCTATTTTCATGGGTTGCTACCTAGTTCAGGTCCTATAAATTAGGATGTTGGGTTAAGTTTGTTAATTAATTCTTATCTGGTTGTTTTAATGCCAAACCCAATGCATAATAAGAGAAATCGCAATGAAGGGAGCTTATAGGATAAAATTTCAGTGTTATTTGGCATTCCTGCCTTGAAGTGAGACTCTCTCCCTTCCTCCTACTTTTACATTTTATTACGTGTAAGGTCTGTCACAGAAACTTGATGGCTGGAGATGGTTCACTGGAGAGTCGCCATCCCGAGACCGGAGGAAATCTGATCACCAGTTGGAGGTGAAGACTGCCAGTGTTGGGTGGCTGGCTGGTGGTGGTTGTGGGTATAGGAGAAACTAGTATTTCTAGAGGGGGGTAACTTTTGGTCCCAACAAGATCTGAATTTTGGTTGGATTCCTTTATTATCCTATATTCGAAATGCCCTAAATCTTAAAAATGTTGAGGGGATATTTCACCAAGTCCCCCTAGTTAATATTCACACGAAAAGTCTATCAACATATACATTTTGCAGTACCATATTCCAAGTTCGGTAATAAGAAAAACAGAAAAAGTAGCACTCTTGAACAAACAAAAAGCTGCAACCAAGAGAACGTCCAGAAAGAGAAGAGAGGACCTACTAATGCAAAGATTGAGCAGATTCAAAATCCTAAAATCATCAAAATAAATATCTAACCTTTCTCTGCTTTGCTGGCGCCGGCCACCATTATCTTCATGCCACAATCCAGGGAAGGGTTTTATGTCCAAAGGACCAAGATTCTGTAGAGGGAAACATGTGTCAGAGAAGCAGTAAGCTCGTCACAGGGATAAAAAGGAACTACCTAATAGCACAAGCACCAATAATGCACTCCCATTAACCACAAATTTTAGCATGTGTTCCATCAAGACTAATGGTTCAAGATCCTCCAACTTGGAAAGCAGCAAAAGACTACTGATCATTTGCAGGAGGGAGAGGAAATCTGGAAGCTGATTAATGAGTCCTTTTGCATTATTTTTAAAACTAAAGGATTACTACAAGCAACTCTAAAAGCATCGAGACGTCATGTGTCACCTTTCCGGGCAAGAGTGTGCCTTTAGGATGTTCAGGGATGTGTTTATGGGATGGAGGATTCAAATAGGTAACATTTCTGCAAAATGGATACACAGGTGAGTCCTCCTTAAACTTTGACACAATGATAAAAAGAGGGTGGCAAAAACAAAAAATAGAGCAAAAAAACAAAAGGATGCTTACAAAGTTTGGTTATAGCAAACATCTTGCAACCCACTAACAGGAGAAGGAACCACATTCATGTACCCATTCCTCAAACTTAACCAAAGATATCCATTCATTCCCCCACTGCAAAATATCAATGTCACATAAAGGTTGGAAACCATACTATGAATTCCGTGCACCCGTCTAACAAAGGAACAAGTATAATAAACCAACCTAACATTTGTGTCAATTGGCCAAGGATATCTTTGGTGTGGGGCTAATTGGTAAAAAAAATGGTAGTATAGAGTAACTTGGGCCGCCAAGGGATGAGAAGTATGCACATATAGCAAATCATGCATCACACTATTCCGAAGTCGTTCTTCCTCCTGCATGTATACACCATTGATTAACCCTAGGGGGAAAAAACAGAGAGAGAGAGAGAGAGAGAGAGAGAGAGAGAGAGAGAGAGAGTAAAAAACTCGTGTAAGAGTTCATATTCAAATAATATGATAATAGCATTGGAAATCAGAAACCAATAACATCTGACCTGCTTCCAATAGATCTTGTGATGCAGTCCATAACAGGAGCAAGAATAAAAAACAAGAAGATACAGGAAAGATTCACGTTTGGAAATTACATGGTTTCGAGCGAAATTCAGTTCGGATCATTTGCACCAATGTATTTAAATTTGAGTTGCAAGGCTTAGTAGAGTCCTCTTCCTATGTTCTATACATTTTAGGTTAATTATGCTGCCGGACAGTTTATATACTTAAGGGATTTAGATAAAAATTCATAGACATGGGTTGTTATATGGGTCGAAGTCAAGGTTGTCAAATCGCGAATCGAATTGAGAATCCGATCGACCCTTTTCCAAATCATGAAATTTCAAAAATACATTTGAAAATGCATCTATGCACCTAAATGATAAAGATAAACTGGAAAATTAAAAAATTTAGGCTTAAATCAATATTGAAGTTTGTTTTCTATTATCAATTGATGATCACGTGGTGTCGTGGTCAAATAGGAAGACACTTGTAGTTGTACATAAAGTAAAATGGATATGTGCACATAGAAGTTAAGGATTCATTATAAAAATGAAAGCTTAGTCTTGACAAATTAAAACTATGTAGCCTAATAAGTATGAAACTAGCTTATATTGCAACATATGTGGGTTGAGACAATAGTGTGGGTTGAGACAATAGTGTGGGTTGAGCACATCTAGTCTCATATTGTGATGAAGTATATTAAAATTTAACCAATAAAAATAAATAACTCATGAGTATAAGGTAACTTAGTTGAGCATGGCAAAAAGTTTCTGTATCTTTAGAATGACTATTTAAATGTTTAAGAGGAATGAGGAAAAAAGGGTTAACAACGTGCTCCAAATTAGAAGAAATACCAATCAACAAATGATTCAAAATTTTTGCAAAGGAACAAGGTTTTTTGTACTTAACAGTATTATGATCTTATATCCTTGCTTTTCTATAAGAAAAATTAAGGCAAAACCACAAAAGTGATTCATATTAGTCAAATGCAACAATTGCGATAAACCTTGATTCACCTATCGATTACTATCATTTTATCGTGAATCGCGAATCAAACCGTGAGTCATACGATTTAGCACAGATTTTATACAAACCTTGATTCACCTATCTTTTTTTGAAAGGCAAAAAAATATCATTAATCTCTGAAGTTGTAACCGTGATTCACCTATCAATTGTATCGTTTTTGCATGAATCGTGAATCAAATCGTGAATAGTGCTATTTTGACAACTATGGTCGAGGTATCTATTTAGTCACAGGTACGAGTGGTTTTAGAAGTCTGAAAAATTATAAGGTTTTTTTTTTCCCTAAAAGTCCTAATTTTAGTTGGTTCAGAAATCTCAAGTCTATATAAAGCTACTGGCCTCCAGCCTACATAACCAAACCAAACCGAGCCTTATGTCCCAATCACTTGGGGTCGGCTACATGAATCCTTTTCCTCCATTGAGCACTATCAAGAGCTACTTGTTCACATAACCCTACTATACTCATATCGTTGCGCACTAAAGCATCTAATGTCAATTTAGGTCTATCCCTCCCCGTAGCATTGCTACCCAAAGCTATCTTATCCGCTCTCTTGACTACTGCATCTCCTGGTCTATGGTAGACATACCCAAACCACCTTAACCTATTTTCCCTCAACTTCTCTTCTATGGGTGCTACACCTACCATCTCACGAACTGTTTCATTTCTAATCCTGTCTTGTCTAGTCTTACCACACATCCACCTCAACATTCTCATTCCGCTACATTTATCTTGTTTACCTGATGTTTCTTAATAGGCTAACATTCTGTCCCGTAAAGCATTGCTGGGCTAATGGCAATTCCATAGAATTTTCCCTTCCATATTACGGGTACCCTCTTGTCACACAGTACACCAGTAGCGCTCTTCCACTTAAGCCACCCCACTTAGATCTTATGGGTCACATCATCGACGATCTAGCCATCTCTACTAATAATTGAGCCTAAGTACCTAAAATGATCACTCTTAGGTATCTCCTGGTCTTGGATCATCACTTTTTCTTCGTGCGCACTGCTCGTACCACTAAACTTGCACACCATATACACAGTTTTACTCCTACTTATCCGAAAACCCTTGGACTCTAATGCTTCCCTCCAAATTTCTAGTTTCGTGTTAACACCTCTAGCAGTTTCATCTACGAGGACAGTGCCATCTGCAAACATCATACACCATGGGATATCCTCTTGAAATTGTCTAGTCAATTCATCCATAATTAAGGCAAAAAGGTACGGGCTCAAGGATGACCCTTGATGCAATTCTATAGTAATTGGAAATTCACTCGTTTCCCCTACTGGTGATCGAATGGTAGTGACGGCACCTTCATACATGTCTCTAATCACCTCGATATACCATTTGGTCACTCCCTTTCTCTCCAGATTCCACCATATGATGTCTCTAGGCACCCTATCATAAGCTTTTTCTAAGTCTATGAAAACCATACGGAGATCCTTCTTCTTTGCTCTGTGTTTTTCTATCATTCTCCTTAATAGATAGATAGCTTCCATGGTTGATCTTCCAGGCATGAACCCAAGCTGTTTCTCTGACACCGTAGTCACCATCCTTAAGCAATGCTCAATAACTCTTTCCCACAACTTCATCATATGACTCATCAATTTGATACCTTTATAGTTGTTGCAGCTTTGAATATCCCCTTTATTCTTATAGATAGGTACTAGAGTGCTCCTTCTCCATTCGTCGGGCATCTTTCTAGTCATAATAATCTTGTTAAACAACTTCGTCAACCAAGTCACCCCCAGGTCACCTAGACTTTTCTACACTTCAATAGAGCTACCATCTGGTCCTAAGGCTTACCTGGTTTCATCCTTTTCAAAGCTTTAACCACTTTGAACTTTTGTATTCTCCGATAAAATTCATATTCTATATTCTTGCCAGGTACATACTCTTCCTCCCCACCTAAGCCTCCTTCATGTTTCTCATTTAACAACTTCTCGAAATACGATTTCCATCTATCCCTGATCGCCTAGTCTTTCACCAACACCGTCGAATGTACATACTCTTCCTCCCCACCTAAGCCTCCTTCATGTTTCTCATTTAACAACTTCTCGAAATACGACTTCCATCTATCCCTGATCGCCTAGTCTTTCACCAATACCACCGAATCAATACATTTTATACACTTAACTTGAGAAACATCTCTAGCTCTCCTTTCTCGCAACTTGGCAAGTTTATAAATAATCTTTTCCCCATCTTTACTATCGAGTCTAGTGTAGAAATTCTCATAAGCTTTCAACTTAGCATATCTAACAACTTTCTTAGCTTCCTTATAACCCTAAAAAATTCTCATTCCGGTTCTTTTGCCACTTTTTAAAGCACTCCTTCTTGGCTTTTACCATGGTTTGAACTTCGTCATTCCACCACTATGTCTCATTAGAAATTGGACATTTTCCCTTCGACTCCCCAAGAACTTTTTTCGATATTCCTCTAATACCGTCAGCTATTGTATTCCACATATTGTCACTATTGCCTTCCACTCCCCACCGTACTTTTTGAGACATTCTTTCTTTTTTCCTTGAATACCTCTAGTTCCTCCCCTCTTAAGCCCCACCATTTAGTCCGTGGGCATCTAGTTTCCTTTCTCCTTCTAATGCTCCTCTTGAGACAATATTTAACACCAAAAGTCTATGTTGTGCCACTAGACACTCTCTGGGAATAACTTTACAATCCTTACATGTCAAGCGGTCTGAACCTCTAGCAAGAAAATAGTCTATTTGGCTTCTATTGACTCCGCTCTTAAAGGTAATTAAATGCTCTTCTTGCTTCCTATAGAGAGTATTCTCCACTGTAAAGTCAAAAGCTACTGCAAAATCTAAAATCCTCCAACCACCTTCGTTAAGGTCACCAAATCCAAAGCCACCATGCACCTTTTCATACCCTTGCTTATGCACTCCCACATGACCATTGAAATCGCCTCCTATAAATAGCTTCTCCCCAAAAGGTATTTCTTGAACCACGTCATCTATCTGCTCCCAGAATTGCTCTTTAGGAAGATCATCCAAGCCTACTTGGGGTGCATAAGCACTAATAATATTAACTATGCTCCCTCCGATCACAAGCTTAACTAAAATAATCCGATCTCCTTTTCTCGTGATTGTAACTACCGAATCTTTCACGTGTTTATCTACTACGATACCTATCCCATTTCTATGTCTATCCTTTCCCATATAGTAAAAGCTTATAACCTGTGTCTTCTATCTCCCTAGCTTTCTCCCATACCCACTTAGTCTCCTGAAGGCAAGCTATACGAATCCTCCTCCTAAGCATGGTGTCAACTAGCTCCCTAGTCTTACCCGTTAATGTCCCTATATTCCAAGTTGCTAAACAAATCCTATAATCCTGGGCTAGCTTCCTTACCCGTGCTCGTCCAGATACGCGCAGGAACCCTTGCTCACTTATCATCACACCTGAGCGCCGGTGTGGCGCCCCTTGCTCATTTTTCAAAGCACCCGAAGGCAGGCACAACACGTCGCTTAAAGGGAACGCCCTAGCATGTCTCGTTATCATATTTGGATTCATGTCATAAAGATCTGACGGACTTTTTACGTGCTGGCAGTCAGCTACCTAACGCACAACCCTCCTCCCTTATCCGGGCTTGGGACCGGCTGGGAAATAAAGATAAGGCTCTAATCACAAGAATTGATATTATGGAGAAATTTCAGAGCTTTTGAAACCTCTTTTACGGAAAGTATGATGCAACATAACCCTAGGTGTGATGACTACAGCCTCCAGGAGTAATACCTAGACCCTATGAAGCAAGGGCACTTCGTCGAAGGTCACGGACGCACTCTTCGAACACATGTCTAACACTTAAATCTGAAATGTCCTTTTTTTCTAAGCATTTTTTGTTTGGACACTCCAGAGACAATCTAAAAAATGCAGACACTCTTGCGACACTCGCACAATAATTCGGAACCACAGATAAAAACTTATAATATTCTAGGTAAAGATGCATAAAAATTTCAAAGAAAAACAAAATATTTTGTGTAGTACAGAAAATTACCCTTTTTATACTGTGAATTTAAGCTATTGGACTACTATCTTCACTAAAACTGGTGTTATGAAAAAATATTCATCGATCAAAGAACAATATGATTCCTTAAAATTTTCAAGACAAGCAATAGGATGAGCACCTATGTAACACCAACGTGGACACGCAACACAACACCGGCAAGTAAATTTCAAAAAATAGGATACAAGATGTTGGGGACATGTTTTAAGAAAAACAATTATGCATTCTATTACATTAAACAAAACTACGACTCTAATTATGAATATGTAGCTCTATATATACTTAAGTCTTAATTATCATTAAATAATTCACAAAAGTACTTAAAACAAAAGCGTTTCACACAACACACACGCAAGCAACATATGTGTGTGTGTGTGTTTTTGTCTGTGGTGGGGGGAAGGGTTTGGTATATATATTATAATTAATAAACCATCATTTTACATGAAAAGAAAAACTTCCCTTAAACTAGCAACTATTTCGTATAACAATCCTGACATGTCTTGCGAGAGTCCGAAAAGTGTCCGAAGCATTTTTTGGAGTGTGCCCAAAGTGTCCAAACAAAAACAATAGCAAATGATAGGACACTTTTGATTTGAGTGATGGACGCATGTCCAGAGAGTGTCAGTGTCCACCACTGGGATGTGACCTCCGACGAAGTGCCCATGTATATAAATGAACACCAGCCTATAACGATAATCCAAAGAAAAGCACAACTTACTGGGGATATACATGTTTGGGTGCATTATCCAAACTACAAAACACAAACCACAAACACCTTTTCCTACAACAACAGGTGAAATATAGGAAACTGGGAAGCTACATATCACAACAGCAGTTAGACATGTAAAAAGACCAAAGCTGATAAACACAAAAACATGAAACAAAACAACCAAACACTAAAAGTTATAAAATGAGGACCCATTAAATAGCAAAAACAAATGTAGTTGTCAAGATTTTGTTTTCCTCTTCTTATGGCCTACAGGTTTGACTTGGTTTTCATGAATATCATGACATTGTTGCTTAGTAGCACGAAGCGGAAGCGGGGGCGTGGGAGCGAAGACACGTAGAAGCTCCTAAGGTTGGGAGCACCTAAGGAGCGTATATAGATTACATATAAATGCGTATATAAAGTATCTTTAAATACTTAACCACTGAAGGATAAGTGATTACTTATGAAAATTTTTACGATCTTAAAGGGTACTAATAGGAAGTTAGATTTTTCAATTTGCAAAACTTCTTGAGTGATATGATTTTCATATTTTTATTTCTACAATGGCATAACTCCCTTAAGAGTAAGAGAATAGTTGCCTTAACCTCCCAATAAGCTCCCATCTTAGTAAGGAGCGAGCTCCTGTCAAGCTCCCATCTTGGGAGCGCCGATTCGAGCTCCCGTCTTGGGAGCGCACCCATTTTAGAAGGATCCTGCTACTAAGCATTGTTGCAATGCAATGATTCAAGTCTTCGCCTGCATATTCACCAAGGGTGGGACCTTTTTCATATTTTAAAATAAGTTAGCCAAACAAAAACAAACAACTTTAGCACAGAACACCTACATGACTGAAAAAATTAAGCTCAGGCACTCTACTTTATCCTCTAATACAACATCTCACAGAAAAAGATTGTGACAAAAAGAAACTTACAATGAGAGAACAAGCGCAAGCTTGCACAATAAATACAGAAGGAAAAACTGTTTAAATGCTCTAAATGATGCATAAAACCATTATAAGTTATGGTCTGCAAAAATCCCAATCACCTATCCTGTTGTCAAAAATCCCAATCACCAAAGTGTATGAGTTCCTATAGAGGTACCTCTATATGAGTGATGAGTGTCGAAGAAATTTTTGGCCTGAGGATTTCCCTTAGATAGTCATCTTCTATTACACAATAACACTTCTTTGGTGTTCCAAAACTACCATATCCACCAATATGTGCATCGGATAAGCAGAGAAAAAGGGTAAGAAATTCCCATATTCCATACCTTCAAAGTGCCCTCTAGCTTCTTTGTTTCAGCAAGCAATTTCTTCTCATCAATAAATGGCAATTTAGCAATACCCTGATTCTCACACAACAACCCGAGCTTACTTCAATAAGTCAGCCAAAAAAATCTGTGGTACTAGTACTAGTCATAATCCAGGCGAGACTAATAATAAGCATCCAAGAACATATAACACATTTTTATGATGGTAGACAACACCATACCTGCCATGCAAAGCGCTTTCCATTCATGTCAATCTCAAATTCTATCCAAATGGGCAAACTGAATATTAGTGAACAGGAGGACGTTCAAAAAAATACATAAACTCATTACAGTCAAGTTAAACTACCAGAAGGGTAGAATTCGAGGATTGGTGATGCCGGGTCAGTCATCAATCTCCTGTACTCTTCAGGAAGAGCACTAGAACTATAACATGAAAGGGATAAGTAACACAGCACAAAATGCACCACATTAGAAAAGGGAAGTTTAGTATTTGAGTTGGCACAACTCCAGATTGTAAAAAACGGTAAGAGGAAGGCAAAACCTTGCAGCTGGCAGGGTTCCCATGAGTTGATCAAAGGGCTTAAAAGGCTCTCCGAGGAAAAATGTTATTTCTAAATCAGCTAGACCTTTCAGATCAGAAGCAAATGGAGCATAATGATATGGGTAAAACCTGAAACAAAAGCAGAAAATGTTTATTCAAAAGAAATTATCTGCAGAGTACCACTCATCCCAACATGAAACAATTAATAATAAGTATCCTTAACAAAAATGGTGTTCACAAAATCTGTCTGGTGGGATGCACATTAGCATCTACTCATATCCAGAAACTTTGGTGCCATTATCATCATAAAGAACTGTTTGGATCCTACAAAGCTAACAACCTAGAGCTGCTTTCCTTGACATACAGCAAGGCAACCCTACAACTGACCATCCCATTCCCATCCACATAACACATACTCGACAAAAGGAAGAGCACTGAGAAAGTGCGAGAAATATGCCCTGCTTTGCGTTCTTAACAGCAAGGACCAGTGTGCAGAATGTTGGTACATAACCTCTTTGTTTGCCATAACGTCTTTACAAAACTCACTCTAGACATGCACTTCTACAACACGATCAACATTCTATACAAATATACACATACAGAAGCATGATCACACAAGTTAATGAATTATGAAGCTTTCCACAATAAATCAGAAACTGACCATAGCCATGAGCAGACACCTTGGTAGTAATACCGGCAAACCCAGCATAAACCTTCTACATACCTTGAAACCTGCAATACAGCTTAGAATCATCATCAGCACCCCCATATTGTGTGCTATGTAAACCCTTTAAGTACAAAAGGATTTTCTCACACGGAATATATGTTAACTGTTAAGAGGGAAAAAGGCAAGAAACACGAATAGAAGGGAAGTAACAATTACTTAGTCCATAAATCAACATATACAACATGAACTAACTTGTGCCAAATTACAAGAAAGTAAGATCCACGAGGAATTTTGCCCCAAAATTTGTCTTATGTCTTGTAGGCATGAGATAATTGACCTTTTTCCCTCTTATGCGATTACTTTTACCATTTGGATCACATAAGTTTCATCAATGTTATCACTTATTAACATATTTCATACCTAACAAACTGGACTTATGATCTTACAAAGTATAAACCCACCGAGAGCGTGCTCACGCAAACATAGACTCGCACACTCTCAAGTTCTCCCCACCTTCTGGGGTCGATAAGAAAATGCTGGTCCATATGAGCTAATGCACATATGTAACATACTAATGAACACTTGAAGCCAACATGATTAAGAAATATAAACGTGCTCCCCAAAGGAACACACTTTAAAAAAAAACAGTTTTGCATCAGTCCATACTTCAAGTATGAGCAGAAAGTTAAACTACTTCAATTTCTCAAGATCCATTGAAAAGAAATCCTAAAGAAACCACTTTTGATTCTCAACAAGTACAACGAATAAAACCGAACAAGAATCTTTTCAGAGACTACTGCTATGAACTTGCAGAGCAAACAAATTTTCCAAAGCAAAGAAACCACAATAATCCAAATTAACATATTAAAACATGCAAGCAAACAAAAAATTAAAAGAAAGTCTCCCCACTTAACCATGCATGACTGGGAAACCACTTTATGCCACAAAAGACCACTAGATTCTGAAGTGCCTAGCTGGGCATGCAACGGAATTCTAAATGACGTTCCAATGATCTTAATCTGCTGATATTGTTGCTTAAAAATGAATGGTGCCCCTACACACAAATTCTTATGACTCGTAAAATTACATTTTTCCTCGGATGTAAAAAAGAATATTTAGCAATGTGACTGTTTAGCCATGTCTTGTTACCATTGGATTAAGTAACTAGATAATCTAAAGCTTACAAACATAATAATAACATGTAAGATAGCTGAGAAACTGCATCAATTTGTATTTATAGACAGAGCATAGATTACATGAAATGAGAGAAGAGACAGTGAATCAAAAACCACTCAGTGTTCTGAAACCACGGGAAAATAGTACGGCAACAGAATTAACGAGCAGGTCTATCAGGGCCAACAGTGAAGTACAATCCTTATACATGTCTCAGAGTCTTTTTGGGAAATGAGACAAGTGGAGCAAGACAGTAGTTAAAGATACTTGCACGAGGCAATAGTTCAAACATCAAGTTTCCATCCTCTATTCACTAAGATTAACACTGTTGAAAAAGAGACAGATCATCTCATAGGACTTTAATAATTGAAAAGAAAAAGCAATCTTAAGTACAACTACCAATTACCATTCTAGACGAGAAACAATACTGTTGAACGAATCAACAAATAATTTTACTAGGATTTCATTATCAATGTCAATATCAACTAGTCCAGCATAAGTCCCAAAAGCATAAGTGGCAAAACCAATACGTCTTCCAATACTTATAACTTGAATAACATTCTTCAACTTAATCTTCCCAGAAATTTGGCCCAGCTACGAAGAGACGAACAATTTTGATACGCGTGGAAAAAAAATCAAAACTTTGAAAAACTAGGATGCAGAGAATCAAATATCATAAAAACATAACGAAAGCAGATTCAACACATATCATTTTAAGAACTTTCAGAAGAATCAACAAACAGTATGCTGTTGGACATTCAATACAGTAATCCCTGTTTTTCAAACGGGACCAAAACCTGTTACCAAGAAAACACATGTAGAGGCTGAATATATTTCGCCACAAATAAAAGCTTTACTAAACTTATGCATCCATTGAGATAGTGCAAACACTAGAAGGAACTTACAGTATCTTTTCTAATTTCATCAATTTTTTCTGGGTCTGATACTTCAAATTTCTCCGCATAATACCTTTCCTTATATCCAGGCTCGCCTAATTTCACCTGAGATAAATGGTACATTTATGCATACCGATCAGGAACCTAGCCGTGCAAAAATGTCTCACATGCACAGTACACAAGCAAATGCAGGACATTAAAACATTTGGCATAAAAAACCAAAGTGATAGACTCAGAGGCCGTTCCATTTTGTTGAAAAAGGAAGTTTTAGAAAAGGAAGGTAATTTCAAGCTCCAAAATCATGCGTTTACACAAATAATTTTCTTACCTATATGGATCTTGTTTGATAGATCTCATTGAGATCTTTACACGATGCAAAAAAAATTGAAAAATATTTTTTCATTTTCGTTATATTTGAGTTTGAAATTACCTTCTTTTTGAAAAAGAAGGTTTTTGGAGAAAGTGGAACGGGGCCTCATTGTTTCTTACACTTAATCAAAGGAGCAAATATAAGCATAGACTAAATCTTTTGAAAGCCCATTTTACAAAGTATTCAAACAATATGGGACTGAGGGTGTAATAGGTAACGTGTCAACTCTTATAGCTCTTGCAGTGTTATAGCACGATAGGATAGATCATAGATTCATAGATTCTAGTGGTATTCTATGTTCTGCCCTCCTTAATACACACTAAGTAGCTTACATCAACGGGAGATAACTCAACCATTGCAGGTATTTACAAGATGGACTTATTTCCTCCATTGATATACATAATTTAGCTTGCCACTTCTTCTTCTTGGTCTCGTATATATAATTATAGTCAAAGGAAAAGCCTTACGTGCACCATCAAGATTATCTTCAATGACAGAGCCCTTAACAATGGAAATCACTTATCACAGTTCGGGATAGAAGAATAACTCGAACATCAAGATAATCCTCGATCGGAGATGCAACATATTGTTGGCAATCCCGTACGTCGTGAGACCAACCTCGACATAGGGATTACAAGAGCCATAGGAGCATCATAGAGATCATAATTTAGACACTTCTCATGCTATGAGGAGATAAAGTAGGGGTAATTTCTAAGTATTTTAAACAACATTATTTTCATTCCATCAGTATATGGAATCCAAATCCAATTGATAGAATTTGGAAGATATAGACTCCTTGTAAACCAAAGTCCAACAGAGTTTTAGGAGCCTTGACAAAGCACTTTGTAATGATAAGAGATGCACATGTAGGAGTTTTAGGCATGGTGAGAACACGTACGAGGATGGCCATATTTCGCTACCTGAACAAATATGTATCATTTGCAAAGTTGATATCGCTAAGTAGTTTTACCCAGCAAGTGATCCTTGTCTTTCTACAAGCCAATTGCATCTTCTACAAGCCTAATAGCATTTTATCGAATTTTTGCAGTTTCGGATTCTCTCTCACTAAAAAGTACAGGATTTTGAATTTTATTTTGAGTCTTAGACCAAATATTGAGTTTCTTTGATCTTGATTGGTTTGACATTGTTACTGAGGACGCTTAGACATATATAATAAATCGAAAAACAAATTCGGATGTTGAGAAATGCTGGGAGAGGTGATTTGTTGCTATAGTGAGAGCAAGTTGAGGGGGCGCTGGTGTTGATGTCGTAATGAGGGACTGGTAAGGGACGCCCCACTTTGCTGTCCACACTTGAAGACCATGGCTTTATGGCAACATATTGCTGCTTCCACGCCAACATTCCTGGATTCTTAAAGGAGATACTCAAGAATCATACTGCTGCTCAAAGGAGATAGCCAAGAAGAATACGTTACAGCCATAGGCGCTTTAAGGATCCTGTCTAAACCATTTCTCATGCTAGTGGGCTTTTTGATCCAATAGGTTTGAGGGTATTATTGTCATTTTAGTCTTTAGTATTAGTAGGGTTCTTTAAGTCTATAAATATACGTGTCTTGAGTCCTCATTAGGTAGTTTTTGATGTATATTGATTAAAGAATATTTGAGAGCTTTTGCTCCTTGTATCCCATTTTGGGATGATCTCTCTCTTATGAAATCTATTCTTGATTTTGTTTGCATCATTTGATATCAGAGCTTTTAGCTCGATCCTAACCCTTTGATTAAGAAGGTGCACCAGTTGTTACCTCCAAGTAGAAGTAGTAATGATTTTCAAATTAAATTTCAATCTACTTTTGACTACAAAGAAGAGAAGAACATCGATGATGACCTTGTCACATCTTATGGACCCTTCAACTCAAAAGAGTTTGGGGAGGAGATGATCCTCACTCCAGATCTGTCTGAAGAGACATAAGAATTCGGTTATTTCAAGGACTTTCCCATCTTTGATGAATATCCTAATGAAGAACTTGAGGGTGTTCTTGGAGATGATTGTGCATTTGAGATTGAAGATGAGTTTCAGGGTTTGCCCATCTTTAATAAGTCTCCAAAAGAAGTCTTTCGAGGTGACTTTGACGGCGTTCCTGTCTATGAAGAGTATCCAAATGAGGATAGTAACGGTAACAACGAAGGAGAAGGATTTGAGGACATTGTTGGTAGTGATGAAGAACAAGAAATCCCTATTCTTCTAAACAATGGGCTTTTCTTCTTGCAAGGGAAGATAGGGAACAAGTACAAGAAGAAGGTCATGAAATTGATCTTGGATTGGATGTGCTACCAAAGACGAATGAGGTTGGTTTTCATGTCTCGGCGGTTCTAGAGGACATTGAGCCAAAACTTGATTATTGGTTTCAAGTTTTGAAGATCAAGTTTTCTTTGGTGCAAGACACTCCACTTGAAGTCGCATTGGCATCTTCATTTGCTCTTGCTTCTAAACCGGTAATGCCAAAAGAGGACAAAGGTTTCTTGGGACAGCTTGAGGATCCTTTGGGTATGCTCTTTACTCGAGCAAGCCTTGGCTATGAAGTGAAACTGGACACAAGAGACATGATAAGTGGGTGGTCAATTCGCACATAAGGATGGACGCAGTGGATGTATACAAACGAAAGCTCGTACTGAAGGTGGGTTATTGCATGAGCATGACGTGGATCCAGGAAAACGCAGCCACATGCCTACTTCAGAGCTGCATAATAAATAGTTTTATGTTTTCTTTATTTAGTTGCCTTATGTCTTGCTGTCCAACTTGAGGACAATTTGTTTTTTTAGAGGGTGAGTCCTGATGCAGTAGGTTTGAGCATATTATTGTCGTTTTAGTGTCTTTAGTATTATTACAGTTCTTTGAGTCTATAAATGTGTCTTGAGTCCTCATTAGGTAGTTTTTGATGTATTTATTAAAGAATAATTGGGAGCTTTTGCTCCAATTATTCTTACAAATTCAATTTGTTGCATACAAACTTCTTACAAAAAGCAAGACGTTGCAGCACCTTCCAGCTTGCATCTAAGACTTGACATGTGCCAACGAAGTACGAGGTGACAAGCAATGAGGTGGCAAACAAGGGCATGCCTAGAGAGCTTCTTGTATTTTTAGTGCTGTGAAAGTTAGCGTTTACCATTATCGATTTTGTTTCCAACAAACAATTGGTCAAAAAATTACATGAAAGAGTAAGGTTCTTGCAATGGATAAGCCTTAAACCAGATGGCTTCACTTTTGACTTCCATGTTTCAAACAATTGGTCAAAAATATTACATGAAAGAGCAAGGTTTTTGCCATGGAAAAGCCTTAATCCAGATGGCTCCACTTTTGACTTCCATGTTTCCATCCAAACAACTTTAAGCATTTCATGTCCTTCAAAATTTCTCTCCAACAAATACTTCTAACTAAGGTAACGATTTAAGTCCAACAACTACAAGAAAATTACTTTTTTGTATTATTTGAGGTGTAGCTTTGATACATTATTATTACTAAAATACATCAGGAATATCACTGTGAGGAACAATATTTCATTAAATTAAAACTATCATCCAGCCTCCAAGGTAGGACTTCGCATCAACCTCTCTTTCTTGATGAGCATTCGTCAAAACGAGGCAAGAATGGATACAAATCCCATGGCAAGGCCCAAAAAAAAAAAGTCCAAGAAGAACAGAAGAGTACCGATTAAACATTTAATGGACAATGGAAAAGGCAGGTCATTTGTTTCAAAATTCAAATGGGTCTGGTGACCAGAACTAACTAAACTATAACAGGTCGAATTAAGTGGTAATTGCTCCAAGATTTTTCAACACAACCAAGGAGAAAGTGGACCTTATCGGGCGCTGGCAGCTCTTCAGAAGCCTCTTTTCTAGTTTTAAGCTTCATCCCTTCGTTATTGTCCATAGCCTGAGGCAAAATAACCAGAGTAATTAACAACAATTTGATATCACCAATGCTAAATCAATTCCAAACAAAGCCATGCACAGGCCTCAAAAAATAAGAAAACAACCCAACAATCACATCAAATGGGATAAGATAGAAAAAAGCAAAAAATGGAAGGTCAAGACCCAAACAAACCTAGTCAATCTGAAAGATACTTTCAATGATATTGGACAAATCATGGAATAAATCTCCAGGTACTGTTCACAAGGACGAAGATAAAAAAAATATTCGAATACCTTTAGTAGGGGAGTTTATCATGTCTTTCATACTTTATGTGCAGAAACCACCCTATATCTACTAGATGTCTTGAGGTAAAAAAAACCCATATGAGTCAACCAATAGCTTATTAGAACAACTGAGCTGACTGACAAGAGGGAAAACGTTGGATCCACAAAATAATGGGAGGGCTTGTCTTCAAGGGTATTAGTAATGCTTTGTTTTCGTTAGAGTGGAATAAAGAACGGGATAAAGGGGGGAGTATCAATTTTGTGCCTTGAATAACGAGGGAGGTAATATGGATAGGGGATTACTCCATATTAGCCAATCCCCCATGAGGAACTATACGAGGAAATAGTGAGGCCTAGATAATAGTCCCCGAACTATCCCATGACCAAAGGATGGACCAGCTAATCCCAAGGGTCCAAGTTCGCCCTATCCCTAACGTCCCTCTTTAATCCGGGCATCAAACGTGCCACTATAGACCTATTTCTGTGAGACTGAAGTCACTGAACCTGCCATACATCTCATAAGAGAAAGTACAAAGTAGAACTAACTATGTAAGGCTCAAAGTGCCATACATCTCATAAGAGAAAATAGAAGTGTAAATTAATTGTAAGGGTAAAAGTGGAACCACAACTAACCAAAAGGAAAATGGAGAAAATAGAAAAAGCAATTCCAGAAACACAACTGTGGATTCAAATTTAGCAGTGCATTCCATCATCAAAAGTTCTAGCCTTCTAGGACATATGCGAGAAAAGAGAATTTCAAAATCATATGCCAATATAGCATTGCAACGTATCAAAGTCTAAGGGTGAGTTCATGCTAAATTTTCCATCCTCAAAACGACGTCAAAATACAAGTTGTTTCTGGTAAAAATATTAAGGTGTCTAAACGTTATTTTTGGTGTTTTTGACCCTTCCATTTAGACAACATATAGTGTAGACAAGTCGTCAAAAATACCATTTAGACAAAACAGTGAACTCACCCTAACTGCAAATAATAATATAAACCCACCTAGACAACTATTTGTAGACTCATTTGGAGTCCGTTGATCAATCATAATATTCCGCATTCGTAGTTTTATAATTATTCCTGGTTTAGGGGACAAGCTCTATCTTTTTGTAATAAACTTGTTTCTTTCCCTAGCCTGAAGAGGACAGGCTGGTGCGTCATGGCAATCAATCATAATAAAATACCTGCTGTATACGAGTCCGCTTCAAAAAGATTTGCTCCTCAAAGAAAGCAACTGACTGGATAAAATGTTCCACTCTATCCAGCAAAACCTGCATAAATATACTATAGGCATCAAAATTTGTTTATTTGATTAGTACCACAAAAAATTAATAAAAAAAGACATGTCCAACATGGAAGACACTTTTTATAGCAGAATCACTAGGTATAATTTTTAAACCAAAATCTTCAAACAAGACAGATATCTATGATCCCTGCGCATTTCTTCTTTCCTTCAAAATGCAAAATAAGAGATCCAATGGAACACTACCACGTTTCAAGAGGGATAAAACTGGGCTCAGGCTAAACCGAGAAGTGAACAAACCCAAACACCTCCAGACAGTATTGTTGAGGTTTTGGATTAGCACAGCCCTTTCGGAGTGTTACAAGATTATAAGGTTGGTATTATACTCCAGCAGAAGTTAAAGGTCTAATATAGTGATAGGAAGAAAAAAAAGTTGGCTGCCAAGAAACACATTCAAAATGGTGTAACTAACATAAGGATGTTACAACTACAAGAAGAATAACGCCATTGAGATGGATTAGCGGATATATTCGTAGAAAGATCAAGAAACAAATGCATCTGGTGGAAATCAGGAGGGATACCCATCGGAAATCAAATGAAGCAAGAATTGTTTAAATCATTTGGCCATGTGGGGTGCCTATACTAGTGCATTGATTAAAGTCGGTTTTTTCAAAAGTTGAAGGCATCAAAAGGAATAAATAACAAGAATAAATTGATTTGAGATAGTTAGAAACATGGATAAGCCCCAGACTTAAACTAAGAATTTTGTTTTGAATATAGTCACCCAGAGCCATAGGAAACAGATCCATGGAGCAAATATCAAATAACTGGACCCCAGCCTTGAGCAAGTCAATTCTGTATATTGGAAGTCACCCCACAATATCTATGGAACCTGTTTCCCTCTTATTTCTACTATTACTAACCACTCACATCTTGTCATCAGGTAACCTAGAGCAAAGCATGAGAACATCCTGGATGGTTGGCCACATTTCTAGACAATGTTGTTGCAAACATTCAGGTTTAATCATGAATCCACAATTAAGCAGCCAAAAAATCTTCATATATCACCTAAGAGTTGAACAATCGAAAGCTTCCACAATATCAAAAGGTTACTGAAACCAGCACGAGAGAAACCGTGTTTTCTTGTTTCATCTAGTCCGTGTGACAAATCAGGTGCGAAAAACTGTCTTTTATTGTTTCATCTAGTCCGTGTGACAAATCAGGTGCGAATTAGATTTTACAGAGCTAACCTTGTCTAGACATTTCATAAAAGACCTAAACCTAGTTTTGTGGATGATTCCAAAAAAACAGTGGAACTATGAAGGACTTGAAAGGCTTTCCACCTATTAGTTCAGTGACAAGGCATCAGAATATAGGCAAAAAAAAAAAATTTAAAAACAAAGTGTAATGCTTTATGGTCGGAGGACAATCCTAGATTAAGTTCTTATTACTGAAGAGTGTGTGGACTCAGGTTGAGGAGTGGAGGCCCAGGTGTTATCTGCAAGCTTGACACTGAAGAAGCCTACAGTCATAAGAATCAGAAACATTCTCTGGTACATTTTGGTGAGGATGGGGTTTTGGAAGATATGGTGCTCTTGGGAGCTATTTAAATTTCACAGCAATCAGAAAACCATAGTCAAGCATTACTAACCTGACCTTGAAACAACTTACTTAGCCAAACAGGAGGGTCATTAGCCAATACAACAGAAAACGACTATACGAGAGAATAGCAAAACCATTTTCAACATGGCATGTAACGTCAGTAGAAGCCGGAAAACCTCTACAACGAGAGTGCAGAACTAGCAAGAGAAAAATGAAGCCTCAAACTAACTGCTCTTCGCCTAAGGCAACAGATGGGAGACTTTAAGGATGTTGGGACATGGAGCAAAGGAAGATGGCAGGGAGACAAAAGCAGAGGCGACCGCAGGATTTACAATATGAGCGGGACAAACCATATGTATATAATCCAGTAACTAGTAACCAAATGGGACTCAATACGTAGCAGAAGAAAAATCAACCGTCAGAATCTCGTTATGGGTATTACAAAATGCTAATTGATATGTTACATAGAGAATCAATAATTAGGTATGAGTTTGTTCCATTGTTTGGATATGAAAGAGAGAGGCTGAGAAGAAGAAGAAGAAGAAAAGAATAGATCATTTTTTGCTCAGTTAACTACATAACCAATAGAAGGGAACAAGATAAAAATGAAAAAGGTGAGGAGATTAACTTTAATGTAGGGTTTTCTATTTTTGTGATAGATAAGGAAAGTTTTATAGAAGGGAGTTCAATTCATTTGTAGGGGCCAATTCTCGTATTAGAGACCAAGTAAATTGTACCATCATTGGTAGGATTTCAAAAAAAAGTTGCAGGGGCTCGGGGGCCCCCTATGCCATTGCCTGTGTCCGCCCCTGGACAAAAGCACAATCATGAACCCTTGAGTTGATGTAGAAGGGCAAGCCTGGAGTTCATAAACATCCTAGAATGACGCTTGTGAACCTTTGGCAGCTCTACGTGTGCGCTGTAGTATATATCTACACTTAAAACAACTAAATATATCTGCAAAAAACAAAGATGAGTGGAACCCTAACGAAGAATATTACCTCACCAGCATCAGTAAGATAACCACCCATGGCAGCAAACTCCTTTCTATAAACATGCATCAATAGATTAATAGCACCCTGAAGAAGAAAAGTGTGTTTTTCTTAGTGCAGCATGAACAGAGGATTATACTAAAGAGAGAATAACATCAACCATTAGCAAGTTTTGATTCTTAACAATGCTGCAACCATTTTAATAGCGAAAAATATACTAGCATCTACAATTGGCAAACATGATATTTTAACCACTTGTTTAATCATAGAACATTCAAGCGATGGATTGCCAACCAGCTACATACCTCACGAATTTCCAGTGTTGGCATATGGGGAAGAAAGTCATTTCCAACAAAAAAACAGAGAAACACAAAGTCATCCACCAATCGCTCAAAGCTAATCTCAAATGGAGGGTTGGGGATCTCCAAATCATATTGCAAGTATTCTCGCAACACCCAGATATTAAGGAACTGCCCAGGCCAAATACGCTCATAAGTAGGAGTTAACATGGGGTATGGCAAACAATGAAAATAATAAGTAGAGAGTGAAGCATCAGAAGCCAAGATGATAGCATCCAACCTGATATTTCTTTTTGTGAATTGGCGTGTTATCCACCACCTTCCCATTCATATCTACATCTTGGCCACCTGGCCTACCACGACAGTCAGCAGCTAGATGACCAACTTGACCACAGAGGAAACATTTTTCTTGCTGCCCAGGCAAGGTTATCACCTGTAAAATAGGCAACAGACTAGCAACATTGATCATACCAAGGAGTTAGAGATACAACGGAATTTGTAAAGAGCAGCCACCCACCTCCCTTAATATTGAGAAGTGAACCTCATGTGTCGCTAGAGACAGCATAATCAGATCTGCATCCTGCTTTTAATAAGCTACATCATTCTTTCCAAACATCACAACGTGCAATCTTACGATAAGTATGCAGAAAATTCAAACCCTTTTAAGCCACCACAAACAATGTGAAAGCAAAAAGAGAACAGGATTAAAGAGGTTATTCTTTATCAACAAATCAAGGACAATAAGTCACTCACCAGGCCATACAAACAATGCCGAGTATTCGGATTAAAACCTGGAAGGTTACGCTGCAGCCGTATGTAAGACATGATTTTGTGTTCACCCTCACCAGGAACATTCGAATCAGAGAGTATAACCTTCAAATAATCACCCAATGCAGCCCCATCAATAAACTAACACAGACAAAGCATCCTGGAAGCCAGAAGCATATATCAAAAAGAACCAGAAGGGATTACTCCACAGAAAAGGAATCATCGTTCTTGAAGGGACAAAGAGAACAAGAAATATCTAGGAATCAGCCTACCAAACCTTTGTACTCCACCAGCCAGGGTTATGATTCAACCTAGACTGTATATGGTATTGAAGTCCTACTGAGAGCATTGCCATGAACTCAGTGCCAGGAGTTATGACATTTGAGTCAGATGTTTCTGTGGGAGTCTGATTTTTGCCCTCAAGTTCAAACTCGTTCCTCAATCGTTCCTCCTCCGCTTCCTGAAGAAGAGAAACAAAAGGATGCATATTCACTTACTTTCTCTAAATTTAAGTATGGTATGAACATCTTTCAAAAGTTAGAGAAACTACAGCCGCAGCCGCATCTTTTGCTGCTCTGAAGCGCCTGGAACGTTGCTGATTCATTTTAGCTCTTGGGGCAACCCCATCTACAAAGTTAAAGATTAGGTCAAGCTAGATGTAGTGCAAATAGGATGAGAATAAGGCACTTTTGGGTGAAAAACAATCTTACCAATTGCCATGTAAAGAAGCTTTCTTGGGCGGACCAGTGAAAATAGATGATCGATGTAATCAAATATTAATTTAAATACGTCATCGTAAGTGGTAGGTGCAGGCTGCATGTGCATAGAATGAGTCTTCAGGATCAAGCTAGTATAAAATAAAACTCGTGACAGAAGAACGCAGAGAGGCAAATATGAGAGGTAGGACAAACTTGAAGTCCTTCTCAAAAGCATAACAATTAAACGGTTAAACCAAAACAGATCACTCAACAACACTCCACATATAAAGAAGCTTTTTGGGCAAACAATGAATCTTTACACACATAATCATAAGTGGCATGTGGACACTGCATGTGCAGAGAATCTTCAGGATCAAGCTAGTATACTACGAAAGTCGTGACAGGAAAATAGGGAGAGGGAGAGAAGAGGAGGACAAACTACTGTCTTTCTCGTAATCATATCAATTAAACCAATCCAGATCTATGAACAACATTACAGGTAGGACAAACTGAAATCTCCGAAAAAATAATAAACCAAGCACTAATTAAGGTAATACAGATCTCTCGACAAAATTGTGAAGCAGTACAAGAGCAAAGTTGACGTTAGGCACATTTGCAAGCAAGATGAATGGAATATTCTCATGACCCATAAACTACTAATCCAAAAGAATACAGCTCAAACTGAACACAGATCAATTAGTAATGTTTTAAAAAGCACCAAACAGCAAATGGTCCCCAGCCTAGATAGGTTTCCAGAAGATCGTGGGTAGAAACGCATATGCATATGTATATGTACTTGCCCTTATGTCAAAGGTGTCGGCTTTATCATACATGATTCATCCATGGTCGCCCAATTTAACTTCAGATGTTGACACAGAAACAACCTCATACAAAACTTTGTCACAAAGTAAATCTCCTATTGAAATCTCAACATGTTGCACTAACTTCTAGAGTATTACCTTGATACAGTCATGAGATAGAATATGGTTGAGCAATTGACAATTCTTTAAGTCCCAACGTTTGAGCAAAATCCCGCGAAACAAAACGTTTGGAGCTACCATTAGCAAGAACCAATGTGCGATACAGCCCACAAAACAAAGCTTTGGTGCAACATATAGAATCACTCTTCCAATCATGAGTTGCACTTGGGAAATGCTTTTGATATTGATAAAGGAGCACCCCGGTTATACTGGCATAAACCTCGCCATGAGCCTGACCTCTTTGTTTTCTTCATTGGCATTTTCCTCGTCTTCACTGTCTTGCACCGCTAAAGTAACTCTCCGATTAGGGCATGTGCCACCAATATGACCTTTATCATCACACTTGAAACATGTGGATTTTGACTTCTCATCTAAGGTTTCAAGACACTGCAGTGCTGGTTTTGCTGCAGGAACTTAAGGATTAATGTTGGTTTGTACATAGCATATAGACTCTTCATCTTCTCTTCAAAACCATAAAGCGACTTGGCAAGTCTCCTCCACAGACCATAGCCTAAAGTCAACCATATCATCCTGGATTGGAATTCGCAGCCTGGCTCTGTATTTTCTACTTCTTCAGCTTCATACACCCCTGCTCTCATGGACAACACAGAGAACTTCTCTGTGTATTCATGAACACTTTCATGTCCTTGTTGAAGGCTAGGAAATTTCGTAAATAAGCTTTGCTGACAGTCCATGGGAAGAAACCACACTTTAGAAGAGTCTACAGTTCATCGCATGTAGCTACTTCACCCTTGCCACTTCTTCGATTAGCCTCTTTGAGGTCTTGCCCACCACATTTGTGTTGCTCCTTTCAATATAGCACTAGCGCATTGTACATTACTTCCTCTAGTTAGTTGATGTCATTAACCTCCCGGGCGAAATATGGCATCAACCAATCAAGGAAAGTTTTAAGGATTCATCTTCCAATTAAAGTGAGACTCTCTGCTAATTTAAACCCTTTACAGCCCGTTCAAAAAGTTATCATTCACATTTCTAACATTTGTTTGACACATAAGTTGGTCTCTTAAATAATGAGGACAATCCAAATGAGGTGGATTTTCTAAAAAGTCTACTTGCTGCCTTTTAGAAGCCATGTTCATGGACTGTTGCCCATACTCCAGAGATATTAAATTTAGAAAGATGTCCCCATTGCTGAAAAACATCTTGTCCTTCTCCTTGGTTGGGAAACATCTTGTCCTTGGCCTCTGAAATGCACGTTACTGGCATATGTTGTGCCTAGGATGTTGTTAGCTATGATAGTTTTTTAAATGATAGCTTAAATGTATGTTCGGCAGCTGCATATGAAGAAGTTGGTGGATCCACAACACCTTTGCATTTCCAAGAGAAATTTCTTCCAAAATAGTACCTACCATGTCTTCCAACCGGTGAAAATGTTCATTGTTTTCTTCTCTTTGATCTTCAATTGTAGTCTTTAAACCATTGGTATATTGTTCAATACTTTGAATCCTGTCACCATGGGATTGAATCTTCTCATCAAGCTCCGCATTAGTTACCATTTTGAAGAAGACTTCTGAAAGCAACCTAAGGATCTTAATTTTCTCTGATACGAGAATCAATGAATCTAGGTGGGAGGATCCAACCGGTGTTTTAAAACCGCACACCGAGGCGATGAGGTGAGGCAAGGCACACCGTTGGGGCCTAGGCACCCCAAGGCGAGCCGCAGGTGAAGCGTGAACCTCAAATCCTCATGGAAGTTTCACACATCTTTACTCAAAATTCATCCTAACCATTGAACTTATCAAATAATAAATAAAAATTCATCCTAACCATTGATCAAAGAATTAAAACATGGCCCAATGCACCAGATAAACCCTTCAGATTAAAAGTGCTTGATCATTAGCCCTAGGTGACCAAAAACGAAATACAGCAGGAAACGAAGTCTTGAAGAGATACTGCAGCTCTGATCAATGAAATACATAAAAAGTAAACTCAATTCTAAAAAAGTCCCAGAAAAAATGCAAAATCAATTTTACATTTCATTCTGGCGTATGGTCTGAACGAAGAAGTATGTTTGTGGCTGAGCATGACATTTGGTCCACGAAATATGTCAAAAACTGTTTTTATTTTTTGGTGCATCAGAAAGACTCAAAACATGTATTCGTTGTAATTGCCGTGGGGTATATGAGAAGTCAAATTTATGACCCAAGATCTACATAACAGCCTATCCACAAAATCAATTTTCCTGTTTTATGACATTTGGAAGTTTTAAAAGTGTCTGCTTATGTTGAAGTTTTGCCTATATTAGATTTCTACTTATTTTAATAAATTGTGCCTCACTTTGATGAGGCACGCGGCGAGGCCCCAGGGGACCATGGTGCCTCGGTGCGCCTTGAGCCTTTTAAAACACTGGTTCCACCAAATACAATATGTAGGTGGACCCAAATAACTTGGATCAAGGCTGAAAATCAAGTGTTCTTAAATTGGGATACGTATCGACGTCGTGTATCATTTTTCTAATTTTATGAATCATATCAGGAGACATATCTCGAATGTTGAGATACGTTACCAAAAGGCAAAAGCTAATATACAACTGAAATACAATCTAAAATCTGTTGTATACATGTGAAAATTAAGTTTTCAGAATGAAAAGAGTTTCCCAAGTGGGGTCTAATGGTCTATCACATTAAGGCTTTATTGTGCCTAGATAAAGGGAAGAGAAGAACCCTTGTCATTCATGTAAAATGTGATTGAAAAATGTTGTTTCTATTCTAGATCTGATGGATTGAGTTTTACTTTTCTTAAATCGTGCAAATGTCACCACACGATTTAGAACGCATTTTAGTTCCGCTTCTTAACATATGGAATGACTTTTTGCAATAAGTAATCGTACCGAATCAGATACACAAACATCTCGTAGGATACAAGGTGGTACACACAGTTTTTGGAAGGAGACGATACGAATCGTAGGATACGTATCTCGTACCGTAGGTTTCTAACAACTATGCGAAACAGAAAATCTCCTAAAACCAGATTCTCGGATTGATTCTGCCATCAAATAGAGCCTGGTGCGACCAATTTAGGCCCCCGAAAATTTACAAATGGGAAGGGCCCCTTCAACTTTGGTACTCCTTACAAGTGTCCAACAAAAAGACCCCATCTTTAATCTTCACTTTAGCACACCAAATGCCCCGCCGCCCCCCCCACCCACCCCCGCAAAATGTCAGGGTCGGCTCTGCAGCAGCAAACAAGGCTCGAAATTTACGAGCTATGGGCTCAAAACCAAACCCTGGAAGCCAGAAGCACGAGGCCTCAATACAACAACATCTGACTCTTTTAATCCATCAACTGCCTTCAAACTAACATTACATTCATGCACACAATAGCTAATGGACTACTTAGTGGTGTAGTACCCAACAAATACAAAGTAAAAAAAAAACTACCAAACAACAAGGACAGGCCAAGCTGCAAACAAGCAGCCATGTCGTCAACAAGCAGCTTACAAACGCCTCCTTTCTAACTCAAAAACAAAAGCGCGTGTGCATAAAAAGTGTTTACTTTACCTTGCCTTCGGGATGAAAACAGGGATGGATAATCCCGTTCATGTCGAGGTAGAGGTTATCGAACTCCATGCCGTTAGGGTTTGGTTTGGAGACGTCAACGGGTAAGAGGACGCCGTTGGGGCCTTGTCTGGGCTCCTCCTCGACCACGTCGGCAATGGACTTGGGGTACCGATCGGCGAGCCACCTGTAGAAAGCCGGGACTCCCATCGCCGAGCCCTGTGTTGGGGTCCGGACGTCAAGGTTTTGATGCGACGGGCAGGAAATTGATGGGGATTTCGACTGCTCGCGATTCGATAAAATTTCTAGTAAAATTTATTTGAATAGGGCTGCGTTTGTTTGGCCTTCACCTTAACTTAAAACGAGAATATATTTGAAAATTTTTTTGCATTAGGTAATTTTGTGTCAAAATTTTGTTTGCTATTGATTCGTTTAAACGAGAGTAATTAGAAAGGAAAAGTTTCTTTACATTTACCTAAGTATTCTAAAGAAATAACCACCTTTTAATGTAAAAATGTCACATTTTGCGCTAAAAATAATTATTTCCCAAAATACTTGGGTAAAATTCAAAACTTTTTACTTTTCCAATTTCTATCGTTGAAACGAATCAATAGCCGACAAAAGTTTAGCACAAAACTAACAAATGCAAAACAAAAAAATTAAAATAAGGACAAAATCCTCATTTTAAGTTATGTAAAGATATTGGTACCAACCACCACCATCCCAAAATCGTACCGACGGCCTCGCCAAGCCCATTTCGGTCACCGAATAGCCAATTCGAGCCATCCAAAAATTCTAAAAAAAAACCGGGGCTCACGTGGGAATCAACGGCATCCGATGCGTGTAAGGTGCTAAATCCAAACACCAATATATGCGAAAATGGGGTATTTAAATCGAGCACCCTACACGCATTAGATGCCATTGATTCTCGCATGGGCCCCCAATTTTTTTTTTAGAATTTTTGGATGGCTTGGATTGGCCATCCGGTGGCTAAAATGGGCCCGGCGAAGCTGTCGGTACGATTTCGGGATGGTGGTGGTCGGTACATATAGCACTACTCTTTTAAGTTTAAGTTTAAAGTTAAGACCAAAAGAATGCATTAAGGTAGGTTTGGATTAAAAAGTTGAGTTACTTATTTTTTTGTTCTTATTCAATTTTTTTTTGCATTTGTTTGTTTAACGTCAAACTTTTGTGACTTATTGATTCGGCTTGATGAGAGTAATCAGAAAAGGAAAAAAAATTTTGAAACTTATAATTTTTTGAATAAAAACAAAAATAAGCCAATAAGTCAGTTTTTTTTTTCTTATTATTGTCTTTTTCAAAAAAAAAATGAGTTTTAATCAAAATTTTTTACTTTTCGATTCCTCTCGTCGAAACAAATCAATAAGTTACAAAAGTTTAATGCAAAACTAATAAATGCCAAAAAAAAAAAGTTACTATTCCACTTTTAAAGCCAAATGAGCAATTATTTCGGCACAATATTTTTTATTGGAAAATAATTTCTACACTCTCTTTTTTATTATCGTATTCCATTTTTTGTCTTTCATTGAAGTTTTTGTGTGTATTTTTTCACTAAAAGACCAAAAAAAAGTGCCATAATCAAAAAAAGTGTGTACAAATCATTTCCCTTTTTAATTTTCGCAACTTTTTGTTTAGTTTTTCGACGTAATTATGCAAATAGTATAAAAAAATATGGACTGATGTTGAAAAAATTTAAATAAAACGGCAGTTAAACTTCAAAAGACAATTGTTTTATCCTTTTCGTCTTTAGTGAACTTTTTTTGGGTTTTGGTCAAAATTTTGTATATTTTTTTACTACTCTCATTGAAACGGATAATTAATTTTAAAAAAGTTATGTAGATCTAAAACAAATATGAACATACAAAAAAAATAAGTTAAGTTTAGAAGAACTTAGCCTTAAGTACCACTCCGGTTCATTGCCTGGCCCATAAAACCAAAATTTTTTTGTCAAGAAAAATAAAATGTGGTATTTTGTCAAGAAAATTTGAATTTAATAACAATGAGCTCTTTTAAGTTATCAAAAGAAGTTTTTTTTTTTTTTTTGAATATTTTATTTTATTTTTTGATATTGGCAGGTCAGACAATGTTTTCGGGCAAAAAGAATATTATTTTCAAGATATTTCAATTAAATACCACACTTTAGAATATTTTCAACAAACAAGATCATCTCATATATATCAAACTATGAACAAATACAACAGATCTAACCAAAACTGTTCTTGAATGTGCATTCTTAAATGCACCATTGAGTCGGGTGAACCTGAGACTTGCCACATAAATTGTTACTGTGACAAGGGGATGTTAAATGGAGCACATTACGGTAATGCGGAGTACGTAGCATTGTCTAAACGCGCCCTTGCACTTGTATGTATGACCATGGTTTCATTGATTTGTTGCAACGAACCCAGTGGTGTACTGTGCACAGTACGGTGTTGTATAATCTCAATCGTTAAAAAGTGTTTTGAATGGTTCAGATTTTAAAAAACTCTTCCAGGAAAGAGTTAAGTTTTTAAAAATCTAAACGATTGATTATCGAGATGGACGGTGCGGATGGTACACAACACACTACAAAGCGCAACCCCTACTTCCCATTGCAACTTTCTTCGAATGGATCTATATGATGCCAATGGATGGTCGCTCTTTGCTTGATGAGAGTAGAAACCTCTATGCTCTCTTATTTGTTTCTTTCCGGTCAAACGAAAATTTCATAATCATAAAACTAAATAAGAGAATACCGCAACAGAAGTGCAAGCATAATAAGTATCATTACAATCAAAGAAAGCACAGATTACTTAATCTAACACTTGCCCAATACTTAGGCTATCCCCAATGATGAACTCCAGAAAGACAAGTATGTCGACAAGCATGACAATTTCTTCTTCTTGTTCTGCACCTACTGGAGCAAGACGGTCAACACACTGGTTTGCTGCTTCGTCCGTCGATATATATAGATACATACAAAACTTCAGGTAAGGACACTCTTACCTTGTTAAGGTAACGACCTCTCCTTCCTAATCGAATTTCGATAATTCAAGCCACTCAATGTCTTCAGATCGCGATTTTAAGGGTATTCACGAGAAATCAGCAAAAAAATGACCGGAAGGACTTCATCTGTGCAGTTTTTGTTTATTTTTTATCGAACGGTTCAAATAAAAACTACTCGGATGAAGTCCTTTTCGATCTTTTTTTTTTACTGATTTCTCGCGGATACCCTTAAAATCACGTTCTGAACACATTGAGTGGTTCAGATCATCGAAATTCGATCGAACAAGGGAAGAAAATGGGAGGTCTACAACTTAATAAGGGAAGGGCATCCTTACCTGAAGCTGACTCTCTCTCTCTCTCTCTCTCTCTCTCTCTCTCTCTCTCTCTCTCTCTCTCTCTATATATATATATATATATATATATATATGTTTACTCTGATTATGTCTGTGTTCTTCTTACTGTGTCTCTCCTTCCGCCCCCAAATGTGGTATCAGAGCCACGTCGGGAGTAGTGAGGTAGGTGGTTGGTGGCATGGGTTGTCCCTGAGTCGGTGGTAGAGTCCGGTGGATGAATAGTTACTAGGTAAAGTATTTATTTTCAGAAAAGAAAATGAAATTAAGAAGTAAATATCAATATTATGAGTTTTCATGTATGTTTCCCATTGGTTAAGCATTTTTTCTTTCCTATTAGATGAATAGTTTTTTCTAAAATCTTTCCTTTTTTGTTTATTCTTTTTTGATTTAAATTCAGCATAAACATCATCATAATCATTGGTAATTCTAGTTAATACACAAAGTGACGGATCAATTGGAGTATCTTCAAGATCCGTTGGAGTGGGAGACCCTGGGGATGTCTCTTCATCAAAATTTGACTGTGTTGAATAGCAGGGTTTACTGATTTGGGAACTTGTATCAATTCCTTTTAATTTAATATGAGGATTAATAAGATTTTTGTCTTGCCTTGGCAAGCTAACAGAGCTACTTGATCTACTCAATTCTTTGATTCGAAGTGGTGGATTAATTCTTTGTTGATCAAAGCTTATCCTAACAGTTCCATCTAAGTATTGTTTAATATAATCTAGATCAATAGTATCATTTTGCATTTTATGAGGATAACTATCATTTTGACTAACCCAACTCTCGGGTAATTTAATATCATTCCAAGAAATAGTTTTTGGTACTTGAATATTAGCATTAGTATTACTTTGAATCAAAACAGTTTTGTCCTTAGGACTTTTAACTAGGGCATGAATATTTAAATTGGTTTTCATACATTTGTAATAAACACGATATATTAAAGCAATGGGATGACTTCCTTCAAGCATATTGGTAATTGCACCAGCAGTTTGGATATTTAACATTAATGCTTTTAATATATTTTTATCTTTTAAACTAAGTGGTAAATCAGGATAGCAATTAAAGTAAACAGGACCATTATGCAAACTTGACTCCATTAAACCAAGCAAACTATCACTGTATACTGTAAATCGATTATCTCTTAGAGACAGTAAAACAGAAGAATTTAATCCTGTTCTAGACAGAGGTTTGATAGCAACTTGGATTAATCCAATATGAATATAATTATATCCTCTATCTATATGTCTTTTAATAGCATCTTTACTAAGAAGTGAACATTTCTCTTCTTGTTTAGTAATAGCATAAACTTGTTCAACAGTTTTAGCAACTTGATCAGTTTTAAAGGAATCTCCTAGAAAACTGGATCTATAAATTTCTTTAACAGGTATTTTAGGTATATTCCAATTATGGAGATCAGTATTTAAATCTTGATATTCTTGTTCTTCTTGGTTTACTATGTCTGGTATAGACGATAAATTAGCCATTGAAGATGTTCTACACCCAGTATTTGACAAGTAAGAGTCTGTATTTGATTATATGGGCATGAGTTCATGTTTCAATGGTTTTGGTACCTAGAAATACTTCCAGTAAATTGAAGTAGTTGTTTCTGACTGTAGCCACCTAGCACCCTGGTTTTCTGTAAAAGGTCCCGTCAAGTAAGTCCCGCGGTAGGGCAGTCAAGGGTTGGAGGCAACCGTCTGGGTGTTGGGTATGTGTGGAACGGGGGAACAACAGCTCCAAGTGATTAGAAGTATTAGGGTAGTTCTAAAACACATAAGAATCAATTACAGAAATACTGCAGTGTCTGAATTATGAGTGTAGATGAGTTCCTGTCCAAAACACATACAAATCAGGTATGGAAAAACTGCAGAGATTATGAATAATAAAAAGGATTTTCTTTATATTATAAGTTTTAAAATCCATTTCTTTTACGAAAAAAAATATATTATTTAGTAGTTGTTCATCCACCAGTCCCTTCCCTTATTCAGGTACAGATCCATCCACCAATCCCTCTATTCACTCCAAGGCTCTTTGTTAAAGAAATATAATATCATATATATATATATATATATATATATCAATGGACAACTATTTAGACACCTAAAAAAACACTCCAAATCTCAATCACATAGTTCCCAATCAAACTTTTATGATCCGAACCGTTCAATGTATGCAGAATATAATTTGAAGGGTGGCTGCAAGAAATTAGCAAAAAAAAATGACCCTCACATGCTTGTTTTAAACAATTTTTAATTGAACCGTTCATTAAATCTAAGCTAAAAACTGATCAGATCAAGACCTTTTCGGTCTTTTTTTTTGCTAATTTCTTGAGGGTACCCTTAAAATCACGTTCTGATCACATTGAGCGGCTCGGATCATTAAAATTTGATTGGAAACTATGATGTATTTTTTTAGGTGTCTAAATAGTTGTCCATTGAACCGCCCTGATCTCCTAAGGGATCCCAGACGACCTTACCATGCGAGACTCCCTTTTTTCGATCGAATTGCGACGATCCAAACCGTTGAAAGTGATCAGAATGTGATTTTAAGGGTACCTACGAGAAATTAACAAAAAAAATGATCGAGAAGGGCTTGATCCGAACAGTTTTTTATTGAACGGTTCAGTAAAAAACTGCTCGGATCAAGCCCTTCCCGATCATTTTTTTGTTGATTTCTAACGGGTACCTTTAAAATCATGTTCTGCACACTTTGAGCGGTTCAGATCGTAGCAATTCGATCGGAAAAGGGAGTCCTGCACGGTAAGGCCGTGCGGGATCCCTCATTGGATCCCAAGTGTGTATATATATATATGTATATATATACACACACACTCCATGCACCCGTACACACATGATAACTTATCCTTATAAAACAAAATAAAGAAATTCTACGTAATTCCCTTCTTGTTCTTATCACCATCGTTTAGAGAGAGAGAAAAAAAGAGAGACGACTGGAAGAAGAAGAAGGAGAGGGAAAAAAAAGAATTAGGGATTTGGCTTGCTTAGCTTGAATTGGAGTTCTTAACTAGGTAATTAATGTCTCTTCTACTTGAATATCATGTTTCTCGACTTAAATACCATGCTTTGATTGTAGAATTCATGCTCTAGATGCTGATTTAGGTTGAACTTGGGTTTTGGGTTGAAATATTAAAGAAGCTCAAGAATCCTAATTGAACCTTATATATATTTCTATGATCAACCCAAATGTATCATTTGAAAGCATAATAATCCGGAAGGTCGGTATCGTACCCAAGGGAAGATTATCACGGCTCGATTGGATTTGTAAAAGTAAGATTCGCGGCCTTGAGACAGCCAACTTTAGGAGCAATTTGAAATGGAGAAAATGTGTGTGATAAATTTGAGTTTTAAAAACTATTTAAACTAAGCAGCTAGAGAGGATCTTAACACTCACAATTCGAATCAACCAGCTTTTCTCTTTAATTACTCGGTTTGAGATACGCGTTAATGATCTCCCAAACCGAAAGGTTTATCATTAAGACCATTTTACTAGGAAATGAGTCGGAATACTAAGCAAGTTCTAGTGTTCATCTAGCAAACATAAGGGATGACATATCTCCAAGCATCATGCGCGGCAAGTAGACTCACTCTTACCTATGCTAGATCAAAGAGGTTAACACCGCCAAGTTTTGATAAGCAAACACGAACTACCAACTAAACATAAAGATTTATTGAGAGAAACACATGATCAATCCAAGCCATGGAGTGTTAATCACCCCATGACCAAGCCTAATTAACTACTTATTCATGCTAGAAATTGAATCAATAAAGCTAATTATGAAAAACATAACATAATTCAAATTAAACTAGAGATTTTTATAGATTAAGAGTGCAGCTACAACTTTAATAAAGAGTAAAACAACTAACTACAATTATCTAAGGTAGAAAAGTACAGAATTAACTAAAAATTCGCTGCAAAGGCCTTCTGTATCGATACAAGGTTTCTTGTATCATGTATCGATACCAGATAGCTTTGAGTAGAATCCACTAGGCCGTTGTAGCAACTCGGTACCTTGTATCGATACCCAATGTCTACTGGCCCACTGGATTCTGCACGTATTCGGTCCCCTGCTTCTACCAGCAACTCTGATCCTCCCCTGAACTGCAATAGTCAATTTCTACTCTGTCAAAGTAGACAACAAAAGCATGCACACACACAAACCGTAGATGATGGTTTCAAGAAGTTGCATTATCAGCTATAGATGTAAGCTTTAACAATTAGACACTGCTAAACCAATACTTCAATTGTTTCTAAGTAAAAATAAATGGATTATGTCCATCATTGTTACTGGAAACATCGAAGCCTACAACTCAAATGAACACAAAACTATGTCCTGTATGCTCTGGATGTGCTACTTCCCGTATCTTCAAAGCGAAGCTCGACAAGTATTTCGTAACTATGTTTATATTCCCATCTTACTTTATTTTGCCATTCTTGACCATGATCTATCAACGAAACAAGATTTTCCTCATTTGGCTCTTTAACTGTGTATCGATATAAGGGACCGCCTTCGAATTCTCAAGTGCTTCAGCTTCCGACCTTTGGCTTGGCCACCCAACGGGTCTTCGACTCTTCGTTCTTGGGCCCTGATGGCTTTATTCTCGATCATCTTGAGTCTTGGATGTCTCCAACTTGCTTTAAGCTTTAAAACCTTCTTTATTAAGCGGTTTTCCTACAAAATGAAATAACATACCCTACATGCAATATCACATAAAATGCTAATTTAATTAAACATAAAGCGATAAAGCTAAGGATTTAAGCACCAAGAATATGCATTATTGGGTGCTTAATTATCATTTGCAGATCGGTAGATATGTCCAAGTGTAGTACTAGAGTGACGCATGAGGTAGTGGGCTTAGCCAATAGTAACACTTTGAGGGTGAGCTCCTGCGTCTCCCTCCTTGATCAAATTCACAGCAATAAGGGAATCAACCTCAATCTGCACATTTTCCAGTTTCTTCTCGAGGATAATCTCCAGGCCTTTGTATATTCTCCATAGTTTCGCTTCCAAGCTGGAACTGCAGTGTTCTCTGCCATGGTACCCCGGCCAGTATCCAGTCGCCATTTTGGTCTCAGAACACGCCTTCAAATCCACCTTTCCCATTAGCTTTCAATATGCTCTCTTATTTGTACAATGCAAAACAAAGTCTGTTAGATCGGAACTGGAAGGTGCCTTCCAACTAAGAACCCTTCGAAAGTGAAGTCATAAATATTTTTATGTGAACGGGATAACTGCATAGACTCCAATTATGAGTTACATGACATCTTTACCCATAAGCGGGGACTTGCGACTTGGGGTTCCAGTAATGTCCCAAGGCACTGCACCGCCGCAATGCCACCGATTGTGGGTCCTCAATAGCATGTATTTTTGTTATCTAAATTATTTATCTTGTCAGAAATGTTAAGTAGATCATTCATGCAAAAAGTCAAATTGATTGGATATATGTAGCCTCATGATCGCATTCCATTTGTTTTACAAAAAAATAGATGGCAAATATGATTTAGAGAATGAACTGTAAGACAAATATGTATCAATCATGTGTCTACTAATTAATATCCAGTTAATACAATTTTTTGGACACAAATGATATACTCAACGTTCCTAAAATAATAAACGATTTTGATCACAAATAGAGATATAAAAAACCCATAATAATCAAGGGCACTATGGGAGTGTAGTGCCCCAACCCCAAATCCACTAGGATGGCTATTTATAATAGATCCGTAGTCATAAATATTTTATGGGATTAATATCTCTGGTGGAATGGTATATTCCTCAATCAATTAGATGTGATTGAGGAGTAATTGTGGGTTGTATAACCTTTACCCTATAGGTAGGAGTAACTGTGGTGGTATCGAAATATACTCACCACCGAAAACCTACCACTGAAAACCTACAGCCACCGACTATGCACTTATCGATTCTACACCGACGGGCACACGGGGCTCACTCTGGGTCTCGCATGAATGATCCGATACGTTCAATAATTTTAACAAAACAAATTGAGTGGGCCTTTTGAGAAGATTCAACTTAATCCGATATGTGCAGATACTCGATCCAATCTTCTTATTTTTCATGATTCAATTTAAAGATCAAGCCCTGTCAGGGTTCAGTGAATGCCGCTACGAAAATGGATAGGTTGATGGCCAATGATACTACTAATTTGCAAGGATAATGAAACCTTGAAGAGTAGGTTTGAAACACGAACAGTCTTCTACTGGTAATTGGTTGATAGTATCATTTTCTTTCCCCAAGTGTTCGGCATTAAAATACTGTAGTATCTACCAGTCAGAGAAGGTGCCAGTAGTTTCAAGAATATTGTTTGCTTATTCACTCAAGCACTCTCTCTCTCTCTCTCTCCGTCTCGTACTCTCTTTTATCTCGCCACTCTCTTACATATATATGTTCAAACCAGCTCCAAAATTGTTCAGCTCCATACACTTCATTTCGTTTCTCTACATCTAAGCCCATACATACTCTCTCTCTCTCTCTCACACACACACACACACACAAATTAAGAGAGAGATGCCTCCGGGATGGGGACGGCCACCGGGAGGGCCACCGCCTTGTGGCTGCTGTGATTTTCTTTTTGGTGGTATATGCCGAGCCATATCTTCATGGTGATCTCTCTCTCTCTCTCTCTAATTTTTTCCTTTTTCTTTTTGAAGATACACATGGCCGTAAACTCAGAAAAAAAGAAAAGAAAAAGAGTTTATTCGAGAATGTTAGCCGTGGATCGAGACCTCCTAATCACGGTCATTTTGCATAAGAATGATAAGGCAGCATTTGGACAAATCATTTTAAGTTTTTTCTTTTTTTTAGCTTCTTAAACAAGCAGCTGGCTACAAGTTTTTGGCGAGATGCAATGAGCTTTTTATACAAACAAAAAGACTAAATTTTATAGTAACAAATACATGAGTAATTATTAAATAGTCCGGTACTCCCAACCATTTTATAATCAAAAATTTATATGGAATCTACAAACTTATTAGTTTAAATACTTGTGTTTTGTGTATGGGAGTAATTTCGCACTCCCAAAGACGTGCGGTTAACAATTTGAAAAGTACAAAAATCACTCCCTTGTTTTTCTTTCTCAGTTTGTTTTTTTTTTTTTTTCTTGTCTTCTTTTTTTTTTTTTTTTTTGGGGGGGGGGGGGGGGTTGGGAATTTCTTTCCCAAATTTGAAGATAATCAGGCTAATTTAGGTGTTTTTTGTTGTGCAGCTTTTACATACTGTGCTGCTGCTGCATCTTCGAGAGCTGCTGTGGACCAATGCTTGGTGGGCCTCCTGGACCTCCGGGCCCACCTGGTGGCCCTCCTCCTTTTTAATTTAAGTGATATGCCGATGCCTGAATGGATGTCTCGTGTCTTTCTTTTTTTTTTCTTTTTTTTTCCCTAACGGTTGGTGTCCAGATCAGTCTACGCATATTTCAATTAAAATGTCTCGTGTTACGTGGCAATATTAATGAATGTCTTTAAGGGTCCAGAGTCTCCAAACCCAAAAGAAATCTAATTTAAGATTGTGTGTGTTATTAGATGTGAATGAAAAGCCCTGTTAGCAAACTGAGTATTGGACAAGAACAAAAAGCAGACTTGCTCACCAATGCAAACACACCTAACACCTTCTGATAGAAAACTATTATATTTATTTTGTAATATTTTTGTGTTTATAAATTGATGGTTGAGTAGGTGTCACTCTAGTTGTGATATACTCAAACTATAGTGATGAAACTCTTTACATATTTGCATTCACTATACCAAAAAAATCGTAATTATTAATAAATGTTTGTAGTATTTTTTAATTTTATTGTTTTATTTTAGTAATAACTATTTGATTATAAAAAATATGTCAAGCACGGGCACAGAACAGCACCAGCATGCCCATGGCCTAGCCCAGACAAAACATATTCTAAAAGCCGAAAGAGACCGGTAAGGCACAACCCATTTGACTCCTGTACCCATGGGATGACCCCACATGGTAGTGAGAGGATGCCAGTGAGCTGATGATATCATGGAGTCCGCCTCGTCTCTAATTCATAGAAAATTGGAGCATCCTCCAATTTCAATTCAATAGTCAAGATTATCTTAATATCTCTAGCCCCAAAGCTCATATGGTATTCGGGCACCCAATTACTTCTCAAATATTCTCCAATTATCACATTTCAGGCACCAATTTACCAAATTTCAAACATTAGCAAAATTCCATATCATAACTTTAATAATATGTGTAAGTTCAAAGAACTATCAGATTCATATGATTAAACAAAGAACTCCTTTTGTATTTCTTCTAAAATATTTACATTCAATTACTTACTCTTATGATTTCTTTTTAATTTCCATAACTGAATCTTAATTTCAACTTTCTTACATACAAGAACTATATCAATGAGTACACGACACAATGCGCAACACACATGGAAATACTCTTGTATCAGTAAAAAAAAATCTCATGAACTACATAATAAGATAATATCGGCGAAAAAAATCATGCTGAAAGGAAAAAAAATATTGATATATTATTAGTAAAAAAATCGCTATATGATATCGGTCAAAAAAAAATCCTCATGACCTATATAATTTTATTTTTCAAAGGCAGGTTTAACGGAGAAAGAAGACGCCGTTCAAAAAATAAATACTATAATGAATTTTTTTCGCCAGTCAGAAAAACGGGGAAGGAAGGCGCTTATGTAATTGAGAAATATTGGAGAAGTAATTGGGTGCCCATAGAATACCATATGAGTTTTGGGGCTTGAGATACTAGAGTAATCTTGACCATTGAATTGAAATTGGAGGATCCTCCAATTCCCTAGAGAGAGGAGCCGATGGCATACATTATGGAAAGACAAAAACCCTACATTTTTTTTTTTTTGCTATGTAATTTCATTTCAAAAAAAAAAAATTTACACAGAGAGCCACAAAATCAACGGCATCCCCCGAACAAAACTACAAATCAAATAAAGCAACTGAAACTATCACACTTGGGGTAGCCAAACAAAGAATAAAAAACAACAAACTATCCACATTTGTTTTTTTTTATCCTAAAAATCCTGGAATTTAGTAACCAGTCATCACAAATTTGCTTATTTGTCCCAAAAAAACTTCACAGAAGAAAAGGAGACGAGGTTGGCCCAGATAGCAAGTGTTAAGAAAATATAGTACCACATTACTTGGAAGTGAAATGAGTAATGACTTAATAATATTTGGGACATATTCATTCATCGTCAATTAGTTTTGAGATTGATATAAAGTTTTCAATGGTATCAGAGCAGAGCCTATTTCACCCCACATTTTCAAAAAAATTTGCAATCCACGACCCGCGATAATAGGCTACAGTTGCACGTGAAAGGGCTTGTTGTTAAGGAAATATGCCTTGATTGGATCAAGATTTGGAAAAAAAAAAATTCAACTCAAAAAATACTCATTATCCTTACTTCTATTTATTACTCTTCACTCATTACATCTATCTCCAATCATTATTTTCATTTTTTTTCTATCTCTCTCCACTCATAATTTTTTTTTCAAAAACTCATTCAAACACAGCATTCTCACATTGTTTAGAAGTGAAATGAGTGATCACTTAATAATATTTAGTATCTCTTCAAAACTAAAGTCCACAACGCAGCGACAAAATGGCAACCGTAAAACAAGGTGGCCATGAGAATCCGAACCAGTGGGGTCGAACAAAGCACGCAATGAGGATATGCACTTACACCCCAGCTGCATAGTCTATCCCTGCACATATCAGGTTGGTCTAATTTTTCACAAACTCATTCAGTTTTATTTTTAAAAAATTATTGAATAGTTGGGATCACCCGAGTTTAAATTATTGAACGGTTCGGATCATCCTTGCGGAACTCAAAGTAGACCCCGTGCGGCGGTCGATTCCCGATCGGTGGCTTTAGCATTTCTGAAAAATATAGGAGTAGTTACATCCGTCTTGGAATTCTCTCCCCGCATTTTTTTGGGGGTGATGTCGGATATTTCAGGCCAACTTGCTTGCACCTCAAACTAATTTCTACATCATCTTCCACAGCCGTGCCCCAGGAGTGTCAGTAGCAAAGACAATCGAATCTGAGTCCTTAAAAAAGAGCAAACCCCACAGTCGAATCTAAATCCTTAAAAGAAAGCAAACCCCACAGTCTCAATCCAAGTCGACTTGGCTAATCCCTGGGGTTTTCTCTCTCCACGTTGTTGTATGTATATACGTCTATACATACACGTGTATTTCTATATGTATATATGTGACGAATAAAAGTGATCATGCGATTGATAGATAAGTGCTGGAGTGGATATAAAATGTGGGTCTCACAAGAGTACTCATGGAACATTTGGCAAGCAAAGGAGGAGTCCTATATTTTCTTCTTTGGTTGTCACGAAAAATGACACAAGCATGACGAAATTTTATTATTTTCTAGTTGGAGAAGGGAAAAATAGTACTGGTCAAAGGGACACCAGGCATTTAAGGAATTAAATTTGTAAAAGTGGGTGAAGTTTTCTTTATAAGTATAATAATAAATTAATAATACAAGAGACTGAGGTAGAAAGCGTGCTTGCTTAACACGCAACTTAAATATTAGTCATACTGTTCGTCAAAAATACACTGGCTATGTTCGTTTAAATATGTTTTCATCCTGGTTACTTTTGGTGGTTAAATTTTCATCCTGATATTTGAATAAACCCAAAATTATCCTTATTTCATTAAATCCCCTATGTTTTTGAATACTACATAAAGACTAGAATTTTGGGATGAAAATCTAAACTTGAAGGTCCTAAAAACCTGCTTGCATATTATATATGGCCTAAAGTTTTGGGATACAAACTTAAACTTGGAGGTCCTAAATAGCCTATTTTTCTGATACTACATATAACCTAGAGTTTTTGAAGGTTCAAAATAACCTGCATATGTGTATATACATATGATACGTTTGATATATCACACAGAATTATGGTAAAAAAAAAATAAGTGCACACTAGTAAACATGATAGATTTTAATTTTTTACACAAATTTCACTGGTACAGTGCTCAAAAAACAAGATTGACTGTCATGTTATCAGGATAGAGAAACTTACCATGTCCCTTGTAATGATTTTCAATACTATGGTAAATCAATCAGGGTGGCATAGTTTCGAAATCAATCATGGTAACAATGATACGTTTGATATATCAACCAACAATTATGTGAAAAAATAGATGCATACCAGTAAACATGGTAAGAATGATAAATGTGATCCATCACTCAAAATTATGGTTAAAAAGGAAGTAATTGCCCTCCAGCAACCATGACAAATTTAAAAAGAACCATGCCAATATGATACTAGTTATAATCCATCACCAATGAAACAAATATAAATAAATACATAACAAAAAATTTGATAAAATTGAATTTTACATGAATTTGCGCAAGCTTCTAACAAAAACAATACAAAAGTTACAATGACAAAGTTAATGTGGGTCTGAAAATAGGATAGATTACATCCCACCGAATAATTTACGTAAATTCTGATTTGATCCCACCTAATTAGACAACTATTTTTAGGTATTAATATATGTATCACTAAATAAGAGTAGACAAGGTATTTTTTCATTAAAAAAAATGGAGGAAAAATAACTTGTCAGCGACTCAGCGTGTCTGGGATGGAAACTTGCTTGATATTCCCAATTAGGACTATTATTTAACGAATCATTTTTTCATCAAGGTGTATTTAACAAACTCGATTTATCGAAATTAAAATAAGATTAGTAATGCTAGATACAAAGAAAACTTACCCAGAATAAATCGCTAGTTACTCTTTTCGAAACACTTTCGTAATAACTTTTCTTTGTCCCTAACATTTTCGTTAAAATAAAGCACCATAAAAACCGTACATTGGTTATGAGACGTCGGCCCCCGTTATTTTCTCTCCAACGGAGCATAGCTTTAACCCCTTTGTTGGTTCCTGTTTCATCGCAACCGCATTACGCGCCTCTCTCTCTCTCTCTCTCTCTCTCTCTCATCTTCCTTGCCACTCTTTCTAGAATTCTATATCCTGCTCAGCTCATAATCCATTGGGAAAATCTAAACAAGTTTGACTATCCCTTCATCTCTCTGTCTCGAATAGTTAAAAGCAGCAGGCAGCCTTCAGTACAGCAATGCCCTTTTCGTCTAGTATGGAAATGAACTTTCGACTACTTTTTTGGTTGCCTTCTCTGCATGCGTAGCTTCTGTTTCTTTGGTTTGATAAGAGAGAACTGCTGAAAAGAGAAGAAACAAAAAAAATCGACAAGACAAAAGTAATTCTTGATCTTCTCCTCCTTATTCTGCAGGTTCATGCTGCTGTTTTAGCTTTCATTGTTTTCTCAATCCACGTCGCTAGAGCCATTTCTAGGCTCTGGCAAAGTCACGGTGGGATTCACAAGGTTTTGAAAATAGGCCTTACTTATCGTATGGGCCGGTTACCGGTTCTGCGCCATCCGATACCGTTACACGTGATATATATACCGGTCAGATGAAAAATCGGATGCGCGTATCGGCCCCTTTTTGGTTACGTATCTGTCTGTTTCTGATTCACTTATCGGTTCACGGCCGCTACTCGACCGTTACGGGTGATTAAGGCAATTAATTTGTTCTAAAAAAATGATTTCGAAAAATTCACGACCGGTAAAACCAATTCTCATTAGCTTATGTACCCATAACAGGGACCATTACCGTTACGTGTCCCGAAACCATTGTTTTACCGCTAACAGGTCCCTGTTACGTGTCCCAAAACCGTTGTTTTACCGCTAACAGGGACCATTACCGTTACTGTCCCAAAACCGTTGTTTTAAAACCTTGGGAATTCTGTACTTGGCACACATTTTCTGAGAAGCCTTGGCCAAATACGAGATTTTTGAATTTTTTTTTGCCAATATTGTATAATTAGCAGGGGTTAATGGAATGTTAGTCAACGGGGGCCTCAAAAGCTATCTATAATCCTGAAACCCCAAACTCTGCCCCTCGTGGGGCTCAAAGCTAGGCCACCACGGAGGGAGAACACGAACTTATACCAACTGTGCTATAGCTGATGGCAGTGTAATTCTTTTGAAGAACTCATGAGGTTATTGTTTGCTCAATTGACTTTACAATCATCATGACTTAATTTTCATTTGGTTGCAGAATTGGTTTAATTGTTGCCTTTTGGAGGCTTCCAAAATTGGCAATCCGGGCAAAGACATCTTGCATATCCCTTCACCAGAAAGCAAATTTCCAGTGCTGGGAATGACACACTAACATATTACAGCTACTTGGTTGAGCTGTTATACTTTAGAAACTCAATACAAATTAACAATGGCTTCCTCGTTGAATTCTGTACTGGGAAAGTTGGAAATAGTATCCACTTCGGATCATGCTTCGGTTGTGTCCATGAGTTTATTCGTGGCTCTGCTCTGCGCTTGTATTGTAATCGGTCATCTGCTCGAGGAGAGCCGGTGGATGAACGAGTCCATCGTTGCCCTTTTGATTGTAAAGTCCTAGAGAACTACTCTCCATTACATTATTATCCTCAACAAGCAATGCATATGTTTGTTCACATTCCATCTTCTACCCTTCCTTGGAAACTAAACGAAGCATTGCTTCGTTAATGTAGCCAAGGAAGTCGACTCGCAAAGTTCTTATTGACATTGCGTTTTTCAATGTGATTTGTGACAGGGTCTGTGCACCGGATTCGTAATTTTGCTTTCAAGTAGATGGAAAAGCTCGCGAATCCTTGTCTTCAGTGAAGATCTTTTCTTTATATATCTTCTTCCACCTATTATATTCAATGCCGGGTAAATCATATCCTTTCCAAATGTTTTCGCCGTCTACTATGACTTTTTTAGATTTCCTAAGCACTTTATGGTCATGTTTGGCAGCCATTCTATTTTCAGTTATCTGTTTTCAATTTTCAAAAATTCAAAAATTAAACTATCTTCTTTCTTTCTATCTTTGTTTTTTATTGTTGTGGAATTTTCCTAATTTTTTGGCAAGAAAAGAGAGTAAATTTCAAGAGGTATGGATGCCGGCCCAATGATGCACATGACAACAAGAAAAAGGTTCTCACTAAAGTTTTTTTCCCATCTCCGGTCATCAAACGAGCAAGACGCTAGTTCTAATATTTATGCATATGTAGGCTATTCAATATGGTTATCTTTTAGAAGAAGTTAATGTGCATCCTTCTCCAAGCTTCTCTCCTGCTTCCGGCCTTATTTGTTGTCATTGACGTGCTCTTGTGCTTGGTATGAGCGGTTTCAGGATGTCATCCTCTGTATCACTTTTCAGTTTAATTCATGATTCTGCAAGTTCGTTGAATGCCTCATGTCTTGTTATATGTGGATGACATGATTATTACTAGTTCAAAACGTACTTCTATTCCAGCGTCAATGACTTGGGTAGATTAAATATATAGACAACGTGTAGAGTCTAAATAGGTTTTTTTACTTGAGCTTTCCATTCTAGCTTGCGGGACAGATACTCGATCCAACCCTTTGATATAGTACTATGAGTGCCCCCTCTCCACTTAGTCCACTAGCACCGCCCACTGGTGGCATCCAAGAGTTCAATCACTGATGATATTTCCTTATATGCTGTGCATTTCTGGTATAATCTAGCTAGCAATGCCGTGTTGATGAATTCAGATTTCTAACATTCCAAAAAATTCTTGTACGATACTTTAAGCATAAAAATCTTAGTTGTTGGTGCCAGGTTTCAGGTGAAAAAGAAGCAATTTTTCCGTAACTTCATCACCATTGTGCTATTCGGTGCTGTTGGTACACTGATTTCCTGGGCCGTCATATCATTAGGTACAACCTAAATTTTGTGTATGTTGCTTAAGTATGCACATATATCTTATCTTCTTGCGGTTCCTTCTCTAGGTGACATGTTTCCCCTTTCGTTTTCATTTGGAATGCACAAGAAATAGTAAATCTCTTTAAACAATGTGTGCTTTTCCGCTTTCTTTCTTTTCTGTGTTTTGGCTAGTCTTTTACCATTCGCAAGTTCATTACATCGTCCATATTTACTACGAGAACGCAAGAAGAATATTTACCTGTATGTGTGATAGTGGTATTTTGCTAATACATGAAAGCTCGAGAAAGTTGAAAATGGGTATTGACTATGGATGAATTGGACATAAATTCAAATCTGCAACACAAGGAAAGTGATTTTATAGTTATCTACTTCGTTAATTTGGAGCTGAATCTGCAAGTGCAGTTCAGATAAGATGACTAGATACTCATCAACTCAAGCTTTAAACTATTAGTTTGATTTTCCAAACTTGTCCTAGTTTTTAACTGAGCTACTTTGATATATTTATATCCTAAGTGGCCTGATATTTTTTTACGATTAAATACATTCAAGCTTAAAATCCTAACAACAGCTGCATCATATAAAGAGTTAACCATATCGTTCGATCAATAAATAACTGCATACGAACTTGCAAATTGCTTTTTGTAAGCAATCATGTCTACTTAAGGGCCTATAACCAAGAGAAGACCGAAGGAGAGCTGAAATGCAATTATCGTAGAGAAGCAATACATTGATTTTTTGGACACCATCAGTACATTTATTGAACTATGGCTTTGTTGGTAGTGAACTTAAGAGCATGTTCTGTTCAGGGGGAAAAAAACTTAGAAGCATGTTCACCGTAAAAGGATACACTTGGTATAAAAGTTGCACCTGAACAGCTAAGACGAGAGAAACGCTCCATCTGAAGTTCTGAATTTTACCTTTGATGAAGGCTATAGTCCAGACTTCGTAGGATAGGCTATTAATTTTACTAATGAAAGGAGAAAGGAAAATTTATACGTTATGTCATCCTGAAGATTTTGTATAGCATGCTATTAAGAAGAATGTTGTTCTTTTAACCAGGATATAAGGTCTAGTATTAAGAACACAGTTGCGACTTACTTATCTTCCAGACCCCGGAGTTGACTATGATTTATGGCTTGATCACATCTAGGTAACATAGTTTCATGTATGTTACAACGCTCAAGAACACAGCTGCGACTTACTTATCTTCCCGACTCCGGAGTTGACTATGATTTATGGTTTGATCACATCTAGGTAACATAGTTTCATGTATGTTACAAAGCTCAACGTACCTTGTTGGGATCATCTATTAACAACTTTAGCTTTTAGGAGAACTGGTACTAGAGCATTGGTTCCAAAAGGTTTTTGATGCAAAGTCTTTTCATATATGTTTGCCCCTTCCCCTCTATGGTTGCCATTGTGCGCGTCTTTTGAGGAAGTTGTGTTATATGGGCGTTCTCCCTAAGGGCTGGCTCGTGCTCTTTGCCTTCTCCTTCTCCTTTTTGTCGCCACTTAGAAATATGTATGTGACGTACTTAGAAAATTTGGGTGTGAGATACTTAGAAATACATTAATTATTTATGGGTTCCTATTTTCAGGATGGAGAGAAGGTAGGTTTGCATTTCTAGAGCTTCTTTACCATTTCATGAAATTTACTGCTTCAAGATTGCATGCAATAAATCTTAGCACAAGTTAACAAATTGATTTAAGATATCTTTTTCCAAATATTTGTAAATTACAAGAGCAAGTTAATAAAAACTAGTAGCTGCCAGTGATCTGGATGTTAAGTGTCTACTGGTCTTGATTAAGATCCATTTGAGTTTATTCTTGCGGGATAGAGATTGGTGTTGGCTGTGCTCGTGACCCTCTTGTGCTTCACTCAGGTGTCAAAGAGATTTTTGGAAAAATGGACATTGGCTTCCAGGATGTTGGGGATTATTTTGGTACCATTTCTAGCTCCCGTTTGGTTAACCGCTGTGTCTCTTTCTGTTTGGACCCTGACTAGCTGTTTTATTGCATTAATTTAGCCATCGGAGCAATATTTTCTGCAACAGATTCAGTTTGCACATTACAGGCAAGGTTATATCAGAGTTAAAGTAGTGTTTTAATACCAATGGTGCTAGACTTAATGAAACTAAAAACATGTTTTTATGGGGCTTGGTGCAGGTGCTTAATCAGGATGAGACACCTCTTCTTTACAGTCTGGTATTTGGGGAAGGCGTCGTGAATGATGCTACATCAGTTGTGCTTTTCAATGCAATCGAAAGTTTTGACGTTACAAATGTCAATCCCACGATTGCCCTCCATTTTATGGGCAACTTCTTTCATTTATTTTTTACGAGCACTATGCTGGGAGTACTTGTATGTCTCTCTCTCTCTCTCTCTCTCTGTGATATCTTTTAGGCAAGTGCCCAAACAAGCATGTGGCAGTAAAACATCTTTTCTCTTGCAGACTGGGCTGCTTAGTGCCTACATCATCAAAAAGCTGTATATTGGCAGGTAAACATAGAATGGTACTACTTAACTTTATGATTGTTCCACATTGTGCATTCAGAATTAGATTACACACTTAAACTGAAACATGGATTGGTACGACGTATCAGATGTCTTATTGGAAGTACCGCTTGTTAACTCTGTTTTACCCATCCTGTACAAGAGATGCATTTGACTCATTGTCAAGACTCGTTTAAATTACTTCCTTATCTTATGGAAAACCCATAAAATGTAAAATACCTTATAAAGAACCTAACGAATTACTCCCTCCGTCCCTAAATGTTTGGCACTTTCATGCTTTTTGTTGTCCCATATAATTTGTCCACATTGAAAAGTCAAAAGCAAAATATGGTAAACTTCCCATGTTACCCTTTTCTTTTGGGCACAAAATTTTAAATTCAAATTTTCAAGTACTATTCAAAGTACACTAAAAGGGTAAGATTGGACACTTGATTTTTGCACCATACAATAATATATATTCCTTAAAAGTTAGAACTCCTAAAAGTGCCAACCATTTAGGGACAGACGGAGTATTATTTGGCTATTATATCATTAAGGCTAAAGTACTGAGGCGTTAAAGTGTCATCAAATATGGTATAATTCCGCAGACAATTTCCTTACAAAAGGGAGCTCCCCTCTTGACCAGTTTGCAGAGAATGGATCTCCTTTCATGGTACTTTAGAAATCTCACTTCCATTATAATTGTAGGGAATTTGTTTATGCTGACACATTGTCCCCCTTCATGTTCATTCTTGTTTTATCCACATTGATTTAGATAGGTCTCGTTGGTTTTGTATTCAGAATGCTTCTACCCTAATCACTTGACTTTCTCGACGAGATTACAAGCATTAATATGAATTACGAATTTCTTCTCTATGGCTAGGTGTTGTACTCTGATTTGATTATGGGTTTGGCTATTAATTGCCAACACCCTGACTGAAGTCATTCTTGAGGAGACACGTACCTCAGGGCCTAGGGTGGACTACAAGCGACCAAGAAAAACTGTGTATATTCAGCGAGTAACATAAGATGGGTCCTTTGTTAAAACAAAGATACCGTATGCAGGCTTTGCGCCTCGCATGTCATTACAAAGACCTCTGCATGTCTGTCAGTTTGGGACATTTATTTGGCTTAACTGTTTGGTCAATCTGAATGAATTCTCAAGACAAACAACACACTTGAGCTTTACATGATTTTGGGCATGGAAAGTGACTGTCTTACATCCTGTGCGGGTCAAGATGCATTGGGCTAGTCCATTGGAGAGGCAAAATTCATTATATGTACTAGAAGCTTGTTTCCTTTGCATCTAAGGGAAGGGCCCTAACAGCTTACTTTAACTGGACATGTCCCGTGCTCACCATTATAACTGGATCTTTGTGCTTCCCTCACATCACTGACACTTAATTGATGACTAATACTTCGTTTCATGAAATCTCCTTTGGCAACCCTGGATTTGGTTTGCCACTTCTCTGAGGAACCTCTATCACATTAATACACCAAAGTTCATGGAGGATTTGCAAGTATCACTTGTTCAAATTGCAACAAATCTTTATATTTACTATCATTCAACGTTAAAGAATACAAGGGAAATGGTTGTGGTTATATATGCATACACTGACAAAACTCAATTGGATTACAGTCCATAGAACAATGAAATTACCAGACAAAATGGAGAAACGCCATAGACGAATCAATAAGTAACAATGGCATCGTGGATATCAATTTTGCAGTGTAACTCTGGCGATTTCTTCTTCCTGAAAATTAAGAAAGATGGAAAGGCTTTCAGGGGAAAAGCTCGTGGTCCACACCACATTTCAATGTCTTGTAATAAAAATGGCGGGTATTTTTTTTTGTTCTGGAGATTGATTTTTGTCTGAGATTGCAGTGCTGGAGACTAGTAGATGCAACAATTAAGAAAGATAATTCGGTTAATGTTAAACAGGAATGTAAGGGGAGGAGAACGCCTAATCTTAACACGGGATGCAGTGTAAAAAGATACTCCACAAGTTTAGTGAACTTACTTGATTATTTGACCTTTGACATAGCAGAATGGCTACAAGAGATTCATATATACAACCCCAATGGATTGGGACACAAGGCTTAGTTTGTTACCCGTTGTACATTCGAAGCTCATGTCTGCAATACCAAGTTTTTTTTGTTTCTTTTTTTGATTGTTCCAAGTTACAAATAACCAACCCTTTTTTTTTGAAGACATACAAATTATGAACCTAAATGATTATGCAAAGGATTTCAAAAGTTTAGTCAGGAGATCATGAAACTAGAACTTCCCTGCATGAGGAAAATCTCCCTCCCTTGTTTATTTACCAGACATGCAAGATGCAAACAACACTATTATCATCACACTATATATTGGTTAAGCTTGAAATTATTTCAAAACATTGGTTTATTTGATTTGACTAATTGCATTTTGTCAGTTCCTTATTTTGTTTAAATAAAAAATCTTTACTGGGGAGAGCAAGAATGTATTCTGGAATTTAATATGATCTGACAAAGTCCAGGCACTCAACAGATCGCGAGGTCGCTCTTATGATGCTTATGGCCTACCTTTCGTATATGATAGCTGAAGTAAGATTCTTACTAATTTCATGAGCCATTCCCATGAGGCCCTTGTTTCCTTTGACCTTGAGATTGACAGGTTATGGAGTCTGTATCTGTCTTATTTACGTTTGGTAATTTTCTATGCAGCTGTTCTATTTAAGTGGCATTCTAACGGTATTTTTTTGTGGGATCGTGATGTCCCATTACACATGGCACAATGTGACAGAGAGTTCGAGGATCACCACAAAGTACGTTTCTTTTAAAATTTCATCCAAACCATTGGAACGAACCTATTTTGCTGACTGTTTCACTTCCTGATGTCAATGGTCCATGAACTTATGGTTTAGTTTTTTCATGAATCATGCAGGCATGCTTTTGCAACATTGTCATTTGTTGCTGAGATTTTTATATTTCTCTACGTTGGTATGGATGCTCTGGACATTGAAAAATGGAAGTTAATGAGTGATAGGTATGTTAAACATACACGCAGAGGAGAAACTCAGCTGGGTAGATTATTGGATGGTGAATTAATTATTATTCTATACTAAATTTTTTCCAATTTGGAGTGTGTCAGAAACTTCTTTTCACTGTTCTCACACTATTCTGTTCGTCCCAGGCCTGGAACATCAGTTGCAGTGAGTTCAATACTGCTCGGCCTAATTTTAGTTGGAAGGGCAGCTTTTGTTTTCCCCTTATCCTTCTTATCTAACTTATCCAAGAAAACTCAAAATGAAAAAATCGGCTTCAAGCAGCAAGTAAGCATCATCTTTTTTAAAGTTCCTTGTCCCGGTTAATTGATTGTTTATCCCACCATTATAATCAATTTTTCAGGTCACAATATGGTGGGCTGGTCTTATGAGGGGTGCTGTGTCTATGGCACTTGCTTATAATAAGGTACGTGGACTATACTTTCTTATTTAAGCCTACCGTATCTGCCAATATCTCAGAGGCTGATCACAGGGTAATGAGCTATAAAAAGAAGGGCAAAAAAGCTAAGTTGTTCTGTAGAAATTGATTCACCAAGACTTTTGACCAAAATTTGAAATTATTATTGTAGAGATGGCTCATATGCTGTAATTTATTACTCCTTTGATAGATTCCAAGCAACATAAATTTTCTCATAATGTGCAGTTCACTAGCTCAGGACATACTCACTTGCAAGGACATGCAGTGATGATCACCAGCACAATTACTGTTGTTCTTTTTAGCACAGTGGTAAGATTTCTTTTGGTCAATTCTATGACAGGCTTCTTCTCATACTTCTTTATTCGTAATTAGGGAGGAAAGAAAATTTCTGATGGAAAATGTGGCGCTAAGTTCCTAGTTAGGGTGGAAAGAAAACTTCCGATGGAAAATGTGGCTCTTATTTCTTTCCTACTTTTCATGCATTTTATTTTATTTTATGTGTTGTTATTTTTCTCTCTTTACTTCAAGGTCATACAAAGCAAAACAAGTGATAGTACTTGTTTTCACGTTCCTTTCTTCTTCTTTGCAAAATAAACCCGTCTGTAAAATTTCTCACCGACTTGCTTTCCATTCCTTCTCTCAGCATCCCATGAGTTCCAAACTCACCAAAGTTTTACGAGAGCAATAACATTAACATCACATCGTTTTTGGGTTTGCATAGGTTTTCGGTTTATTGACAAAACCACTTGTAAGGCTGTTGCTGCCAAAGCAGTCAGGTAGCACTGTATCATCGGATCCCGGGACTCCAAAGTCGCCATTTACCATGCCTCTTCTTGAAGGTGGAGATGATAGGCATACTAAGGAAGATGTGGGTAGCGATAAAATCACCCGCCCAAGCAGTCTACGATTACTTTTGACCACCCCAACTCACACTGTGCATCGCCTTTGGCGTAAGTTTGACGATACCTTCATGCGACCTGTGTTTGGTGGCCGGGGTTTTGTTCCCCAGGTTCCCAGTTCACCACCAGAACAACAGTTTGTCAACTAAGAGGAATCAACGATAGGGGATACAGAAAAGAGCTCTTAGCAATGTACAACTTTGTGATTAAAAGGGCATTGTGTGATATTTTGCCCATTTATTAGATTTTTCTCTGTATAGTAATTGTATACCTGACTTCACTGACCAGCAGTGTTCGCTGCTGCTTTTTATTGAAGAATTGGATATTTTCTCATACGGAGAGGATTGCATCCCAATCAGCATCGTAGTTGTAACTTGAATGATTTGTGTTGAAAATCTTGGTTACCTTGTTCTGCATTTCAAAGCTAGTTTCTAATCCACACTTTTGTTTGTATCAATGTCGAGATTTTCGCCAGTGCTACTGACTGTTACATATTGGATTTGAAATTTCAGGCTGCGTTTGGAAATATTAATCTCACCATCAGTTTTAATGTATTGTTAAGTTTGGCTGCTGGACTTGTCGGGATTTTGCCGGAAGCAAACCAAAGCAGAGTTTGAGACATAAACTTCACAACGACAATGAAAAATCTCAAAACTACCTACCCTATCAGTTGGGATCTACGATAGACATATTTGAACCACCTTAATCTATTTTCTCTGACCTTATCTACTACTGGTGCTACTCCTACCATTCCACAAATGTTTTCGTTTCTAATTCTACCTCGCAAAGTCTTACTACACATCCATCTTAAAATTCCCATTTCATCTACTCCTCTTACGCGCATATTGTTCTTCATAGGCCAACACCCCTTGTCGTATAACATGGAAGGCCTTCCTTTAACTTTGTGGGTATCTTGTGGTCACACAACACTCCTGAAGCACCCTGGCACTTTATCCATCAACTTAGCATTTCTATGTGCTACATCATCCCCAATCTCTCCATTCGCTTCTTGGTAATTCTTGATCTTGGAGAGTAATTCTGTCGAAATTAACACTTGGACAACTACTAAACCTACATTCCAAGTACTCTGTTTTTCTCCTATTGATTATAAAATGTTTCTCTTCAAGTTTCTATTATAGCATTAACACCTCTTGCAATTTTATTTACTAAGAATCATTCGCAAACAACATCCACCACATGATTACATCCTAAATATGTCTTGCCAATTCATTTGTAACTAAGGCAAAGAGTTAAGGACTCGAAGTGAACCCTTGGTGTAATCCCACTGTGATTGGGAGTTTGCTTGTTTCTTCTACCGGAAATCTAATAGAAGTGGCAGCACCTTCATACATGTCCTTAACCACATCAATATACCTTTCAGCCACACCCTTTCTCACCAAGACCCATCATATAATGTCTCTAGGCACCTTATCATATACTTTTTCTAATCTATCAAATCCATGTGAAGGTGCGTCTTTTTCTCTTTATACTTTCAACTAATTTCTGTAACAAATAAATTGCTTCCATAACTGATATACCAGGTATAAAGCCAAACTGATTCTCCAGTAGTGTTGTCATCGTTTTTAGGTCATGGTCAATAGTTCTTTCCTATAACTTCATTGTATGACTTATCAATTTAATACCTTTGTACTTATTTCAACTTTGAAAATTCTCTCTGTCCCAATGAATAGGTACTAAAAAACTATTTCTCCACACATCAAGCATTTTTTTTTTTAACAGCAAAGAAAACATTTTATTAAAAATAAAATAAAATGTTGGAGAAAGGGAAAAGGAAAGGGGATACCAACCAAGGTTTTTTTTTTTTGTTGACAGTCAAAAGGGTAGGAGGGGGCGACCGGTGTAGCAACCCCCCTTGGGCGTGACCATAGGGGCTCCCGACCCGCTGTGAAATGTCCGGTTCGAGCCATAGCTACTATCCATGAGGACAAACCGTCACCACAGCACCACCTAGGCACACAGCTGGCACGAGACCTTCCACGCGTCCCTCCAGCTCATATAATTTTTTTGCAACTTGAGGGGCTCGAACCCGAGTGCACGTGGAGGGTGCCTCATCACCCGTGCCAACTAGGCTACCACCCTGATGGTCCAACCAAGGGTTGGATACATTAAAATGGGCCAAAGCCCAAAAACCTAAAATCAGAAAATGGGCCTAAGGCCCAAAACTCATCCCAAGAACCCAAAACCTAACCTAACCCTAATCTCCCAAATCAGAGAATGGCTGTCCCATTACAGCCCACCACCTAAAAAAACCCAAAACTAGCCGAGATGAAGACTATTTGATCCTAAACCCTTGGTTGGCGTCATCATTCTCGCATTCGCCACTTCAAACTCATGTACTCTACGATAAAACATGTATTCTTGGCTCTCACTTTTACTAGAGGCACCCATATACTCTTTGCCAAGGTTTTCCTCGTGATTCTTTCCATTAACAACTTTGAGGCCATTGAGGGAGAAACAAAGCTGGATTCGATCGCTTCTTTAGCCTCTTGCTGCCATGAAAATTCCGCTTGAGAACGAGATATTCACTTGCCAATTGCACAGTTGTAATGTTTCAAGTTAACATCGAAGGGCAGAATATTGAAACTAGTGTTCATTGGGTAGTATTTTAGGTTTTAATGTGGATTACGAAACGATGGAAGCCCTTGGTAAGAGGTGCGAACATCTGCTATTTTACATGCAGTATAAGTTCTTGCCTCAAAGGTTCGAGGGTGATTTGGGAATTGAAAATGAAGAAAACACTCTACCTTCTTCGTTGAAGTAGTAGAGTAGATATATCACACACAAAATCAAAGAATTAAGTGAATTGTTAGAGCAGCGAAGGGTAAAAAACAAATCAAAGTCAAATACCAATGTACAAATATTATCTTCCTTCATCTTCTTTCTCTTTTGGACTACAGGTCAGCATGCTAGAGACGCCAAATGAAGCACACGATTTTCCTTATTCTTCAAATCATGCAGCACAAGAAAAGGGCAGGGTTTTTTTTTCCCCTTTTTTCTCTTATTGTAATATTACAAGAATCAATATTATCGCTACCATAACTCACCTCATTACAAGGAATATGAACCTCCCCTTTACAGGGAATGAACTTGCAATCACTGCACCAACTGCATCTACACAACCACCGGGTCAATTGACCTGTTTATAAAAAAAAGTCAGTCGGATCAGTGAAACTATCATGAGGTACACATGAATTTAGCGATTGCTATTTTTCTTACTTTTTAAAATTTCTTTTTTTTTTTTTTGGGAACAGAGATAATCCAAAAACTTTGTAATTCAACTTCTAAACAAATTCATTTGAATAGACAGCTACCCTACTACTCAATTAACAGCAAAAAGGTGCGAAGAACACCAAAACAATATAGTCAAACCCCCCATTCTCCCAAACCAAAATGTTAACCATGAACCACACAATCCTCCATCTTACAAATCTTTGGCCACAGCCTAAACAAATTTTGACTTCAGAAAGTCATACTCAAAAATTCCACAATACACCTTTTAAGACTCCAAATTCAGGTCATAATTACAGAGAATTGATTCCAATTTCAGAATTTGGCACAATTGAAACCAAAGTCATAATAGATCAAGAGAGAAACTCACTCACTCTGATCTGATGCAAGAAGCCAAGAATACCAGCAATGTCCATAAACTCAAAGCAGATATTTAGGATTATCCATTCATCCCAATAAACTGCTGGATCAGCCAGGCTGAACTCATATTTCGATGTTTGATTCCATATCAGCATTCCCGTTCAGTTAATCCCCGCAACATGAACTCTTTTCCTTCTTAACAGTTGACAAGAGGGAAAGGGAATCCTTGGAAACGATTGGTTTGGATGTGCTTCCGTTCCCATGAAATTGTAACACTGGTTTTCATGGGAGTACATGTTAATAAGGTCATGTTCCACAATCGTCCACAACAGTGTTAAATTCTGTTTTTTTGTTTCACCAATAATCATTACATGAGCATGACCCGTCAATAAAAGAATGGAAACGGTTATTGTCCCTAACTATTATCTCTCTACCTGTAATCTTGGAGATGAGTTTTATGGCCGCATGACAATCACCACAGACCCGAAGGTTTTTCACAACTCGAATTACATAATCTGGGGTAGTACAAATAAGGGCAAATGCAATGGCCAGCTTCTCACTATGACAACCAAGGAAATGTTCCTTCTCCTCTTCTTCAATATCAAAGAGCACGAATTCTGTCGTGGGAACAAAACCAGCTGCTTTCAATTCCTTACTCAATTCATCAAGTTTTGCATATATCTTATTTGATAGGGGATGAGACTTGTCACCCACAAGGAACTCGTTGACAACTCCATCTACTTCAATCCAACTGCAACCAGGAGTTTTCCTGATACCTCTCTCAATCATATCCGATCTGATTTTTTCTGCATCACCCCATCTAAGATTTACGGAGTACATATTTGACAAGAGCACATAATTACTCGCATTCCAAGGTTCCAACTCAATCAACCGTTCTAATGCAATTTCAGCCAGTTGTGTATTCTTATGTACCCTACATCCACCCAACAAGGCTCCCCAAACAATGGCATTAGCCTCCATTGGCATGCTCTTTATCAATTTATGGGCTTCATCTAACAGCCCGGCACGGCCAAGAAGATCAACCATACATCCATAATGCTCAATAGCAGGTGTCAAAGAATAGGTTTGCTTCATGCTATTAAAATACTTACGACCATCACCAACAAGACCCGCATGGGTACACCCACAAAGCAGGCCAAGGAAGGTACTCTCGTTAGGACATATCCCGAATTTCTCTATCTGACCAAATAGACAAAATGCAGATTTCACATGACCATTCATGGCAAGGCTAGATATTACAGCATTCCAGACCACAATGTCTCTATCCTTCATCCCTTGGAAGACTCCCCAAGCTGAAGCCATCTTCCCACATTTTCCATACATGTCGATTAGTGCTGTGCCTAGTACAGCGTTAGTCAAAAACTCATTTTCCTCCATTAAGCTACGCGCCCAATCACCTAATTCTAGCGCTCCTAGCTTAGCGCAAGCGGAAAGAACTCCAACCATGGTATACCGATCAGGTCTTAGATTCTCTCTTTGCATGCAGTAAAATTGGTCTAGGGCTTCTTTCGGGAGTCCATTTGACGCATAGCCTTGAATCATGGCACTCCAAGAAACAATATCCTTCACCGGCATCCTCTCAAAAACACTACGAGCTCTATCCATGTTCCCAAACTTGGCGTACATATCCACTAAAGCCGTCCCTATAAACACATTCCTCCCCATACCGGCATCTACTACATACCTATGTATCCACTCTCCAGTATCCAAATCTCCTAACTGAGTAACTGCAGATAAAACCCGAACAAATGTGTAACTATCAGGCCTCAAACCCATCTCCAACAACTCCACAAACACGCCAACAGCTTCCCCGAATCGCCCAACATCAATGTACCCACTAATCAACGCAGTACAAGATACAACATTCTTTTCAGGTATTTCATCAAACACTTTGCGGGCACTTTCCAAGTAGCCGCATTTCGCGTACAAACACACCAAACCGGTCTTAACATACACGTTGCAAACGAAGCCGGCTTTCACGACTAGGGTGTGGAGCTTCACACCCAACTGGTAATCCGAAAGCCTGCCGCAGGCTTTCAAAACGAAGGGGAAAGTGAAATGGTTGGGTAAAAAGCCCTCTTTTCGCATCAAGAGATAGAACTCGATGGATTGGTCGAAGTGGTCGTCGGAAACCAGGCCCCTTATCATGGTGTTGTAGAGATACATGTTGGCTTGGTGGGTTTGGTCGAAGATGAGTCGGGTGTAGCGAGTAGTGTTAGCTGAATGATTGAAGCAAGATTTCAAGATGAGGTTGAGAAGATAGTTGTCTTGGTCGAGGCCGAGGCGGATAAGGCGAGCGTGGACATGCTTGAGCCGGTTCAGGCCACCGCCTAATCCTACTCCGTCTTGAAAGAGAAGGAGAATTTTTTTGATCTCTAGGGCATTGGGAGTCATGGGAAGGGTTTTGAGCCAGCACCCTTTACCGCCTGGTCCGCCTGCAACCCATTCAAATTAGGGTTGTTTAAACGAACACAACAAACGGAATGATTGTTCAAACTTGGTAGAGTATCTGCGTAATCAAAATTGAATAAATTGATTATCATTTAAAGGGGACTGATTATTCATTTGAAGGGGCAACGCGTTCCGCTTTCTTTTTTAATTTTTCTTAAAAAAAAAATCTAATTTCAAATTTAAATATAACAAAAAAAAAAAATTAAATTTTTTTTGCACCATTTAAAAGATCGTAATGAGATCTATCAAATAAAATTTATATTGGTATGAAAATTATTACGTAAATACAAAAATATTTAGCTTAAAATTACATTACTTTTCTAAAAGTTTCTTTTTTGAGAAACTCGAATGGCACCAATAATGTATGTGAAGTCTCATGATGTAATCAAAACACATTAGAGAGAGAAAGGGAGGGTTAAGAATATAATATGAGATTAAATTCTTTTAACCAGCAGTAGAAAACTTCACTTTTTTACTATTTCGTATTTTTCTATTATACCGTGTGTTTATTGTTGATCTGAACTATTCATCTCGTAAACCCCACATAATAGTATGTTCATGCAAAAAAAAAATTGATCGAACATTGATAGGAGTATCAAAATTTAATTTTGCTTTGTAAAATGAATAGTTTATCTTTATTATTATTGACAGAAATCAGATCGTCTATTTTATAAATCAAAATTGAATTTTTGATATATTTATCAACTTTCAATGAAGTTGATTTGTTGCATGGCAATAACATACTACTGGTCTTATAATATGAACGGTTCAGATTATAATAATAGACGCTTGATGGGGCCTATAATGGACGGTGGTGGAAAAGTGGGATTTTACACCGGCGGTGAATATAATTTTTTCTCTTATCCGAAGGCCAAAATTTGGTTATTAGTTAAATAATGACAATTTTTTAGAAGTATTTTTTAGCTTTCTCGATTGTGCATGGGCACGACACTGTACGACACGAATCATGGTGGGCCGAAGATATTCTAAAAAAGCACGACATGGTTAGTTAATGGGTTTGGCACGACACGAACCATGCTAGACATGAAAATAACTGAAGAAGGGCTTCTTCCAGGCCGGTCCCATGTGAGTGAATTGTATCCCATCAAGTCCTTGCTCACAAATGTATTCCCACGAAGTCCTAGTTGTACGCGCGCACTTTTCCACTCAATTTATGTCTTCCACTAGCCTTCCACGCTCCTATGTGCGTGCAATAATGATTGATCCATCTTGTTTCACCAGTCACCATCATATGCACTCTCTCTCTCCACCATTTACTCTCTCTCTCCGTTAGAATCTAGGAGTATTTCTCTCTTCTCTCTTTACCCTGCTCCCTTGTAAATTTTAATTTTAAAATGTACTAGTATAACTTGTATTTTAAATAAGAAATTGATTTTAATTAGCACTCTAAAAATCAAAAATTAATGGAGGGGCTTCAAAACGTCGTTTTTTATATCAACATAGTTCAATTTTGGAGCCCCTCCATCAATTTTTTGAGTGCCAAAATAACAGTCCTTTTAAATATCAAATTTTGAAAAATATATATTTTTGAAATCTATTAAAGAAGCCTATATTGAATATGAGTTTATGTGTAAAAAAAAAATGACTTTTTAGGTGTAGGTTCTTTTGTTTTTTTTTTCTTGATAAATTTTGAAATGCAAAAAATGTCTTTTCTTATTTTGAATTGTCAATCAGCACCAATTAACAATGTTAATTAATAATTTATTTAATAATTAACAGTGTTAATTAACAATTTTTTACACATAACTTCAATTTTTTTTTCTTGATAAATTTTGAAATGCAAAAATCGCCTTTTATTATTTTGAATTGTTAATCAGCACCAATTAACTGTGTTAATTAACAATTTATTTAATAATTAACAGTGTTAATTAACAATTTTTTACACATAATTTCAAAAAAAAAAAAGGGAGGCCTAAAAAAAATTATGCACATAATTTCATATTCAATATGGTGCTTGTTTTGTAGATTATGTCGAGTAGATTTCAAAAAAAAAAAATTCAAAATCGAATTTGTAAAATAGAAGTTATACTACTAATTTAAAATTTTCTAGATTTAAGAGAGAGAGAGAGAGAGCGGAGAGAGAAGAGAGTGACAAGGTATGCTTACTTTATCATGAATTTGTTACATTAAAAAAATGGTATAGAACTTGTATGGGCGTGCATATTTATGGGTCTGGTTTTTTCTATTCCGAAAATCCTTATGTCTCTGTGTCAGAAGAGTTTTCTGGCCGTTGTATTGTGTGTTTTTTTTTAATATTCTAAATCTAAGGATCGAAAAACCCCTCCGCATAAAAACACTAGAATTTTCGGCACAAAAAATCCTTCTCCCATATTTATGACCACCATTCATTTCATTTTACCAACACCAGCACTATTGATTATTTGGGACAAACGTGGTGCCGTACATCCAAATAAATGATACCGGATTCAAAATTCTTAAAGTTACACCTATAAAACAATGTTAAAAAAAATCTATTGCTACCTTTCTAAGATAAATTGATTTTGTTGGCAACATAACATACCTTAGGCTGCGAAGTTTATAAGAATCCATAACATGTGTTATCATACATAAAGGCATTTATTTGAACTTTCTGTATAAATGCTTGTGTAAATCGAAATCATGTTAATTGGAATAAGTCCAAGTGCAAAGCACGTGCACGTTTACTAGTACTAAAAAAATGAGGGGCATTAATACAAGGAACAAAATCCTCTCGAGTCACTTAAAGGGACTAGACAATCCTAGTCGGATCAATTTTGGGCCATTTTCGAGTCCATTTTGATGATTGGTGCTGTTGATATTTTGAGACATTACAAGAAAATTGACCTATAGAGACAAAAATTAGTGACAACTCCAAAAGTGATCACTAAAAGCAGCTTTTTACTTAGGAAAATACAAGTTACCGTTAACATACCAGTTTTTGCGACAATTTTTATTTCATTACAAGAAAATTGTCACAACTTTATGCAATAGTCGAAAAAAGAGAGTACTCCCTTCATCCATATTGTTTGTTTTGTACGGGGAATCAAACTTTTTAAAAAGACATACGATTAATGCAAGTTTCATTAGAAAAGTTGGTTACATTTCTAAAGTTACCCCTTATTATATTCTCAACATTCAAAAAACTTTTAATGAGGTGTAGTTTGTGAAAATTTAAACACTTTTTAATCTGACTGTTTTGAGAGGACAGCTTAATAGAATTATATGACAAGCAATATGGGACGAAGAAAATACTGCATTTCGGCTCCATTCTTGTAAACATAATTATTTTTTTCGTTTTGTGTGTTTTATTCTTTTTTTCTAAATTTTTTTTAGATTCACATAATATTTTTTGAATAATCATCTGTCTTGAGGAGGGGAGTTTAAAAAGTACCACATTTGTCCATTTTTAAGTGTCTTGCTTCGTAACTCCAACTTATTAAAAAGACATCATTATTGCACCTTTCATATCAACTTTTTCCTCCACTTTCTCTACTTACTCATCATCATTACACTTTTACTCACTAATTTTTCAAAATGAAATATACTTTTAGGGACAAAATAGATAATGCACCAACTTTTACTCTCCTAACTTTATAAAATGGACACTTATTAAGAGACAGCCCAAAATGGAATACTGAACTCTAAATAAGAGACCAAGGGAGTACAAAATTATGAAGGAAAGTGAAAAACAAAGTTCACTAAAAACGAATAAGACAATTGTCTGAAAAAAGTATCAGACAATTGTCTTATTTGTCTAAAGTGTCGTCTTATTTGAATATTATTAACGACGATTTATATTTTTATACTTTTTCAATTCATTTTGTTGAAACGAACTTTTAATCCCAAAAATTACGACGAAAAGCTAAACAAAAATTATAAAACATAAAAAATATCGAAATAAGTTTCAAACTTATAAGATTAAAAACGGGAATCGTGACAAAAAAAAACATGTTGTAAAAGTCTCAGTCCATGCACCACGCCATCACCCATTCAAAACGCATGTCCTTTTGGAAGGGGTTCAGGTAGATTCACGTATAGACAACCAAAAGTCTCCTTGCACATACAAAGATGACACAGATCATCCACAGATTTTATGTGTGGTCCATTATGAATTTCGTAAATAGAAAAGCTTTGTGCACAGCAAGCTATGCACAGCAGCTGTGCACAGAGCCCGTTTTCTTCCGCCTCGGGTCGCAAAAAGATGATCGGAGGCCTAAATTCTGAAGTGATTTTGGGTGTTTTGTTAACGCCTCTAACGATATCGAACGAAGCTCATTTTTTACAGAGACCTTAAACGACGCATTTTGAACAAAATGAGCGGCTCCGATCATCTTTTTGCGACCCGAGGCGGGAGAGAAGGCCTGCTGTGCACAGCCGCTGTGCACAGCTTGCTATGCACGTAGCACAGCTGTTTCGTAAAAATGATCTAAACCGTCCATTTTCTTAAAATACTTCTATGTATTCTTGTAAAAAAAAATCATCCCAATCGGATATAGTTGGGGACTTTTTCAAAATTTATAGGGATAAACTATCTGGTTCACCTTACGAATTTCGGAAAAGCATCTACCGATATCCAATTGAGAAAATTTTCTAACAAGTGCATACAAAAGAAGTTTTAAGAATAATGATTAATTCGGATCATTTTTGCGGGACCCGTCGTGAGCCCTATGAAAAAATTCGTGCATGATATGTCCATTTATTTGTCTTACAAAGTTTGTTGCGGAAGTCAGTCAACGCGCAAATAATTCTTAATTAACAAGGACCCCATGCCACCACCCACCACTGGAAGCAGTAACTTTTAATTTATCACAAACCCTAGCAAAGTTAAAGCACATCAACATCATCTACGTCTACCACATCTTTCGCATATAAATGATCACTACTCTGTCGTCCTTGTATATATGTCGGAGAGGCAATGGCAAGAGCCAATCGCAAGACAATGGGCCCTTTCGAGAACCCTTCGTACGTGAATGCTTCCAGGAAAAACAACATGAAACCGTACTACTTAAAATTAACACTCCCTATATTAATGCATATGAGTTAACTAAAAAACACAAAGGGAGAGCTACAACTATTGCACCTTTGTACAACCAGAACCCAAACTGCAATCAATGGGTGCTGAAAAATGGACTACTATGACTATTAGTGCATGATATGTCCCTTTATTTGTCTCACCAAGTTTATTGCATGTGTAAGTCAAGCCAACGCGTGTAATAAATCATGCTTAACAAGGACCCACCCCACCTGTACTGGAAGCACTAAGTTAGTCTACGTCTACCATTCGTTTTGGAATTTTGTATTTGGATTTATAGGTAATGAGTGTAGAAAAAAATAAAGTAATAATTAAAAATATGGGTAATGATTTGAGAGACAAATGAGGAGAAAATGACGACCCATGACGTGTTTTGATAATTAATACCCGCTAAGGATAATCTAAGAATATTTGTTAATACTGAAAATTTCTTTGGCTGGTATTAATTATCAAAACACGCCATTGGCCGTCGATTTCCCTAAAATGAGAGTAATAATTGAAGAAAAATAGGATAATGATTAGAATTCAAAATTTAAAACTCTTAAACGAACACAGCCGTGCACATCTTTCGGAGTCAAGAAGTCAAGTGGCCAGAGCCAATGGGCTTTCTTGCAAGGCAATGGGCCCTTTCGAGAGCCCTTCGTGAATGCTTCCAGGAAAAAGAACGTGAAATCATATACTTAGACATTCTATAATGCATCTTTTCAAAACAACATTCTATAATGCATATGAGTTAACTAAAAAACAAGAAGGGAGAGCTACAACTATTGCACCTTCGTACAACCAGAACCGAAACTGCAATCAAAGGGTGCTGAAAAATGGACTACCAAGATTATTTTGATCAAGATTGGGAGAAAGAGTTTGAGAACTCTCTCAATGATCCTATGCCATGGATGGGCCTGTATGTTGCAGCAGCATCTCTAGTCTGTTCCCTAGCCATGGCTGCAGATGTCATTCACGGAATCCGCTGGAGAAAGATTTGGTTCCCTTGCAAATTTTTCACCATGAATGCTACTTCCCTCACCATATTAGCTGTGGCCATGAAGCTCCCAATGGATCTTACCACCCCCATGTTGACAAATCTAGACTCGGGTGCAAAGATTACCAGCGAAGTTTTCATGATTATAGTAATGGGTAACTTGCTAATTTCTTTTGCATCTACGAATAATGTTCAAAGTTTTATGAATATCGTGGCTTTGGGCATTCTAGTGGTCACCATCGTTGTAGATGTCGGTATCCAACTGCATACTGCGTGGTTTATAGAAAATGACGCCGTCTTTTCACCCATATTATATATTTCTTCCATGTTTATGTTGCTTGTGACACTGAGTTCTATAGCTTTGACTAATCCCACCACCAAAAGATACATGGAATTGAAGTATAATGAATTGCACGAAACTACTTATGAGGGGGGAAAGTTGGAGGAAGCTGAAAACCTTACACATCAGAAATTGAAAGAAGTGGTGGAGAAATACTGGGTCATGGCAGAAACCGGAAGCCCCCAATTTGTGATGGCTCGTTTGGTGACCTCAGCTATGTCAGGTGCTATATGTTTAGTCAATGCAATCCCAGTAATTATAGGTGAGATCTTAATATTGAGGGACATAAATACTGTTGGTAGGCCTAACTCAATTTATCGTTGGTCAACCACATGGATTTTTGCGATTCAATCTATTGGGATGGTTGTGGGTATCATTGCCCCAGTATGTAGATGGTTTACTGCGGTCAGCATCAACTGCAACAACATATTTACCAACCATCACCACATAGAGTTCAAATTAGTAGAAAACTTTTGGATCCAAAGGTTGATTGAGTGGAAAAAAATACCCTTAACCTTACCAATTCGGGGCGTGAAATGCAAAAAAGTTATTAGGAATTTGAAACTTCTCATTCTGAACTTATGCATAGGTGTCCAAATTGGGATTGTGGTAGTTAGCAAATTGGTTCAGTTAATCTCCATCATCATCGCACTCCCTTTCTTCTCATGTTTCTACTACTGCAAGAGGATGAAGGAAGACCCCACCTCTAATTCTAGTGCCCAAACTAATAATAGAAGTTTAGAACCAAAAAATTCGAGCCCAGAATTGGATCTCTATGTTTTGCAACTTGAAGGTGAGGCAAAGCTGCCCAAAATTATTCTGAAGAATATATGTCATGAATTGAATCAAGTGATCAAAATGGGTAAAAGTCAACAGCCAAAATATCTAATTCAGCTTTTACGGAAATCTAACGGCTGCTATAAGGGGGTTGCAGATATTGATAGTAGCCAGGTTCTGAATTCATGGACTATGCCAGTGGTGACCTTAACCAGCATCGCCGTTGCACTCCCTAACGTTGAAAGTCAAGCGGTTGACCGATTGATAAGTAGTGTGAGTGAAGGCCTTGTATACACCGGCCTTGTAGAGGAAAGCTTCAGTTCCAAGGCAGAAAATATGTTGAACTTGAAATGTGCAGCCGATGTCGTGTGGGCAGAAGTTGAACTTTATCGCAAGTGGCTGGGTAAGGATCTTCGAAAACTATCTCTCGAAGGAAAAACCATTGAGGGGATTCTTCAAACATTAGTCGATATCGCTGAAAAGTCTGTCATTGAGTACCAAAGGAGGGCGACCGAAAGTCCCAATGTTCTAGCGGCTAATTCCATGTACAAAATTAGCCAAACCATACTGAAGGACTATGAAGGCAATACAGATGCCGACAAGGATGGGAACTTGTTTGAGCAACTATCTGTCATGATTGCCGATATTTTTGGAGCTTGTCTTTCCAATTTATCGAGGGTTGTAATTCGAAAGTGTTATTGCAGCGCCATAGAGGAAAGGGAAAAGAGTGTGAGGCAGGCGGCTCGTCTTCTGGGTGAAATTGAAGAGATTCTGGAAATCCTCGGAAACAAACAACTGACATGCTTAAGTGGAGATCGAGCTGGGGATATCGAGGAGGGGCACGTTTACATGATGCAGAAGGATCCCTCTTCTATTGTTCCCTCATCAAACAACGAGGTAGTGGCTTCTGGTTCTGGTGAGTCGCATATAAATATTGCAGAGTAAAAGCCTAGATTATAACTTATGTGATGCTACTATTTTATACCCTTTTTGTTTCGTTTCGATTATGATGGAAAATAAAGATAGCCTTATGCTTTGATCATTAAGCTATACGATATCTAGTCCAGATAATTTACAGGGATAACATAACAGCATGCAGCAGTAGTTCTAGCTAGGTTTTTCCTATCGTATAAGGTCTCTTACACAATCAGCTTTTACCATTGCTTTTGTTAGCTTTTGCATTTTTCTAAATTTAATAGTAGCTTTTGTGAATAAAGAGCAACAAAAAAATCACATTAAATGATCATAGATAGCAAAAGTACATATTACTGTCTCATTTTGCACAAGAAGCTTCGAACGTCCCGTTGTTCTAATCTAATGTACCACCATGTATATTTTCGCACGACAAAAAATACTACTCCCTCCGTCCCATAATGTTTGGCACTTTCACTATTCCAGCCTCATGAAAAAATTAACTATATCTTTTAATCCGTAATGTTTTTTATAAGCAATATGGATCTTGTTTGATAGAGTTTAATTTGTTCTATTAAACAAAGTTCAAAAAATCGCCTAAAACATTATGGATTGAAAGATATATGCAATTTAAAAATGGCACGCATTCCTGAAAATGCCAAACATTATGGGACGGAGGGAGTACCACTTAAAACATACACGAAATTAGCAGGTAAAAGGGTGGTTATATCTTGACACTAACACGAAAAGGATATGATTGAGTCAATCCATAGTTCAAGCCTTTGCATCTCTTAAGCCAGCCAGCTAGCTTATCTCTAGCGAGCTCGCATTCTAGTGACCTTGGGGAGGTTCAAACTCTAGGAGCTTCTCATAGGACAACAAGCTCTTCTCATATGTCCCCTCAAATGTCAACAGCCTTCACATTCCATGTAAACCCATGTCTTTGCTCTTGTGAAGAGTCTGTTTTGAATATCTTTTGTGCCAAAGCTTTTAATTTGCATCTCCAGAAATCAGGTGTGGGAGCAACTTTTTAAGGTTAAAATTCTAGGCTTATGGAGTCTATTCTCAAAACTATTTCTAAAGGGATTGTGCTACTATTATTCCTGTAATTGAGACAGTGAGTTAGGCTATTAAAAAGCATATGCTGCATATAAGCATTCATACTAATTCTTCTCTTTTTCAACGGTTGAGAACCATTAAGGAGTTTTCAGAATTGCAACCCCCTTATTTTGACTTCTGTTTCCTTACTTTATCAGTCCACATTTGTAGTGTATCACTATGGATCATACCTGAATTTATCAAATTTGCTGCTGTAACGTTTCGGAATTGTTGATAAAGATTTAAAACATTTTGTTCCGTTATGATAAAAAAAAAATAATAGTTATGCTAATATTATTAGAAATTTGATTTCAAATAAACTTATTATATTAATTTTATGTGTATATATATATATATGTATATATGACATACACCCATATATACATATATATATTAAACCCATCCACATTTACACCTCTCCCCATCACCCAACCTCAATTTTCAAACCTCCCTCCCTCTCTCTCTCCGGGCAACACCACCTCAACACACACACACCACCCCCACCACCATCCCCCCCCTCATTTCTTCTCTTTCTCTCTTTCCATCTCTCACCCGGTTCCTCTTCCTCCTTCTCCATGCCAACCTTTGGCCACCAAGTCACCACCGCCTCAACTCCTGCATCCCTACTCCTCCTGCACCCCTACCATGACTTCCAAACCCTCATATACAGCCCAACTCCATATCTCTCTCTCTCTCCTCCTTTACTTGGCCACCACGCAACCTCCACTCTATAAATACCCCCTTCCCTCTTCCTCTCCATGGACACCTAACACCCCCCACTGGAAAAACCGGGTGAAATGAAAGAAAGTAGAGAGAAAGCTCGAAATTCGGCCATGGAGGTTTAGAGATAGAAAGGAAGTGGGTTTCGATCATAACGACGTGCTACAGCCAAATTCGAGGTTCCAAACTTCAATACCATCCTCAAGCATCCAAAAACCATCAAAAAATCACAATGAACCAGCCCCGAAGTCCCCCGTTCCAGTCGTCTTCTTGGTTTTACCAAAAAATCCTCCGTTCACGTTTTAAGCTCGTGCAACCAAAAATAAGGTAGATAAACCATTAAAATACCATATCCTAAGTATATTTAAGTGTTTTGGACCTTACCCATGGTCCCTAGAAGGCCCCATGCATCAACCCGAAGCCATAGAAAAATTCTGCAGAAAACCGAACACAGGTTGCGGCCGCAAATTATAAAGTTTCTGAACGCAAAATTTGACCAATTGACCTTTCGGCTAAATTTCTAGGTCATACATTGCGGCTGGAGCAGTCATATATTGCGGTCACGAAATTTAACCTTGCGTCCAAAACTCAATCTTGCGGCCAGAGCATTAAAACTTGTATTTTCCATTTTCAGACCTTTGAACATGTTCCGGAGGACCCCGGGCATAGTTTTATGAACCGTTTTGACCCCCGAACATTATTTTATTAATATTTAACTAGTTGCCATGCAACCCTGTCATAGTACGAGTGATTTAATTGTCGGAACATGCATTATTCACATGATACGTGTTACCTTAAATGTCATAATAGACTGACTTACTACGTTATTAGTTGAATTGATGCCTGGACACCATTGTATGATTGAGTTACTGTTTTCTATACATCGTACCAACTTTAAAATATTAGAATATGATTTCTGTTCATTATGTGTATTCTCCGGATACCGGAACACTGTTATATGTTTTTCCTACATTGTATTAATTTTAAAGTTTTGGATATGCTATATATGATTGATAGATTGGACTTAGGAACACTGGGTTGGTATACGCTAGAAATCATCTAGACGATATTAGGTAAGGGGAACTTCCTGGCCGGTCTTGTCTGGGTGAAGAATAGCCTACCAGATCTTGCCCAAAGAGCCTATGGCCCAGTAAGTCATCTTCATTATTTTGTTAACAAAAATATCACTCGTAAAAAAAAAAAAAAGCGATTGGAGAGAGACGATCCAACCACCACCATGCCACCCCACTGCTGCCACTGCCGCCACCACGTTGTCACCATCACCGCCGCCACCACCCCCACCACTACCACTGTGACACTCCGTTTTCCGGTGGCCGGCGATACTGCAAGATGGCAGGCTCTGTCCGGACGGAAAGGGGCAAGTTATGGTTTATAAGAAAAGATCCCTCCTACTTGTACAAGGCCTTTTAAAGTCGTGGGGGCGGGCCAAATCGCATAGGAACTTCGTAGTTAAGCGTGCTCGTCCTGGAGCAATCCAAGGATCGGTGACCTCACTGGGAAGTCTATGGGCTTTAGGCGTCCAAAGCGAACAATATTGTACAAAGATGGAGCGGGTCATTACAGGTGGTATCAGAGCACAACCCTGGTCTACATGGTGGGGGCCACCTCTAAAATCTGGTACGAGCACAGTGATTGTGCTGTACAGAACTAAGTGTCACACCATGGCCACCAGGGGAAGGTTGCTGGGCCTGTGCAATGAGGACGTTGCATCCCTAAGAGGGGTAGAATTGTGACACCCCGCTTTCCGGTGGCCAACGGTACTACAATATGGCAGGCTCCGTCCGGACGGAAAGGGGCAAGTTATGGTTTATAAGAAAAGATCCCTCCTACTTGTACAAGGCCTTTTAAAGTCGTGAGAGCGGGCCAAAGCGCATAGGAACTTCGTAGTTAAGCGTGCTCGTCCTGGAGCAATCCAAGGATGGGTGACCTCACTGGGAAGTCTATGGGTTTTGGGCGTCCAAAGCGAACAATATCGTATAATGGAGCGGGTCATTACATCCACACCGCCACCACCATGCTACCACCGCCGCCGCCACCACAACAACCACCACCACATCGCCACCGTGTCGCCGCCGCCGCCGCCCCCGCCCCCATCACGACACCGCCGCTACCATCACCACCATAATCACCACTACTACGCCGCCGTCGCCACTACAATTAACTGTCACGCCCTCGATTTTCAACATAAATAATAATAACATCTGATAATTAAAATTCTCACCGGAGTTACAATTAATAAGCCAAAAGAATAGTTCAGTACCCAAATCCACAAACTTGCCCAATAAATTACAGAGTTCCAAAATAGATAAGGGCAAACAATGCGGTTTGTTATACAAAAGTCATCAAGTGTTCTCCAAAAATAGCTTTAATCGACAACAACAGCATGCACTCCATGACACTATGACAGTGACCTGCAATATAACTGAAAATGATAGGTTGAGCTACACTAGCCCAGTAGAAAAATCTATGCTAACCTTATGTATATATGAGAAGATAAGTGCACAGAAAGAAGATCACATCGCTAGAAGATGACAATTTGAACCAACCATGAGCATACTACTTAGTCAAGATATTCAAGAACTCAGAGGACTCCCTCGCACCAACCCTCTTACTTTTATTTCACATTTCGTCATCTATCCTACCTCCACAGTCAGATTCTTGTTTATAGTCTAATGTACGAATGCTCATTCAGGTCTTCCTCTGCGCGTCACACTACAATAGGTTAATTATGTCTCTTTGCCAAATGCTACAGTAAATGAATAGTCGAACGATAAGTAATAGTAATAATAGCATAGTCAATACCCCACATGAAAACCGTTTCCTCTAATTGCCATATACTACAATGATATTCAAATTCTTAGTTCAATACAACCAATTTCGCCTTTAGAGTCACCACGGCTTTTCCCGGGTCTTTTCCCTAAGTCGAATAGGAAGAAAGTCACATTGGCTTTACCCAGGTCTATTCTCAAATCCGCAGAGCAATAGGGTCACCACGGCGTTACCCGGGTCTATTCCCTCTTTCACAGAGTAATAGGGTCACCACGGCGTTGCCGGGTCTATTCCCGCATTCACAAGGCACTTGGGTCACCACGGCATTACCCGGGTCTATTCCCATATTCAACATGTAGTCACGATGCAAACATATCGATACAATTTCACAATAGAGTCAACCCTACGATGATCATTATAAGAGAGACACTTCCATATCAACTAGTACTTCCATCATGTCCCATCTCACATTAACCTATCTCATACCGATAATAACTCGTCATATCACCATTTTCACTTTAGTTTATTGGTTAGTCGTATCATCTCACATTTTCCATTATTGCCATCATATCATAATCTGTGTACAAGTGTCCCAATCATTCACGGATCATTCATAATGTATCATGATTCTCGTTCTAATACTCTATGATTGCCGATGTTCAAACATTTCAATACTAGGTGTTCAACATAAACCATTATCACAAACTTATGAACGCGTGTGTCATAACCTCCGAGAAGGAACCACAACGAGAGAGTCTATACGGATATTAACAAGAGCGGAATGAAACAATAGGATATGAGTTCAATAAAAATGTATCTCCGAGCAAGGATCAAGAGTGTATCAAGTTCGAATCTCATTCAGTATTGGTAATCAACCGAAAGTTCTATAATATCCAAGTTTCGCCCAACACTATGATATGAACGAATGAACATTTAGTAACCCAAGGAATACATATTTCAATGCTAAATAGTGGTTTGGAGGTGTCGAAAAGGTGGTAGAAGCGACGGGGAATCAACACAATCGACGAATGATCAACGAAGTTCAAAACAATTTTCTGAGTCATTGGTACCAATACCTCAAAAAGTAGGTATCGATACCAAACCATTCCAGTGAGCAATCCGAGTCAAGGTATTGGTACCTCAAAAATATGGTATCGGTACCACTGCGTTACAGTGGGCGATTTGCAGAAAATTCAAGAATGAGCATAACTTCGAATCCAACCAAATGAAGCACGATTTTGGCACACAACCAACCCATAAACACATATAGATAGTTAGACTTCCCTACCTCGAGTCAAGGATTGAAACCCACGCGATTTGAGTAAGCCCTAGCTCTCCAAATTTCAAAAACAGCCGATTCCTCCTTCCCCGAGCTTGACCCACGAAATTAAGGCTCAATAACGCGAATAGATGAACAATTGCAAGCTATTTGCCATGGGTTTTGAGTGAGGAGTGAAGTTTTGAGTGTTGGAGGAGAGAGAGAGAGAGAGTGCTGAGAGAGAGGGAAGAGGCGAGAGAGATCGGGAGATGAGAGAGAGTGTGAGGAGTGAAAATACTCCTCTACACACACACCACCCACATATATACCAACACAAACACATATTGCACTTGCACCCTCCTACAAACAATTTCATCACATTAATCCCAACTCATTTAACTCAATAAATTTTAAATTTTCCTCAATTATAGTATCAAATAAACCTTTTAATAATTTCCGAAATTACGGGTCCTTACCTTAACAGTGTTAATTTCTCTCTAAATTATCGGTGTTAATTTTCATATAAATTTACACCACAAGTAATAGTGTTAATTAACAGTTGGCCAATATAACCTCTTATACCACCACCGCCTCTACCACCACCACTGCCACGATTAACGGTATTAAAAATTCTGTCCAAATTTATAATTAATAGTGTTAATTGTAAATTAACGGTGTTAATTTCTCTCTAAATTAATGGTGTTAATTTTTATATAAATTTACACCACAATTAACAGTGTTAATTAATCGCGGCAAGAACAGCGACTGCAGTTCCAGACGGAGGCAGCAGAGGCATAAACGTCCATGGAGGCGGCGGAAGGAAGTGGCAGCAAAGGCATTGACGTTCGTGGAGGTGGAAGGGGTGGAATGGCGGGAGGAGGAGTCGCTGACGGTGGAGCTATGACCGGCGGAGGAGTGACCGGTGGCGGGACTGGGACCGGCGAAGGAGTAGCCCGTGGTGGTGGGGTGGAGAGAGAGAAAGAGAGAGAGGTGGGCTGCATTCATTTGAAACCCTAAATGATGGGCTGTGTTCATTTGTTGCTATTTAAAGTGGGGTAAAGAAGTAAAATCACACCCATAGGACTTAGTGAGCATTGCACTTTTACCCCATAGGACATAGTGGGCTATGGAATCCAATGTTAGGACCGGCCCAGAATTAACTCATTAGGTAAAGGATGAATTGGAAAGTGATTGAGTTTAGGTTTGGAGAAGGGTGCGAATAGGGGCCCAATCTCGTGTTAAGATGGGTGCTAACAGGGGCCCAATCTTGTGTTAAGATGGGTGCTAACAGGAGGCCCAGTCTTGTGTTAAGGTGGGTGTGAACAGGGGCCCAGCCTTGTATTACAATGCGTGAGAACAAAGGCCCAATCTTGGTTTGAGTGACGATCCTAATTGATGGTACGCCATGGGCAGTTCCAAAGAAGGTATCGTGCCCTTGTTATGACTATAAACATAATATATCTTTTTAGAGCCCCGTGTGCAGGACAGACAAGGGGGGATTGGCCATGAAACGGTCATAGTTAGGGATTGGGGGTAAGATTAGTCTTGAGGAGAAGATCGTAGAATTCACATAAGGTAACGGATAGTAAGAAAAGGATTATGTGGTATATTCTTCAATTCTTGTAATTTAATTATTGTAAATATTTGCTTGATTGTAATTTAAGGGGGATAGTAGGGTAAGGATTTTATCTACTGAGTGTCGACTCACGGCGTTTAAAACGCTAGGTACAGAAGAGGAACAACTCAATCAACCGGAGGAGCAGTACCCCACTGAAGACCTCCCGGCCCAGGAAGGGGAGTTTGTCGAGCCATGAACTAACTATTACTAGAAGAAGCTCTTAATATTTTAGTATTGTATGTTCAATTCGAAGAAGTGTTTTGCACAACTAATCGAACTTTATTTATTACCGGTCTGTAATAACTATGGATGTCAACTTAAGCTTTTGTAATTAAAGACTTTCACTATGTATCTCTGCTATTTATTAAATGCATTCCTTGAAAATTATTAACTCATTTAAAAAGATATAAATAACGTGTCCGAAAATCTAGGCGTTACAGCTGCGTCTTCCAAGATTCATTCAGAAGCGGATATAACCTATCATTTCAATAACAGTTAATCTTCTTAATGGAACTTTTTGCTTTGGAAGTTGCCTATCTTAGTTATGCTTGTTGTATTCCCTTACTCATCTTGTAATCTTCAAGTTCTTGTTGGCTTTGTATTTAGTATTTGGGGCTACAATCGGATATTTCCTGTATTGACTCTTTATGTATCTATAAAGTTCTTCTTTAATGCTAAAAAATATATTAAACTCCTTATGTTCAAGTTGAACTATCAGATCACCAACTATATATGGCCAATCTGTTCAATAATTGGTGTCAACCTAGTACACAACCCGTCGAACCCGAACACCTTAACTTGAAATCTAAACCTAACTTGCCTTTTGCATGTTTATGCATCATGTAGGACTATATCATAACCCCTGGCCATTGGATAGCGGCATAGCGGAATTGATGTACGTGGGGGCAGCGACGCAACAATTGCACACGTTACATTGTTTTGAGGAATAATTCTCTCTTTTTTCATAAAATTTGATTATTTTGAAGTATTTTCTTCTTGATTACATTTAGATTGCTCAACTACCCCACTTCCTTTAGTTACACTCTTATATCAAGTACTCCTATATCAAGTAGCTTTGAAAATCAAAATAAAAAAATACTGTACAAGGCTTCCGACGGCAAGACAAAAAGAAAAAATGCCAGGGTCACTACTGTAGTTTTTTAATCTCTTACCTACTACTCCCTCCATCCTTTTTTAAGTGTCATGTTTTATAACTCCACCTCATTAAGAAAATATTGGCCTTCTTCGTTTGGTAACTTTGGATATTTTAGTTTTGATAGTGAGTAGAGAGAGAAATAGGATAATGATTGGAGAGATGGGCATTGAGTGGAGAGAGATAGAGAGAGAAATGAAATTAATAATTGAAAATATAGGGTAATAATTGAAGAAAGCTATAGGATAATGATTGGAAAACAAAGTAAAGTACCAAAACGAACAAGGCCATTATCATTACACATTTTACATCAACTTTTACCTCCATTTTTCCTATTTACCCTCTATGGAGATATCATCATTACACTTTTACTCACTAACTTTTCAAAATTGAATCTACTTTTAGAGGCAAAATGAAAAATGTACCAACTTTTACCCACTAACCTTACAAGATGAACACTTATTAAGGGACAACCAAAATGAAATACTCGTACTAGATTTTAAAAAGGGGATGGTCCGACGGAGGTAAAAATAAAAACCAGCAGCACAATTACACACCATTTTTTTTTTTTATTGACATGCACAAACTATATCCACAATTCCTATGCGACTTGGCCACTTATATCATGTTTCCCCTTCTAATTTGTTAGCTAGCCAGTATATGGGGAGAACACTCGCAAGTCCCAAAAAGTTATAGCTTGCAGGCATACGAATCTAACATACTGCGTTCATCCTAACAATGCGGAAAACATTTTTATTCAAGCAAGGGTAGTGTTCACTCATCGACAGTAAACCAAATTGGACTACAGATGATTCCATCTCATCTGTGTAGAAGGTATCCAACCAACACACTGACGACTGCCACCATACAAACAAATAGGAAAGGAAATCCCACTTGAACTTTCCTTGCATCCTTCTTACTTCTCAACAAAGCCTGCAAAGCAAGGAAGCCAGCCAATGTCAAGAATAGAAGTTTCTTTCAGTTTCTGAACATGATATACAGAACAAAGTTAATGTGGAAGTGGATGAGTGCCCAAGACTATAGGGTGGCCAGAACTTTTCAACCACCATAAATTTTGAGTGATCAACAAACCAACTACCACACAGCTTCAAAACTGTTCATGGTTGTGGTCCATCCAAGAAGTTCAAAAAGAAGTAGCACTAGAGATTGATTACTTTTCACCTATCACTACTAATTGTATGCAACGACCATGGGCCTCTTTCCCCAACAGATGTTTCAAAAATTAAGCCGATGGAGGTCAGATTTCTTGAGTAGCGAAGACTTCAACAATCATCATTTAGGTAACTCAAAAGACTGGATTTAGAACTCAATTAGGTGGGAATTGCATTTATCCTTGATTTAAGTTTCTCCCCAGAGCAATCTAAACAAACCTAATAAAAGAAACGAAACGACAGTCCTAGCAAATTATAAAGAAGAGGGACGATAGGGGAGGCGGAAGGCAGGCAGAGTGCAAGGGTGTCCAGATAGATCATAGAACTTTTTATGATCCACACTAACCAGGATCCTGCTCATCCTACACCATTACTAAAATTTGAGTTGATGATAGACCAGGGTTCCCAACGGAAGTTTTGATATTGGATCCAAAATGAGAAACACAATGAAAAAGAATGCAATGACACAGTACCAGTTCTTGTCGTAAACCTTCCGTCTCTTGAGCTGTCCATCTCCTCTCCTCTGTTAGCTTTGAAATGGTAACTTCAGCCTGCAGCAGAAATAAAAGAAAGTCAAACAATGTCTAGACTCAAGTACTGTACTTTGAACATGCAGCAGTGGAAGGGCATGCATAAACCATTTTCTACATCTACGAAGTACGTCAAACTAGGACACTTAGCAGGATGTCCAATGTCTTCAGAAGTTTCATCCGTTCAATTGTATCCTCTGCAATGTAATAGCATTCACTTCACAACACTGTGTCATAGCAGCAAGTGGAAGTAATCCCACATTTGTACTGTAATACTGGGGTTAATATCCCAGGGCCTACTTGTCCTGGGACTATTTTGTATTGTAACACCATGGGTCTTTTGTTCATTAGATGGGTGGACTTGGCATGTCTCATATGTTCCACATTTGGTTTGAAGGACTCAGGAGAAGGATAATCTTAGGCTGGTTCACTTGAAGAGAACCTTTTCTATGACCATATACGAATCATGCGGTACATGAGCAGACAATCAACACAATATTACTTATACCACTTTTTTACCTTTCAGGATAAAATTAGCTTGTTTTGGCCAAATGATATGATTACCCTACCTATTAGTTTGTCTATTAAGCAGTGGAATAAACCAAAAAATCTATCACTACAAATTATAATATGCAAAAGCTAATTACCAATAGAAAGCATGCACGCATCATATTCACCATGTAATTAGGATAAAAAATTTACCATGTAGGCATGTACCCAATAATAGAAAGCAAATCAAGAAAATAAGTGATACAGTCATAGCCAAATTAATATATAGGAATCAAAAATCACTAAATCAAAAAGAAGAGATCCACAAGAAGATCAAAACAAAAAATAAAAAATTTGTCAATTGTTGTTTTATTTGCAAGATCAGAAAGCTGATCAAAAAGAAAAACATTAAGTACAAGAGAGTAAAAAAGGAAAGAAAAGGCCCCTAAATGGCATGAATGACCGTGTGATGAGAACACAAATATTTTTTCCATGGAACTAGTTATTTTAAAGGAATTTAGACATTTTCCATGCTAATTTCACCTACCCCATTACCACAGAATTAGAACTCCCAAATCCCCGTGGGACTCCCCATGTACAGAGGATTATTAATTATCATTGGACCATTTGTCCGGATCCAGAACAACCGTGGGATAATCCTCAGATTGGGGTGGCATAGCTCTGCAAAACAAACAAGTGTGTCGGGCATGTGGTCCTTTGTCAAGGCCTAGGAGTATGGTCTCTCCACAACCAGCAACAGAAAACCAAGTTACTATCTTTGAACTCGTGCCAAAACTTTATGTCCTTCATCTCTCATTACTGTTTGTGCATCTTTGTCGTAGTGCCTGAATGATCTAGGTAGGCCCTATATGCTATAAGAAATTTTGCCCAACAATGTATATCACCACTAGCAAAGACATTAAAATATATATATATATATATATATATATTTCCATGTTACCAATCAACCATATATGTGTCCAAAAAAGCAAGAGATGGATACAAAATGCATAAATCCCATTATGGCTATGAGAGAAATCTCATCAACCCAATTTAAACCAAGCAACTAACTAGCAAAGATGAAAGCCGCGTAATAGTAGGTACTGTGTTAGTGCAGCCACAAACACTGAAGAAAACTAACCTCACTTAGCTTCGAATCAAGTTCATTTAATTTTGATTTCATGTCCTCAATATCTTTAACCAACTTCAGCTCCTCGATGTCCTTCATTTTTACATACCCTGCATCCTTTGTTGGCTCCTCCACGTCCTTCATTTTTATATACCCTGCATCCTTTGTTGGCGCCTCCACGTCCTTCGTTGTTATATACTCCACATCCTTTGTTGGCCCCTCCACGTCCTTCGTTGTTATATACTCCACATCCTTTGTTGGCTTACACTCTACATACTTCGTTCGCTCCTCCACATCCTTCATTGTTGTGCACTCTGTATCCTTTGCAGGCTCCTCCACTACCTTCAACGTATTATACCTTCCATCCTTTGCTCTCTTTACCTCTTCTCTGTTTTCTGTATTGGACCACTCCACATCATCAATAACCTGATGCAAAAGGGAAAAGAATTGCAATATGAGTTTATTTTCAGATTGAGGGGCCATTATAATCGACGATGAAAGACAGAGCACTTGATCATACTATGACACATTGGTGATAACAGAAATTGCATGCTGAATGGCTAGCTCAAATACATTACGTAATAGACAGAACAAAAAGTGACCGCCCAGAAGATTTAGAACATGCTGAAGCTCCAATCTACTACTAGGTCTAGTTTTGAAGTTTCCTAAAACGGCTTTCTAAGGGTAATATGGGCAACATGAAATTACAAATTTTGAGGTCAACAAATAGAAAAACAATGAAAAGTACCTATGGTACAGATGAGCTCTATGTCAAGTAAAAGGAGAATATCTAACTGGGTGATGAGGGGTAAAGCTTACGGTTTTCCTCCGGATTTGATCTTTCAGTGTTGAAGCTTCATAAGCTGGGACCTGTTTCAGTGTTCCATTGATTGGTGATAGTACTGGAGAATTTGGGGGACTGACTAGAATCACTGTCAGCTTGTCCTCTTCAATGTACCTGCCAACATCTTTGGTGAACTGCAAAACTCAAACATGAGAAATCAGTGCTGAGAATCAGGAGACTGTGGACCACTAATTTTGTACACAACTGAAGAACTACTTACCGTGCTAGCATTAATATCCTCATCTGTTGTCCCTTCAGGAACAACTGTGCTCTGAACCAAAAACTTGTCTTTGCATACCATGTCAAGAGGAGCTGACTTTTGTGCTTGCATCGTAACTACATTACAAAAAATTTGCGACCAACAAATAAATGAGACAACAAACAGTCATACACAATAGTGCACAAATCGGTAAAGCTCAAGGATGTTAATCAAAATCTAAATGTATCAAAATATTTCTGGAATCACCATTAACAAATCTAGTTTCAGATTCCAGTTAAGAAATAGTATAAAGTTAAATAAGGCACGAAAAATTACTCCCAAGCCATATCTTTCTGCACAACAGTTGGATGAATACAAATGCACTCGTGTACATCTACAACTTTTTACAGATTTAATCATCCACTTGAAGGAATTACTGCACATTCACCAGCCCATAGGACAACTCGAAGGTCATTTGGGCTTGTTCGTTTTGGGGATTTTGGATTTGAATTTGTAATAATTAGGGTAGGGAGATAGGGGTAATGACTGGAGAGAGATGGAGATAAAAAAAAAGAAAGTAATGGTTGGAGATAGGGACTCGAATCCTCTCCACAGGTCTCTCTCCCCAGATCTTACCCATCTTTTAATCACATGGGGGCACCTCATTAATGAAGTAATCCAACGACCAAAACACAAGCCAGCAATGCATCCAAATGTCACATTAGTGAAACGGTGTTGTTTCATGTGCCCCTTCCAACACAAAAGTAACGGCAGCAGAAAATCCCAAAGGCTCTGTTGGCACATCCCCATTTTCAACGTCTCTCTCTCGCCGATGGATATGGCGTTTCCGATGATCGGGATATGGCAGTTCCAATGAGCAGGATATATCTTATTTCAACTTTTAGTTTTGATTTTTCATTTGAGTTCCTAAAATTTAAGGGCTTTGTTCTAATTTCATCTTGAAATTAAGTGTATTCTGGAGATTAGGGCTTCTTTGATTCTATATTTTGGAAAATGAAGATTCATTTTCGCCCCCGGAGTTTTTCTGTCATATGCTGTGGTCATTGAATAACAGGACAAACACCATTCCTGTAAATATAGAGAGAAATACATGCTAAAAATCAAACCCACTTTCTTTCTTCTTCTTCTTTTGGTTCATAAAATCAAACCCACTTTCAATAATATTTTCAAGTGAAGGGAAGAGAGGGCGAGGATGGCCAAGATACATCGGATCTGGCTGGGGAGTCGACAACATCGGCGACGGTTGGTGTTCGAAAGAGTGTAGTCGTGGCTGCTTCCGACGAAGAGGTTGACAGATGCAGGCCTTAGCGGTGCCAATGTGTTATTGTCCATGGGTGATTTTAGGGCTAGGAGGTAAAGTAGTGCTTCCAAGAGAGAGAAGAAACAGAGAGACGGAAAAGGTAGGCGTTAATTTGCCGTGAAAGTAAACGACATCGTCTAGATGACAATTTCTGGACTTGGTGCATTGGCTTGTATTTTGGCCGTTGGATTACTTCATTAATGAGGTGTCCCCATGTGGTTAAAAGATGGGTAAGATCTGGGGAGAGAAACTTATGGAGAGGATCTGAGTCCTGAGATAGGGGTAATGAGTTTTGAAGTAGGGTAATAATTCAGAGTCCAAAATCTAAAAACTCAACCGGAACGAGGCCACTAATCTCATATGTAACGGAACCTAATGATTCCATAAAGCAGAGGCAAATCAACTTTGCTAGTTTTAGTTTTGGGTGTAATTTCTCTCCCCTGAGGATCAGTCGTGGGGCGTGTATGCTGGCTTGGATATCTCGGTTATCAAAAAAAAAAAAGTTTTTAGGTGTAATTCTAGTTCTCACACCTGAAAAACTAAGGATCAAGGTCAAGATGTGATTTTCTAACCGGATCCAACAAAAACTGGGGTCTCATCTATCAATCAACAACACAAGATAAATTTCTGAACTAACAGTGACAATTTATTGAAACATTCATCAAATAGTCGTTGTCAACAGAGCAAATCGATCCTCATTCCACTGCTCCAAAAGGGTGGTTGTCTGGTTGAAATCATTAGGAGCAATATCATCCATGACCAGACAGAAAATCACTTGGCATGGCAGCATGAGTTTCTATTTACATCTTGACAGTTCCCAGGACGTAACAGCAGGCTGTATAAGATCTCCTCATCTATAGTTTTACACTCCCACCAATTTATTGTCATTTTCAATTACGAACCATGATGTTTCTATATATCCTCATATACTCAATGTCATCCACACTAAAGTAACAAACCATTATAAAATTGTTTTCAATTCAAATACTCACAAAGTGAGCACTACCTACTCAATTGTGGAGATAAAGTCCACCGTTATCCAGTCGTTTTTCATGAATTCCTAATTGATTTTGTACTGTCGGTCAAGCAAACATACTACTTTCCATATAATTTCCTCTTTTTTCTTAAAAATTGCCATACTTAAACTTCAGCTGCGACACAAGTTATAGAACTTACCAGTGAAATCACAACTTGATTTTGGCATAATAACGCCTGTGTTTGGTCGCACGCAATATTTCTTAGGAGATGTAGTCTTAACCTGCCAAATACATACATCCATTAAATTGTTGCCCATAATCAGAAATGAAATGTTTTGCCAGTAATGCTTTTGGAAAGAGAGCAGAATGGGTGTACCTTGAAAGCAACATGGCTGTTGGACTTATTGACTAGTCGAACAGAGCAAGTGGACTGCTTTTTCAATTCGACTGTAAACAAACATTGAATATTCTAAACATATTAGTCCATTAGTAGAAGATATAAACATATGCAGTAAAATAACCTCCTATTAGCAAGAATTCAAACCAATTTTCACTCACTTTTAGTATTTCCTTATACTATCATCATCTACATCCTTCCCATGGTACAACAAACAGTGTATTTAGGACTAAATATGATTCTCTTAAAGAACAAGAACAAAGGAGCAAGATTACTGAATATCAACAGTATTTGAACATGAACACAATATGAATTTCGTTATACTATCATCATCTACATCCTTCCCATGGTACAACAAACAGTGTATTTAGGACTAAATCTGATTCTCTTAAAGAACAAGAACAACGAAGCAAGATTACTGAATATCTACAGTATTTGAACATAAACACTATATGAATTTCGTGTTTGCAAGCCTGCTGAAGCCTGAATGTATTCCTTCAATTACAATAGGCTATCAGATTCCTAACAACTGTGGCTTTACTTAAACAACAATTTTCTAGAGAGTGTAGAAAATTATCTACATACATCGCACACATATATCACCCTAACTTCCACAAAACAGAAGTTATAGACTATAGAGAAGCATAAGGCTAGACGCCCAATACCTAAGGGTTAACCAGATGATCAAGATTTACTGACTCACATATGAACTTGAGTTCTCGAGGATGAATTTCCAAAAGCTCTGCACTCATCCTTGTCGCTCACAGATCACAAATGAACCCTTCCAGCATCCAAAACTAACACACTATCTGGTGAGACCAAAATCTCTTAACCTGCAAATTCATAACATAATGATAACTGTTGAAGTTTCAGAACCAGTTTATATGTGTATAAATACATATGCAGTGGGTCGACAATACAGGTAATGGGCCATACTACGGGTTGCCCACTCCCTGGGCTCACTTGGGCTGAACAACACCTAGGCTGGTTTGGACGGCCCAACCGTGCACCAAAGCCCAGTCCATGTCTTGGAGTGGGAACCATAAGGCCGGGCCAGGCAGGGGTACGCCCGACCTGAACGGTGACTCAGCAGCCATCAAGGATCTACGTGGCTTTCAGGTGGCACGGTCAAAACATGTGTGTTCGACTACGTTGACTCCGAGTGTCATGCGTAACATCAGCTACCAGAAACCGTTACGGTTGTGCCTAGCACAGACTTGGGGAGCTACTTCAGATTCACTGTGAAGCCTAAGGAATAAACCCGCCGTTTCTAGTTTTGGGTTTTATACTCACCTTTCTCTTCGAGAATCTAACTTAGGCATCAAAGTGCCCTCCGGCCAGTCTCAGTCGGGCGGCGCTAACCGGTTCCCTGTTTCGCAGACAGAACCAAGGAAGACGAAGGAGAGAGCATTCGGATCCTACCCCAGGAACCCGAAGGGAGGCGAACGGATCACCCACGCCACTAAATATATACTAGGGAGAGCATGATACTGACCAAATTAAATTAAGACCACAAAAAAAAGAAAATAATCAACAACTCAAAATCTTCTTGGTTGAATTAAGCAACCCTAACCAAAACTCCTATCAAAATTCCGCACAGACACACAATTTCACAACAGAGAGTAGTTTGAGCATTAAGATCACAACGGGGGAGGACTAATAAGACCCAGTCAACGGTGAACCAATCAAACGACGTATGGAGAACGTGATCAGAAAGAGAGAGTAGAAAGCTTACTGATTCAGTCTAGATTGACGAGCAAGCCTGGCTATGGTGTGAGATATGGAAGTCCAGCGCATACCAGAGAGCGGTGATATATTTAAAGCAGATGATGATTGAGCAGTGAATTTTGAATCGCGTGAATCTGCCGTTTCAGTTGTTGAATGTGGAGAGAGTGAACACGTGAACCCTAGTATATAGTATATACTTGAAGGCGAGGGACACACACACACACACACACACACAGAGAGAGAGAGAGAGAGAGAGAGAGAGTACTATATACTTGAAGAGATTTTGTTTATCTTATCGACATAAAAGCTGGAAGCAGGGAGAAGGGAAGTGAAAGCGAAGTAATCAACGGACTTCGGTAGAAGAGCGTGTGGTTTTCAGTTTTTCTATTGACCCATGAGAGAGAGAGAGAGAGAGAGAGAGAGAGAGGGCGGTTGCACCAGCGGCTGACTCGGCTCGGACCCGCACATGTGCTTTTCGCGAAAATTATGGGAGCATGATGTTACTAATTGAATGTTGAATATAGACATTCAAATTAAAAGTGGGTTCCAGACACCGTCAATACAGTATATATGTAAATTCCTCGTTGGTACCATTAGCATTTTCGTTTGGAATTTTGTCATTAAATATAACATATATTTTTTTCCCTGATATCTAAATCTATATGATAAAACAGAGCGATTTTTGTCTACTCATTAGGGACGGAACATACAAGGGGCTACAATGGGCTGTAGCCCAGGTGAAGTTCTCATGAACCCAAAAAAAAAATTCATAAACAGGTTTGTAGCCGAATTTATTTCGGCCCAGCTCAATTTTTTCTTTAGCCTAACCCAACTTCTTCTCTTTCTGCGTCGATGAGTTGGGGAAGGCCCAACAAAACTTCTTCTCTTTTCTGTTTGCACTCATTTGTGGGGAGTATGCTTCAATTTGTACTTATATTGTTAAATGCAGAGTGTGCTTAGATTTGTTATTGTTAAACGCAGAGCATTGGTGTTTGGTTTGTGTGCTTAGATTTTTACTAATTTAGTTGATGAAGAACATTGACTAATGTGCTCAAATTGATTTAAAATGTTAGTTCTTACAATCTTACTCTTTAGGTTAAAATTATAATGCATGTAGGAGGTCTCAATTCACCACATTTTAACGCTGCGAAATGTTGTGATGTTTTGATGAACGTTGGTCGCTATTTTGGTTCCTATATAAATTTTGAGTTAGCCCAGGGCAGAATCAGTTCCTGGTTCCGTCCTTGGTACTCATCATACATACATGAGCACATTTACAATCGTTAGATCGCATTTTCAACAGGTTACAGCCATTGGATTAAATCATTGATTCCAACCTACTCATACATACATGAGCACCTCTACAATCATCAGATCACATTTTCAATAGGTTACAGCCGTTGGATTGAATCATTGATTCCAACCTACTCATACATACATGAGCATCTCTACAGTCGTCGGATCGCATTTTCAATAGGTTATAGCCATTGGATTGAATCATTGATTCCAACCTGTTTAAAGTCTCATGCATGTCTATGCGTGTTTCCTCTTCTCTCCGTTCAAAATTTGATACCTCTCTTCCTCTCCTCTCTTCTTCCATAGTTACGTGCTCGCTCTCGCTCTCTCTCTCTCTCTCTCTCTCTCTCTCTCTCTCTCTCTCTCTCTCTCTCTCTCTCTCAGAGCCCACTCCTCGGCACACAGAGAAACACTTGTTGCAATCGCCTCAATCTCTGTACACATCTTCATCATATCCACGAAATCCATTTGGTTCTCTCTCTCCGGTAAGAATCCCCCATCCCAATTTCGCATTAGACTAGGGTTTTTCGAAATTGGGAATTTGTTGAAGCTCATCCTCAATTTCGCACTAGACTAGGAGTTTCAAAATTGGGGATTTGTTGAAGTTTTCCAGCTGGCGGAAAAATTATGTTGCCTATGTTGCACCTATCTTGCTAATGCAACCAACCAGCTTTGGGAATTTTTTTTTCCTTCTACTAATGTTGTTTATTTAATGCTAATGCAAACACTTATTACAGTTTAGTTGTTGGATACCTAACAAAAAAGTTTCACTCTTTTGATTGGTTCAATAAATCAATTATTAAGCGTGGTAGAATATAGGTTCTTCACCTTGGTTATTAATTTGTTTGGGAAGGTTACGGTCAACAACGCGAGAATTATTGGTTATGTCAGCTTAGCAAAACTCTTATGATAAGCGAGAATTTTTTTTATTTATGTTAGCTTAGGGAAACTCTTATGTTAAGCTCCGTTTTGCTAAAATTCTTATTTTGCTATGCCTGGATGGAACTCATTGAATTACACCAGTTTGATAGATATGTTGTTTTAGACTATTCTATGAATTTGGAATTTTGATAAGTAGATTTTGTTGGAAAGAGGGAAAAATTTCCATTCAACAGTTATTTTAATATCCTTTCACATGGGGTGGGATAAACACACACGAAACTCACCCCATGTGAGATGGAGTTAAAAAACAACAATTGTATCCCCCAAAAATTATAAAAATGGGATTTAATACTTCATTTAAATTGTGTTTAAAATGTGTCATGGGCATCCGTTAGTAAACATTAGTAAATTAACAACAAAAGGTGATTGACTTCTCTCCATTGACTCAAACCTCAAATCTTCCCTTTGAAAATCAAAGGGTATAACCCGATGAGCCTAAGAACCACATCTTAAAGTATAACATACTAGTGATTGTCCGTGTCAACACGTTCTAAACACAATTTAAATTACTTCTCCTTCTCTACTGTAGGTCGTCCCGCCAATTAAGCTGACGTCTTCTACAAGTTTTATTTTCAAATATGCTTAAATAGAGTTTATCTAATCAGCTACATAAAATAACAATGACACACACCAATTCAATCCAATATCAAAGAATGTTTAAAAATAACACATTTTCTGTAAAAATAACAATAACACATTTTCTCATATTTAATGTGATGATTTTTTGTTATTATCAACCCTCTTTAAACGAATAAAATCAATTTAAAAGGGAAAAAAACTAAAAAGTAATCGGTTGAAAAGGAAAGAGTATATATTATCCTAGAACAGGACAATATATAATTGAAAAGATTAGAAAACGTCTCCATAAGTAGGTTTATATATAAGGAAACATTTAGTGATCGAATAGCTAGGATCAACATGTAAAGGCGATCCGATGGTTGCAGGGGACGCTGGGTTTGTATGTATAGACAAAAATCGCTCTGTTTTATAATATAGATATCAAGTCAAGTTAAATTTTGGTAAAAGTTCCTAATAATTTTTTCCATACAAATGAACGACCCTGATCCACATCACTTTGCACTGCTACGTGATGCTGTAGGGTTGAGCAATGCTACGTACACTCGTACTGATCATTCTTCTTTCACATATGTGTCGACCCCACACATTTAATTGTGCAATGGATCCCGCACATAAATGAGAGAGGAGTGGTCGATAGACTTGACAATCAAACCCGTCGCACCCCGTTCAGGGTGGGTTTTTCATCTAATTTTAGGGAATAGGGTTGAGGTCAGGATAAAAATTCTAAAACCGACTGAGTTAGGGTAAGGTTCGAGGTAAAAGTACCCCGTCTCGACATACCTGCTCGGATGTTACCCGTCCCAAAATATATTTGTATATAAAACTACACTTTTACCCTAATATAATTATCGGTATACTTTCAAATTGTATATTTTTACCCTAATTTAATTATCATTATACTAGAAAAACTTATATTCTTAGCTTTATATTTTTACTATTATATTAAAATACCACTTTAATTATTTATAATTTTTATTTTTATTTTGCTATTAGGTTAACAATTTTTTTATAATTTCTTTAGGTGGGGCGGATAAACTTGTTTTTTGATCAGAACGAGAATGGGGTACCCTAAAATATACCTGATCAGAGCCGTGTGCTAATTTTCGGGTCAGGTCGGGGTCGGATTACACAAAACACGCCCGGTTCATTGCCATTTCTGATTGGGAATAGTAGTGATAAGAGGGTAGTTAATTACTCCCTCCGTCCCATAATGTTTGGCATTTTCAAGAATGCGTGTCATTTTTAAATTGCATATATCTTTCAATCCATAATGTTTTATGCGATTTTTTGAACTTTGTTTAATAGAACAAATTAAATTCTATCAAACAAAATCCATATTACTTATAAAAAACATTACGGATTAAAAGATATAGTTAATTTTTTCATGAGGCTGGAATAGTGAAAGTGCCAAACATTATGGGACGGAGGGAGTATTATATTTGGCAGAAATGTGCTCGTCATTGAAGGGGGACCCGCAGCCTCTACGTGAACAGTTTGTGTGCCTGCCTAGAAACTCCACGATCTCCTCCCCTACGTTCAATAAAATGTTCGTCATTTTCTCTCCTCTAACCTACTGTATCAATTTGTAATGCAGAAAGTTCTGTAACTTTTGTTGCGTCGCAGGTTCGTTCCATTACCATAACGTCGATTTATTACCAACATGCAATAAATTCAAAATTAGTATTTTTTTTTTTTTGGGGTGATCATAGGGAACTCTCGTCTTGTTTATGATCATTGTTACGTAGCAAACTGGGCGTCCAGAAATGGATAGAATTAATGTCAAATTGCATTTTTTGTGTTGATATTCTTCAATGGCAGAAAAATTCGACATGGATGGTAGAATGAGAGCGGGGTACGAGAGGCAGAAGAGCATTGGGACCGCCGGCGGAGCCCCGACTTCACCGATGATGGTGTCGCCGCTGCACCGTCACGCGCGGTCGGGCTCCACCGGGGTCAAGAAGCCTCAAAACGTAGCCGCCAAAGCCGCCGCGCAGAGACTTGCTCAGGTGATGTCTACCCAATCCTCTGCCGATGACGATGAGGACGAGGAGGATGACCTCTTGTATGACTACGCCCCGGCCACCGCTGCGCCGAGCCTCGGTCTTGCTGGTGGAGGAAGGGCTGCGAGTGCTGCCAGGCCTCGTCCTGCGGTAACACTTGGTCTACCCCTTGTTCTATTCCTTTAATACGCAAGTTTCTTTTTTTTATTGTAGGAAAATGCCAAGTAATGCCCATTAGGCAGTGGATAAAGGGTAAAAGTTGTAACGATATCTGAAACGATAGAAATGTATTGAAATTCTAAATTACTCCATATTTGGCATATGATACACATTATAAACCGTTTAGTGGGCGGTACTTAGCATGACCCTTTTTTATATATGCAACATGTAATCATCTCCGGCAAGTTCTAAAAGCCAAAGCCAATTTTGTTGAGTTGAGTACCTCCATGGCAAGTAATAATCAAGAACAGGTAATGAGAAGGCAAGACACAGACAATTTTACGTGTTTCCTAAATGGTGTCACAAAAGTTTCCAGTGTATATCGAATGAAGAACAATACAAGTTACATCATCTGCTACGTATAGTAATTATTTACAAACTAGGGCTCAAATCATCAGTTACTGCAATACCCCGAACCCTGAATGGTCAGCGAAGCGCAACTTAGACCGAATCATGTCTCACAAGCCCAACAGCATGTAATCATCTTCGACAGTTTCTGAAAGCAAAAGCCAATGTTGTCTCTTCTTGTTACTATAGAAGAAGTAAACAGAGCTCAACTATGGAGTCTCTGGTTTTGTTATATTAGAAGAAAGGAACAAATCTCACAATTCAAAGGAAATACTTATACAAATCACAATCCAAACACAAAGGACATATCACAATTCACTCAGCAGGACTATATGTCTCAGCACTCTCTCTAACATAGGCTCCTAACAGAAACAGGATACTCCCAACTGAGATAACAGAACTATGCAAAGTATGGAAGAGGAATCCTAACAGCTAGTCCTGCCAAAATGCTTTGACTGTGTAAAGACTTCACGTATAATGTGAACTCATGTGCCTTTTATTATGAAACTTATAGGTTTGAGAATTTTATATGTTATTTAAAGGCGCGCGAAAGCATATGTTTTATCAGTATGTAATGCCATCAATGCAAAAAGGTATTATTACATGATTGACTGTTGAAGCTCAACTACATTTTAGTTTGATGTACATGGTATGATAGCAAGTTAGAAACTGATATATGGAATTTGGTTGGAGTGGACCATAGTTTGAATTACTTCGTCATCATTGAACAGAAGTTTCAAGTTTCTATGAGACTAACTTCCAATTTTCATGTTTTCTAGTCAGTTCGCACCTCCCTTGACCAGCCTCCATCTTCGGGTTCAGCATCTGGTGGGCGATTTATTAGCCCTGTTGACCAACAACCTCCATCGGCCCATTCTACCTCAGCCGCACGACCATCTCAGCCCAATTTTTCAGAACAACCATTATCTGCTCGCTCTGCGTTGCCCACCCGATCATCTCAAGCCACAAACTCGGTGGAACAAGTGCAACCTCCATCTGCTCGTTCCACATCAGCTGCCCGACCATCTCAACCCAACAACACCATGGAGCAGCCTCTCTCTGCTCGCTATACCTTTGCTGGCCGTCCAAATTTAGCAGTTAAGACAGTTCCCATGGTACCTCCTAGTGTACCTATTAAGTTGAGGCCACAAGCTTCTAGTATTTCGGCAGAGATTCCCTTTGATATTCGGAGGGATAAAAGGTACATTGATGAACTGAAACTTCTCTTGGAGTGTTGAAGAGCATTTTGAGTTTATTTTTTGTTTATTTTTTACTATTTGGAAGTATAGAGGGGCCACTGTTGCCATGGTATTTTGAGAGCAGCGACTTTGTGCATATGTTGCCAAAGATAGGTTTGTCTCCAAATCATCCCCTGCCCATACCCCCAATTATTGGGGACTAGATGGGTTCTGTTATTGTTGTGTTGTTGTGCTATTTTTTATTTCATCTAGTGTTTTTCTTGATTAGGAATGAACCTCAGAGTCAGTATGGTGCTCAGATGTTTGACTTTAACTCATCTTTTTTTGTTATGTGTTTCGCATTCTTTCTTTTTAACTACAATCAGCCGTTAATATACAATGGCACTTGGAGATGGCCAAGGGCTAGAAGTGGAGAAACTTTGCATATAATTGAGAATACCCCATTGAATTTTTTGCCAAGAGATGACGGTGTGGATCTGGTTATTTGGCTCCCCTCATCAAATGGACATTATAAGTACAAGCTCAAATTGGAGAGCTCTTAAGGCCTCGTGGAGTGAAAGTTCCCTGGGTCTAATCTAGTTTAATGGGAATGTTCCAAAATGGGCATTCATATGCCGGTTATGCTGTCTAGGGAAGTTATCCACTAAAGACAGGCTCAGATCTTGGGGCATGGAGATTGAAACAGATTTTGTTCTTTGTTCTCAACAAGTAGAATCTCTCCAACATTTATTTTTTGGGTGTTCCTATTCTAGAGGTTTGGGGTAAAATCTTCACCAATTGGATGATTTGGAGGCAACCTGGGCTATGGGATGATGAATTGGCGTGGGCTGTTAAGCTTTGCAAACTGTCCCTAGCTGCTACTGTCAGAATGTAAGATCTTTTGGGAGAAGCCAGAGGAGTGCCCAAGGGGTTATTCAGACTGTTGAAGAGCTTGTTAGAGCTCGTATCAATTCTTGGAGGAATATACCTGCCACTTTGGAGAACCAAAGGCTCTGCTTTATATAGAACCTTCCTCAGTGGATTTTAGGAAGGATTAGATTAGGCTATTAATTTCTTTTTTTAGTTGTTTTGTTGCTGTTTAGTTGTGAGGCTTCTGTTGTAGTATTGTTTTGCTGAGGTAGGGGCTTTGGCCCATTGTTTTGTATTGTTTTTTTATCTGGTTTGGTCTATAAAAGCCGCTATTCACCAAAAAAAAGAGAGCATACAAATAGTTTATGTTCCCCCTTTTTTATTCATGTTTTATTTCATAACTAGATACTGCATTACTGAACCAAAGAATTTGAATTTGTTAACATAGCATGCTCTTTTCTTTCCCATCCCAGTGAAAATGTATAATGGGTAAGATTAGAAGGGTTTTAAACAGGCATGTGTCTTCTGATTTCACCGTAGTGTTAGCCTGTTATTGAGTTCCTATCTATCTTGCAGTAGCATCTAAATACTACCAAAGTATATGTAGGTTCGAAGTTTACGGATATCTTCTTCTGTTTTCTTTTTTTAAAGTTGGTTCTTAAGTACTTAAAGTAACGCTTCTTCAATATGTATTAACCCCACCTTCATGTGGTTGAGAATCAGGTTATCTCTAGATATGGGTAGTATGAACCTTAGGGAATCTGGCACTCAGCGTTCTACTTCTGCTCTACAAGATGAGGTGAGGCCATCCCTGAACCTGCTACTTCTTGTGCTTTTGAAGCCCCTGTTACATAACTGTTCCCTTCGCGGCTTCCTAGATGTTATCTACCCATTGACGTAACCTTCTATGCGTTAACATGCTTCAAATCACTGTTTCTCGGCAGACACATGACCCATGTTTAATTTTTTCTCTGTTCCATCTCTGTCTGAAATGCCTTTACTGACGTGTGGAACTGAATTGCAGCTTGATATGCTACAAGAAGAAAATGAAAGTTTACTTGATAAGGTGATGCCAATAATATCTTGTATTTCTCGTTTTATACAGATATGTGTGCCCAGCTTCAATTTTCATGCATAATGTCTAAAAGGACACACTCAACATTTGAGGACATCAATCCTGTTATGTTATATCGAGTCCAATTTTTGTTCACATATTAGAGGTGAATAGCAGTATTCTTTCATATGTTCAATTCAACGTTATCCCCAACTGCCATGCAGATATTACTTTAGTTAAGTATGTAACAATGGATTTAGGGTTTGCGGGAAGGAAGGAGTAGAGTAGGCATAAGTATAACTAGTGTGAAAGATTGAGAAGTATTAATTAGCTTTTCTGCCACACATATTTATACCACCATATGCAAGTCAGTAGAATTACTGCAATACCCTAACTAACTCTACGATAGAGATAATAATGAAAAAGATCGAACAGGGCTGGCTTGAAGGGCAACTGCCAAAAAGGAGAACGAGCTGACAGCCAAGCATTTTGTGAACATATCACCCAACTGATCTGCCAAGCGACTGTAAGGAGTAACGATGCGCTTCCGCAGTATCAAATATCCCTAGTTTGCTCATATTAAAAAAGGTTGCTAGCAGTAAGGATGACACAAAACATCGGCATAGGAGTAGGAGTAGGAGTAGGAACAACAATGCCAAATCGGCAAATTTCCAACGAAGAGGACGGACCAATAACATTTCAGAGGCTGTATGAGCCATATTAAGATAATCTGCCTCCGCAAGTAGGCAACTCATTTTGTTTTTTACTACACTAACTAACAAGCTTGCTACCAACAATGTACAATATCCGGAGGTAGAATGCCTTTCAGAACGACTACTAGCCCAATAAACGTCACTAAAGCCAGTCCTCATCAGGGAATCAGAAGACCGACATGGAAACCCACGGCCAGGTGCACTCTTTAAAATAGCAAAAAGTACAACAATCAGTCTCAAAATGTGGGTGATGAGGAGCATGCAGATACTGGCTCACAAAGCCCATGACATAAGTAATATCTGGATGAGTAACAGTAAAATAAATCAACTTTCCAACAAGACACTGATAACAACCAACATCATGAAAGGGTTCTCTTTGGTCAATATCAAGCTGACTACTGGAGTCCATAGGAGTATCAACAGGGTGAGAGAAGCCCAGTCTTAGTGGGAAGATCAGGCACGTACTTTCATTGAGAGTGAGAAATACCACGAGAACAATGAGCAACTTTGATTCCAAGAAAAAAGTGAAGAGCACCCAAGTCCTTATTATGAAACTGTTTTCCTAAACGACACTTCAGATCAGTAGTATGGATAGAGTCATCCGCGTAGGTGATGGCATCATTGACATAGACAATCGATACAATAGCCCCAATAGAGAACTAAGAGAAGTGTCGAACGGACATAGAATGATCAGAAACAAAATGTCGAGACCTGAATGGAAGCGCAACCAAACTGAACCTATCAAACAAGGCACGAGGAGAGTGCTTCAGACCATACTTTGTTTTACCCAACTGACAAACAACATGTTAACTACCAAAAACAACATAACCAGGTGAGGTACTCTATATACATTTCAATGAACAGAAATTTGAAGAAAAATCAGAACAGAATGAAGACAAACCTTGTAGGAACAAGTCTCCAAAAAACCAACACCATATTTTTATGTCCAAGTCAAGTGTAACCAATTTGCAACCAAGCACGCTTAATAACAATAGAATCATCAGCAAGATACTTCATTGCACACACCGAACAACAAACCCCAACTTGTTTCCCATGAGTGTGGGAGTGAGCTCCTAAGTCTGACTCTTGTGAAGAGCACTTATCTTCTCATCCATAGTGTATTTCGATCCAACTATGAACATATCCTGATTATAAGAGGTAGGAATAGAGCAGGGGACAAGGTGGAAGCAAAAGAATGACGGCAAGGTGAAAGACAATCATGAAAAACAAAAATAAGCAACAGGATGTTGAGTACAAGTACGTCTACCCTCGATGCATTGAATAGGTAAGTCGTCATAATTTGGAGCAGATGGAATATTAGGAACCTTCGACGAAGAAGATGAAGTGTCTAAACTAAAACTCATATTAACAACTGTTATCATCACACATCATATGGTGTCCTTTAGGCCCGTTGTAAAAATGTTGATGTGGTCATTATAATCTTTTTGCCACTCCATTATGTTTTTGAGTTTTTGGCCTTCCAGATTCGACTTGCAGAAGAAAGGTGTGAAGAAGCAGAGGCAAGAGCTAGGCAGCTTGAAAACCAGGTAACATTTGCATTCACCAATATGACTAAATTTGGTTAGTTTCATCATCTCTATTAGATTACATATACTCCCCTGTGGTGATTATTTACATACAACATAGAGGAAATGGGGCAATTCGTTGGTATACTTTATCTACATGTAGACTAGAACTCCTAATGACCTATGCATTCTGTTTTTACGTACAACTTTGTCATTGGTATGATGTGACTAAAAAAGATATTGTGTTGACTTCTTGTTTTTGGTTTGCATCTAAGAACTCACTGGTCTGCTATATGATGCATTTCTATGTACCTGGGATCTTGACTCAGCCACTGTTTCTTTTTTGGTCCACTGTCCAATTAGATTTATTAATCCGCTGGCTTGTGAAGATGGAGCAAGAGCAATAAATGATGGCCAGAGGTTATTAGGCCTGGCTGCATCCCTGACCGCTATAGTGACATTGGTGTTCATTTTCCAAATAGATTTTGGTGCACTAGGCTTTAACAGTTACATCTTTTATATGATTTTGGAGATGAATGATTTCACACCAGTTGTAATTTTTTGGTTAAGTTGAAGACGTGTGTTTTTAAGTTTGGGATCAGGACCTAGTTAGGAAGTGGATCGGTTCACTATTGCCTAACAATGGCCAGATACTTTCCGTGGACAAAAACAGCGGAGGTCATATTATTGTGCATAGTTGAGCAAATACATAGTATATAGAGTATTTCTTAGTATCGGGGAATGATTTTCACACTCCCCTTTTCTTCATTGGCACTCCCATTTTTGTCTTTATCCACATTTAAATTATAAACTACCCTACCTCTTGAGTCACTTTTTTCCATATGAAGGGCAATTTGGTCTTTCAAGTGAATAAAGACAAAAAAAAAGAAAGAAAAAAGGAGTGCCAATGGATAAAAAGGGAGTGTGAAAATCATTTCCCAATCCATAAACATACCTAGTTTCAAGCTGCAGTGATTGGTTGTTCTTTTGTTGATTGAGTTTTTGGTGTGATTTTGTGTCAAGTGTGAGATTCCTCGAATTTCCATATTTCGATGGATAGGGACATGCCAAAGTCTTATATTCCTTTGTATGTTAAGTGTGTTATTCAGCACGAATGGTGATTACAATGTTCCTTATGCTATTTCATCCACAATCTGAGTTCTATGCATAAGTCATGTTGAATGTGAGATACAAATTATGTCCTTGTAACATAGGTTGCAATTTAGTATTTTGCCGAGACATGTTATTAATGTTCCACTACGAGATCACTGACAGGGTCCATTTGAAATTATAAGTTTTATTTCTCACTATGTTTTATTTGTACTAATTGTAGGTTGCTAATCTTGGAGATGGTGTATCTTTAGAAGCCCGTCTTTTGAGCAGGCAAGAACTTCTAGAAAATTATTTGTTATATGTGCAACATTTTCCCGATGCTATTATCTTATTTCCTTCTACTCTGCAGAAAGGAGGCAGCCTTGCAGCAAAGAGAGGTTTGTACTGTGAAATGTGCTTCAACTTTATCTGATTGACAGCAGTGGCATGATATTTTCACAATCATCCATCTTCACTGAAAATTCCCAAACCTAACACATGTTACATTGGGAAATAAGTTTTCTGTTGCAAAAATGTTTACTTAGTGTTAAACTTGTGGTTTCTGCATGGTTACAGGTATTTGTTTAATGGATTTGCACATGTTTATAGAGATTTGGTTAAGGGATATTGTGCAAATTTGCATTATATGTTTAGGCTCATGCTAGTCTTTATATTCAAATGATTATATATCTTCTGAAGATGCACATTTAGCAGTATTGTCTCCCTCGAAGAATCTGTTTATTTCATAACTGTTAAAGCATCCAACTCCAAACCAATTGGCAAAGAGTGAAGCAGATAATTAACCAATGTGGAACAAATCCCAACACTCCCCGCACGTGCAACCCCTGACTCGCACGTGGAGAGGTAAACAAATGATCCATAACACTTGGATCACAACAAACAACGGTGCACTTATGGCACAAACAATGGGGAACAAATTCTCCGAAACCCTAGCTTTGATACCATGTTAAAGCATCCAACTCCAAACCAATTGGCAAAGAGTGGAGAGGCCGCCCAGGCTCATATACTAGTTTTGGAGCAAATAATTAACCAATGTGGGACAAATCCCAACAATAACTAATCACTAAAGATTTATTAAGAATTACAATTGAAAGAGGTAAAATTGAATAGGAGAGAAACGAAACTTGCAGAACTAATCACCAAGCATTAATTAAGGATTACAATTGGAGAAGGTAAAATTGAAGAGGGGAGAACGAGCATACATCAAACGATAAACTCGGGTATTTCCAACATCAGCATGGAATTTGTCATCAACATGGCAGGGCAGTTGATTCATTTCTAGTTTCTACTAACCCTGATGGTTTGCAATAACTGTTAGGTTGCTGGGTTGAACGATTCTCAGTTTCTCACACACAATAATTGCATTTGCCATGATTATTTGTTTAAATTAGGATGCGAATGATATGAATTCTTCATTAAGAAAGATGAAAAGGGGATGCCTATTCCAAACCTAGGATGATGGGTTAGTTGTGCTTACAGGGACCAAAAGCAAAACAAAAAAATGGATAATTCTCTTATATGATTGTTGGGATTTGTCCCACATTGGTTAATTATCTCCTCCAATACTAGTATATAAGCCTGGGCGGCCTCTCCACTCTTTGCCAATTGGTTTAGAGTTGGATGCTTTAACATGGTATCAGAGCTAGGCTTTCGGAGGCTTTTCCCCTTGTTTGTGCCATAGTTGCACTTTGTTTCATTGTGATCCGTGTGTTCCGGATCCTTTGTTTACCTCTCCATGTGCGAGTCAGGGGTCGCACGTGCGGGAGAGTGTTGGGATTTGTCCCACATTGGTTAATTATCTCCTCCAATACTAGTATATAAGCCTGGGCGGCCTCTCCACTCTTTGCCAATTGGTTTAGAGTTGGATGCTTTAACAATGATCATATAAGCAATCCCTTCTCTGAGAGGGCCATTTTAGCTTCGTCTTCTTTACTCTTATAATTCAGGCTAATTCACACCAATTTTTACAGCTGACTATTGAAGGCAATCTCTTCATTATCAATAGAAGTATTCGGAATCTATTACTCCTGGAAGCCTGGAGCCTTTGAGTTGGTCTTTTTCTTTTGTATTTAGCCTATAAGACAGAAAAAGAGAGAAACTTTATGGCTGGGACCGTCAAGGGTTGTTTTTTTTGCCATATAAACCTGTTTCAGTGGTACTCTGAGAGTAGCCACTTTGTGCATATATTGCCAAAGGTTAGGTCTGTCTCCAATCATCTCCCACCCGTACCCCCAATGATTGGGGACTAGATGGGTTATGTTATGTTGTTGTTGTATAAACTTGTTTCTGAAGGCAGAGGAGTTCCATGGAGATTGAGATAAATGGTTGGCACATACTATCCCCAGTGGACATCTATTTAGAATTTCATATTTTATTCTTCTTAACAGCTTAAATATTCATGGATAAATTGTTGACCCCATCCAGTAGGGGTAATATATATATTTTGCAAGGATCTAAAACTAATGAATTACTTGGATATTGGCAGAATAAATCCAAATGATTAGTTTCCACTCATTGGAATTGACTCTGAATTTTGTTGTTTTGCCTGCTAGGCATGCTTTGACTCCATGACAATGAGAAAAAAGTCACAAGTTCTGGGTATTATACCTATAACAATTTAGATGTTTGTGGAGTTAGATCTGTAATTGTGATGAGTGATTGATGTGCTACTACTGTAACTGAATCTGCAATTCCTCGGATTCCTAATTTCTCATGACGAATGAACTTGAAACTGCGTGGTACAACTTATTATTCTTGAGTGAACAAGAGCCGATGGATGATGAATTGTGAGCAAATGTTAGAGGAATAAGACCGATGGAAACATTGATATCACAATGAATACTTACTAGGTTTAAGAGGGAAATGCATCAGCTTTGTACTTCTCTTATCTCTGTTTTCTTCCCTTCGTTTTTTTTTTTTTTTGATTGCCTTGTTATGTCCAAACGTTTGGAAAACAATATGACACCATATGTTTTGGAAGACAAATCACATAGATCTATAGTGGTGAGAAACGGACTGTAATTACTGGTGGTGAGGAATGGGCTGTAAATACTACACATTTCCTTTGCAGGCTGCTTTGAAAGTTGCAGCACAAAGTTATGGTGGTAGGAGTGAAGAGATTCAGGCCCTTCGGATGGAAGCTGAGGTACTCAGAACTTGTATGTCTGTCCTTATCCAATGCAGCTTTCCATGGTCACATCATTCATGACCAATGTCAATGTCTCTATATTTGAAAATTTTGAGTTAGTCTGCTAGGGATGAAGCTACATATGCTTTGGAGCAGCTCCACGACGCTGAGAGTGAAAATAAATCACTTCGAATCGTGACTCAGAGACTGCTACTGACTCAGGAAGAAATGGTTTGTATTCAATGATGGCTTACCTATGTTATTCTTGTCTTACTGCTCGTTAAAGTCAATACTTATGTGGTTCACAATTTCTCTCTTAGGAAGAAGTTGTTCTTAAGAGGTGTTGGCTAGCTCGATACTGGGGTTTGTGCGTTCGCCATGGTAAAGTGATCTGTTTGACTCATCTTTCTTCGCATGAACTTCTAGGGGGTGAAGTTATACTTGAGCCCTGGGTTAGTGAACATTTGTATAATGAGCTTTAGCCAATGAAAATTGACGAAATGGCATGTTTATCTTTACAGAATCCTATACTTTGTGGTTCCATGACTGCTCATGAGTGTTTAGAGGAATGTAAGCACTGTCAATGTCGTTAAAGTGTAAATCTAGTGGAAAGAAAAGTACACATCGGAAGGAATACCTATTACCAAACTTGGATCTTTGTCACAAGCTTGTGAAAGTGACATGTACTAAGAAAGTAAGAATTGATAGTCCATATACCAGAATAAGGGATGCATTCACTACACTTGCATTAATTCCCTCCAAAGTTATAAGACTTCCTTTCCAATTTGTAGAATGTCCATCAACTTATATACTAGTGTTTACATTTAATTTAGTGGTGTGCCATATTCACTGTTTTGCTTTGCTGCTTTGGGGACAATGACTTGAAATACATGCTTGTGCCATATTCTACAAAAGGCTGATCTGCAACTACTTGAGGCTTACTACCTAATCTTGTTATAGAATTATGCTTCTTAATTAAAACCGATCAATGTGCTTTCCCACAAGTTTGACCTTTCCAACTTGAAATACTTCTTCCTTTTGCGCTCGACAGTTTCCATTACAAATGATCCAAACTATCTTTGTCGAGTTTCCCATCCTTTTCTTTGTTTTTGCTTTTTGGTTCTGTTGAATTTTTCAGTCATATTGATTGTTATTTAGGATTATCCTGTTTGATGAGATTTATTAGGCTATATTGTTATGCATGTGTTACCATGTGCAGATCCTATGTCCTACTGATATGTGGTAAATTAGTTCATGGAATGAATTAAAAAATCGGATGTGGATTGGTACGGTGATATCATTACTACCTTAGGCACAGGGATGTCTAGTGGTCCTTAGGTTCCGGGATGCCCAAGGTTTATTCTTCTTGATTGTCTTGCATTAGATTTCCAATTTTCTTATGGATGGATTTGCACTCACGTCTGAACCTATCCTTCCCTGTCTATGTGCATCACCCTAGGCCGTAAGATATGGTGCACGAAAACATGCACATACTGCTTGGTAGCCACTAGCCAGTCTTCATAATATCCATTTTTTCTACAGGGGATAATGATTTAATTGAAATGGAAAGCGTATTCAATAATTTTCTTACTGATTAGAAGAACATCAAATCATGCTTTTTGTATTTTTGTTATTGTGACATGGTTCACCACTGACTACTATTGCCATGTGTTTGCAGGTATTCATGCAGAGATAGCTACAGCTCGATATGAATATTGGTCATCCTTTGCTCCTCTTCCTGTTGAAGTTGTTTTGGCTGCTGGACAGAAAGCAAAGGATGAAAATTCATTTGGTCAGGTTTTCCCTTACATTCTGTCCAAGGATGGAATTTATTGAGAATGAAGCTATGCTCCTTGAACTTTTTAGTTCTCTTACTTGTGCTCATTTTTTTTAGTTCTAATTCATTTGCTGAGCAGTGAACAACGATGTAGCGGAAAGGGAAAATTTTCTTCAAGATCTGAATCAACTCTCTGGAGATGGAAACGTTGAAAGCATGCTTTTAGTGGAGAAAGGTCTTAGGGAACTGTCTTCACTGAAGGTCCTGCCATATATTTCTATTTGACAGGGTTTACATATTTATGCTCTTAAAATTGACTTAATTTGTCATAACGTAGCAAGCTGCATTTCTTGGGAATTTCTATATGTATGTATTAACTATTGTGAGGACAGATGTAGGTTTAGGCTGTTTAGCTGTAGTTTCCTTTTAATTTGAGTTATCTGCTTGTTTCTTGTTTTGTATGGTGTAATTCTCTATCTTCTATGTTTCTAATCTTCAGCATCATTTAACTTCAGCATAATGAAAACATAGGTTGTCTGCCAGAGTATTGAATGTCAATTAACTCAAAGTTGGACTTTCACTTAGGTACAAGTTAGGCTGGCAGTTAGGTATGTAAACTAATATCTACGTTTTGATAAATGGTCATCCAATGTCCGAAAACCCCTATGTTTTTGAATTATCATTTTAAATGAAATTGTTGTACTACAGTACTACTACCTGCTCATAGCATGCAGCTCTTTTATTGGCACTTTGGCAGGCTGATGGTCTTCTGGCACCCCAGTTTTTGATATATTATTACCTCCTTAAATGGGGTCTATTCAGCCGATAGTTCTCACAGGCTTCTTATTTTTCCTTTTCCCTTTTTATATACCCTATTTTATTTGTTATTGGTGCTCAATTATGTGCACACAACTGTGATCTGTGTATATGTGACTATGTTTATCTATGCTCTGGTATCTCATTGCTTGGGTGTTTGGAGGATGAATATATTTCTCAGAAACATCTAAAATTAGGGCAGCCTTCTTCTGTGAGAAATAGACAAGACTTTTTTGGTGCATCAAATATTAATGTTCATTTCAGCACTCATTTTCCCTGCAAAAAGGGATTCTGATATTATTTATTTTCCTCAAAAGGTAGGGGAAGCCGTAGCAATTGCAATGGCTCAACAACGTCGGTCAAGTTCAACAAAATCTGGTTTAACAGGTGTTTACACCTTTATCTAGTTGTAGAATATTGATCATTCTTCTTGCTATCTTACTGTTTAAAGTAGGTAACTGCCTTTAAAAAAAAAAAAAAAAAAAAGGTAACTGTTTCCTCAGACACAGTTCTAGAATAAAATCACCTACAAGGCAAATATTTTTTACCACGTTATGGGATTCGCATGCAATTCTCATCTTAAAATGGGGCAACTAATGCGTGTGTATAGATTGAAAGCATACTCCTAATTTTGTAATAGTCTTGCTAAAAGGCCCCACGCCATTTGTGTCCTTGATTTTCTTGGCATTATTCAAACATGTTGGTTTACTGGATCACTATTGCACCTTGTTCGCTTATAGTTGCTTTCGGTATTTACCATTTGACGCAGATGACCTGAAGCTACCATTTGAGGGACAGAATTTTGCAGAGGCATATGGTGAGTTGATCAATCAGTATAGTCTATACTGCTTAAAATGTTTACGGATATTCTTTTCCTTGCAAGCATTTTTCTAACCTTTGAGGCAAGCATTCAATATGCCGGTGCGCCTAGAAATTGTTTCAAACAGACTTTGAGTCCACCATTAGATAGACGATATCAGATTAGTCCTTCACTATCCTGAATGAAACAGATGACAAGATTGTGCACTTATACACGTTTTCCAGTTTCTAGACTTTTGGGAAAAGATGAAAACATGGATCCATCTGTTTTGTATGTACAACAGGTGCTACTTTTTGAATTCTTCAAGTAGACGAGCAAATCTACTGTCAATCTAAGTTCTCTTGGCAAAGGAATCCATTTTCAACATATACAGAACGGATTTCTTTGTCAAATGAACTGGCATTAAGGTCAAGTGCAAACACATGGAGGAAGTAAGGCTTCTTTTAGGACTATTTTTCTTCTTGATTCATTTTCTTCTTTCACATGCGCTAGAAATAGTGGACGTCAAAGGTTGAACGAGCCCGCTACTTAAGAACATAAATACTTTGCAATTTGGCAGATAAGTTTCATCCGTTCAAATTGCTTGCAACTTCTTGTGCTCCGAAAGAAATTGATTAGATGAGCTTTATTGCTGTTTATTTCCATAATTACATTGCAATGGAGACGGCTGCTACTTTGACCTTACATTTCGAGTCACCCACTGCGACATTGTTTTCTGCATTTCTTTTTTCATTTTTTCTTTCCATTCAGTTTCTTATATGGAGGAGGGGGTATGTGTCTTGCAAAGATGATGCGTATTCATCCCTCTATGACAGCGAAGACTGACTTTCCATCCATATGTCCGCCTTGTTGTTATCCAACTATGACTTGCCTCCACTTTAGTTTCATCGAGATTCCCGACTTCTAATGCTGCTTTTTGTTATCTTTGTTCCTTCGAACATCTTGCATTTGTGTACCTTTCAAATAACCTGCTGCTATGGGATGCATGCAACAATAATCCCTTAGTTAGCTCCGCATAAACAATGTGCAGGCAGTCTGGTTATCGCTTCATCCCTAAGTTCAAAGCTAAGTAAATGGGTTTACCTTCTCACTTGCAAATGTGCTATTACATCTCAACTGTATCGGTCTTTTATGAAAATGATATAATTTGAAAAGCTTTTCCCATACTAGTTTATGCTTAGATTGATTTTGAAAGTGAATGTATTTTGTTTCAGAACTGAGCCAAGAGGAGTCTGAAGATGTGCTTTTTAAGCGGGTATGGAGCACACTTTTTAACTTGATTTTTTCTTGCTATTTTTTGATAGAATTTATTCCATTCGAGCATAAGCATATTAGGAGTTATGAAGCATTTTTTGTCTAGAAGAAGTTAATTATGACACGACAGCTACAATATTATGCCTTCAATATCCTCTGGTATCCCTAGAATATCTATTTCCTTATTCTCGTGTTGGTTTCTTCTATGACTCTCCGATAATATGGATATTGCAGAACATGTTTAGTGATATCACTGAGTTTTTTGTTACTGGTCTTCCAACCTATTTCTGGGAAGGGAATCAACCAACTTGGGGAATTTCTCAGGAGGTTTCCGTAATAATTTCTGTTTGTTATTACTTACTCATTTCTAGACACTCGAATTATATATTCAGTTTAAAAGAAATTCTGTTACAGAGATGGTACCTACCAATTGAAGTTGGTACCTACCAACAAGATTACAGAGATGCACTACTATGACATTGTTCTGTCTCATACGATTAAGGGTAGTGAAAGATTGAGTTATCCATCACCGATAAGCCAACACACAGAATTATGGAAAAGAAATATACAGAGACTAATGAGTAGAGGTTGAAACAAAAAATATCTTCTATGAATATTAACGGTAAATTATGACCAGTTGGACGTCAAAGTAACATCTCCACGTTATTTATTGACCTGGCAAAAGATGTGAGTTAGTTACCATAGCTTAAGAAGTTTGCAGGAGCACAAGTGGATTGAACTTCCTGATTCAAAAAGTCTGTCTACTTTTATTTCCATTTGGTTAATTATTAGGAATATTTCCTCCGAAAGTTAATTGACCTCAAAGGCTGTTTCACCTGGGGTGGTTTCTCAAATCAACTTTGCATAATGGCAAAAAGCTCTGTTTAAGTAAAGTTTTGTAAGTTGCTATCCTACCCTTGCTTTAGATGACAAGCCGTCCATATGCTAGCAATACGTGGTAAAATTTGGTGCAACGGTTTCCTCATTCCCTGCTTGCTGCAGGAAGTCAACAAAAATGTCATACATGTATAATTATGCTAACCAATAATTTAGATATGATTTTTTTTTTTGATTAACGAAAGATAAAATTGTTAGAATAGTTAGATTAGGAACCGTTCCAGATTGTTTCAAAAGTTCTCTTTTCGGTAATGAACAGTACCAAAAAATAACCTCCGTTCCACTTTCCCTTAAAAAGTTGTTCTTTTTTAAAAAGGTTATTGTCGTAATGACCATATTTGCCCCTTCTACAAATTCAAATTCCCCCCCCCCACCCCCTCTCTTTTCATACTCAGAGAATCCCAGACCCTCCCTCTCGTTTCTCTCTCTCTCTCTCTCCTCCTCCTCCTCCTCCTCTCTCTCCCCCCCAAAACGGCAGCAGCTCTACAACAAACCCCAATCACATTCCACTCCAGACTACCCCTATCCAGTCGAGTAGTCACAGCCAAATTCCACACCCACAGAGCCACAAGGGCAGCCCCGTTCAACGGCGGCTTCTCGTCCGCCATTAGAATCCCCAGGCCGGCTGTTAAAATGGAAGCCATAGGTTGGGTTGCCAACAAAATGGGACGAGGGAGGGCAGTGATGATGTGCTCCCAATTTATGTTGGAGATGATCGGACTGATGAGAAAGGGGACGAGGGAGGGCTGCGGAGATGAGATGAGGAGGTTATTGTGTCGTACACTGGAAGCCCTAGGAGATAAAATGGGGCAAGGGCAGTATTGTCATTTCACTTGGGGACCGTGGGGACCAAAGACCAAAACGACGTCATTTTGGTCAAACATTTTTGAAAGTAGGGAAGGCTCAGACATCTGGAACCAGCCTTCTTTTTGGACAAAAAAAGGGAACTTTTTCTAAAAGTGGAACACACCCTTAGTCATCTTTGTGGCAGAGTTTTCTGATAGACCACTTGCTGCGTCGAATGAACTATGGAACCATGTGTTCCTCTGCTCTGATACAGAGGGTTTGTCCACCACTAGTATCCTGTACAGATAAGTGCCCAAACATGTTTCCAGATTATGGAGCCATTTCATGACCAAAAAAATTAAGTTTGGTTAACTTTATGGGGCTACTCTAGCTTGTTTGATTACTAGCAACGATCTAAACTAGACAAATACTAATGATCAACTGTTGGAGAAACACACTTATTGATGAAGACCTTTTAATACACCAAAAATGATTCGAGCAAATTTTGTTCTGTAAGTACGTAAAACTTCAAGAAACATTTTTTAATCTGATCAACGAAAGAATGGGCTATGACTGGATGACAATGGCTGATGGTTATGGTGAACAAGTTGAGGAAGGTTACTTTTGACTTTGGAAATACCTCCCTTTGTATAACTGTTGTTTGTTTTGAAACCCAAATGAATTGTCATACCCAAGTCTATCCTTCAGTAAAATATCTGTCAGATGTAATACTAACTTTTAGTCATTCCATTTTGTTTGGTATACTTCTGCAGGCTTGGCTGACATATTTTTGGAGAAGGGCAAAAAACCATGGACTAGAACCAGACATTGCAGAGGAACGGATTCAATACTTGATCAACCATGACACTCAGTCACCTACCTCAAGCGATGCAGTTGATGGTACGCCCCCTACCCTCCGCTTTTATGCCTAACCCATTGATTTCCCCATCTCATCAGTGAGGCTATTAATCTACAAAAGTGCTGTTGTATGCTTTTTTTTTTCTAGTGCTGAACCGGTTTCAATCTTTCTTCTTTTTGACCTTTTACTTTCTCACAAGTGCTTTCTGTCAGTAATTCATTTTTCTACCTACTGGCTAGTGGCTACTAGCTCTTCCTCGGTAGTTTCTCGTTTTTCCTTCGTTTCTAAGGGTTATTTTCAAGGACACCCCTTTAACTATTACGTTTTGTCAACATGACCCCTTCATGTTTAAAACTCATCAACCTCACCCCCTTATCTATCAAAACTCATCAACTCCACCCCTTCTGTCCAAATCTGTTAAAATAATAGGGTAACTTGGACGGAAAAAGGAATTTCAACCCTAAAATGCCCTTGGACGAAAAAAGGAATTTCAAAACTCATATCCTTCTCCTTTCATCTCTACTTCTCTCTCTACTACTCCATTTCCCACTGATACCCAAACCCAAACCCAAATTTTCAAACCTTGAAACTTGAAAACCCTTCTCCTTCTCCATCTCCCCAACTGTGATTCAATCCCAAACTTAAACCCAGAAATTTCAAAACCCTTGTATAAACGAAACGTTGGTTTGGGCGCCATGCAGAACCGATTAAGATGAGATTGCAGAACCAATTAAAAGGAAATTGCAGAGCCAAATCAAAATGAAATTGAAGTCTGTATCCTTCAATTGGTCCCTGTTTCCTCGATTCAACCACAATACCAAGACCAAATACCCAAGCAATCAAGATCCACCAATCAACGAAAGAAAAACAACCCGTAACTCCGTAAGTCGAAAAATCCCAAATTTTCTGTAAAATCTCAATCAACACACGAATTGTGAAATTAAATCTCAAATACACGCATTTACGAGTCGGCCATGGACAGAAGCCTAGAAAGCCAATTCTGAAATTGATTTTTTTTTTTTGTTTTTCTTCATCGGCAAAGAACTGCTTAAATTGGTTCAATCTTGGTGTGTGGATCGGACAACCCAATACTCCTACTTGGAGTGTTTATTTACTAGACCCTAAATAGATCATGCTTAAGCATCTAAATTACCCAACTGCAAACAGAGAGATAGATGACACAATATATATATATATAGAGAGAGAGAGAGAGAGAGACGACATTATAGGATTTCAAACGAGTTCAAGCTGTACGGTTTGGAGCAATTGATTTAAGGTTTCGAATGTGATGGGTTTGATGTCCTCAGTTGCCGTTGGGTTCTAGGATTTCGAGTGTTTGGGTTTCATCCATGTTAGGGTTGAAGAGAGAGACAGAGGAGAGGGGAAGAGGAGAGGAGGCTTGTAATTTTTTTGGAAGTCCCGAACCCTATTTCTTTCACCGATGAAAGAAAAGGGTAACTTAGTCTTTTCATGTGTTTCCGTCCAAATTTTTAACGGAAATAATGGAAGGGGGTGGAGTTGATGAGTTTTGATAGATGAAGGGGTGAGGTTGATGAATTTTAAACATGAAGGGGTCATGTTGACAAAACGTGATAGTTAAAGGGGTGTCTTTGAAAATAACCCTTTATAAATCTAATTTCTAATACTTCTGCAGCTTGGCATACTTTCAGCTATTTAGATTAGATGTTTTCCTTAAAATTATTTCGTTGCAATTATAATTAGGAATAATGGAACATGTATTTGAGACATCGAGCATCAATCTATCTATCAATATACTGTACAAGTGTGTTTGAGCCCCACAAGCCTTCAAACCTCCATTCCTAAATTCCTTAATTTTTCAATTTTTTTTTATAAAAAGAGAAAGAGAGAGGAGGGGGGAAACGTGGGAGAGGGAGCTAGGTAGAGAGAAAAAATTATTCTATGCTACTGGGCACCGTCACGTGGTATTCCAAATTCATTTTTCATCACACGTCTTTCAGTTTACAAAATGAGACCAATGCACTAGCGTGGATCAAATACGGGATCGGATAAAATATTAAATTATTTTTTTATCAATTAGCATTTTTGCCTGTTCGATACACGAGACTGAAAATAAACCAATGGAATTTTTTTTATCCTGTGCATCGAACGGACACAAACGCTAGTAGATAGATACATAGAAGTATTTCACTATGAAGGCACTAGAAAGCATGACCTTCGGTACATAGAGAGTATAAATTTTGGCTTGTTAGTGATGCTTACGTCGCCTTTTGCAGTTGAGCGCGGCCTTATGGAGCTCCAGAAGTTAGGAATTGAAACGCAGTTGTGGGAAGAATCCCGCAAGTTGGCTGATCAAGACAGTAAAATGCCAATTCACTCTGACTTCTGATTTTCAGCCAAGTATCCTTTTCCGGTGAAGTACTTGTCAAAAGGAATGCCCTTCGACGGGCTTCACTCGTTTTGATTTTTGCGTACTGGTGGTTCTTTATTCTTTTTCACTAATGATTCTTTTTGGAGATAGCGATGTAAGGTTGTTTATTCACTTTGGATTATTGTATAAAATACTCCTACAGGATCTTCAACAGCAATTTTACCCCATAATCATGTGTATGAAAATACGTGCATATATTTATGTTTACAAATAAAATGATTGCCTTTCAATTTCATCTGGTCAGGATGATAGAATGAAAGCAGATTTTCGACTTACCAAAAAGACAAAAAGCAGATTTTCTGAGGATTCATATTGAACTGGGCACTCTCTTACAGGTACATTAGCAATTCAACTTTTTTATGCTGAACATGCAAAATAATTTTGTTTTGAAAAAAAAAAAATGGAATACTTTTTGGTGCTTTGTTTGAACGAGAAGGGCAGGCCGTTGTTTTTTTTTTTGTTCATTTCATGCTAACAAATCCACTTCTCCACAAGCACCACATCTCCTACAAATGAAATCCGGCTGTCATACCCAAAATCTTTTTTGAGAACCAGGCAATGCAGTTATATTGAAACCAGAAAAATGATTACATGGCCAAAAAAGGCCTTTCAGAAATACAACGGAAAATTACAACTAAAAAACAGAAAACACAACTAAAACAACAAAAATTAACAAAAGCCGCAAACATAAACAATAGTGAAAAACCAACAAAGTCCACCCTAGACCAGGTTTTGGAGAAGTACGATTTGCATCAAGCTGAAGAACCAAATTCTGTTGCTATCGCCATCCTTGCCGCTGCTATCGTCGCTACGTTGCTGCCAAGAATCTACCACCGTCACCTTCTTTAGAAGCCGTTGGAAGCCGAAGCTCGAAATCCATAACAGATTGGTGATGGTCAAGCCAAAAATGCATGAGAGAGAGAGGTGTCTAGGGAAGAACCCTAAAAAAAAAATGCTTTTGGCATTTTCTCTCCCTAACCACTCTTGGCTCTCTCCGACATTTCACTCGAGATATTTTACATGTTTTTGTCATACCCAAAATTGAGACATCCATGTTCCACCAAAGAAAGTATCCGCAACGTAATCCACATCCGAACCTTGACTTGGGCGGGAACGCCTCAGTGAAACAAACTAAGATTATATTTTTAAGTTCATGTCATCCTAGAAATGAGCGCGCGAGAACCATGAAATCATTCAAACACCATGACTCCCAAATTAGTAATTAGGTGACTGGGCTATCTATTATTTATTTGGGATATCCTGGGACCAGATAAACACATATAACGTTATATGCTTCCTTAGATTGCGAGATACACATGATTGATTTGCATCGATTACGTTATCAATTGTGTTTTTTTTCCTAGATATGGTGAATAGATTGAATAGAGTACAATAGATTCCATGAATAGATTACCATAAATTAACGTTGCGTGTTTTTTTTTTGGATTAGGACTATTTCGATCTGGTGGCTCTTACTATTGTTGATTCTGAAAATGATGAGAATTGGCATTGATTTTTGAGGAAGTCGTCAACAATTCTGTCATCCATTGATTTTTGAGGAAGTCGTCAACAATTCTGTCATCTCATCCAATTACGTTCATAACGGGGTCGTCATTCTGGGCTTTTGAAAGGTATTCCAGAGGTTTTCCCCAGTAGGTATCATGGGTATTGTTTGCAGCATTTGAAGAATAACTAGTTTTATGGGCCAATTGTCTAATGATTTTAGGGAGCAAGTAATCCAGTTGTTTTCTGATTGTGACACAGATTGTGTTTGTATTTGGCAGATACAATACTGCTAGTTTTTCATTGGAATTACTTGTTAGTGGAACAGTTAGATTACAAGATACAATTTGTGGTTGTCTTGGTGGTAAGTAGATACAATGTCTTATTTGTTTTTTTGTATGGTTGCTATGAATGTTGCCCAAAAAAGTAGGAAGATGTCATTATCTGTGAAAATCTGTATTCAGGCCTTTGCTACCATCAACAGATTATGAGATCTGTCAAATTATGTTTTATGAATATTGCCTAGTAAAAAAGCAGATGTTATTTGTGGAAATCTGAATTCAGTGCTATTGCAATGACATCAAACAGATAGTGATATGTCATATTCTGTTCTCTGTATCTTGTCAAGAAAATATACAGACCTAGTTATCTGTAAAAATTAGTACTCTTTATTACATCAACTAAACTAACAAAATGTTGTTATTCAAATAATACTCTGCAATATCAAACAAGTTCAAATCAAAGAAATCAAATAAAGAATTCACTCAACTGGCTCTTTACAACTCTTTCTATTGTACTTTTCCAACTTTTCATCCCTCCTACACCTTATTTGTCTCACCTTCTCTCCCCTTAATCAGATTTTTTGAACTTAAGGTCTGCCATGTAGCCTTCTTATCTTAAGAGGAAGAATTACACAATTCTCTTTTATCACATCTGGAGCTTTAAGAGTGAGGATAGGATTTATCATACCCTCGTACGAGAATCGGTAAACTTCAATGGTGTAAAAAGGATCAATGTAGTTTGATACTTGTAGGCCAACCTTCTGAATAGTCGTCACTGGATGCACACACCATCAACAACATGTGCATATCCGTCTATGAACATCAACCACAACTATCGGAAGAGAGAACACTTCAATAACATCTTCACTTGCCTTTGCCATGTTCCATACCCAATCTTTGTCGAAACTTTTGACCAACTTTTTGTTCATTGCAGGACACACAATGCTGTTCAACTTCCTTGACAATTGCATCCTATCACACATTTCTGCTATCAATTTAACCCTTATCTTGTCAATCGCATTCAAAAATCAGCAAATGATGGGCCTCCAAAATCCATTTGTTGAAAGACTCAACTGGATTTCGAACACACATTCCCATATCTTCTACCTTTAAAATATACATTAATCCACTTTTCACGCGGCAACGACGCAACAAAAGCCTTTGCTTTCGGACCACCAATAGTGTAAAGTTTCTTAAGAGCTTCCTCAAAATCTAAAACCGATGGTGCATTATTGTATCTACCAAACACCAAGACAAACTATATTCCAAAACAAAGAAGACAAATTGTTCTATCTATAAAATTCTACAAAAACACTATTCATGGCTTTCAATCTGTTTTTTCCTAGCGGTGAATCTAGATCTCCACAGATTACCATGTTTGTTTACTGTTGAGGTCTCAACTCCTTAACTTCGCTTTCCCTTATTTCTTTAATCCATTATCTTGGCTGATCATGCAAAAATTTGTGGACCAATTGCACTCTGAAATGTGTGACATCTTCCTTTGCCAGTGTTTGTGGTATTAATTTCTATTTTCTTTGCTAGTTTTTTAATGATATAACAATAATTGGTCCACAATCAACCCTGCCTATATTCAACGAATATGGTTAATTAGAAGCATTATTACAATAGATGGCATTATCTACTTAAATATAAAACAACTTTGATGGAAACTTACGATGAATCACTACGGTGGTGCTTGTGCTTCTTGCACGATCGTATTGGATTTGAAGATGGACTTTATGGGTGCTAGGAGCTTGAATTGCAGTTGATTTCTCTTCTTTTTTTCCAATTCGTTCATGATTGTTTCTACAGAGTCTTTCTATATTTGCAAAACAAATTTTTATGTCAGTTGTAGTTATTCAAACATCCATTTATAAGAAATTAAATAAAGTAAAGGTCAAGCTTTTGTACCACTATTGTGCAGTTTTTAAGGTAAGGATCAACTCCTTTTCTTGGTAGTAAAAATTGTATTGCCTTCATTCCCTCTTCCTTCTCTCTGTCATAAACGAGCAGACTGGTATCGATAGTAATCCTTACCCATAAATTGTATTTTCTCATGAAATTCTACAAGTTTCTTATCACGGAGATGCTCTTTGAGGGACTAATTTGGCGATATGATCAGTGTTTATTGAAATAAAGTATTTAGTCATGGACTGGTATAGAGAAAAAATCAAAAAATACATAACATTATCAAGGACTATTGGCACAACCAAGAAACCATAATTCCAATGATAACCAAATCTGTCTGTTTTCAAGGTGGGAGAAAAGATAAAACGTCTTAAATTATATAAAACGTCTTAAATTACAAAGCTTTCAAGTGGTTTGGACAAATAAGACTCTCATCTATCTATACACAAAGGGAGAAGTTATAGAACATTCTCTAGAAACTTTCCAACTATTCTAATATGAAGTTCTCTACAAATTAAATATCTTTACAACTCTAAAAGTATGTACAATAATCTAGATTATTCTAAGAGATCCGTAAATTGTATGTCCTCGTGAAGTTTTACAAGCTTCTTATCATGGCGATGCTCTTTGAGGGACTGATTTGGCGATATGATCAGTGTTTATTGGAATAAAATATTTAGTTATGGACTGATATAGAGAAAAAACCAAAAAATACATGACATTATCAAGGACTATTGGCATAACGAAGAAACCATAATTAACCATAATTTCAATAATAACCATATATGTCTGTTTTCAAGGTGGGAGAAAAGATAAAACGTCTTAAATTACGAAGCTTTCAAGTGGTTTGGACAAATGAGACTCTCACCTATTTATACACAAAGGGAGAAGTTATAGAACATTCTCTAGAAATTTCTCAACTATTGTAATCTGAAATTCTCTACAAATATCTTTACAACTATAAAGGATGTACGATTATTCTAAGAGATAATTCTGGAAGGTTTCTAGGATTCTACATTGCTTTAGGAAACTCTAGAGAAAGTTCTAAAAAAAACCTCCTTATATGACTTATTGGGATGCATGCTAGGTGTTTGCCAAAATACTTGAGTCGTGGGACTAGGATATAAAACCTAAAAAAAAGAAAAGGGTTGGAAACTTCAAGTGATTGGAAACCAACAAAGCCATTAAGCTTAGCACTTGATGTGTTAGAAATTTCCGACTTGGTTTAAGGGCATGCTTGAGAAACATGCTAACAAATTAAGAGGAATGTGCAAAAGTGACGTGCTAAGGATTGAGGTGACAACCACCCAAAAGTTATGAAATATTGTTATTGATGCATGCAATGATACCACAAAATAAGGCCAACATAAGTGACATGTGATTCATGTGACCTTATTCATGCTTGAGAAACATGCTAACAAATTAGGAGGAATGTGCAAATGTGACGTGCTAAGGACAGAAGTGACAACCACCCAAAAGTTATGAAATATGGTTATTGGTGCATGCAATGATACCACGAAATAAGGCCAACATAAGTGACATCTAAACTTATTTATTTATATTAAAGCTCTCAGCTGGTCTTCAAATTCAAGAGATAAAACTAATCTGTTCATATTAAAGCTCTGAATTTAGTCTTATATTTTAACATATGTATGAACTTATTCGTTGATATTTATATTGTGCATGTGTCCTAAATTCAAACAAATAAACTTATCTCTATCAATATAGGTCGACTCTTGTTGGAGTAGTAAGGCCCCGTTCCACTTTCGTTCTAAATTTTTTTTCTTCAAAAAGAATGTAATTTCAAGCTCAAATATAATGAAAATGAGAAATGATTTTTAAAATTTTTTTTACACCGTTTAAAAGATCTCAATGAGATCTATCATTCAAGATCCATATTAGTAGGAAAATTATTTGCGTAAACACATAATTTTTGAGTTTGAAATTTCTTTCCTTTTCTAAAAGCTCCTTTTTTGAGAAAACAGAACACCACCTAAGGCTTTTCCAAAGTAGCAAGTTCAGAGATCTTTAGTTGGAATAGAACTCACCTATCAGCTATTTGCGTTTCTAGGTGGTGGACCTTCCAATATCAACTTGACGTTGGTATTTGGTTTTCTTTTCCAAAGTTTGTTTGAGTAATATAATTTTCTATTAACAAGTTGAAAAAAGCAAAAAGCAAAATGATTATAGACAATTATATATGTGAAATGATACGACTTCAACTTATTTTGAGTACTTGATAAAAAAAACTTATTTCTCTTAGAAAATAGAGTTTTTTAGTCCTTTTATTTTTCCTTATCTGTAAAATGCTACTATATGTACTCATTGATGTTTTTCTCTTATAATAACTAATTAATACTGTAACAATTAAGCGTGAAAGTCTCTTTTAATTGTTATTCAAATTTATTGAAAGGTGTTGACAACTTTTGTGGGTCTTTTTTGGGTCCACATTAATTATCAGAATTGCCTATTTTTTAAATCTCGTCGAGAGTGTCAGTTATACAACATTTCACTTTGATCCAACATCAATCAATATACATGATAGCAAAATAGCTATCTTGATATAACTGAATTTAATCTAGTGTAACACATTACTACTATTTTTTCGAGATAAATGTACAGCAATCACGTACTTAATGTTGTGCAATGAATATAAATTTTGACATAGTTACGTGGTCTAGACTTTATTAATTGGCAGAGTAAACACTTTCAATTATCAAATTAATTCTAGAAAGAATCTAGAAAAAAGTTCTATAGCAACATCTACTGATGTGTTTAGACCTTAAGGACAGTGTGAGAAAAGAAGAGGAAGAAAAATTGGAGAAAAGTGAGGAAAGTCAAACTATGTACAATTCTATTTTTTTTTTTAAATTTTCTCTCATCTTTTTCTTCGAATCAAACAATGGGAGAGAATTGTTTTGAAATTTTCATTCTTTTCCACAAGTTCCAAACAAAGCATTAAGCTTCCTATTTAAAACTAAAGCAACATTTTGTTGGTTCGCTCCTATACTGATGTTAATCATGAAATGATATCGATTTCTTTTACCATAAAATAGTGAAAATCGACTCCCGTTGAATTTTGAAAAATGAAATGGTGATGATTGGGAAAATTACGAATTTGGTAAAGTAACAAAAGAAATACTCCTACTGCTAAAAAACTACACTTGAAAAAACTCTTGCATGGTGATGGAAGAAGTTTCTCATTTGTTCTTCTCTAGCTTGTGCGTGAACACGTAGTGAGACAATTGTCTACTACAACGCTATGTAACCTTCTCACTCTTTCTCAAAATATTTCCACCTCTTTCTCTCTCCCTCCCTCCCTCTCTCTCTCTCACACACACACAATAAGGGGGCATTCTGAGGTATGCATGATATCTCTCTCTCTCTCTCTCTCTCTCTCTCTGTATATATCTATGTATATATTTACATAGATGTATGTGCATACCTCGGTTTTAGCTAATCTAAGTACTACTCTAATAGTTTGTTCGAAACAATCTACTCCAAGGGATATGCATATATAGTACAGAATTTCCCATACTACTAGGTTGAAATTATATTGTGATCGAGTCGTTGTGTTTGAGTTCAGTTTGATCCATCTTCTCAGGGGAATGTGCTTGAATATATACGTTAGGTTTCTTTCTTGCTTAAAATATGAAAGTCAACCCCAGGGTTGGGTTGGGTTGGCTTGGTGGTGAAGTCCTGAGACGTCTAGTTTTGCTATCAGCTCCTTTGTTGTCGAAACCTCCTAGGTGATATCAACTCCTTTGTCGAAACCTCTTAGGTGCTATCCACTGCTTTGGACCCACCAGAGATATGCCAGGACGTTACCTTAAGGCTCCTAAGAGTAGTCGAGGTGCACGCAAGCTATGCATGTTTTTTAAAAAATGAAATAATTGATGTCAAAATTTAGAAAGAAAAAAAACATATAATACCGCGCCTAGAAAAAGTAGTTCTATTTATGGGTTTAACTTCCCCTAGCAACAAACAACTGGAGTTCAATTATCAGCCCTATTTGCTCAAACTTTACATTTTGGTTTTATTTATTCCCATGTCTGATGATATATTAGAAAGTTGGAATCAGTTAGAGCATATGCTAAAGTTAGGCTTCCATGGCTCACAACTTGTGAATTGTGAGTCACAAGTCACAGCTAATGAGAGACAATGGATTTTATGTATCTTGAGTTTTCGTTTTTTTATCTTTTTATTTTTTGAAATGGTTCGTGTGAGATATTAGGTGTGACACCTATAGAGAAGAAGTTGAGAGAAAATAGGTTAAGATGGATTAGGCATGTCTACCGTAAACCTGGAGATGTAGTAGTTAAGAGAGCGGATATGATAACTTTGGGTAGTAACGCTACGGGGAGGGGAAGACCTAAATTGACATTAGATGTTGTGCGCAAAGATGTAAGTCTAATGGGTTTCACATATGCAATTGATTCTCTCTTTGTTTCACAAAATCAAACATCTAGCACATTTTATCGGTTACTTAATAAAATTTGGAGTCTAACATACTTATGTCGAAGAGAAGAAAAACCCAATTCGGTTAGAGCTTTTTAACGAGGCATCAAGAATATGAAACCACATTCTAGAAATGTGTTAGTGCCATTTTTAAGCTTTATCATGAGTACATGGGCATGGCAACATAATTCTGGTTTAACTCTTCCTTCGCACCTGTGGGAAATACTTTTTGTTGAACACCATTCCATCATTTTAATTTGTTAAAACGCTATTTTGCAGCTAATGTTTGGCTTTTTCGTTTTGTAAGTTGTGCAACATGTCTCAAAATCATAGGCTATTCGCTAGTGGTGTTAGATTTCAATATTCTCTTGTCATGGTCAATGCTTTTGCGGTAGTGATTCTGAATTCACTAAGCACGTTTCTCTTATTTGGTGCGTAGATCACGTAAGAACAATGGGGAAGGCTATTGCAGTTCTTGGCAGCAATGAAGGTGTGAGTGGAGCTATCTACTTCAATCGAGAAGGAGATGGTAATATGAGCTAATTCAGGTGGTTAGTCAAAATACCGCAGAAATTCTTTTGTTATTTTCCTCTCTGACTTATCCTCTTTCTCTCAGGTCCAACTACCATTATTGGGAATGTGTCCAGTCTGAGGCTTGGCTTCATGGTTTCCACCTCCATGCCCTTGGGGACATGACAAACGGTTGTAATTCAACAGGTGTGATATGATTTCCAGACTTCTTTTTCTGTAATTGTACCTGTTACGTTGCTAAGGAATTCGGACAAAACCACATCATTAAAATTCACTTATTTTATTCTACGTATTTTTTTTTTAATCCGACATTCTCTAGTTTCATGTCTTTAGGACCACATTTCAATCCTTATGGCAAAGAACATGGTGCACCTTAAGATGAGAATCGCCATGCTGGTGATCTGGGTAATTTAACCGTTGGGGACGATGGTATGCACTGTGCTATTTACTTCATTTAACATTCACACTTGGTTGATCACCATGCCCTTGGTGTCTTTGATCACGTAAATGTCAATATCTTTTCACATCTGCAGGGTTGTCTTTAGTCGGTATTGTTGTAGAAATGAATTTGCATAATATGCATCGATTATCTAGAGGCTAGGTCCAACATAATTACTGTTGTTGAGGCTTCCTTATGCTTTTAACATATTTTTTTATCCATCCTGTTGTTTAGGTACTGTTAATTTCACAATCATTGACGAGCAGGTGAATTCATTGTTGATGTTCTTATTGGTCTCAAATATAAGCACATGGGTCTTCGAAGATTCTTCTAAGTTGTTGGCATGTGTGCTTGCAGGTGTCTCTCACTGGACCTGGTTCCATCGTTGGAAGAGCTATTGTCGTTCATGTGAATCCTGATGATCTTGGCCGGGGTATGACTAAAAGCTTCCAGCAATGAATTTTTTTCCTTAAGTAGTTTTGTCTCTTGCTGCTATATGCACACTGATTTACTGATACGAGTCAAATTCCATATAGCAAAATGAAGAAAAGAATGCCCAGTCATCAATTGGTACAGACCTAACCTTTAGCATCACAAGCACAAAGCGACTATCCTCGTACTAAAACCCTCATCATTCAAACATTCACGGCAACTATTAATGCAAAAACATGTAAAAAGATGTTAGAAGTTCCTGGTGACTTTAAGAGGTGTTAGGGCAAGGTAATAGGGCATTCTTCTCTAAAGATTAAATGGATGTTGATGCATTTGTTGTGTCATAGAAAAATGGTTTGAGAACTTATATATGACATTTTGATTCATCATGGATTTTTTTAGGAAACTTTAGATGTTTATGGTGGCGTGTTTTTTCCCTAATGGTTATTCTAGTGGTGTGTTTAGTTTGATAAACTTATAGTCATTTGGGCATTCCTGTTGCAGAGAATTCTATGGACTCTTGTAAGCCATAACCCCCTACTTATTAGAAAGCGAAGTATGTCTTGGGTATGATAGAGATTCTAACGTCAAAATTTAAGTAGATAACATAACTTTGGGCTCGCATTTTGACTTTCAACTGAAGCTGTAGGTGACTTATGTTCACATCATACCATTCAGCAATTCAATAGGGATTAGCTTTGTTTGAAAATATTGCTTTACTTGGGCAACATAGAGCAATTTTTTTCATGGCATCTGTTTTAACGTCTCACTTCCATTGTCTGAATTTAGGAACTTGTAATGGGAGGCCAAAAGAACATCTGAGTGCGAGGGGACTATTAGTGTAGTGACCCTAAGCCGCTGGAGAAAAGTTCGTGTGGTAGGCTGGTTGTAGCACTATGCTGCTTCACCGGAAAACGTCTGGTGTACACCCCAGCTGCTCTTTCTCGGAACTAATTGATAGGCACTTAGTGTTGTAATTATATAAACAAAAAAGCCCTAATATCTAGTTTTCTGACTTTTGCCAACGTGGTCAGTTAACAGTCTTGTTTGGTCAACCTAAGATTTCTTGAGTCAGTTGCTACGTTAGTGCCATGGTAAACTAACGACTCACTGTTCCCTATTCAGGTGGACATGAGCTGAGCAAAAGTACTGGCAACAATGGCAAGAGGATTGCCTGTGGTAAGCAAATTAGTTCTCTTCTCTCCGTGTGTGTTTTTGGCTAGGTAGGCTTTTGAAGTATCGTTGGAACTAAAATAAAGGAGTAATATCCATGTAGCATATGGTGAGGTTTTAAGTGAATCTGTTGTGTCCCTTCAATCTAGTTCAAGCCTTGCCTTAGATCAAATTCTCCATTTTCTTTTTATTCATTTGTCACATAAAGAGATATTAAGTGTATAAAATTAGAGAAAGATAACATATTTTCTCTTCCTAGCTCCCACCGCTTCTCCAACAAAGAATGGTGACTATCTAGCCATATTTGCTGAATCTTCTGGTGTCGCACATGAAACTCAGTCAGGTCCAACACCATGCGCGATAGCACGCAGTTGCTTGTTTGGAATACTTGAGCACTCTTACGGAGTGGATGCATCCTTCTTATTACCATTGTTTTCTCAAGGTGTCCCAATTCAGAGTTCAATACATCATTTTCTTGTTCTTTTGTGCCCATTGTCTTATTTCATTTAGATGGCCAGTGTTGTCCTTTAAAAGATGGCACTCACCTTTATAGATCATCAAATTCTGAAAAAAATAACAATTAAGTACTGATAGATCACCTATTTTTCTGTAGCTTGCGTTCCCCTACTTTTAAATTCCACAGTTCGAACAAGTGTTTTAGCGATGCACGCATTATGGATTTTGAAGCGAATCCTTTCCGCCACTTCAATGAAATAACCTTGTATCGTTAAGGTCTCTGCGGAATTGCTCCCAATTTAGTTGGAGAATGGTTATGAGATGATCTGGAGATCGAGGAGGACGGATGCATTTTGGCATAATCCTAATGCTTTGGAAAATGGTTCTCTTGCTCAATTTCTCTAACGTCCATGACTGCTATGTCTTCCTTTCAGTCCAGTATCCGAATTCCAACATTGTATTGATCATTTGCTTTGGTGCAGGTGTTATTGGCCTGAAAGAATAAGTTGCTTCTCAATTCCCATGGTAAATGAATGTTGTGTATGCAATAGAGACTTAAGTGAGTAGTAGTAAAGATAGGGAACCTATGCAGAAGAATAAACAGAACAAGCATCGATCCGTACGTTCTGGTTAATCATTTGAGAAGTCGGTGCTAAGAAAATCCAACATGACATTTGCCTAATACACACTTTTGATTTGAAGCATCCGTTGTGTCACCAACACATAAACTTCCTACGCCTACAGCGTGCCCCCATGGATCTAAGTACAGGCCACTACATAGAGTATCAGCTGAGACCTAGCGATATTTTAGGTCCTCTGATACTGCTACACCCTGTTATACCAGTGCTACAAAAATTCACACAAGTATGGCCGATTCTCTTTACATGTCGCTTAGTATTCCATTTTTTGTCTGATTCGCAGCCATTAGGTGCTCAGGTGCCAAAAAATAATTTAAACTAATTCACAATCGATTTTATCATTCGATACTTGTTTGCATTTCCTATTTTCGCGCTTTTTTATTGGGTAATTTTTTGTCCCCTTCGTTGAAAATTCCTGTAACGATACTATTTTTTAAAATCAAAAATAAAATATTTTTATTGTAAAAGACACGTACAATTGGAAAAATTGCGACTAAAATGATTTTTTGCAATTCTATGGAGTAAAAACTTTGATTATGAGAGTCCTAAAAACAAAATTTAACTATGACCCTTTAAAATTATATGATTAGAATAAAAAAAATCTTCACACTAGTTCAAATGAATTAAAAAAATTGAAATACTTAATTTTTTAACCATATTTTTTAATATATAAACAGTTCAAAAATATTAAGCACTCCAATTTTCAATCCGTTTGAATCAGTGCGAAGATCTTATTATTTTGATCATATTATTTTAAAGGGTCATCATTAAATTTTGTCTCTAGGTCATAATTAAGGCTCTCATAATCAAATTTTTGCTCCGCATGGTTTCAAATAAAGAAAAGATAATTATAAGAGCTTTAGAGACAAAATTTATATATAATTATATGATCAAAATAATAAGATTTTTGCACTAATTCAAATAGATTAAAAATTGGAGTAGTTAATTTTTTAATCATATTTTTTAATATAAACAATCCAAAAAAATTAAGCACTCCAATTTTCAATCTGTTTAAACTGATGCAAAGATCTTATTATTTTAAAATGTCATAATTTATTTTTGGTTTTAGAATTCTCATAATTAAGTATCTGTTTTTTATTTGAAACCCTATAGAGCTGAAACTTGAATATAAGAGCCCTAGAGACAAAATTTAATTATGACATCTTAAAATAATACTTGTATGACAGAATAATAAGATTTTCGCACTGATTCAAATGGATTGAAAATTGTAGTGCTTAATATTTTTAATCGTTTATATACTCCCTCCGTCCCTTTATTATAGTCCAGTATTCCATTTTAGGCTGTCCCTTAATAAGTGTCCATTTTGTAAAGTTAGTGGGTAAAAGTTGGTACATTGTCTATTTTGTCCCTAAAAGTAGATTCCATTTTGAAAAGTTAGTGAGTAAAAAGTGTAATGATGATGGGTAAGTATGGAAAGTGGAGGAAAAAGTTGATGTGAAAGGTATAATGATGATATCTTTTTAATAAGTTGGAGTTACGAAGTAGGACATTTAAAAAGGAACGGAGGGAGTACTAAAAAATATGATTAAAAAATTAAGTACTTCAATTTTTAATCAAATTAAACCAGTGCGAAAATCTTTTTATTCTGATCATATTATTCTAATGGGTCAAATTAAATTTTGTGTCTAAGACTCTCATAATTAAGTTTCTGCTTCATAGGCTCAGAAAATTATTTTAGTCGCACTTTTTCAGATTGTCTCACTATCCTACGCTGAGTTGTCTCCTTTTAATTGGGTGGGCAGACACTTCGTTGTACACGGAGGGTCCGTGTATAATTTATTCTCTATACTATTTAGTAAAGATGATATGATGAAAATACAGTAATGATGGAGTAACTTTATGCCTTGTTTGAATCATAATGTGAAGAGAAAAAAATTCAACTCAAAAAACAATAATTATTTATTTTTTCAATTATTATTCTCATTTTTTTCCTATTCATTACTCTATCTCCAATCATTACTTTTAGGCTCCGTTCCAGAAACCTTCTTATATTATAAGTACTTATTTTGGAGTTTTGTGGATTCCATAAAACTCAGATGAACAGCTTATTTTCACATTTTCAAATTCAAAAATAATGTAAATGAAAAATATTTTTTCAATTTTTTTGCACCGTATTAAAGATTTTAATGAGATCTATCAAACAAGATCTATAGTGATAGAAAAATTATTTGCGCAAGCACATATTTTTTAGCTTGAAATTATCTTTTTAAAAAATAAGTGCTTATTCACCCTTTTGTGGAACACACCTTATTATTAAACAAAAAATAAGTTCTTATTCCGATTCTGGAACGGGTCCTTATTTCTCTCTCTATGTCTAACTCATTACATATATCTCAAATTATTACTCTATATTTTTTTTCTCTCGTCATTACCCAAAAACTGAATACAAAATTTTTTAAATCATGAACAAAACAAGGCATTAGTATCTAATGATAAATTGATTATGTAACTAGATTTTTGTAGTGTGAGTAACAATTGAATTTGGACCTAAGAACACCAGCCAAACTAGTTGTATTGTTACTAGATTCTCGGTGTGGGAATAACTAACGCTGTGTTTGGTTTACAATTTTGGATTGAAAATTTTGAGTTAAAATGTAAAAATATGTGATTAGATGGATTATTTCAAAAATGAGTGGGTCCCCCTACACTGATTGACCAGAAAGGGAAAAAAAAAACTAACGGATAAATACTCATGTTTTGCCAAGTTGGACCAAAAGTCTGTCACAACCTCATCTTTCTCTCTTTTCATTTACTCCCAACTCATCTCTCTCTCTCTCTCTCTCTCTCTCTCTCTCTCTCGAAACTTACTTCAAGTGGGGCCCATTTGTTATGCTATTGGCAACAATGAAGAAAAGTGGTCAGTGTCTCCTTGACTTTTGTCCCCAGTGTTCAAAGTCCAACTCTTCTACCAACTCTAAAATAATTTTAATAATTCTAACATCACACCCATTTACACATCTATTCACACATTTATGCTCACAATAAGGATGGGGTCCACACATACTAGATGTGTAGTGTGTGCGGATCCCACTCTTTTTGTGAGTGTAGATGTGTGAATGTGGTGATAAAATGACTCAAATAATTTTTGAGAAAAACTGAGAAATTGGAACCGAACACAGTGTAAAGCAACCACCATGCATGATGACCTCCTGACACCACTGCCACACACCACCATGACCCATCCCTGACTCGGCCTTTTTATTATGGCAGTAGTATCAATCAATCAAGTACCCCCTCATCAATTATCCACAGCACTGGGACAGAACGGTAGGATGATGAGAATCGAAAACCTAGGGTCTATTCTAGAACACCTTCTTAAAAAATAAATATTTATTTCATATTTTTTAAATTTAAAAAAATATAAATGAAAAATAATTTTTCAATTTTTTTTTCACCGTATAAAAGATCTCAGTTAGATCTTTCAAATAAGATCTATATTGTATATTTCAAGATTTCAATAAGTCCATCATTTTTTAACCTAAAATTGTCTTCGTAAAAAATAAGTACTTATTTGATGTTCAAGAACGGGACCTTAGGAGCGCAGTAAAGACATTCAGGTGGTGTTCCGGTTTCTTAAAAAAGAACTTTTTAGAAAAGAAAGGTAATTTCAAGCTCAAAAATCATGTGTTTACGCAAATAATTTTCCTACCAATATGGATCTTGTTTGATAGATCTCATTAAGATCTTTTATACGGTGCAAAAAAAATCATAAAATTATTTTTCATTTTCATTATATTTGAGTTTGAAATTTGGAAAAAAAGAACTTTTTAAAAAGGAAGGGAAAATGAAAAATAATTTTTCAATTTTTTTTTCACCGTATAAAAGATCTCAGTTAGATCTTTCAAATAAGATCTATATTGGTAGGAAAATTATTTGAGTAAACACATGATTTTTGACCTTAAAATTTACCTTCTTTTTCAAAAACCCACTTTTACAAAAAGTGGAACGGCAACTCCTCTTTGTTTTCAGTTTTTATAGTAATTTTTTTTTCGGCACAATTTTTAATAAATTTCTCTATATCTCTGTCCACTTATTACCACTTATTACATCCAAAATAACTTTCTAAAATGTACACCAAACAAAATGATTATTTTTATAACGTGATTTGCCTTCATTTGATAGAGTTTGGCGTTGGGTTTAGGCAAATCGTCCTCAAAATTCATCTAAGTCTTAGGGAGAAAAATTACAACCAACAAAATTGAAAGACTTTCGAAAAATCCTTTTGTCTACTGTAACTATTATGCGAGGGAGATGATTATCTGGAGTAGTGAAAGATGTTGGGGTGTAAAGAATTTATATAAGAGTCATAAGTGCCCTTTTGAAAAGATTGTTTTGTTTGGATGATGTTTTAAAAAAATTGAGTTTGATTTTTGAATAATGAGTGGAAAGAGAAAATAAGGTAATAATTGAATACATGGGTAATGAGTAGAGAGAGAAATAAAAATAATGATTGAAAAGAAGATAGAGAAATGATATTAATGATTGAAAATAGAAATAATAAGTATTTGTTGAGTTGAGATTTTTTTTTTTAAATGCCATCGAAACAAGGCATACATCTCTTCAAAACATAGTATCACACCCCTGGAACAATTGGCTCCATTCACATCGATTAATTTGTTCGAAAGACACACCCCTTGAAGAGTTAGTCCATTTAATTACTCACTCGTTTGAAATGCACCCATTTGTTCTATTAAATTTGGACCGTTAATCAAGCGCTCCAAAACCAATAATTTTACACAATTGATTTTTCATTTAATGAACCGAAACCGCGCGGTGTGTGAAGTGAATGGTCAAACATGAGACAAAATGTCTCAAAACACCTAATTACTTTCATTACCTGAAGAACATAAAATTGGCCGAGGCAAGTCGGTCGACAATTAGACTGCTAGTATTTTTTTTTTTTTTTGAGTTTTCATACTTTGTTACTATTAGTATTTACATTATTTTTGGGCTTCATCAAGTGTTGAATCCATCGTCTCTCGCCTAATAAGTTCTATTTTATTTCTTTTTGAGGTACACACATTGCATGTCCCCAGATTTTTAGTAAACATCAAGTAATTAAGCCACTTCTTATATGATACCAGAAGACATTTACCTGTCTCATACGACACCAAAACGTTTACATATTTATACATATGTGTACGTTTCAGTGACAATATTTATGTCTTGTCACAATATATATTTTTTAGCGCGGAAAGTCTAGGTACACCGCATGAAAATGCGGTTTCATGCGGTGACCGTCCACCGCGCGCCTATTAGGGCCCACTCCGGACCTCAAAATATTATTCATAAATTTTAAAATGATATTTTTATGGAATCTTGTAAAAAATCAGTTCTAACGGATATCGGTAAATATGTTTTCTGAATTTGTATTTCGTATTTACCGATATCCCTTGGGGCTGATTTTTACAGAATCTCATAAAATATCATTTTAAAATTTATAAATATTTTTATGTATTTTTTTAGGCCCGAAATGGATTTCAATAGACGCGCGGTGAACGATCACCGAAAAATTCATACGGTGGCCGTAGTCTTGCTGTTCTGTAGTGACAACTTTACTACGGCAACTGAAACTCTTAAAGTAAGATTCTTCACTATTGCCACCGAAAGTAATGATTGTACTGACAACTTTGCTTTGCCTCAAACATCCAAATCGAAAATGATTATGCCCGACAGATTTGTAGGGAAATCGTACCGACCGGCCGCGCCGGCCCTTCTCCGGCCACCGGACGGCCGATCCGAGCCGTTTCCAAAAATTTAAAAAAAAAAACCCAGGGGCCCACGCGGGAATCAACGGCATCCGATGTGTGTATTAGTGCTTGATCTAAACACCCATTTTCGTGTATATATACATTTGTATTATATACACGAAAAATTGGGTGTTTAAAAAGATCAAGCACTATACACACATTCGGATGCCGTTTGATTCCCGCGTGGAAGCCCCTCGTTTTTATTTTTTCTAAGAATTAATTTGGACGGCTCGGATCGGCCGTCCGTGTGGCCGGAGAATGGGCCGGCTGCTAGGCATAAGGTCTGGTAAATCGATTTACCAAACATACAAAATCTTCGTCGGTGCATATAAATTGAACATGATTTCTACCATTTTGCAAATTGCTTTTCCCCTCTCTTGACGCCACACCCCCGGACCCACCGCCGTTTCCCAAATTTACGCCAAGCCCCCCGCAATTCCTTTGTTTATTTAATTGCCTTTATTTAATTTATTGCTCCAATTTTCAATCCGTTTGAATCAGTGTGAAGATCTTATTATTTTAAAGGGTCATCATTAAATTTTGTCTCTAGGTCATAATTAAGGCTCTCATAATCAAATTTTTGCTCCACATGGTTTCAAATAAAGAAAAGATAATTATAAGAGCTCTGGAGACAAAATTTATATATAATTATATGATCAAAGTAATAAGATTTTTGCACTAATTCAAACAGATTAAAAATTGGAGTACTTAATTTTTTAATCATGTTTTTTAATATAAACAATCCAAAAAAATTAAGCACTCCAATTTTCAATCTGTTTAAACTGATGCGAAGATTTTATTATTTTAAAATGTCATAATTTATTTTTGTTTTTAGAACTCTCATAATTAAGTATCTGTTTTTTATTTGAAACCCTATAGAGCTGAAACTTGAATATAAGAGCCCTAGAGACAAAATTTAATTATGACACCTTAAAATAATACTTGTTTGACAGAATAATAAGATTTTCGCACTGATTCAAATGGATTGAAAATTGTAGTGCTTAATATTTTTAATCGTTTATATACTCCCTCCGTCCCTTTATTATAGTCCAGTATTCCATTTTAGGCTGTCCCTTAATAAGTGTCCATTTTGTAAAGTTAGTGGGTAAAAGTTGGTACATTGTCTATTTTGTCCCTAAAAGTAGATTCCATTTTGAAAAGTTAGTGAGTAAAAAGTGTAATGATGATGGGTAAGTATGGAAAGTGGAGGAAAAAGTTGATGTGAAAGGTATAATGATGATATCTTTTTAATAAGTTGGAGTTACGAAGTAGGACATTTAAAAAGGAACGGAGGGAGTACTAAAAAATATGATTAAAAAATTAAGTACTTCAATTTTTAATCAAATTAAACCAGTGCGAAAATCTTTTTATTCTGATCATATTATTCTAATGGGTCAAATTAAATTTTGTGTCTAAGACTCTCATAATTAAGTTTCTGCTTCATAGGCTCAGAAAATTATTTTAGTCGCACTTTTTCAGATTGTCTCACTATCCTACGCTGAGTTGTCTCCTTTTAATTGGGTGGGCAGACACTTCGTTGTACACGGAGGGTCCGTGTATAATTTATTCTCTATACCATTTAGTAAAGATGCTATGATGAAAATACAGTAATGATGGAGTAACTTTATGTCTTGTTTGGATCATAATATGAAGAGAAAAAAATTCAACTCAAAAAACATTAATTATTTATTCTTTCAATTATTACTCTCATTTTTTTCCTACTCATTACTATCTCCAATCATTACTTTTAGGCTGCGTTTTAGAAACCTTCTTATATTATAAGTATTTATTTTGGAGTTCTGTGGATTCCACAAAACCTCAGATAAACAGCTTATTTTCATATTTTCAAATTCAAAAATAATATAAATGAAAAATATTTTTTTAATTTTTTTCGTACTGTATTAAAGATTTTAATGAGATCTATCAAACAAGATCTATAGTGATAGAAAAATTATTTACGCAAGCACATGATTTTTTAGCTTGAAATTACCTTTTTAAAAAATAAATATTTATTCACCCTTTGGTAGAACACACCGTATTATTAAACAAAAAATATGTTCTTATTCCGATTCTGGAACGGATCCTTATTTCTCTCTCTATGTCTAACTCATTACCTATATCTCAAATTATTACCCTTTTTTTTTTTCTATTCATTACCCAAAAACTGAATACAAAATTTTTTAAATCATGAACAAAACAAGGCATTAGTATCTAATGATAAATTGATTATGTAACTAGATTTTTGTAGTGTGACTAACAATTGAATTTGGACCTAAGAACACCTGCCAAACTAGTTGTATTGTTACTAGATTCTCGGTGTGGGAATAATTAACGCTGTGTTTGATTTACAATTTTGGATTGAAAATTTTGAGTTAAAATGTAAAAATATGTGATTAGATGGATTATTTCAAAAATGAGTGGGTCCCCCTACACTGATTGACTAGAAAGGGAAAAAAAAAACTAACGGATAAAGACTCATGTTTTGTCAAGTTGGACCAAAAGTCTGTCACAACCTCATCTCTCTATCTCTTCATTTACTCCCAACTCATCTCTCTCTCTCTCTCTTTCTCTCTCTCTCTCTCGAAACTTACTTCAAGTGGGGCCCATTTGTTATGCTATTGGCAACAATGAAGAAAAGTGGTCAGTGTCCCCTTGACTTTTGTCCCCAGTGTTCAAAGTCCAACTCTTCTACCAACTCTAAAATAATTTCAATAATTCTAACACCACACTCATTTACACACATATTCACATATCCACGCTCACAACAAGGATGGGGTTCACACATACTAGATGTGTAGTGTGTGCGGATCTCACCCTTGTTGTGAGTGTGGGTGTGTGAATGTGGTGATAAAATGACTCAAATAATTTTTGAGAAAAACTGAGAAATTGGAACCGAACACAGTGTAAAGCAACCACCATGCATGATGACCTCCTGACACCACTGCCACACACCACCATGACCCATCCCTGACTCGGCCTTTTTATTATGGCAGTAGTATCAATCAATCAAGTACCCCCTCATCAATTATCCACAGCACTTGGACAGAACGGTAGGATGATGAGAATCGAAAACCTAGGGTCTATTCTAGAACACCTTCTTAAAAAATAAATATTTATTTCATATTTTTTAAATTTAAAAAAATATAAATGAAAAATAATTTTTCAATTTTTTACCACCGTATAAAAGATCTCAGTTAGATCTTTCAAACAAGATTCATATTGTATATTTCAAGATTTCAATAAGTTCATCTTTTTTTAACCTAAAATTGTCTTCGTAAAAAATAAGTACTTATTTGATGTTCGGGAATGGGACCTTAGGAGCGTATTAAAGACATTCAGGTGGTGTTCCGGTTTCTTAAAAAAGAACTTTTTAGAAAAGAAAGGTAATTTCAAGCTCAAAAATCATGTGTTTACGCAAATAATTTTCCTACCAATATGGATCTTGTTTGATAGATCTCATTAAGATCTTTTATACGGTGCAAAAAAAATCATAAAATTATTTTTCATTTTCATTATATTTGAGTTTGAAATTTGGAAAAAAAGAACTTTTTAAAAAGGAAGGGAAAATGAAAAATAATTTTATGATTTTTTTTGCACTGTTTAAAAGATTTTAATGAGATCTATCAAACAAGATCTATATTGGTAGGAAAATTATTTGAGTAAACACATGATTTTTGACCTTAAAATTTACCTTCTTTTTCAAAAACCCACTTTTACAAAAAGTGGAACGGCAACTCCTCTTTGTTTTCAGTTTTTATAGTAATTTTTTTTTGGCACAATTTTTAATAAATTTCTCTCTATCTCTGTCCACTTATTACCACTTATTACATCCAAAATAACTTTCTAAAATGTAAACCAAACAAAATGATTATTTTTATAACGTGATTTGCCTTCATTTGATAGAGTTTGGCGTTGGGTTTAGGCAAATCTTCCTCAAAATTCATCTAAGTCTTAGGGAGAAAAATTACAACCAACAAAATTGAAAGACTTCCGAAAAATCCTTTTGTCTACTGTAACTATTATGCGAGGGAGATGATTATCTGGAGTAGTGAAAGATGTTGGGGTGTAAAGAATTTATATAAGAGTCATAAGTGCCCTTTTGAAAAGATTGTTTTGTTTGGATGATGTTTTAAAAAAATTGAGTTTGATATTTGAATAATGAGTGGAGAGAGAAAATAAGGTAATAATTGAATACATGGGTAATGAGTAGAGAGAGAAATAAAAATAATGATTGAAAAGAAGATAGAGAAATGATATTAATGATTGAAAATAGAAATAATAAGTATTTGTTGAGTTGAGATTTTTTTTTTAAATGCCATCGAAACAAGGCATACATCTCTTCAAAACATAGTATCACACCCCTGGAACAATTGGCTCCATTCACATCGATTAATTTGTTCGAAAGACACACCCCTTGAAGAGTTAGTCCATTTAATTACTCATTCGTTTGAAATGCACCCATTTGTTCTATTAAATTTGGACCGTTAATCAAGCGCTCCAAAACCAATAATTTTACACAATTGATTTTTCATTTAATGAACCGAAACCGCGCGGTGTGTGAAGTGAATGGTCAAACATGAGACAAAATGTCTCAAAACACCTAATTACTTTCATTACCTGAAGAACATAAAATTGGCCGAGGCAAGTCGGTCGACAATTAGACTGCTAGTATTTTTTATTTTTTTTTGAGTTTTCATACTTTGTTACTATTAGTATTTACATTATTTTTGGGCTTCATCAAGTGTTGAATCCATCGTCTCTCGCCTAATAAGTTCTATTTTATTTCTTTTTGAGGTACACACATTGCATGTCCCCAGATTTTTAGTAAACATCAAGTAATTAAGCCACTTCTTATATGATACCAGAAGACATTTACCTGTCTCATACGACACCAAAACGTTTACATATTTATACATATGTGTACGTTTCAGTGACAATATTTATGTCTTGTCACAATATATATTTTTTAGCGCGGAAAGTCTAGGTACACCGCATGAAAATGCGGTTTCATGCGGTGACCGTCCACCGCGCGCCTATTAGGGCCCACTCCGGACCTCAAAATATTATTCATAAATTTTAAAATGATATTTTTATGGGATCTTGTAAAAAATCAGCTCCAACGGATATCGGTAAATATGTTTTCTGAATTTGTATTTCGTATTTACCGATATCCCTTGGAGCTGATTTTTACAGAATCTCATAAAATATCATTTTAAAATTTATAAATATTTTTATGTATTTTTTTAGGCCCGAAATGGATTTCAATAGACGCACGGTGAACGATCACCGAAAAATTCATACGGTGGCCGTAGTGCTGCTGTTCTGTAGTGACAACTTTACTACGGCAACTGAAACTCTTAAAGTAAGATTCTTCACTATTGCCACCGAAAGTAATGATTGTACTGACAACTTTGCTTTGCCTCAAACATCCAAATCGAAAATGATATATGCACCGACAGATTTGTAGGGAAATCGTACCGACCGGCCGCGCCGGCCCTTCTCCGGCCACCGGACGGCCGATCCGAGCCGTCCAAAAATTCTAAAAAAAAAAACCGAGGGGCCCACGCGGGAATCAACGGCATCCGATGTGTGTATAGTGCTTGATCTAAACACCCATTTTTCGTGTATATATACAAATGTATATATACACGAAAAATGGGTGTTTAGATCAAGCACTATACACACATCGGATGCCGTTGATTCCCGCGTGGGCCCCTCGGTTTTTTTTTTTAGAATTTTTGGACGGCTCGGATCGGCCGTCCGGTGGCCGGAGAAGGGCCGGCGCGGCTGGTCGGTACGATTTCCCTACAAATCTGTCGGTGCATATAGCATGACTCCATGCAAATTGCTTTTCCCCCTCTCTTGACGCCACACCCCCCGGACCCCACCGCCGTTTCCCAAATTTACCCCAAGCCCCGCAATTCTTTTGTTTATTTAATTGCCTTTATTTAATTTATTTAATTTCTTTTTTTATTTATTGAATTATAAAATTTAGTTTTTTTAAAAAAAATTAAGTGTTCCAAATTTCAATCCGTTTGAATTGATGGAAAGATTTTAGTTTTTTAATCATTTTATCCTAAATGGTCATAATTAAATTTTTACTCTAAGGCTCTCGTTGATTAGCACTAAGAAATATTTGATTCAACGACTTTCTCAAGGTTAACCAATAAGAGCTCTAGAGTCAAAATTTAATTATAACCAAAATGATCAGAAAACTAAATCTTTCCATCGGTTCAAACGGATTAAAATTTGAAACACTTAATTTTTTAACCATATTTTTTATTATATAAACTGTCTAAAGATGTTGAAAAATTAAATGTTTCAAATTTTAATCCGTTTGAACCGGTGCAAAGATTTTAGTTTTCTGATTATTTTATCCTAAATAGTCATAGTTAAATTTTGACTATATGGCTCTCGTTGATTTGCTCTAAGAGATATTTGATTCTACGATTTTCTTATGGCTAATCAACGAGAGCCCTAGAGTCAAAATTTAATTATGACCATTTAGGATAAAATGATCAGAAAACTAAAATCTTTCCACCGGTTTAAACGGATTGAAATTTGAAATACTTAATTTTTTAACCATATTTTTTTAATATATAAAGGAAAAAAAATCGTCGGATTCATTAGAGACAATGCTTACAACTCATGCTTGGAATGTGAACGAAAGACCAAAAAAAAGATCAGACAGAAATGTTGATTCGTGTGCCAAGATAAAACAGTGAAATTACTCTTTTCAATACTCCTCAATACTACCTTTACTCTTTCCAATAAAAAATGTTGATGTGGATAAAAAAAATTGTTGATTTGTTGATTCGAGTGATTCCTCTTTCCAATATCTATAATTCACTTCCGTCTTCTGCACCTCTGCCTTCTGTAGAGAAATTACTCACTATACATATAACATACTTGCATATATACACACACACACTCTCCCTCACCTATCTGAAAAATTACACATTAATATTTTAGGGGGCCCTGTAAAAAATCAACTTTAACCGGTATCGGTAAATATTATTTCTAAATTTATAGAAGCGAAAATGCTCAACTGCTCAATTTCGAACATACGAACCCAGAAATAATATTTATCGATACCAGTTAGAGCTGATTTTTTACGGAGCCCCCTAAAATATTATTTTAAAATTTATGGATATTTTTCTGTATTTTTTGTTGGATCCGAAATGAGTCCCTTAAAAAATATAGTGGATGATGTAGTGAAAATGTGTAGTGTATATAACATTCCTGGTGTGTGTTTGAGGTTAGAACGGAAAAGAAGGGGTGGGGTCGGGGGAGTTGCGTCAGGGGAGGGGGAGAAAAGCACGTCTCTTTTGTAACCAATCTTTTTTTTTTTTTTTTTGTAGTTGACAAAAATGGGCGGGGCCAAGTCGTTTTTTTATCAAGAGAGAAGAGCGGCAAGTTCCCGCCCCTCGATCAAAAGGGCAGCGCCGTGCTGTCCCTTGCAAGCAAGGTTCACTTCGGAAACGTTAATTTCGTAGATCTTATTGAGTAGAATTAGTTTATCAAAATCAGCACAATCGAATATTATTAAATGTCTGATCAAAACACATATGATTTGACAATAATAGGTTCCAATGGATTTTATCTAGTGTTTCGGATCTATTCTTTTCAAGATGAAATTATTTCGATCAGACACTTAATGATATCCAATCGAACTGATTTTCGGTACACTTATTTTACTTAATGAGCTCTACAAAGTGCATATTTTTTATCTTCATAAAGAGACCAGAGTGAACAGCACTCGCGGGGGACAGCAACGGTGTTGCCCTTTTGGAGGGGCAACACAGACCCCGGATCCTTTCTCTTTATCTCTAAAGTAATTGAAATGTCAATTTTAGGCCACTGTTTGAATGCACATAAAGTAGGGAAAAAGGACAAAAAATGTGCAATAGATGCGTGGAAACCAAGGCAATAGAATGCGTATCAATTACGTTAAAATACTATTAGAAATTTGGAGGTCTCGTTTCTCTGAACTGGGATAATGTTATGGAGTGGTGTACGCAACACTGTGTTAGACACCTTTGAATTGTAAGATCGTACATCTAATGGTTCGAATCTCATCTTGGCAATAAACTGCTCTTGGTCGTTGGTTGTCAAGATGAGATTCGAGCTGTCGGATGCACAATCCGACGGATTAGAAGTGCACAGTACGATATTGTGCACCTTACTGCACTGCACCAACATAAAGTCACATTTCTCTAGGGCGCACTAGGGTCATTCTGTCTGTTACAATAAGAGCTCTGCTACGCGCAGAGATAATTCGCAGAGAACCACGCAGAGACAAATGCGTTTGGCCCCATTTCGGGTCCCGAAAAAATCTAGAAAAATATCCATAAATTTTTGAATATTATTTTATGGAGCCCTGTAAAAAATCAACTCCAGTGGATATCGATAAGTGTTACTTTTGGATTCGTAGGGGCGAATTGAGCAGTTTCGCCTCTACGAATCCAAAAGTAATACTTATCGATATCCACTGGAAGTTGATTTTTTACAGGGCTCCATAAAATAATATTCAAAAATTTATGAATATTTTTTTAGATTTTTTCAAGACCCGAAATGGGGCCAAACGCATTTGTCTCTGCGTGGATCTCTGCAGATTGTCTCTGCTGGTAGTATTTTTGGTTACAATAACGCGGTTTGAGTAACTATTTGACGATTTTTTGGCATGATTCCATTTTTTCCCTTTTAATTCTTATTAGATTTTGGTCGAAATTTTACATTATACTATCATTTTTCTCAATGAAATAAATCAAAATAATATAAAAAAAATAGTTCAGACTTAAAAAAAATAATTAAAAAGACTACGAAAAAAACTTAGAAGACTGATTTTTTTGAAAAAATACTTTTCTATGATAAATTGCATACTCATAACGTATGTGTTGAACGCTAGTAATTATAACATGGTGGTTCCACTTGACCTAGTAATTCCTGCACTCGGTCTCGAAGCGTTTTGATGTCTAAATTTTCAAAGCATTAATCACAACCTAATCCATGGTGCAATTACCTTCTGTACTCTGAAAGTCATTCCGTTGGATTAAGAAGAGGAGTGTGACAGTCAAGAGACCAACAAACATTTTGTTTGAGTTATGATTTCCAATATCATAAAATTAAAAAAAAACAAATAAACAAACAAAAATTCAGGTTTCCAATCATTAATCATCATAAAGGTCAATTAAAGTCTTTTTCTTTGATGGAAGTTCATTGAAATCAATCCTCTCAATCTACGCATATATCCTCTCCAAGTAAGGGAAATGATACATCTATCCTCTTCACGGAAGTGAAATGATTTTTGCACCCCTTTTATTTGAATCCATTTTATTTATTTTTCTATCCACTTGTCATTACGAAACTACACGTACTTCCTGATTACACTTTTTTGATCTCTTACTACTTAGGCCCCGTTCCAAAACTAGTAATAAGTACTTATTTTTTAAGAAGGCAATTTCAAGCTCAAAAATATAGGGCTTAATGAAATCTAAAAATATGCAATATGGATTTTGTTTGAAAGATCTCAATGAGATCTTTAATACGATGCAAAAAAAATCAAAAAATTATTTTTCATTTACATTATTTTTGAGTTTGAAAATGTGAAATAAGTACTTATTTTTTAAGAAGGTGTTCTGGAACGGAGCCTTAAACTCTTCACTCATATAGTGTAATCTTGTAACTTCATGTGCATCTATTCTAAAGGGTTATTCGGCTTAATAAGTTAAGTGGCCTATTTTTTTGTTCTTATTCAATTTTTTTCGCATTTGTGTGTTTTTCGTCAAATTTTTTGGAGATTATTATTTCGTCACGACAAGAAAAATCTAAAAAGTATTTATTTATTCAAAAAATTTAGGTTTCGATCGTAATTTTTTACTTTTTAGATTCCTCTTGTCATAATGAAACAATAATTCACAAAAAATTAATAAAAAACTAACAAATGCGAAAGAAATTTGAATAAAGACAAAAAAAATAAGTTGCCTAGCTTATTAAGCCCGAAAATGATATAGGTACCGACCGTCCCGTAGGGAAATCGTATTAACGGCCACGCCGAGCCGTCTTCGACCACCGGACGGCAGATCCGAACCGTTCAAAAATTCTATAAAAAAAACGAGCGGGCCTATGTTGAAATCAATGGCATCCGATGTGTGTAAGGTGTTTGATCTAAACACCTTATTTTTAGTGTATATATGTATCGCAAATTTTTTTTTAAAATTTTTGAATGATTCGGATCATCCGTCCAGTGGCCGAAAACGGCCCGACACGACCGTCAGTATGATTTTCCTTATGGGGCGGTCGGTACTCATTGCAGTACGCTGTTAAGCCTAACAACCCCTAATATAAAAAGAGGGCAACAATTCCGTGTCACCTCTTTTTGTTGGAATTAGGGGGCATGTTATCCCTTAACATGTTGTCCTGTTGAGTGGGGCCCGCTCCAGTCTCACTCTAATTGATTGGGAACGTTCACTTTGTAGAGCTCGTCGGCTAGAACAAATGTACAAAAAATTAGCTTGATCGAATGTTATTAAGTGCCTGATCGGAACACATATAATTTGGAAGTAATGGGTTCCAATAGTTATGATCTAGCGCTTTGGATTCATGCTTTCCAAGACAAAAATATTTTGATCAAGTATTTTATGATGCCGATCGAGTTAATTTGTTTTACTCGATAAGCTCTATAATATGAACATTTCCGATCAATCAGAATGAGACTGGAGTAAGCTCCACTTGACAGGACAGCACGGTGCTGTCTAATTGACAGACAGCACGCCCCCTGTTTCTCTTTTTGTCATTGGGTCAACTTTTTAATCTTCCTAAATTGACCAAAAAATTGAACAAATTGAATTGTTTGTTGTTTTCTCAAGTCTGGGGAGCGAATGGTACGTCTAAACCATTACTGACCCCACGTTCAAAAAGTGTAACTGCCTCTCCTAATACTAGTGCTACTGGATGTGGATGCACGCAGATTTCCCCCGCAAACTTATCACATCTCTCTCTCTCTCTCTCTCTCTCTCTCCTCAGGACTCCCCCCCTCTCCCTCTCTCTCTATCTCTCTCTCTGTGCAAAACTCTCATTTAAACCCAATAATTTTCTTGCATTCTGTCACCAAAACTCGAAATACAAAACCCTAGCGAGAGAATTCAAACCGACGTTGTCTCTATTTGGAATTCCGCTGTTATTAGGGTTTACCGTTTACGTAACCGTTTCCGCTAGTGTTTAATGTGTATGCACGCATAACGTCATATTTAGACGTGTATTCTTCCTTTGCATGTCTGTATCGTTGTAAGGAGAAGACGGAGATGGGTATACCAGATAGGATATCGGAGAAACTCAAACTCATTGATTCGAAGAAAAACAGCCTACGGAATGTAATTCTGATGCTGGCAATGGAATGGAAGGATCTCGACGAGCAATTGGACTCGACCGAGAAGTGCGTGCAAGGAACCCTCGACGAACTCCGTATCAGCGAGAACAACTTGGAGTCGGTTCGAGAAAGCAACAAAGAGCTTGAGGTAGTAGCCTTTGGCCTTTTTGACCGAGTTTTTGGTTGTTTTTGTCTTACGCTCCATTTCTTTTCTTAAGAAATCAGCAGCTTGTTCACATTTTTAAAATAAAGTAAATAAAAAATAATTTTTTAATTTTTTTCTTCGTATAAAAGATTTTATCGAGATTGATCTCTAAATAAAATTCATATTATATATTTTTAAATTTTAATAACTTTATAATTTTTGAGTTTGAAATTGCCTTTTAAAAAAATAAAAACTTTTTTTTTTCCCGAAACAAAGGCTCTGTTTGGAAGGAAAGGGAAGGAAAGGAAAAAAAATAACTAATGCCTTGTTCTATTCCCTTTTCAAAAATAAATTTTCAAAAAATTCCTTCTAAATTATTTCTACTTCCAATATTTCTCTTTCTATTTCTCTCCACTTATTATCCCTGCAATTTTTAAAAATAATTTTTCAAAAAATTCATTCTAAATTTTTTCTTCTTTCAATATTTCTCTTTCTATTTCTCTCCACTTATTACCTCTGTAATTTTTCAAAAAAAATTTCAAAAACCAAACAAAAAAAACTTTCCTGCTATTCTTGGTTGAAAGAGGAAGAGGGAAGAAAACAACAATTTCAAATTCTGTAAATAGTAAAATTTTTCTCCTATTTTATTTTCTAATTTTCATCTCATTTTGTTTTCTTTTCCTTTCTCTCATTTTCCTTGAGTTCCAAACGGATTTAAATTAAACTGGTCATATTGTTTGGTTTGATCGTTCATATCGACGAAATGAATCTAATAAGTTTGGAAGTGTGGACGAAAGTGGAGAAAAAGTTCGCTTATGGCGGAGAAAGTCGGAGGAAGACGAAAAAGACAGTCTCTTCGGTAAAATAAGTTTGGAAAAGATGAAAAAAAACATGAAGTGTAAAAAATTTCGAAAAAGATTTTGAAAGAGATGAAAAAAGCATTCTTTGTCTCTAGTGTGGGGTGGTGTTTGGTCTGGAGCTCTCCAAATGGATCTCAGACTCGGATCTGGAACTGAGTTCCTCGTCCTGACCTAGATCTGCAAGACTGGGTACCGCAGTTGGCCGGTGACGACCCTCTGGTGGCTTAGTAAGTCTTTGCTTTAGGAGAGGAAGTGCGGAGGTTTTGGTTATGGTTAGTATGGACGGGGAAACTCTACTTTGTGTAGAGTGACCTGACTTAACCTCCAAGTAAGCTCGTGCTAGGCACGTGCCCTAACCGCTTGGTATGACATCGTGCATGATGGACTGAGCGTATTGGTTATGCTCACATGCCTGAACTGAACCTCTGTTCAACACGTGGATCGTCTTGCTCTGGTCTGGATCGGTTGATACATGACCCGGCTCAGTATGGCCCGACTTGGATTGGGCGCTTGGGCTGCACATAACAGAGTACACCTGTGCATAGGCCCGACTTGTGAGGTTCGTCTCAAACGCTCAACCTGTCGAGGCTGTTGATCTGCTAGGCCCATTCAGGCTTCCTGGTCCGGCCCACTACATCTAGTGCCGTTGAACTTTTTTCAATTTTGGTCTATATTATATACCTTCTTGATTTCCTCGTCGAGACGATGCGATATAAAAATTATGACGAAAAGCTTAAAAAAAATGTAACTAAATAGTTAATAATAGTGCCTGACGGTTTTTAACAAATAGTCCAAACTCAACCTCAGTCGATTCGGGAATCGGTTGAGTCACGTGCAGAAGAACTGGAAATGAGAGAGAAGGAATTCCTTTCTTTCCAACAGACGCAGATTGAAGAACTGAAGTTGAAACAGGAGCAATTGGACACAATGCGTAGGTTGGCCGATGTACAAATTAAAGAGGCTGAGCTTAGAGAGGAAAGGCTCAATGAGCAATACGACTTGTTGGAGGGGCTTTTGGAGAAGCTTAAGTCGGAGAAGGAACAATTGGAGCATATCCAGAAGTCTATAGGCCAAAGATTCGAAGAAATCATATTGAAAGAGACCTACTTTGTAGGTCGTGCTAGAGAACTTGATTCCATCCAGAATTGGATAGAGAGGCGTGCCAAAGAGCTTGACACGAAAGAAGAACAGGTTGATGACCGCATTAACGAACTGAAGTTGGAAGAGGAGTTGATTCGGAAAATGAATGAAGAACGGTGCAAGGAACTCGAATTACAAGAGAGAGACATTTATTCAGCTCAGAAGTTGAATGAAGAACGGTCTAAGGAACTTGAATCCAAAGAGAAGCAACTGGATGCAACTCAAAAATACATCAATGAGTCCTTTAAAGATTTTCATTCGAAAAGCAAGCAACTCAAGTTGGACAAAAAATTGTTCGAGGAGCGCAGTAAGGAACTTGAATCAAAAGAGAAACGACTTGAGGAACAGTGTAAAGAAGTTGAGTTGAGACAGAAGCAATTTGTCAATACTAGTGTGCATTCCTGTGTAAAGGCGGAGCAAGTGGAAGATATGATGCCAGTTGACGAGGCGGAAATTCAATTCGTTGTCACAATGGATGGAAGGAGTTTGCAATTGTTCCTAAATGAGCAGTCACTTGATGACGAGTTAATGCCGAGTGAAGTTTATAGAGTGCTTCAATTGTCATTGGATCCTGCAAAGCTAGTACTGGATGCGATGGAAGGGTTTTACCCTCCTCATCTCAAGAAGGGGGATGTGGGGTTTGAAAAGGACGTAGTTAGGAGGAGTTGCATAGTCTTGCTAGAGCAGTTAATGAAGATCTCTCCTCTAATTAAACCTTGTGTGAAAGAAGACGCATTGAAGCTTGCTAAAGAGTGGAAGGCAAAAATGAGAGCGGTGCCCGCTAACTACTTGGAGGTGTTGGGCTTCTTGCAGCTCTTAGCTTCCTACAAGTTGGCTTCTGGTTTTGATGCTGATGAGCTTTTAAAGCTTTTTGCTGTTGTCGTGGAGCATAATCTAGCACCCGATTTGTGTCGGGTCCTTGGTTTCACAGAGAGGGTTCCTGGTGAGTTGATTCTTTGTGTGGTATAAAACCATATGTCAAAAGTCATTTTCTGATCATATAGCTCGAAATGTGTCATTTAACTGAGTAAGCCTGATGCAGACTTGCACTGCAATTTTGGTCGTTCCTAATAGTTTGTCCATGTTTTGTCAAATTGGGACTTAACTGATCATAGAAATACTGTCACATAATGAGTTTCCGTTTTTCAAACCGAACTTTTACGGTAGACTTGATTCTTCCTTTTAATCTACACCAAAGTAATGCATACTAGTGAATTGTGGTTCGATATGGGGCGCAACTAGTATGGCATGCTTAAATTCAACCATGCCAGTTTATGCCTTTTTAAGTTTATTTTCTGATCTATCATTCCAACAAACTCACCGTTTTGCTTAATGTGTACTAAATTATTCATATCCTTTCTTCCATATCTCTGATGGGTTTGTTTTGTGCTTCATGTATTTGTATCTTGTTGTCCAATTTGGTCAGTTTTATGAAGCATTTGCACATCTAGGAGGTTGCTGTATCTGTGTCAGGCATGCTGGAGACATGCCAAAATACTGATGCGACATGCTGGGGACACGCCTGAGATGTGGGGGAAAATGGATGACACACATGGGGACACGGCGGGTTGACTTTTGTGAACTTTTAGTTTTTTTTTGGGGTACATATTTATAAGTATTATGTAAAAGATATGTATATGTTCATAGGCATACACCATCAGTCGATCTAGGGTTACTATGTAGGTATGAATTACAAATGGAAACAAAAATGGCATGTTCTGGGTGTGTCCACAGCCACATTTTTTGAGAACTGCCGTTTCCTGTGTCCTTGCTATAGAGGTTATGGTTATATTCGAGAAATTTGGTATATTGTCTTTTAGCCCTCCTCTGAAATAGCTTGATGAAAACCTACAATATCTTTGCTTATATGTGACAGATCTCATTGAAAATTTTGTCAATCAGAAGCAAGAACTTGTGGCTGTTAGACTTAGTTTTGGTTTTGGGCTTTGTGATAAGTTCCCACCAGTACTCCTCTTGAGAAGGTACTTGAATCGCGCCAAGAAGGTTTCTCAGAAACAAAGCAATATGGGAAAAGAGTCAAGAGAAGCACAAGTACGTGCTTCTTGTTTTTTGATGTAAATATCATTTAAATTCACTCTAGAAGCCGCCACCATGTGAACTTCTAATTTGAATTCTCTTTGCAGGATAGGGTAATAGATGAAAGAGTAGCTTCTATCAGAGCTGTTATCAAGTGCATTGTCGATCACAACCTTGAATCCCAGTTCAATTGCAAAGGCCTTGAACAAGGTATTGAACAGCTTTTAGTACAGAAGGAAAGTAACAAGCGGATTAGAGCGCGTCTCATCAAGGCTCAAGCACCTGCATACAATGCTGATAAAGTTGCGTCATCCACCCGTGCCCCTTTGCACCCTAAAGCTACTGCCTCCAAGCTTGACCCTACCACCCATACTATGGCCTGCATCCTTGCCAACATGGACGGAAAGAATTTGCAACTTTTCTTGAATAAACATTTGGAAGAGCATGAATGGATACACAAGGAAATTTATGATGTTCTCGAAACGTCATCTGACTCAGGAAAGCTTGTTCTAGATGCGATTCAAGGGTTTTATCCTCCACATTCAAAAATGGGAGGCATAGATATTGAAGCTAGTGTTATAAGGAGGAGTTGCATTTTCTTGTTGGAGATATTAATGAGACTGTCGGAGCAGATTAAACCTCAAGTGAAAGCAGCAGCTATGAAACTTGCAGTTGATTGGAAAACAAAAGCAGAAGTCGATAGAAAAAATTCAGTGGCAGTCTTGGGTTTTTTGCTACTTGTAGGTGCCTATGGATTGGCTGCCACCTTTGATACAGATGAGCTTCGTGATCTTTTTCAGACTGTTGCAGAGAATAGATTAGCTCCTCAATTATCTCAAGCCCTTGGTTTCTCAGAAAAGGTTCCTGGTAAGGGTTTCTCAGAAAAGGTTCCTGGTAAGTGGATCTAAAGTCTCTCTTCATATTAGCTTTCTCCTATGATTATATCCAGCTGTTAACACAGGAGTGTCTCTCCCTCTCTCTGTGTGGCGCATTGGAATCTGGTATTTGACTTTTTCAAACCCATGTTTCTTTAATGCACAGTTAGGTTTTCCTTAAAATTTTGCTGCTGTTTTGGCTGGACATGTCTTTTATTGTAAAGGTCTCCACTTACACATTTCATATCACACTCGTTGCTTATAAGAAAGAATGTACATGTATCCATCTCTATATAACCGGGAATGCATATCGCTCTGACGTGAAGAACAGGAACGAGAATGTTGTATGCCATGTGTTTTATATTATTGTGCGGAAGTGATAGGCTTTTTTCGATTACTAATTTTGTATATTGGAACGTACTTTTAAGCGGTAGACATCCAATAAACGAATGTTTAGTTTTTGATTTTCTTCAATTACAATATTCCTGAGACCTTAATAACCAATTTTTCCACATTTGTTTTGCCAATACTCCACTCTTTAGATTTTTAGCTTCTAACATTTGAACATTGGAACAACTATGGTACATGGACTCACGTACTGGTGTATGCTGGTACGTGTCTCTGTGTTGATTTGAAATTCTTTAATGACATATGGAAAATATTTATATTCCTTGAGATGTGCAATCTCATTTGCTCGAATACTGTCCAAAAGCGGACTTGCGTGTTTGCCTACTCGTTTTCTCAACTTCTCTCTCTCTCTCTCTCAACCCAGTTGTAGGGGGGTGTCTGAGTGACTCTCTCCAGAATGAAGAAATAATATTATAGAGAATCCGAAATAATGGGAGAATGTACTTTTTCTGCAAACTAGATAACAGCATTCTTTCATTTATTTTTTGGGGGCAATGGACTATATAGTTTCATCTTAAAAGGAAAGTTCCTTATATAAAAGGTTCACGGCCAGACACAAAAAAAGGGACAAATATGGCATGTGGTTTGCTTGGGAATGTTATTAATCTCCATCTAAACTGTAACACTGGGAAGATGAATTATTTGGCCTTATTCTTTCTAGGTTCTCTCTGTCTCTCTCTCTGGGCTATATTTGGTTTCCTTCCATCTCTAGATTTATGTCATATTGATGCAGGCAAGAAAATAATATTGGAGATCTGGCCTACTTAGCAAACACAATCATTTAACTTAAAATTAATAGCTGACATGTATTACATTTGTGCGGCACCTGGGAGTGGGCTTTATGCGTTATCTGCATACACTAATCGATTTATTGTGATACTGGAATGTTCAACCCTCTTTTACGAAGTCGGTCTATTTTCCACTCACAATCTTTTGTTTCCTCCTTAACATGAAAATTCATTTTGTATAGAATCTATGGATATCCTTGCATAATGGGACTCTGGCTTTTGATGCCTGTAGCAGTTTTATGATCTGTGTTGTATTCAACCTTTTCAGTGAATAATGTCCTTTGTTTGTAAACCATGATGCTTTTATTTGGTTCTACTATTTTCTAATGCATCAATTGATTAATTGTTGCATTATTCTCGATCTCTTTAGGGAACAACATCCTTCATTTCCAAAGAACGATCGACGAATCTGCCTCAGCAAATCTGCAATTTAACAGCGTAGTTCCTTCTTCATCTCTGAGCCCTTCTCATTCAATGTGGGATGAAGTTCCTGCCTGTATTCAATTTGCATCAGATCCTGCAAAGCTTGTCTTGGATTCAATGCTAGGCTGTTATCACTCAAACTTCAAGGCGAATGCCATAAAAGCTTTCAATCTCTTGCTAAGTCAGTTATTAAGAGTCCCACTAGAGATTAAAACTCCAGTGAAAGAAGAGGCAATGAAGTTTGCGTCTGATTGGAAAGACAACGCCGAGTTGCACAATCCTTTAGAAGTGTGGTGCTTTTTGTTGTTCTTAGCCACCTACAAAGGGGCCTCTTGTTTCCCTACGAATGAGCTTCTTGATCTTTTGGAGATTGTTTATTACCGAAGACAGGCAACTGATTTGTTTGGTGCCCTTGGACTGGCAGATGAGGCCTCGAGTAAGTATCCTCTCTCTCTCTCTCTCTCTCTCTCTCTTCTATAATGGCTAAATATTGCCAAATTAAGCTCTGTTGCCTGGCAACTCACTCTGATTTATGTGGTTTTGAGTTTTGATCATTCATATTTTCCCCATCCCAAGTGCTTCCTAGTCACAGGCTGTCACAGACTCTTTTTTGTTCAATGTTCAGCTTTTGTTTCTGATTTCCTTAACTTTTATCTCTTTTCTCTTGGGTTGTGTTTGTTAATTTGTGTTAACAACAATTTCGTGAACAGATTCACAACAAGGTTCTGAGTATTGAGGGTAGCCATTTTTTTGGTAAATGGCTAGGTTAGGTCTATAACTAGTGAGCCTCTTCTAGCAACTACCTAGATTGAGAAGAGGCGGCACTGAAATCTAGTAGTGTCTTCTTTCCTCTTTTTAGGCCTCAAAATGTTGACTTTTAATTGTAATATGCATTTGATATGGTTATATAGCTTGTTGTATAGAAAATTTTCCTCTGGTGAGACAGTGAAGAGTTTTTGCATTAATGTGGCTGATGCAAAAGCTCGTTTTGCCCTCCCTAATAGTCCATTGTGATGGCCATGTGTCCTCAGAGTGGGGGATGTGGATGCTTGGGGTGTTAGCAAGTGATTTGCACCAGCGAGTAACGTTGCTAAGCACTTACGACAGCAAAAAGCACGTTCTCTTTTCAATATGTTGTCGTGATCCTTTACAGAAATTGAATCACATGCAAAATCTTAACTTACCGGAGTACTTTTTAACGTACAATTATGAGCACACGTCTTTGGACGTTAGACCAAATCAGCAAACCAAGAATGAAACTTGACCACACCAGCTTTTGTATATTTTCCTGGCAATGAAAAAGGTTATCAAATCTCTCCCATATTCTCAACTGAGTCAAAGAAGGGTAATCTTAATTTGCATTCTCTCTCTCTCTCTCACACACACTCACTCAAGGCTCATGTATACCACCGCGCCCCCCCACCCCCCCCAATTCTTGTTTATTTGTTTCTGTTATGTTCTTTTGGGAGGACTTTGAAAGGGTGTGGTGAATTGCCTTGTGCACTTCTGATAGGGTATTTTTCATTTAGACAAGGCTTTGGCCATTCCCTTAGTCATGCAGTGAAACAAGGATTAAGGGTTTGGGAGAAGGGAAGGATAAGAGTACAGAAAAAAGAGAGGTGAGGGAAATAGGCCAACAAACTTGATGAGCCCCTATACCCTTCAGCAGGTACATACATTGATATCAAGGCAGAATTACAAGGATAGCCGTAAGATAAAAATAGTATACAAAATTACACTTTCAACACCCCTCACATACAAAATTTATATATTCATAAAACGCATGACTAACCAATTGAATCCACGTGTTAGCCACTTGGATTGAAAAATGATCTTGTAGCAGTCTTTATTTGCAGACTCACATTTTGAACGTGGCATTTTTTCCTGCCAATATGTTAAATCTATCGGTTATTCCGTCTCTTATTTGTTTCATTACTTCCATCATAGGAACTTAATCAAATACAAATGATTCCCAGTGTAGGATATGTGATTCGAATGCTTTGTTTGCCTATAACAAAAGTGTAAACAGGGGGACCATAATGCATCACTAAACAAATTCAACTTTTAGTATTTTAGCATTTCATATGAATTTGATATGTTAAGAGCATGTCAATTTGTTGAATATGTAGAAATTGGAATTAGAGTAGTCATGTTGCAAGTGTCTGTTTTTCTCTTTTATTTTACCTTCAGGCTCTTGGCTCCCCCAGATTGATAAACCAGCAGTTGAAGCACGGATAAGGACACGGGACACAACGCGAGATGGAAATGCGTACACGTCTTTTTTAAAATAAAATAGAATGCAGACATGTTGGGGACACATCGAATATTAATACTTTATACTCCCCCTCCTCCCCAAAATATCCATTTTTCTTATTGTCCATACTCTCTGTCCATTTTTCAAATAAGGACAAAACCTTTGATTTTCCGCCTTTGCCCTTCTCTAAGTAAGATATCACAACAAAAGGACAAATTGAGGAATGATTGAAGGGTAGTTTTGGCATGTCCGACACGTGCCCACAAAGTGTCGTGTCGTCTCCATGTTTAACATGTATCGCACACAGATAAGCGAGGCCGGTGGATGTGTCTGTGCTTTCTTCGGCCGGGCTTATAATTTCGTGAATTTTTGTGAGGATATATGGTTCTCAATCTTTGCTACAAGGCCATTTCTCCAGCCATTTTTTAGATGCTCCAGGTCTGAATGGCATCCATTTGTCATTACAGCTTTGTTTGATTGCACTTCTTCATTTGTTTCCTCATGACTTTCTCATGGTCTCAACTCTCAAGTCAACTCCCACTTAAAGTGTATTCCCCTACTCCTAAGGTCTGGGAGGTAACCATAGTGTTTCTGTATAAATTTAACTCTCACCTATGAATGATGGCTTCTACAATAATTATTTGATCCCATCGCTTCATGGTAAATCCTACCTAAAGTTGATCTGTAAATAAAAATATATCAGTATTCCTAATCGCTCTTTCAATTGGCTGTTAGAAAATAGACTGCATTTCTAGGACATCAATTGCAGCTGCAGAGTGGTCGCAAAAAGCACTGGTGATGAAAAAACCTTCTGGATGATCATTTTTGGGCTTCAATGAACTCAACCATTTTGGTAAAAAAAAGGTCTGCATACTCATTCGTTCAAAAATTAATATAGAAGTCAGGCATCCACTGTTATGTATACTACCCATTGTTATGATTTTTTAGAAGAATGAAGTCTAAATCAACTATTTATCCTTCCCTTGGATTCTTTCCGCGGAATAATTAATTTGGCACACTGGTTGGTTGTCCAGAGTGTATTGGTTTATGCTGTTCTTTAGAGTTGCCGACTACTGAGTTTGTGACAATTTGCAAGTGTGAACAGCATGGTTAGTTGGTTAGACTATCTTCTTTCTTGGTTGAAGCATCTTTCAATCGATACGTAGGGTTTAACGTGTTCCCCTGATAAATGCATTTGTGTCACTCTTTATTTGTTTCCCATACCATCGTGTCTCTGCACAAATTCTTGAGTGGTTTCGTTACAGTGGGTATTGTCCTAGAGGTTTGTACTATGTAGCTTTGTTTAGCGAGCATGATGCTTTGTGCAATGGAGTTGGCCTCCGCTTGGTCATTGAACTGAATTTCCGAGTTTTGTTCTTCGAGTTAAAGTTCATCAATCTTTTGTATCTAGTATTTCCAACATTGCTACGAACATCTAAGTTTTACCACGATATTTAGATTAGAAGTTGGAAGCACTATCATTTCCTTTTATAGTTTCTAGATCTAGAAGTCATTTGAATTGTTTCTTTATTGGGAACCAACAACCAATAACTAACCCCAGAGGTTAGTGACATACATTGACGTTCAACGTTCCAGAGGTTAGTGTGTTAGTACATTGATGTTCGACGTCAGCCTCAAGAAGAGCACTGTTTTCTTTCAATGGGCTGCTAGGCTGATTAGATTCTAACATAGATGTCAGTCAATGTATCACTCACACCCCATCACTATTATAAAAGATAAGGACGGAACCCTTGAATATTATGTTTGATGCCCTTGAACTTTAACAATCTATGTTTTTTCATGTAAACTGAAAATCAAAGTTTTGACCTGAAGTTCCATCAAAGCTGTCACAAAAATGTCCAAGACATGAGGTGGTTAATATTGTCTTGAAAATATTAGAGAAAAAGGTGGAGACTTAAAAGGGAGAGCTGGAAATAGTCGTGAGCATTGGATTGTGACAGCAGGTGTCCAGCATTCACCATATATGAGTTGGCCCCAAAGTGGCCCTATCTTGGAGAGCTTGGTTGCTGAGCAAACAAAGGGACTACGATGGGTTTTTTCATGTAAACTGAAACATAAAAGTTGTCCCGAAGTTCCATCAGATCTGTCACAAAAATGTTCAAGACATAAGGTGGTAAATATTAGTGAGATGTAAATATTGTTGGAGGCGAGTACTAAGTTTTCATGAAATAGGAAACTTCAGAAATAGAAAATTTGTTGGACTAAATTAATTTTTGTTAATGACTGTTGGTATTATTTACCTTATAGTTACCTTTTTTTTTAGCTTTTTGTCGTAATTTTTGTCACGTCATTCGTCTTGAGGAGGGAAATCAGAAAAGTGAAAAAATGTGGACCAAAGTTGAAAAAAGTTAATAAAAGACTGATTTTTGAGCTTTTTTCGTCGTTAGTGAACTTTTTGCGACTTTTGGTTGTAATTTTACCTTTTAAGATTTCATTCCTTGTTTGACCCGAATATAATAAAAATTAAGAGAAAATCACCAATAATACCATGACAAAAAGACCCATAATTTAAGCCCAAAGGGCACCTAAGTCTGATTATGTCTAGTAACAAGAAGAATTGAAAAGTTGTTTGTCATCTATTTTGTCAATTTATTTATTAAATGTGAAAACTCCATTTTGAATCCAAAATTTCCAAGCAAAGTTCTTGAATGGTAATGTTGCTTTTCTTACTTCCTATGAATCATGGGTACTTTGAAATCATGTTTCACCGGCACCTGTAACATACTGGGTACTAGTCCTTTTTGTCTGGTACTACTACGTTTGATACACATGCCAATAAGTTTTTCTACAGTTTTTACCTCACGTATAACCTAGTTGTACCCCATATAGAATAGGATTTTTATTTCCTACAAAGATAAAGCTAACTTGAGAATACTTCTTCTATGCTTAACATGCTTGTAGAATTAAGATTTTGATCTATAGGGTTGGTATAGTAATGGCATTAAACTCATAGTTAAACCTGAAGTTCGGCATCTAGCTGTGGATTTGAATGTTCATCTTGATCACCCAAGCCATTTTTACAATTTTTTTTTTGAATTTTATATGGGATTATTACATGATGTACTTTTCTCTAAATCATAAAAACACAATATTTGTTGGTGTACCCCTGCCATATAGTACCATTTATTTATTTAGATTTTATCGTGTTGACGTATCAGTATCGTACCATTGCCCATACACGTGCTTTGTTGCTAGCTTTTCATATGTATTTCGCATTATTTATATTCAATAGCTCGAAGTGGAACTTTGCTTAGTTTGTAGATCGGTTTGGTAAATTTGTCACCAGAGAACAATTTTCTTACCTCGGTAGGAGCACATGCTTGAGTTCTTTGTATTGACAATTTTTACTTGATAATCTTCCGACCATGGTTTGTTCTAATTCATTGCCTTTTCAAGTTGGTTCACTATAATGTCATTGCATTAAGCTATTTTTCCAATGGGCCTCCCCTTGAGCAACTTGATAAAACCCACATCTTCTATTTTTAGATTTTATCAGACGTCTTATTCAAAGAGAACTGTACATGGACGCTATTAAGTATATTTGCGGATTCAGTCTCTTTGATGAGTTCCCGCCAACACCTCTCCTAGAAAGATACTTGAGTCGTGAAAAAGAGGCTGCCAAGAATATACGCAAGGAGGGGAGCAAGGGAGGCAACTTTCTTCAAGCACAGGTATTTTTTCTGGCTCTGTGATTTAAATAGTTGCTTAGTTCAGTTTCCATGCTGAGTTATTTAGTTTATATTACTTTGTAAGTTACCACTTGATCCAAAAGCTTGAGCCGCCATAAATAGTCTCATAGTCTACACTCTACACCAAGCAATATCTCCTTCATGTGGAACCCCGCCTCGTATGTTAGATGCAAACATCCTTTTGTGTAGGGAAGCAAATGCAAACAGAGAAGAAGAATACATGTTAAAAACAAATGCATAAAAAACCCTATGTAATCCTAGAGATTGAAGTACCTCTATTACCTAGCCAAACAAAATGAAGCTTGTTGCCTCCCAATCAATTAGGGCTAGCTCTTTGTTTCTACTTCAAGCGCCGTCAGGGGCCATGTTCAGTGGAACAAATAGATTTACATCTACTTTTTTACGTTCAACATCCGAAGTCAATGTAAGTCCTTTGCTTGTGTTTGATCCATTAACAGTATCTCTATCTTTCTTAGTTGCACATTTACTGAATGCGATCAAATCACCTTATCCCATTTTTTCTCTCTTATCTTCAGTTGTGTTACTTTGCGATATATGTTTTATATTTTTGTCTCTTCTAGTCTTACTCTTACATGTCCATCTTAAATTCTCATCTGACTACTTTTTCTCTAAAAATGTGTTGTTTATTAGCCGCCCAAAATTCTATCTATTGGAATTTGACCCACATTGGTAAATTATCACCTCGAACATAGTATAGGGCAGCCTATCCCCTCATTGCTTATTGGTTTTGAGTTAGAACCTGTAACATGGTATCAGAGCTAGGTACCAGATATGGGTAGGGTACGTTTTGGCCTGCACGCAGGTGCTGCTAAATGAGCACGCTGCGTGTGAGGGAGGGTGTGAACCGAAGACTGGGTACCAAAGTAATATGAAGTATATAAGTGTGAGGGTGCTCTCACTTCAAAAATTAGCTTTTGGGGTTGAGTTGGATGCTTTAACATAGTATCAAAGCTAGGTTTTCACAGGCTTTTTTCCCCTTTGTTTGTGCCATAGTTGCACTTTGTTTCATTGATATCCGTATGTTCTGGATCCTTTGTTTACCTCTCCACGTGCGAGTCATGGTCGCGCGTGCAGGGGTTGTTAGAATTTGCCCCACATTGGTAAGTTATCACCTATAAAACTAGTATGCGCCTGAGCGGCCTATCCCCTCATTGCCAATTGGTTTTGAGTTGGAAGCTTTAACACCGTTTCCTATAGCATTGTTGGTCTTGGAGTTGTTTTATAGTTACTTGTCTTGTTACGTTGGAGGTAGTTGTCAATCACATACAATGCAAGAAGCACCGTTCGATACATCCCACTTTGCAAGGAAAAATAAAGGGGCGACAAAATTTAAAGTTGGTTCACGTTCAATGAAATATCTAAGGTGGTGGGGAAGTACCCCTACATTGCTGAAATTTTCCAATACCAGTCTCAAGGAAAAAAAATAGTGTACTTAGGAGCTTGCTCTCTCTCTCTCTCTCTCTCTCTCTCTCTCTGTGTGTAAGCAATTTGATTGTGCAATGGTCTCCTCTCATCTCTAATTGGTTTCTTGCAGCAAATGTACTTTTTTTTTTTGGTTTTCAGTTATGTGTGTTTGTGTGACGACGGTTATTCGTTCGGTCATGGGAATACGTAAACCTCGTTTGGTTCAGTTATGGGACAGCTGGTCTCATGCCTGCGATTATTGGGCCGGATTTGGGTAGGTGAAAATTTACCGTATCGCCAGATCCACCCCGTTGCCATTCCTAAGATTGCCTTGCCTCCCTCATCGTAGGCATTTCTAAGGTCTTTTCATTAATAATTTCACATCATAGATTTTCACCTTCCATTATTTTTGTTTGACCTACATACCTTGATAACAATTTTTCATTTCTCTCTTGCAAGTTGGAGAGTTCGTAAATGTATAATTCTCCTTCTTTGCTTTCTACTTTAGTGTAAAGATCGTCATAAACTTTCAACTTAGCATCTATTAACGGGCCATGAAATCTTTGCCATCTGAGTGTTTAAGGAATTAACTTTGCCACTTAAAAAGTCATTCAATTCTTTTTGTTTTATATTTTTCCTTTTGCTATCATTTTAGTTTTGTTTTACTATGGCCCTAAATACCTCCTATCTCACATTACAAGCTACTAAATTATTTCTGCATGTATAACCCTTTCACAGGATAAGGCCATAAGGAAAGAAGTAGTTGCTCTCAACACGGTAATCGACTGCATCAAATTGCACAGGCTTGAATCACAATACTCACCTGAGAACCTTAAGACACGTATTGAAGAGTTGTCAAGGCAGAGAAGTGTTGCACCAGCCCCTGCAGCCAAGGGTCAACTGCGAGAGGAAGTGAACAAGAGGAGTGCTAAGCAATCTCTTGCCTCAGGGGCTCAGCTGCGAGAGCAGGATGGGAGGAAACGTATTGCCCCCGACCTTGACCCTGACTCTAATACTCCACCTCAACAGCGTTCTGCTAAAAAAATTTGTCGAGATCATGTAAGCATGGCTCGCCCCATTGAGTTGCCACAACAGCCTTATCAGTTCCCACCTGGTGCATTTGCTGCCGAAACTGCACCTTATCGTTCTGCTAAAAAAATTTGTCGAGATCATGTAAGCATGGGTCACCCCATTGAGTCGCCACAACAGCCTTATCAGCACCCACCTGGTGCATTTGCTGCAGAAACTGCACCTTATCTTAATACACACTATGCACACTATTCCCTTGGGGCCTCCAGTCCTGTTCCCACCATGCGTATGAGTCCTATACGATTGGAATATGGATCTGGTACTCCTAGCAGGGGATTCCCACCATTCAGTTTGGTGGGTTCCAAATCTGGTTCTGTTCCTAATTTCAATGCTAAACCATATACAGTAGCAGGAACACCTCATTATTCGTTGTCTTAGTGACTTCAAGTGGTAGAGGATTAGGTTCTGGGTTTAGGCTTCAAGCATGTCCATGATGAACTACCTTCGTTGCAAATAGCGTAAGTTAGTCATTTAGTCTTTGACGATTGTATATTCTTCTCTAAGTTCCCACTTCTTGTTTATAATGGAAAGATACCATGCTCTGTGCAAGGATAACAAAAAATACAATGCTCCGGCCAGAAAAGGTAAATAACTGCCTTTTGTATTTCCTTGTATATCCTTTTGTATTTCCCTCTCATTTGTGGTGTGCATCTCTTTAGTCCCTGCTTATGCGTAAAATGCTATAATAGCTCCCTGTGGTATTTCTAGGGGTTTATTGGGACAACGTTTTTTCGTGTCAAATTTAAGGATTTGGTTTATTATTAAAGCCCATGAAGGAAGTTGGTAAGAGGTTGATCATTTCCAACTCACTCAAATACTACTGTTCTTCAAGTATTTCGAAGACTCAAGTCCACAAACGCGGCTTCAACCCACACATTAAAAAAGAGTACCAAAATTGAAGAGTCTCTCTATTGAAATATAGTCAATTGAACCTCACTCGACAAAAGGTGTCTCCACCAGCTACAATTAAGCAATTTAATTTTATTAGCCATTGAAGTACTTTATGCAGATAAAATTAAATAAATAGTAAAAACTAAAATTTTTAAGAGTGAGCTGAAGTCACAAATTAACAATAAAGAAAAGTGAGTCTTATAAAATGTACAGCCAACAGCCCTGCCTTCGGCATACCCCTCCAACGGTTAAGGTAACGACTTTGGGCATGGTCAGCTTCCGTAGTGTGATGGGTGGTGTGTACAAGGTCCAGAAACGAATTTATCGACGTATGGTTGACCGGTAATTACTAGCGATTCTGATGTATATTTGGTGAAAAAAATTGATGAGTGGATTGAAGATGCTCTAACCATGCTAGAACATGGGCAATGTGGGACATATGGCAGGTCTTGATGCAATCATGCAACACATTTTAAGGCCTACGCAGCACAATTCCAGGCTCGAATCAGTTTGGTTCTAGGCCTATAAATACAATAAACCACGTGGAAAAAAAAGGTACCCACACCTAGAGTTCAACACTTCAACTATCTTTTTGAGTCCAACACTAATGCACGAAATATGATATATGAGTGTTTACACCAATTTTTGGAACCAAATCTTGGATCGAGGGCCATTTAATTAGATATTGTATTAATAAATTTGGGTCGATCTTAATAAGTTTCACAGGCTAAAAATTAATGGGCAGCATTAATTTTGTGATTTAGAGCACGGGTTGTTATTTTAATAATTTAAAAAAGAAAGTGGCAAGCTTATTGACAAGGATATACCCTACGTTCAGTGGGTTTCCAATTCAACTTGCTACCCATGATCTACTATTTGCTATAGCTGTGGAACAAGCCCATTAACTGCCTCTACAGCTGTGGAACTAGCATGGGTCTATAAATAGGAGTTTGAATTTGCGGATCCGACACCAATCAAGCCCATCACTTATCAACACACAAACTTTCCAGCAAAGTTTGCTTCTATCTTTTACATTCAATATACACTAAGCACCCTGTACCTTTTTTTTTTTTTACCTTTGGTCCAGCACCGTTTCATTTTCCTTGTAACCATCAACTTCGTTAACCGTTAATGGAGTTGGATTAGTTTCTTTATCGCTCTTGTTTAAAAGTCATATAAGGGCTCTCAGTCATTCAATGTTGGATGACGATAAGTCCTGACACGCCCGCATTCGCACCTCACGTCTTGAGGATTTTCGCATGGCGCAAAAAGTGCTAAACAATTAGTATAAATAACGCAGTCAAATTAACACAACCTCCATTCCAAAAAGATTGTCTATTACACAAAATGACAACGAATATAATTTTATAGCTAACATTATTTTACAGTTTCATATTTCAAGCCAATATTAATCTACTAATACCCTTTTGAAACAAATTGTGCGAAAAAATTACGACAGTCCTTTTTTAAAATATGTTCTTTTTAAAATGATATGACTGAGATTTATTTATTTATTTTTATCAAAGTCTTTAGATTCGAAGGAAGATTGTTCTAGTGCATGAACCGATCTTTCTTTTCTTTATCTTTTATTTTTTCAGACCTCCCAAAATCCTTCCACCTACCCCAGTTGAAGATCAGGTAGCTCAATTACACGTGAAAGGGTGTCACAATGTCACCAACTTGGGCAGATGTACATATAGGAGCAAAGAATGAATAGGGTTAGAATTGTGTCAATTTCTCAGGAATTAGGACCACTCATGGTAGGGACCTGCTTGGTGCTTTCTACTGTAGTTTCTTTTCTTCTCTTTTTTATAACCGATGTCCGGAATAATTTGTGTGCAACTCGTCTAATTTCGGAACCCTGAAATTAACAACCAAGCTACCAAACCCTCCGGTGGCCTCAATGTTTGAAATATTTGACCCTTGTGGGTTTTAGACATGCATTTGCTTTCTTATGCCCATTTGACCCAACCTTGCAGGTTTTTAATGTACAATTTAAACACCATGTATTCTCAAAAAAAAAAAAACACGTGGCCGTTAGAGTAGGGAATGTCCTAGTGTGAGACGGAAGCCAATTTATTTTCTTCTTCTTTTTTATAACACGATTTCTGGGCAACTTGTCAAATCCTTCAGTGGCCTCAATCTTTGAAATATTTGATAGTATTATGGATTTCAGACATGCATTTGCTTTGTTTTACCCATTTGACCAAACTCTTGGGGTTTTTTAATGTACAGTATAAACACTATAGATCCTGTTTATTTTGAATTTTGAGGGAAGTTTTTGAGAGTAGTGAGTGGAAAGAGATAGAAAGAAAAAAAAATTATTGGAGACCGTGCACAAAAATTTTGAATACCCAAAACCAACAAGTCCAATTCTCAAAAAAAAACAACAAAAAACACCTAGCGGTTGGAGTAGAAATGGCCTTGTGTGAGATAGAGAAGTTGTTACCACCCCTAGTGGATAGGATTCCCTTCATCCCCGGTGAGACTCGATTTCGAGTCTTGCTAGTGACATTGGAATGTGGGGGTAAACACTTATGCTCACTTGTACTTAGATGGTGCTGTAGTGATGATCTGTTCTCTTGGACAATAGCTATGGCTAGAATCGGACATTTCACAGTGGGTAGGGAGCCCCAATGTTCACGCCCAACAGAGCCTCCCACCCTTTTCTGATAAAAATAAAATAGAGAAGTGGCTGTAGTGGGAAAGTACTCGTTGCTGGGTTCTGATTTTGAAATGGACCCCACATCTTCAACTCATCCTATTTCCAGGATTGATCAAAAACATGCATAGCAATGATGGGGGTCAGTTCACGTTCAGTTTGGCCATGTATGGTTCACCGTCATGGTCCGAACCGTTCATTTTATAGAGCTTGACGAAAGGAATAATCATACCAAAACTCATCTTGATCGAATTTGCATTGATCCCTGATCGGAGAAGAGATTTTATGTAAAAATGGTGCCACTGGATAAGAACCCAATTGTTGCAAGTTAATGTGCTTCGATCAGGAATCAATACAACTCGGGTCAAGACAATTTTTGGCATGGTTACTTGTTTCGCCGAGATTTACAACATGAACGGTTCGGATCATGACGATGGGCCCTAAATGACCCAAAAATAAAAAGAAAAACAATTGGACCAAACTGGACCCTAACAAACTGCACGTGAACGGACCCCGATTGATTAGCCTTTACTTCACTGTCTTTTCCAAAGAATCGTAAGCCAATTGCTCTAGTACTTCTCCGATTGGAACGAGGCGGCCCCCTTCGGGTTGGTAATATATATCTGAGGCGAATGTCGTGTCAGCTGTTATCGTGTTTGACTTGTTTTATTTCGAATTTGGCACTGTCTCTGTCCTAATTTAATTGTCATTTTTGAAGTTTGTGTCATTTTTCAATTGATTATATCTTATAATTCATAATATTTTAGGTAATTTAGAAAACATTGTATTATAAAACAAATCGAGATCTATCAAATAAGATCCATATTGGATATAAAATTTAGGAAAATTTATATAAATAATCCTCCTAATTTTACCTGAATCTCATTTTCGTCTTCAAAGTATAAATTGCAACTCTTTTGACCTTTAAGTTTCGTTTTCGTACCAAGTTGGTCCAATTGATAACGTTTTCTGTCCAGTTTGGCTGACAAAAGTTATCAATTGGACTAATTTGGTACAAAAATTAAACTTGAAGGTCAAAAGAGTTGTAATTGATACTTGGGGGACGAAAATGAAACTCGGATGAAACTAGGAGGATCATTTATATAAATTTTCCTAAAATGTATTACCAATTTAAAGATATAATCAATTTTTTTATCCAATTAGAAAAGAACTGGGACAAGTAAATTCGGACGAAAGGAGTATCATTTTATTCATGTCAAAACATCACCTAACTTAAAACATATTATATATATACACACACACACACCACGGATCCAATGAGGGATCCCGCACTGCCTTACAATGCGGGACTCTCATTTTCCGAGCCAATTTCGACGATCCGAGCCGCTCAAAGTGTGCAGCACGTGATTTTAAAAGTACCCGGGAGAAATGAGCAAAAAAGAGATCGGGAATGACTGGATCCAAGTTGTTTTTTACTGAACCGTTCAATAAAAAACTGTTCGGATCAATCCCTACCCGATCATGTTTTTTGCTCATTTCTCACGGGTACCCTTAAAATCACGTTCTGATCACTTTGTGCGGCTCGGATCATCGAAATTGGCTCGGAAAAGGGAAGTCCCGCACGGTAAGACCTTGCGGGATCCCTCATAAGATCCGGACTCTGTGTGTGTGTGTGTATATATATATATATATATGATCCTAACACAAACCCGACTTGTTTAAAATAGAAAAATGATATTGGCACTCCAAAAATTGATGCAGGCACTTCAAAAAATAAAGGAAAGTGGCTTTGGAATTATACTGATTTTAGAGTGCCTGCATCAATTTTTGGAGTGCTAATATCATTTCTCTTAGAATAATGTGGTTGACGATATTAATACCTTCATATTTCTACACAAAGTGTACATAAAGTTATACACATTGCAATCGATCTATATATACTTGAACAATTTGGTTACCCATAACAACATAAACGCATTACAATACTATCGTAATCATTTCAATTGTATAACACTGATAATAGCCAAATCTGGGCACATAGTTCGCATCACTGCATCGTGCCGTGTCTTATCGTATGTATACGATTTGTGTTGTTTTGGATTAATTAACAAATCCAAACAACAAATAAAATGACATATTAGTATCTGTATCCGCACTGTCGGAGGGTCGACATAGATACAAGAGTTGGCAGTCGACCCCACCGACTGTCAATTTTTCATAGAAATATGTATGATTTTTATCCCATTTTTACTAATTTGACCCCATTTTAAAATTTATTTTTGCCTCGGTTCATATAAGGATTTTGTACTTAAGAAAAAAAAGAGTCAAAATAGAATCTCTATCTACAAAATTCTCAAACGTAGCGCTAATTTGTTCGTTTCTCAAAACAAATCAAGGGTTTTGTTCATGAATTACAAGTAGTTCAAATTTTCAACTTCACGTATCGAAAATCTTAGCTCCACCGATGCTTATCCGTATTCAATCAGTTTAATATTTTTATCATCCGTCATGTCATATTCGTGTTTGTATCCAGCATTGTTCGGAATCTTCTTCTTTCCTGGTGTGAGGTTCGGATAACACGTATCATAACCATGCCCACAATTCTCACCCTTTAGTTGGAAGTTGGAACCCGCCCCGAAAGAAGACAAGTGTTGGGGTTTGGTGGGATTGAGGTTTGGTAAGAGAGACATACAAACAAAAGATTGGAAGAGTCAAAGCACTCATCTATGTGTACTTTGTTTCATTTTCAAGGAGCTAGGTGGAATACCCACATCAAACATCACACTTCTTGATGGAAGGAAATTCGGAAATTTATGTCATTCTTAAAAAATAAAAATTTGGAAACTTAGGTAAACCTTCTTTTTTTTCAAAACCTTTTTTTTTAAAAAGAAAGTAATTTCAAATTCAAGTATAACGAAAATAAAAAATAATTTTCCTTTTTTTTTTTGCACCGTTTAAAAGATCTCAATGAAATCTATCAAACAAGATCCATATTGGTAGGAAAATTATTTACTTGAACCCATGATTTTTGACCTTGAAATTATCTTTCTTTTCCCAAAACCTTCTTTATAAAGTGGAACGCCACCTAAGGGACGAAATTTAAGTGTAGTTAAAGCGTCGAGAATTATGGGTGTTTTCGGTAGTGAAAAATCTATAGTTTTTTATTTGTGGTTAAGAAATTGTTGGGTGTTTCAGGCAGTGAATAAATTGTTAAGAAATGTCAAGTTGTTGATGCGTTTGTGAGTAGAGTTACTGTAGCAAATAATGGTCATATATGTGTATATATCTAACAGTATGCATAACTAAGAGAGCTGTTTTGTTCTTTTTATTACAGAAACTATATTGCAGTTTTACAAATTAAAAAATTCATGAATTAGAGTCGATGGTGAGGGTTGATTATCGTTTGGGGAAGATGAAGAAAATGGGTATTGTTGTCATATCTCATTAAAGTTCAGCTTTATTTAATCTTCTTCTTTTTTTCTTTTTCTTTTTTTCATTCAAACTCTCCAAATTAGTGCGTGGGGCACACCTTCCGTTAGTTTGGAAGGAAAACATAACGGTAGCAAATTAGTCCGAAAATCATAACGAGGTAAATTAGTCATTTCAAAATGTCAGAGAGGTAATGTGCCAAAAGCCTAAACCATAGGGAGGTAATTTATACTTTGCTCAAAACAAAATTTACTGAAACGGTTTTCTACTATATATAGGAAAAATTAAATTAAAATAGGGATTTTTGGACAAACTTGTATTATATCACATTGCCATCCAGAAGGGAAAGCTTACTTTTGGGCATTGATTTTTTATTCTTACAGTAATAAGATTTTTATGGGAAATAATATTCATTATGTAATGCATGACATTGGTAACACAGTATTGTATATGTCAGATAGAGGTGAGTATGAATCGAATTGATTTGGACTTATAGTAAATTAACCGAGGACCAAGCCAACACTCGTGGATTAATAATTTCGAGAACGAGACCAAATCATGTAATTCATAGATTTGAACCATTCCTAACCTATAGACAACAGTTGGGTTCCGATTTGAAAACACGGTTCACTTTATTTAAAAAAACAAAAAAAAAAAGTTAAAGGACACAAAACTTACAGAAACAAGAACATTACATAACAAAAATGAAAGTTGAACTCTTTTTTCAACCAAATCCATTGAATTTCATAGCCTAATGTCATACTAATACGGATTGGATCAGTTCGGAATCGGAACCATCAACCTAAATCCGCATCCAAACCGAATCATTTGGATTGGTTCTCTATTTTTTTAGACCGTGACCAAACCGAACCGAACCGCTAAACTAAAAAAAAAAAAAAAGATTATCAACTTGTTGGTGATGGCTGCTGTTGACCACTGGCCCAATAATTTCTTGGAATTTAATCACATGACCCAAAATGCTTAAATTCAAGTTACTAGTAGTAGTTTATATGGTTTCTTAAATTCCAAAGATCACGAATGTAGACTTTCGCTATGGGATGGGGTATCAGAATCTCCCCACCTTTTCGACCTCACACTATCGTGAGGGGTTGAACACTGAAGTCGCCATGATATTTCATGGGACTTTTCCCTGGTAACCAAAATCACCATGATATTTCATGAGTCTTTTTCCTAGCATGAGTCCACACGAATGCGTACACGACTTGCTCTGATAATATCTGTAATGCTCCATGTAGACCATTGATCCAATAACTTGTTGAATCCTAATCAAAAGACTCAAAATGTTTAAGCCTAAATTACTGATAGTAGCTTACATTTCTCTTATATACCCAATATCACCCAAGTAAAATTATCGATGTGAGAGGGAATATCACAGAAGGACCAAACCACAAATAGTAAGAAAACTGATGGACTACAACTCGATATTAAAAGGGCTGGGTAGCTGAACTCGAGATTAATGACTTTTTTAACTAAAAAGTTGTCACTTTTCAAAATATTCAAGTAAAAGTATTTTTTTTTCTTTTTTGATTCGGCCCATCGAAAAGAATTAATAATTCATAAAAGTTTGACGCAAAATTTACAAACGCAAAAAATATATAAGGACAAAAAATATTACTTAAAAGAAAAGGCTGGTGATTTTGTCACTCCCTTTTTTATTAACGACGCTCCCTTATAAATATATTTTTACTCCAAAAATACACTCATACACAAGTGATATTAAAAAAAAAAAGTAGCAAAATCATTTTCCATAAAAAAAAAATGCTTAACAGAATGGAATCTTTTTACTTTAATCTGGACAGTTACTTTATTTTGTTTTCGTTGCACTTTTTGACGCGGGTAATATATGGAATAGAAAACAGAACTACCAACCCCCCGCCACTTCCCTTAAAGTATCTTTTTTTAAAAATCTGATCTGTAAAGTATCTTTATCTTGGCTTTTTATTTATACAAAGCCAAATTGTTCATTGGATAATCTCAAGGAAGGGCCCTCTTCGGTTTAGATTTTTAAGAAAGATTTTGAGAGTGCGAGTGAAGAGACAGATATATAAATAGAGAAAAATTATTAAAGATCATGTCCAATGCCGTCCTAAGGTTTCCGAAAACTTTTAGATATTATCAACTCGTTCAAAGGTCCATCCGGAATTTTTACTAGCACCCTAAGAAAGATTAATTAGGATGCACGTAACTCACACGACAACTATCTAAAACAAAAATGATATTTACATAACAATTCAAAAATAACACCAAACAAATCTCTCACATACATGTAGCCTCCACATACGCTACTATTATATGGGCTCCACATGTATGTGAGAGATTATGTAAATTGTTGTGTTTGAATCGTTGTGTATCGCAGTGTCGGTCCCAAGGCTTACTTTTAAGCTGGATATTTTGTTTTTGTGTTATACTTTCCGTTGCGGGCACCAACCGCTACTTTCTTCAATTACCTAATCTACCCTTTTTTCCTCCCAACTTCTTACACTATATATATACTCATCTATATGTATATACATATATATGGGTGCCTGTTCATGAGTGATTCATAAGTGCTTATTTCCTCCTTCCATCGGCATTCCTTGGTTTTTCTGATTTCTTCTCCTTCTCAAATCAAAGCTCAAATTAGACCTTTGAACCGTCACTCCAATGCTATATATGCAATTTTTTCCTCCTACTGATACACGCACAAAATACCGACAAAAAATTTCGCAATTTTTTTTCAGCATTCTTTCTTGAATTCTCTTCCCAATCTTCAATTCACATCCTCCCCTATTTAATCTGTATCCATAACCTCTCAAAGCAATAATAAATTAAGCTTGTTCTTTTGTTCGTTCAATACACTTCAATTCTTGTTGGTTTCTTGGTGGAGAAATGGGTAGTGTTGGGGTGTTGACAAACTCAGCATTGGTTTGTGCTCCTTTAATGAGTCAATCCGTCAAGCAGATGGTGAGTGACATGCATGAGGCAAAAGCACAAGGGGCAGATGTAGTTGAGATCAGGCTTGATTGTGTAAGGGACTTCAGGCCTCATCAAGACCTCGAATTCCTCCTCAAGAACAAGCCACTCCCAGTTGTCATCGTGTACCGGTACTAAATTTAATTATTTTGCCTTGTTTTTTCCTTTTTGTTATATTTGGAAGACTTCTTAAGAGCAATTGCATTGCTTCCTATGAATGGAAAGATTTTCAGTCGTTTCGATAGAATGGCAAAACTGGTGCCGCACCAATAAACGCATTTCCCCGTCAAATTTGGCAAATGCCAAAAATTCTGCCGTATATGGCAGACAATTTGGAAAATGCCATTTTGTGAATTGATCTGGGAGGGGTGCAGCACACGGCAACGACGAAGGTAAAACTTCGGTGCAGCACCCTTTCCATTTTTTGGCAAAATGACACTAATCATTGCCAGGAAAATATGGCTTTACGGGTGTGGATGCTTCAAGTGCTTTGGAGTTGTAAGTTTTTGCAAGATTCGATCCCATTTAGTTGCATGATCGTTCAATTTTCTACTACTTACAGGAGTATGAAATAGGTGTAAAGTCAAAAACTCAAATAGAAAGATGGAATCTTCTTTAATGAGGATGGACTATGAGTCCAGTTCACTATCCTCCAGTTTGCTCAAGTTTTTACCCTGGCCCACAATGGTAATTTAAACATGAGTATCGCAGAAAAGTATGTTCTTGCAAAAAATTAGGTTAATCGGACGTCCATAGCAGTATCGGTAATTTCACATTTTGTGAAAAGTAATTTGAACGGTTAATGTGATTCCCAAACTCTTACCTTCTATTTTATCGTCCTCAAATTTGAAGTGTTGATACAGCTATCGATATCAAAACGAGGCATTTTTTTCATAGAGATACTTTTTGCTAGACCTACGATATTTACGGTTTCGATAACTATTGTTGGTTCAGGATGGGCCCACAACGGCTCAAAATTGGACCAAACTGGAGGATTTTGGTTCAATGGGGATTGCTTAATTCTAGCTCTCCTTCTAATTGGAACATGCGACAAAATTTTGTCCATGCCTAATTGGTTATGGAGGACCACATGCTTCTCATAGCAGCTATGTTTACACAGACTTTTTGAATTGTGCCAGGTACCTATACGTGTCGCACACTAGATGCCAGGGTAATGATACGTGGTTGAAGTCCGACTTAAGTTGTTGGAATCTCTCTCTTGGAATTCGAGTTTTCCATATAGCTCTGCACAAGACTCTCATACTGTCCATGGAATAGCCTATTGCACCTTGTAAAGACCATTTAGCCTAAAAAAATGAAAGAGTATACCAAGAAATATGCATATTATTGCCATGTTCACATGTGCTTGGGCATATGACTTGGATGAAATACAGCTCTTAGACATAGATATGCACCCGACACCCATACTTGGGTCCATGTAATGCTGTTTAACAGGTAATTTAACAGCCAAAATGTATTGAAGATGAACAGCAAGCTAATTAGAAAAGAAAAAGAGCTATATAGTTCATCATAGGCTATAGTTTCCGAGGGAAGAACCCTAATTTGACCAATTAGTCTTTCCAATTTCAGTATTTGAAGGAATAATTTTTTGACCCTTCATAGAATGTCTTTTGTATAATAGATATCTTATGAAAACATATAAGCCACTGTTCATAGTTGATACGATAAGGATGCCCTTACGTGACATGGGGAAATTAGTGTGATTTGTATCGATTGGCTTCTTTTCAGTAAATAGCTCCAACAAAGCAAATCATTACGTATCAGCTATCATTTGAAGATTCTTCGAAGGACTATGAGTCTCCCTTTCAATCTCTATGCAATATCATCTCAACATATCAGTCAACTTATGTCCTGCTTTGTCTATCCTCGATTTTGGAGGTCTAGATCCTTCTGTTAGCTGTGGTTTTCTACTACCACGTGTTCATGTACCACATTGTATCATTTGTATGCCATGGCCAATGTATCATGGAGCTGAAGTATTGCCATTCTTTGTAGTTATGAGAACCATCACTATTCCATAAACTTCTAAAATTGGAGATGATAGGCAAAATAATGTAGGTGAGAAAGGTATAGGCGAGACAAAAATTAGAGTACTTTTTTTTCTTGGATCTGCAGAAAAGCAGATTTGGTTGCACAAAAGCATATGTGTTTCTCATAATTTGTTTTCAGTATTACAATGGTGTCTGAGTGAGACCATTGCTTCTAATCCTGTTATGAATAGTCAATCACCAAGACTCACTTTATCATTCCATTACAAAACTAGATGGGCATCCTGGCAAACAGTTTGAAATCTCATCTCCTAACGAGTCAAACTTTATTCAATGTAGTCATTCATTAAATTTTTGCTAGGCCAAAATGGGAAGGTGGTCAGTATGATGGTGATGAAAACATGCGGTTGGAGACCCTTCATTTAGCTAAGCAACTGGGAGCGGATTATGTCGATTTGGAGCTCAAGGTATTTATTTGGACATTAAATCTTGTGTAGAAAATGTATTATGCACTGCTTAGTTGTGCATAGGATATTAAATTCGTTTAGATCTTGTCAAGTTATTCAGACTTTTAGATTCTGTTCCAAAATGTTCACAGAGCAACTTGAGCAAATTGCAATCTAATGTGTTTCCGTGCAATCTGATGGGCACAGCGTATTGTACCTATGATACTCATTTCCTGAAGTTGAAGTATAGGAAACGCATGCACTATTGCACTTTAAAGGGTGTCATTCGGTAGAATCGGTACATTTCCTTTTTTGTTACACCTTATAAAATCAGCATGAATTCTTTGCTTCATGCATCGCTAGCATTATTTTTCCAATTATATGTTGATAATTCATGCTTGGAAAGCAGTCGGCAGTATGAAAAATTCAAAAATTTAAACGTCAGGTGTGTAGGGGAATGTTGTATTTTCCTAATTTGAAATCTGGTGCTCACTTTGGGACAGACCACAACCTGTATTGTAGGAACAATTTGCAAAACATGTAGAATGATGTTTGGTCATAATTCAACTCCTACAGTTGTGTACTGTCGAGTTTTTTGTTCTGTTTCTGAGCATGCTTCAGCTAAATTTATTTTTATTGGCAATTTGGCTAAGAAGCACATACACTTCTAAAAAGCTGGTCTGACGTGTTTATAAACCGACACGATGCAACACTCATCAGATACTTCGAGACACCTATCAGACGCACGTCAAAACATCCCATACTATGTTTTGAAGTTTTGGAAACTCTAATACCTTCAGACACTTGGCGAACGATTGTCAAATCCTTAGACACACGTCAAACACATTGTGACTTAACTTGGAAATTACGTAGTCCCATATCAGCTAAGTACTTAGCTTTAATAAAACTATATATTTGGCGCATGTCCTGTATATTTTAAATGTTAATGCATCACCATGTGCATGCTGTGTCCGACCGTGTTTCTTGTCTGCTTAGCTATGTTGGCCATACATCAATCATTCTCTTTTGAAACCTCAATTTTGATTGTCCAACTCTACGCCTGATCCATGAAAACTGGAAGTGATGGAACCGATGGGAGTGATGGTTTTAATCCTCATTGTGGTTGAATTTAGGAAAATTCAACTTTCAACATTGGTTCTTCGCATTGTAGTAATTACATGCAAAACTGTAACCAGGCTTTGTTTTAAATTCTAAAAAAGGCTATTAACGAAACACCATGGTCGCTTCTGAGTGTGCATGCTCTCGCGAAATGTCACTCTCATAACATGTCTGACATGTAAACACACTCTGAATTCTAGTTATTGTTTTGTATTATTGTAGACACCCCAATTTGGCTTCGTAAATAACTAAGCGCCCACCCCAGGTAGATGCAATGATGAAGCTAGTTACCCAGGTTGCAAGGCAAGGTTCTGGCAGAACCACGGATGGATGAGGATGATCCTAGGTATTAGGGATGTCTTAGGGAGCTTTGTAGAACTCTGAGAGAGGAGAGAACCTGTGGCCATATGTTCTTTCCCGCAGCCGCATGATCATTTCCCCACGTGCACCGCAGCCGTCATTCCATTATCACGGTCGTGTGATCATTTAGTCTCAGTGATTTGCAAGTCGGTCTACTTAGTAACCCATTTTTTCATGACTTAAACTTATATTTATGGTTGGATTTCACCATGTTTTAGTCCTTTAAAAACCCTCTTCTCAATCCGTTTTAAAATTGGGGAGGTATGGGCATTTTACTAAAAGGATTTATGTTCTGACACCCTGAGGGTAAAATGGTCATATCTTTTAATGTACAAAGCTTTTGGAGTCCAAATTACTTGGGTTAGAAAATAGACTCGACAAGCTTTCCAACGGTTCAAACCACACGCGAATTGGAGTTCGGGAGTGCCTGGAGCGAGCCCGCGAAGTTTGACCTGCTGAGCTGTCACGATCCCACAGCCGTGGGAACAAAGTTCATTGAGAGAACTTTCTCTTAGAATTTCATTGAGAGAACTCCACACTTCACACACATTATGAGAGAGTTCTTGTGAGATCATGATGAGAGAGAAATATGAGAGTTCTTGTGAGCACATATCCTTTGAGAGTACATACACATACTCCCAAAATACTTCGGGAATCCATAAATCTAGCCGATGTTCTGCTGGAATCCCGCCAAGCAACTGCCGATCAAACAAAAATCAAGTTCTAGCTGAGGGGCCCGAGGTGGTATGGCCTCACAGTCACCCAGACTGTGAGCTTGATCTCCTTTCTTTCCCTTTAATCTATATTATTTAGTTTCTGGATTTTTCTGGCGCACTTCATAAAACCATGGTCGGTTCTTTGAAGCCACGGCTGTGGGATCGTATTTTAACCAATACACAGCCTACTCTTCAATAGCATGGCTGCGGCATCACCCTTGGCATTTTACACAGCTGCGTGTTCTTTATGGCGGCCATGGGTTCTGTTTCACATTTGAAATAGAACTTTCATATATTAATCCCTATTCCCTTCCCCGTTATGTTTTATCGCTTTCATCACTAAAAGATGTTTAATTAAAATGTTTGTGGATTTGATTAATTAAAGATAAATGATTAAAAACCCACATTTTAAAGAAGTAGAGCCTAACCTTTTGGTTGGGCAAAGAGAGGTGCCTAACACCTTCCCTCTTCGTACCCCTAGCCCCCGAACTCACAGAATCTGTTTCTTTGTTTTCTTGGTTTCTCTAAAACCAAGTGGCAACTCCCAAACGATATAAGTGTGCTGCAATGGACACATCCGAAATAGGCAAGCCGCAACGGGTGTCCCGAAAAAGTGGGGTATCCACAATTATGTAGCAAGGCAATGTTTTCAGATATGTGAAAATCTAGATTCACGTGTCACTGAACCTTTCATTAAGGCATATAGGCAAACAAGTAAATATCTTAATTCCATGAATACAAGAGTTGTTATTGTATTGACTATTCTCATCTTCTGAGTTGAATTCAGTAATGAGAGTTTTGATTCAGGTAGCTTCTGATCTAATTGGGGAACACAAACTGGATAAGCATAGAAGTAGCAAAATGATTGTATCGTACTATGTCGATGGTAGTATTCCCTCAAAAGAAGATCTCAGCCAACTTGTTGCCCGCATGCAATCGACAGGAGCAGATATCATCAAACTTGTCTCCAACTCAAGTAGCATTACAGAACTCTCGAGAATTTTTCATTTGCTTTCACACTGTCAGGTACGAGAGTTACCTGTATTTTCCATTTAATTTCTTATAGAAATGAGCTAATATGATTATCGAGAGTAGACAATGGAACGGGATAGTTTAATTTAGTTTGAGCTCCTTATTTTTGGTGTATCTGACTAGTCTTCTCTATTCAAATATCTGCAGATACCGCTAATTGCGTACTCTATAGGGGATAGGGGTCTAATTAGCCAATTATTGGGCCCAAAATTTGGTGGCTTTTTTGTCTACGGATCTGTTGAAGGAAATTCTGTGCCTGGTCTTCCAACTTTATCCAGCCTTCAACATGCTTATGGAATTGAGTACATAAATGCTGAGACTATTGTTTTTGGGTTGATCTCAAAACCCGTGGGCCACAGCAAAGGTCCCCTGCTTCATAATCCTAGCTTTAGACATGTGGGCTTCAATGGAATTTATGTCCCCATGCTTGTAGATGAGCTCAAAGATTTTTTTACCATTTACTGTAGCCCAGACTTTGCAGGTTTCAGGTATGCCATACTTGAGGTAGTAATTCCTTCCTAAATTTAGCTAGTTAACTTTTTTCTGGTGCTGTTTCCTGATTTTGTGTTGGTTGGAGAAGAGTTGGGGTAGATTATTGTCGCAATTTTATAGGCATTGTATTTCTTCCAGAAGAAAGTGTATAGCTCCGAGCATGGACAAGCGTGTGTAGTAGGCGTGGGTATAAATTTAAGCTTGTGGTTCATCTAATTCCCTAGTCCAAGATGTAGGGTGACTTTCTGGACCAACTATGTCCTTGAAGTAAATGACAAGGGGTGTTTTGTATACAATCTCCGTAAACCAGATTCAAAGGGCATGTCCAAAGTAGATTGCAGACAAAATTGACAAATACTCAATAATTTCCATGTGTCAAAGGTCCTACATGGGTATTCAGCCATGTAGTGGAGGCCATCTCGCAAAAAATATGCTTAAAATTTCCACTTTTTCATAGATCATTTTATCTAAGTTAGCTTTCCGATGAGCTTTTCATTCTTGAAATTACATGTGTTTCATGTGCTACTCTTACAGTTTTTCTATTCTAATACGTGTTTTCTGCTTTGGTTGTGTCGATTGTAGCGTAGGAATTCCATACAAGGAAGCTGTAATAGAATTTTGCGATGAAGTCCATCCACTTGCTCAGGTCTACTCAATATTTCTTATGGATATGTATGCTTTTTAGAATTGCTACCTCCCAAACATGTTTAATTTGGCCATCATCCGTAACAATGAGTTTGTATTCCATCTCAAATAATTTTATCAGTAATGCTATATTATAAGCACCTTAAGTTGATTGCATCTGAATTGGGGTTTGAAAGTCTTGCTCAGCAACCCGAAGGAAAAAAGTTGGTTGAAATTCAGCTGAAATGTAATGAAGTTCAGCTGTCAATATCTGGTGGGAGCCTATGGGTTATCATTTCCTGGAGTAATGGATGGATGGAGTTTTAATTTTTCTACTCCGTTGGAATTAAAAAGCAACCAATTTTTCTGTTAGCATGATATTAGCATAAATATGTTACCATATTTTGTATGTTTTAGGATGCTTCCTACTTAGACTTGGCTATTATTCATGTTTCTTTGGTAGTCTACATTTCCTTGTAATGCATGTTTCCTTAGTTCATTTAGGTTTCTCGGTCATAGAGTGTTGAAGCCTATACAAAGGCATGCTAGAGCTACGTTTTGATAATACGAATGGAAGCTAGGTTCTTGCCAGTTTACTTGTGTAAACATGGTATTAGAGCTAGGTCTTGGGTAGCCTAACCTCATGTGGTCAAGTCTCCGCCTGAATCAATTCCCTCACCTCCTCAATTCATACCTCCGCATGCTACCGGGCTGCATGTGTGTGTGTTAGACTTTATCCGCTCACTTAAGCTACCCAATCTTGGTTAATATAATCTAGAGGCTACTCCACCTATTGCCAATTGATTTTAGGTTTGAACTCTCCAAGAAATCTAACCTTTTTACCACTTTTACCATCAAGTAATGCTTTATGACTGATAATAGGACGTAATGTAGACTTGAAAGGAGCTGCATTATGTTCTCTTTTCTTTGCCAGCTCATGTTACATGAACTCGGTTACGAGGAATGGGTGCAGGTTGAAAGGAAGTGTCAAACCTTCCCATACTTAAATATTAAGATATTGGTATGTGTACAATATTTATATATGGATTCGGGAACACGTTGCAAACACTTATTTGTATTCTACGCCTTGTCATATACCTGAATAGTATGTTGTAATTTTGTTGAAATGAACTTGAAACCCAATGAGACCAAGGAAGAATGTAGGATTTCAATTTCTCATTCATGTGAAAGGTTAGAAATGTTTCTTTTTTCGCGAACGCAAGCTGCTGCTGCTTCATTGTAGGATCGAACTGTATAAGTCGGATACAAGTGTCAAACACATATCCCTCACCCTTACCTAGGTTTCAAGTGTCTAACTTTGATACTTTCATACTCTTAGAAGAACTCCTGTAATGTAGCGGACCTAAGAAGCATGGCTACAACATTTATCAAAAAGTTTGGCCATGGATATGTACAGAATGGCTTATATTTAATTTCTAAATCCTATATTCATAGAATAAAACCAATATTTCTATCAAAAGATGGATTATATTCGAGATCAAACAACGGATGAACATGAATAATTTTGGTGTTACAAGTATCCATGGCACCCCAACTTTAATGAAACAAAGTAATCACATACTTGGGCGTGTCCAACATTTGTCCGGAGCATGTCTGAGTGTTTCCATAGCTGATGCGTGTGCGATACTTAGTAGCAGAATCTCCTATCAGAATCACAAATCTACCCCAGAAATTCGCTCCCAAGTCAAAATCTCCTAGAAACTTGGTGCCGTCAAGAAAGGAGCTCGCTCAAAACTAGTACTAGAACCTCTCAAGCATATGGATTGAAAAAAAAAAAGAGCTACCAAGTAAGAAAAATATGAAGCAACGATAAGATACTAAACATAATGAAGTCAAAATTGATCAAATAAGTACGATGTCTATTTGTATTTATAGATAAATATTTGCAGTTTACCACCACCAATTATTACTAATTAACATGTGAAGCAGGACAAGCACAAAAATAGTTCTTTTAGGTAATATTATATATTTATATACATATATGCGCTCCTATAATTATAAATGCTTCCAAGTTCCAACCGTAGATTCTTTTATATTCTCTACCTCCCACTTCATGCAACTAAGGTCCGCATGGAAGCTTGAGGCAGATTGACATGTCCGTGCTTCTTAGTAGCTATTTTCTACATGTAGATAGTACCTATATATTTTCTCTCCCAATCCACCATCACAATTCTACTATCTTTGTATGCAACAACCAATCCTATCGTACCTGTCCCCCTGCAATATCAGTGGGGATCAAGAGCTCAAACCCTAAACTCAATGACCATTAATATTTGCCATAGTGACCCCATAGTTGCAAATGCCATATGTATACTGTTGATATGATGCCAATGTAATCAGTGGTTGCATGCTTCATCAGTCTATAGGTGCTGTAAATACTATTATAAGGCGGCGGACTGACGGGAAGCTGATTGGCTACAACACGGATTGTGAGGCTTCTATAACTGCTATTGAGGATGCTCTAAAAGGTATCAACACTGACACTATAATTTCTATAACCAGTTACATTTTTCTACGTGAACTAAGTTAATCATAATGCTCAAAAAACACGTTTTCTTGGAGGGTAGCACTTCAGATATCTTCCGACGATATCTTATCTTGGAGGTGCGAGGTGCTTAAAGAAAAATTCACGCGCTCATGCTTGTTAATAAGTTTATGGTGTGCGTTGTACCCATACAGTGTTAACCTTTGTATGTCTGATTGAGTACCTTGATTGGTTAGTTTGATAGAGAATTGACATTACTTATATCTGCCAGTATGGGGATGCACGAATGGGGAAGCAACTTTCCCATCTCCTCTCACTGGGAAAATGTTTGTTTTAGTTGGTGCTGGAGGAGCTGGAAGAGCACTAGCATTTGGTGCCAAAATTAGGGGAGCGCGGGTTGTCATATTTGACCTTGATTTTGGTATGTGATCTAAACCTTCTGTATTAAGTTTATCATAAAGTTAGCTTCTCTTTTATCCTAATATTTCAGCATTTTGTCCCAAGGCCCTCCTGTGGGACTCTCCAGTTTATCGGGTTGCCAATCACTTTGCTGCACATTTTAGCCTCAAGGATTATATGGTCTTTCCACTCTATTGTGTTTGGACTAATTGAACTTTCGGCTTTTTTTCCTGCCTTTCTTTGTCTTTAGTGAACTTGCTTTAGCTTTTGGTTAACATTTTAGGACATATTGAATCACTAAGATGAGAAGTGATAGTAGAAAAATATGAAGGAAATTTGATAAAATTCAGAAAAGACAAAATACAGAATAAAGTTTTGGCTTATTTTCATCATGAACTTCTTTTTTGGCTTTCGTTCATTATTATTTTCTTCCAGAGTTCCTTTCATCGAGACAGACTTTTAACCCAAAGAGATGTGGTCCAGAACTAGAAAAATGGTCAGAAAAGACTTAAGCCAAAAAGAAAAGCCGCAAGAAAAGGTAGGCTTTGGATTTGCATGAATACTATTTCTACCCTCCCACTTCTGTGAATATCTCATACATTGATGAGTTATGCCCGTGGTTGGCGACCAGATGAGCTAGAGGTATCCTTATGAGAGAGGACCTAAACCCCCTCTTTCTAATCCAAATTGTTTTGTCTCGAAGACAGAGCAAAGTCTCTTGCCATGGCTGTGTCAGGTGAAGCTCAGCCTTACCTTGACTTGCCAAATTTCCAGCCGGAGAAAGGTGCGATCCTTGCCAATGCAACACCTGTGGGAATGCATCCGAATAAGGACCGAATTCCGGTGGCTGAGGTTCCTCCATAATTTCATTCCAACATAACAACATTTGAGTTGGAAATCGTAAATAAGACTTTGTATTCGTGTAGGTAACCTTGGGCGATTACGAACTTGTCTTTGATGCTGTTTACACACCTAGAAAGACCACCCTATTAAAAGAAGCTGAGGCCGCTGGAGCTATCATTGTCAGTGGAGTCGAAATGTTCCTCCGTCAGGCCATTGGCCAGTTCAACCTCTTCACTGGTGGAGAAGGTACCTCCAGTTTATTTCTCTTTTTTCTCCTTCTTGGGTTTTCTTTGGCTGCATTTTTATCAGGACTTAAAAAGGTTTGTTGACGGAAAAAATATTTAAGCAAATTTCCTTTGCAAAGTGATGATAGGCTTCCTTCAGTTTATCTTTTCCCTCAATTATTCTTTCTTTGAACCAAACACACCATTAGAGAGGCGGCCCATACAGATGGGTTTGCAATTTAATCCATCAGTTTGTTGGAATTTCCAGATAATATTGACGGTTTGAACATGTAGTTTAGTCATGATCACCTAGCTTAGCGAAGTAACATTGCATATGTGAGTCATTCCATAAACCAATATTGGTGTTTTTGTCGAAACACTTCTTGGTAAACATACACATAAGTGATGTTCAGCAAGTATACGACTTCATATTAGAGACCTTCCAGGTGGATGTATGCAACAACATATTTACAGTCTGCTATGTTGGAGTAATAAAAAGGGGGGAGGAACCTAATAGAGTAACATGCCAAGATAATACTCAATTTTTAGATTGATTTATGGTTAATGCTGTCAATGCATGTGTAATTGTTCAGGGCGTCATTGAAGCAAGTTAAAACATTATTTCATATGTTTGTAACTTTGCCTGCGGCATTACCATCACCGTAACAACATTTGGATCAAAGTTACTTCTAAAGCCAGATCTCTTTTATAACACTAACTGAGTTGCCCTTTTGGTACGAGGACTTGTTTTTCGAATTTTCTACCTCATCAAAACAATCTGATTTGCTTTCTTGTTCTGTCTTGCAGCGCCTAGAGAATTCATGCGTGACATTGTTCTAGCAAAGTTCTGATTCATCTCATTCGTCGATCTGGCATAGGATAATTAAGTTAAAAGTTAAACCACAATAGGTATGCCATTGATCGAGTGTGCAACAGTGAAATAATTAACTAAGATGTGAAGGTGATCAAATTGGAAAAAAATATTCTTTGGGGAAAGCAATGAATATTGTTTCCCAAATAAGGCCTATTGAGTGAACCTATGATCATGTGTTGTAAATCCCGTGTTATGGGATGGGGCCTTCATATGTATTGAACCAATGACTCTATTGCTATTGTAATCTTTGAATAAGCACAATTGGACCCATTTCCTTTCTGTTAATCTAGAAGCTCTAACATTGTTCAGACGGCCTTTAAGCTTTGGTGCTTTTGTTTATTTGATTGATTTTGAATGAAAAGGATAAAAACGTTTGGATTATTTCTCGCTACCATCCTGGCCTCAACAGCATTATACTCTATAGTTTGTGCTATATAGCAGGATTTGAACAAATACCTTCTGTTTTACCAGAACTCAAAAACAACCAGGGCTTTGAATCTCTGTAGGGGGACACGTATAGGTGATACGTCGAAGTATTGACCCAGATTGTATGGTGTCAAAAAATCGATAAGTAAATCACTATATTGGAGTTGCAAAATTCTGCGGCTTGTGTGGGCCGATAGTACGACACTCGATCTATTGATCTGGAGCGACTGAACGATTGTTTCCTTCCCTCTTGAACTCTTTCTTCCCGTTGCTATTTTTGAGAAAATTTTCTAAATCCAGTACAGGCTTCATTCGGTAAGCGCCAAAAATGATGTACACATTTGGACTTCAAAAGGGGAGTAAATCGCATTGGTATATAAATGGGAAAGGAGCAGAGTTAAGATTTGTTCACATCATATGAGCTTGCTATCTCCAAGTCCTAATTCAGGAGCAGAGTCAAGATTTGTTCGTTGAGAGCCAAACGCTATAAAAATGGGAGAGGAGTGAGTGGTAAACCATTGTTTTCTTCTACGTTCAGTTTAAAGGGGAAAAGAGATAGCCGGTTGGAGTTCTGCAAGTTGATAAATCCATTTCTGCGCATTCCCCTCCAGTACAATATAGGAACTCTTGACACAGACTCTTAAAAATTTTCATGACCGATGTTTTAAGTCTTCCCAATAAAAAGGACATAACTTATTTTCATTCAGAAGTACAAATCACTAGATTTGGATTTGAATATGGAGAACAACAGTTTCGGCTACACTCTTGCATACGAAATCCTCCTTACGCGTGCCTTGACATGAGTTCCCTAAATAGGTCTTCGGGAGCTGCAATTCACAAATGAAACCACATACTTGTGTTAGCTTGAAATAGTAAGAGCCGCGGAACAAGGAAAAATGTTTCTCAGACTGCATTCGGATGATCATCCATCGATTTTAAGAAAGAGGATTTTCATTCCTTTGCAAAAACCTTCAGAAATCCATGATCCAAACATGAAGTTAAAATGTCCATAACTTGTTGCTGTCATACCTGGCAAACCTGTGAAGTTTTTGTATTGCTCAAATCCCTGCCGGATCAACATTTCTGTTCCGTAAACAATTATCTTTCCAAACTCTCTCGCCTCTCGCAAGAGCCTCGTATCTTTTGGTGTGTAAATCGCGTCGAAAACTAGGTCATAATGCTTAAGAGCTTCCTGCAAGTTGCGTAACAATGAGGAAATTAAACCATCAATTGACAATACTCGTAGATCGCAATTGTATTTTCCAGAGAGCATAACTTTGGGTAACCTTGGAGAATAGAAGAAGTAGAGAAAAAGGGCAACCTTGGAGATTGGGGTTGAGTTGATATTGGGTTTCATCCCTACAGATGTAGTATTTGCAAGAATCATTCCTTCTTCCGGATGGAAATCATTCACTTCTTGAAGAGTCAAGGCTTCGCCGCCAACTTTTTCAGCCAGTTCCTTGGCTTCTGTAAAATGAAAGAATCATCATCCTAGATAGACACATTGTTGCAGAAAAGAAATGACTTTCCATGTGCATGCCTCAACCCACGCGCATACATGAGGGTGCAATCGCGAATACAAACTGAAGACAAAGTAAGCGGTCTTAGTCTTGGGAGGGAGGTATGTTTTCAACATTTGCATATCGCAAAACCAAGCCTGTTGGGTATAGTTTTAGTTATCGTTTTCTGTTTTCTGTTTTCATTTTCCAGAAAAATCATGTTTGGTGAACTGCTTTTGGACAAAAACAAATACTCGAAACAATCAACTCATGCAACAGAAAAAAAAGATGGCATTAGAGGTTTAAGGCACCAAAATGACATGCGAAGCTCAAAAAGGATGAGGTTTGCTATGTGTTTCTTTCCATTAGAACTTACATTAGTTGATGCCCGAGACAAGATGAGCTCAGTTCTGTTTTTTGCTGCAATTTTTCAGCAGATGGTAGTAGTGCTAGCAGTCCTAATTGAATGTTACAATTGGAGAAAAAAGAGGCGAATTTTCCCCCCTTCCCTCCAGCTCAAACCGGATTACTTACTGGTAGAGTGATGGTTTTTGCCCTGGAAAGCTTTCCTGCTAACAACTAAAACACAGCAATAGATGTACCAACAGTCGGGGACATACCAAATGTGCGATTTGCTACAACAACTCTTGCTCCCTTTTGCTGTGCACCATATGCAAGTGACTTACCAGCACCTCCAGCTCCCAAGACGACAAACAATTTACCAGCTAAGGGTGAACCAACTGCAGGGATTGAACCATTTAACTCTGAAAAGAAAAGATGAAAAGCCAATAATTAGAGCGTCACAAAGAACTTATGAATTCTTATGATCTTTCATGTCTCTAAAGAACACTGTATACCTCGTAGCCTATCTTCAATTGCAGAAATGGCACCAATATAGTCTGTGTTGTAAGACTTCAAAGTACCGTCTGGTCTTCCGACAATGTTATTAATAGCTCAAATTTTCTACGAGAATTTAGTTACAGATACAAATTATATTCTTTCACCGCAGCATGATAAACAACACTTGAGAAAATTCGGTTAGTTCATAATTTGTGGCAGATCATTGAATACCTTGGCAATCGGGTCAATTTCATCCATGCATTCAAGTGCAACTTCCTTGTGAGGAATTGTACAACTGCGTTGCAAATTAGTTCCTTTTAGCGTCAACTAACTGTTGTGATCAGAAAATTATACAAGCATGGTCTAGACTAGTTCCGTGAACAGATTTCATCCTTTGCCGGGACCTTTCACTTTGCACCTTAAAAGTTCTCAGAAGCCGATTTCAATTTTCTCAATTTACCCCTTGATCAACGACCGAGTTTCTGGGCAATATATCAGCTTCTATCTTTTTTTTGCTATGGACTTCATTGCTAACTGACATCCGACTCTATAGCAAGAAATGCCACACGATTAAAGTTCCGCATTATGGCCATCTAAGTATAGGATTTCACTCGGGTATTGTTGATCAACGGCATTAGGCATTCATGTCAGTCATGTAGACGGTTACCAATTGGGTCGAACAAAAGAAATACCAATCGTCTCAAAAGACTCGAAATGGAATTAAGAGGACCTTCAGTTTGAGGGACAAAGTGTGAATCAAGTACTTTGGGGTGAAAAGCATGTTCTTAAACTTTATCATGTGATGTCACATAACACACACCAAGAAATTTGAAAAAAAAAAAAAAAAAGGCCTTTCAAAATCTGACATTTCACCTGAATCCAGCAAAATCAACAGATGAATAGGCGTTGAAGAACCTCTTGACATCATCCACCAGCAAATGGACATAGATGAATAGGTGTTGAAGAACCTCTTGACATCATCCACCAGCAAATGGACATAAACCGAGTTCAAACCAACTTTCTTAAGCGCTTCGTTGAACAAAAGAGGGCTCTTGCTGTGACCAACTGGCTTCCCAATGATGCCATAAACTTTGGTATCTGGCTTGATAAGTTTGAAGTTGTACAAGTCTAACAAATCCTTAATTTGCAGTTGTTTGCCCGCGAGCTGATATGGCACCAGCCTCAAGTGCACCATAAGTCAGATACCCATTGAATTTGGGGCTTAGCAGCCTAGAAATCAAACCCCTCTCACCCATAACAATTCCTATTATTGGGATCTGCCAATATCAGCTGATTGTTAATAACAAACCTAGAAAACAAAGTTTGTATGGGACTAGTTTTGTTTTCAATTCTGTTTTTTTTTTTGGTTTAGAGACCATTTGACAAACTACTCTTAAAATTGTGTTTGGAAGAATTTTCCTGAAAATTTGGTTTTCCTGAAAATTTCATTCAGTTTTCAAATTCATGAAAATGATGTTTCTGAATTTTTCGAAAACTGACAAGGCACAAAAATGAAAACCAAGTAAATAACAGTGAGTGTTTTTGGACTTCGGTTTCCGTGTACCATGAACCGGGGTTTTATATTGCAGTCTCGTGATATGTCCATATATCAACCACTATCAAACAGTATCGGCAATACATAGGTAAATAACGGTATTTGAGGTACAAATCCCGTTGCAATATCAGAAAGAGCTTTGAAACCACTTCAGGCGAATACTTACTTGAGAATGCACGGTGATTTGGAAAACACGTGCCACATCGGTGATGTCAAGGGCAGTTGTTGCAATCTTGACTATATCAGCTCCAGCAGCTTGCATTCTTGCGACAAGATTGCCAATATCCTCGGTTGATGGTGTATTGTGAAAGTTATGAGAAGAAACGACGACTTTGAACTTTTCCGGCTTCTTTCCAAAAATTGAATTGGTGAACTCATCAGCAACCTGCAACATATGTGAATGTTGAACTCTTGAGGGAGTCACATTTATTTGTGTTTGTATTTCGGAGCAACGGAAGTCAATTAATATCAATAGTTTGTCCTCCGTGTTTGATTTTTCAAATCCTTACAGTTTTATCTATTCCAAGTTGATGGCTTTAGATGCAGAATCATGAAGGGTTCCTTGGCTGCCACTTTATATTCATCGCAGAGTTTTTCAGCAGAGATCATCACAGGTTGATAAGACTGCCCTGATGACTATTAACTCTGTTAGAGCTTTTTTGAGTTCTATGAAAGGAGTGAAGCCTTCTATGGTTAGTCCATCCTTCAAATATGAGTTCGAAAAGTGTAGTGTTGCTCTGGCTTTAATTAGGGCCCCTGCTATGGACAGCGGGATTGGTCTCTTAGTTGAGCTGCATGTAAGTTGGCCCGGCCGTCTGGTTTTCAAAAAAAAACAAAACAAAAGTGTAGTGTGGTGTACATGTTTGTTTGTGTTTCCTTGTGGAGTCTTGTTTTAGTTCTGCTTCATTTGGTTGCAGGCCTGTTTGTATTGCTAGGGACATTCCCCTGGATTAGTTTTTCTGTTTTTGAGCTTTATAAAAGTACAGTCATTATAAAAATAAAAATAAAAAAGTTTATAAAACGTACTCTCTTGTATCGAGTTGCCTCTGCACACTAACTTTTACAAATTGGCTTACAATTTCGAAAATAAATGGAGTGATCGTTTGTTCATTTTACAACACCGAAGTCCGTCGGGTTTGACCCGCTAACTACTGCTACTAGATTTCTGGGGTATTCAATTCTTAACGAATTGGAGCGATGCAGGACTAAATCTCAGTGTATCATAACAGCAAGGCCAACTACTAATACTTTTCCTCCTGTTCTCTAATTATCAGTTGGAAGGTTGATACGTTTTTCTTCTCTAACAAGTATCCGTTTATCTGCGATATACCGTGTTGGTTTTTTTTTGATCCGTAACACTGATCCGGTTTCGAAACCTTTTGTTTGAGAGAAATAAGGGAAAATTTCAAAATAGCACCCGACCTTTCACACAAATCACACACAGACACCTGACCTTTTAAAATTATCAAAAAAACACCTGACCTATTTAAAAACCCATCAATTTTACACCCGCCGTTAACTTTCCATCCAAAACAAACGGAAATGCTGAAAATGTGCATTTTGGCACGAATATTGGCAAAACAATATTAAAGCTCATTTTGGCAAAACACAATAGTATACTCATAAATAAGATTAAGGCTCGATTTGGCTTTAAAAGTTGATTAAAAACTTAATTTTTGTCTTTATTTAAAAGAAAAAAAATGCATTTGTTAGTTTTGCGTCAATACGAATCAATAAATCGCAAAAATTACTTAACTTTTCAATCCAAACCCACCATAAATAAGGAATCAAGCTTAATTTAGTAATTAAATACCCATAACTATGCAGCCAAATAAGATTACTCCGTATTAAAACAAAGGAAAAGGCAAAAACAAAAAATATAGAATAGTCAAGCTTAATTTAGTAATTAAATACCCATAACTTGGCACTTTTCACACCTACCCATGACTATTATGTGCTAGCAGGAGAGAGAGAGAGAGGGTGAGAGCAACTTTTTATTTTGAACGGCCAAAGAAAATTTTAATCTTTGAAATTGTTACGGAACTAATGACATCATATCTTTAAGCTAATAATCATGTGCCCATCCAAGCCCCCTCAAGAGGGAGAGAGCAATTAACCCAAAGGGTTTTTCAAGTGGTCATAGGCAAATAGATGGTAGGATTGGTCTATCTTTTAGTTCCTTTTTAGAACTGTCTTTTGGGAGTCCGCAAATGGACGGTGAGATTAGTTACCCACGATTAGTCGGGATGCACGATGGCAGACACCTAAGTTAATAGAGAGAGAGAGAGAGAGAGAGAGAGAGAGAGATTATTTAACCTTAAGCTCGACATCAATGTAATAAGCACCGAATTCCACGGCCAGACGAAGTGCGTCTTGCCGCTTCATCATCACCTTCGTATTGACCCCCTTCCCAAATTGGCCTAAGCAGTATAGTGCAAAAAGTATATTAAAAATTCTCAAAACAAAATTTATTTGCTTTTTCTACATTTATCAGAAACCCAAGTAGGAGAAAAATAAGTTGGTCAGTCCATCGTCCAATTAGACTTAAATATAAAATAGATAAAGAGTCTTGTACACTGAGGCCCCGTTTCAGAAATTTTCTTTAAAAATAAGTAGCTTATTTCACATTTTCTAACTCAAAATTAAATAATGTACGTGAAAATTATTTTTTGCACCGTTTAAAAGATCTCAATGAGATCTATCAAATAAGATCCATATTGTTAGAAAAATTATTTGTATAAACACATGATTTTTGAGTTTGAAATAAAATATTTTTCCATCCCATCCCTCTCCCTCTCCCTCATGCCCCTCTTCCTCTCTTCCTTCTCCTGCTATCTCTCTCTCCCCATCCCTCTTCCTCTTTCTCTTCTGATCGAACCCTTCTTCCCTCCTCTCCGTTCTTCGTGTTCCCTCTGCCATCTGGGTCTCCGCCTTCCTCTCCGTGGAGGGCGCGGCAAGTTGAGCCCTGTGCTTTCTCTGCCTCCGATCGGGGGTTCCATGGCTCCTCCGGGTGCTTAGCGGCATTGGGGTGGTCCAAGTGTGTTCAGAGGTTGTTGGCGGTGTTGTGGGGGTGGGGGTGGTGGTGGCGTAGATCTTGGTCCGGTCGCTGTGATGGTGGAGGATGGTGGCGTGGTAGAGATGGTATTCTTAGGATTTCTAATTTCTATTTTTGCAGGTGCCTTTTCCAAATTTGATCGGCAATGATGGTGGTCTCGATTGGCGATGGTCTGTTCCGGCAATGGTGAGGTGGATGTGGCTCCCATGGCTGTTTGCTCAGGTTGTCTTTGTGTGCCGAAATTCGGCTGGTAGCCATTCTGAGTTCTCAGTCAAGCGTGGGGCTGGCAGTTCGTCTCTTCGATTTTGCTGTTACTGTTTGTGATTGTGTTTTGCAGGGGTTTGTGTTGGGGCTGATGGGTGGTGGTTTGCTCCTCTCTGTCCTAACTATTTTCGATGTTTCATTTCCGTAGGTCGATTTCAGCTGCCGGTCTCTACATTTGGGAGACACTGGCCGGCTTGGCTTAACGGCGATGCTGGGCTCCGATGTTTTGTGCGGCAGTGGATATTGAAGTGGTTAGGGTTTGAGGGTTGGTTTGGGTGGGCTGATCTACGGTTTGGGCCGGATTTGAGTGTATAGGCTGTCATTGTTTATTTTGGGTGTAGGATTGGGCTTTAGTGTCTATTTGTTTGTTTTGGACCTTTGTAGACTCTTGGGTGTTCCGAGCTATGCCATTATGATATATCATCCAACTCTTTGTTAGATTCCCTTTTTTCTTTTCCCATTTTTAATAAAATTCATTTTTGCTGATAAAAAAAAAACTTTTTGCCGAGCACATGAAAAGTTTTGAATATGAGACTAGGAGAAACAATACTTAAGTCCCTTACCCATCAAGCCAATCACTTTGGTTAACATATCATCTCTTTTACAAATAATTTCTCAAAATAACGAGCATAAAAGCATCTCCGGCCCTTACCCAAACTTAAACTCGGATACAAATCGGAGTAAAAAACACCCTTGTTGCAATTTCATACATTTATCCAAACTCATACCAAATATTGAGTTTTTTACTCAACTTGTGCACCAAAATCGATGTAAAACCAAAGCAAGTACCACCAGCTAACTTTCCAGACAACAACGTATTTATACTATCTCTCTTATACACACCATAGTCACACACCTAACGCCCACCCGCCATTGAAGAATCCCTCTCTCTCTCTCTCTCTCTCTCTCTCTCTCTCTCTCTCTCTCCACCAAAAAGGACTGCTACTGAAGTCTTAAAACAACAATTCAACAAAGCAGAAGAAAACCCCATAGAGGACAAACAAAATGACTCTCAGCAGCATACCGGTACGTATCTACTCAAGCACCACTGCATTTTGTTGTACATTAATTTTTATGTACATGTGCGTAGGTAATGTTGTTTGGATTGATTTTTTTTATTTCCAATGCAATTGTTTTTTTTTTTTTTTTTGGGTTTTTGAGTGTGTGCTCGTGCGCATGCATGTGGTGAAATTGCATGCGCGCAGTTGGCCGGGGAAGGAGGGAGGAGGAATGCGGTGGTGATCTGCGCTCCGGTGATGGCGGAGAGCATGGATCAGATGCTGATACAGACGGAGAAGGCGAGAGAGCTGGGGGCCGACCTCGTTGAGTTTCGGATTGACTACTTGAAGAACTTCTCCCCAAGCCAACATCTTGATATTCTCATTAAACAGTCTCCTCTCCCCACTCTCATTACATGCAGGTGCAAATCTCTCTCTCTCTCTCTCGAGATCGATCTATCGAGTGTATTAAGTTTCTTAAGGCATCACATGGTGGTGCCAATTAGCGGTGAATATTTTATCCTCTGTATTGGTATTTCTTCTAGTCCAGTCACATACTGGTTAGTCCAGTCTAATGGGACCTTTTTAGGCTCTTCTTGAACTTATAAGAATTTGTAAAGCAGCTCATCTAAAAACATTTGAGCTAGAGAAAATAGATACTGTCTCTATCTTTTTTTATGGTCCAGTATTTTATTTTAGGGTGTCTCTTAATAAATATCCATTTTATAAAGTTAATGAGTAAAAGTTGGTTCATTGTTCATTTTGTCCCTAAAAGTAGATTTCATTTTAAAAAATTAGTGAATAAAAGTGTAATAATACTGTCTCCATAGAAGGTAAGTAGCGAAATTATGGGTAAAAATTGAAGTGAAAGATGTAATAATAACGTTTCCTTAATAAGTTAGAGTTACCAAGCTGAACACTTGAAAAGGGACGAAGGGATTAGTTTAAGTTTCAGAAAATATTTATCCGTCTACTCTTTTTTTTGTCATTCATTAATCATAATCTAATCATAATCTACTCTATTCTAGGAGAGTTAGGGAATGAGATGGATATTTACAGAAATCAAACTCTGCCAATATGCATGAAAATATAAGGGAGACAACACTGCACTCCATCTCACTTTCAGTTTACTTTTCAAATAAGCAATTGTTTTGTTCGTGGCAATTAATGCAAAAAGTTCAAGGTCATTATTTTGGAGTAGTCTAGAGATTGGACGGGTATAAATATAGACCCACAAAAATCCAAACTTCTGATACTAGTACTTGGTCAAATAAAGCATACTGTGTATTTCTGTTGTTCTCTTGTGCCTTTATTTCGCCAGAAATAATGCGGCTTCAAAGCCAAAATGGAATGGGGAATAGAAAGCCAAGATAAGGAAAAAAGGTAAGAAATATTTTATTTGAGAAAAAGTAAAATGGATAGTATGAGTGTAGTGTTGAAATTGATGGATAACAAAGTGTGCGCTATTCATTAGCTTTTTAGCTACTAGTAGAATAGAGTGCAGTTGGTGCTTTTTTTCCACTCTTATGCACATGGACAGAGTTTGATTTTCGTAAACACCCATTCTCCCCCCCAAATTCCCTAGAATAGAGTAATTTAGATTTGTCGAATGACAAAAAAAAATAGCGTTGTTAGCTCAAATTTTACCTAAACTGGTGTACAAGCTCTTATATAGGAAGTTATTTACGAATTGTTTGGTTCGCTTTACTTATTCAAAATAGTATTTCACAAAATAAACAAACAAAATGCAAGTCTAGAACGAGTCTACGTTAGTGCACACCTCACACACAAGAAGCAAATTAAGAACGGATGAGAACTGCACATATATGGGACCCATCTCATATGTGACGGCGTTATAAATAACCGTTATAGCCAAAAAAAAATTCCTATCCATTGGGTCTACTTATTTGATTAAGTATGGAAATTAGTATAAACTTAGGGGGTGTTTCCGCTAAACTAAATGGAGTACTAAATAGACTAAAGTTCATGTTTTTTTTACGAATTTCTAGGCAAGTCATTCTCCTCTCATACATCAACTAAAATACCATTTAGTCGAAACAACTTGACTATTGTCATTAGCATGTTGTCCAATAATACAATGGAAACGTGCCCTTAAACTATACTATATTATCGACGTATTTAATTCATGCAAATGTTTTTAGTTTCTAAAATAGTTGAAGTAGATAATTCTACGTTCCCCATAATCACACAATATGAGGTATCTCTCCATCTTAAACTACGAGCAACTAGAGGTTGTGTTAATTATTAAAAAAAAAGGGTTGTGTGTCTTCGTAGTTCTGCCCTTGATATTTTCATATAGTCAAAAAAGATTGTTCAGTGGAGTACAGAATATGAGAATTTATCAAAAACTGAGTTACTAGATAGTGTAACTGAGTTCTTTTTTTTTTAGAAAATAAATTTAAAGGTTTTTTTTATTTGTACAAATTTCATTCTTTTTAAGCTGTATTTTTTTTTTTTATTGAAATAGGGAGAACTCCTTTTGGAATGAATGTAAAATAGTACTGTATTCTTTTGCAATTTTTCTTATGGAATTAACATGTCCATTAATTCCAGACCGACATGGGAAGGTGGTCGATATGATGGGAACGAATCAACGCGACAAGCTGCACTGCGTCGGGCCATGGAATTGGGTGCCGATTATATTGACATCGAACTTAAGGTTGCCTTCTCAGAACCAATTATTTGCAAATGCTACTTACTGTATATTTTGCATGATTAATTCTTAAAGGCATGCCTAGCTAGCTACAAGCTAGTCGCTTTTCTTTTGTTTTCGCAGAACTTATGCGACAGACTATGATCTTAGAGTATTGCTCAATATGCATGCCAACAAATATAGGATCCATTCATTCTTCTCTGCGACGTGCATGCAAATGGTCAAAACTTGCTTCGAATTTTTTGGGACGCAGATTGATGATTGTCGAAATACTTCATTGATTTATTCTTCTCACAATGAGGTACAATATATAGACTGGATACAAGGTAAAATAAGGAAAGAAAATCAAATCAAATCAAATCCCTAATTGATCCCTAATTGATTCTACCTAATCAAATCCCTAATTGATTCTACCTAATTGAGTATCTTCCTAATTACATGCAATACATTAAATACAGTCAACACTCCCCCTCAAGCTGGAGCATAAACATCGTGTACTCCTAGCTTGTGACAAATAGTATCAATGGAAGTCTTGGGAAGTGCCTTGGTGAAAATATCAGCCAGTTGAGAACCTGAAGGAACAAAATGAGTGCTAATATCTTTAGATTCCACCTTTGACCGAATGAAATGACAATCAACTTCAATGTGTTTGGTCCTCTCATGGAAAACTGGATTATTAGCAATGTGGATAGCAGCTTGATTATCACAATATAGAGGAGTAGGACCATGGACCAGGATCCCAAACTCTTGTAGAATTGTGCGCAACCAAGTCAACTCACCAGCGGTATGAGCCATTGCTCTATACTCTGCCTCAGCACTAGAACGTGCTACAACTGATTGTTTCTTACTTCTCCATGTCACAAGATTGCCTCCTATAAAGGTGCAATAACCAGTAGTAGAACGACGATCAGCAGGAGATCCTGCCCAGTCAGCATCTGTATATCCTTCAATACGAAGATGTCCAGATGATTTGTAGAGAAGTCCACGTCCGGGAGCATTTTTGAGATACTTCAAGATACGAACAACTGCCTCCATATGAGGAACTCGAGGACGAGTCATAAATTGACTAACAACGCTAACTGCATAGGAGATATCGGGTCGAGTAATAGTTAGATAAATAAGTTTTCCCACAAGTCTCCGATACATCTCAGGGTCGTCAATCAGCTCACCATCTTCTGGCATTAACTTAAGATTAGTCTCCATAGGAGTAGCTACAGGTTTAGACCCAATATAACCTGTATCTTTCAAGAGATCGAGAGTGTATTTCCTTTGTGATAAACTGATACCCGCTTTGGAACGAGCCACCTCAATTCCAAGGAAATATCGAAGCTTGCCTAGATCTTTGGTAAGAAAGCTAGAACCAAGATGGCGAATTAGTGTTTGAATCCCAATACTATCACTACCAGTGATGACGATATCATCCACATAAACCACGAGAATCACAATACCACGAGTGGTCTTTTTAAAGAACACGGAGTGATCAGCTTGACTCCGAGTCATACCATGAGAAATTATAGTATTGCTGAATTTATCGAACCAAGCCCGGGGAGACTGTTTGAGGCCATATATAGATTTGTGAAGACGACACACACTCTCCCCCTTGGACTCAAAACCGGGTGGTTGTGCCATATAGACAGTCTCAGACAGATCCCCATGTAGAAAGGCATTCTTGACATCAAGTTGGTGGAGAGGCCAATCAAGATTTGCCGCAAGAGAGATAACAATCCGTACAGAATTAAGTTTGGCCACTGGAGAAAAAGTCTCAGTATAATCAAGCCCATAGGTTTGGGTGAAACCTTTGGCCACAAGACGAGCTTTTAGTCGATCAAGAGTACCATCAGGATTTTGTTTGACAGTAAACACCCAACGACAACCAACAATATGTGCTCCAATAGGCTTGGGAACAAGGGTCCAAGTATGATTTATGGACAAGGCACGCATCTCTTCTTCCATAGCGGAGCGCCATCCAGGATGAGAAAGAGCCTCCAAATAAGACTTAGGAACAACAGCAGAAGATAGAGACACAGAAAAAGCGCGAAAAGATGGAGATAAACGATCATAGGACACAAACTGAGAAATAGGATGGAAAGTGCAAGAACGCGTACCCTTACGAACGGCAATAGGCAAGTCAAGATCCGGATCCTCAGACGGTGAAGGAGATGATGTGGGTAAAGAAGGTGGGTCTGCAGGAGCAATAGGTGGTGCGGCAGCAGAAGAGCGACGAAGACGAACATAGACCTGTTTTATGGGTGGTCGAGGAGCAGTCTCAGGAGGGCGGACCGATGCAATGGGTGGTCGAGGAGCAATCTCAGGAAGACAAGGTGACAGACCAAGATCAGCCAACATGGGTGGCTGTAACCGTGCACCTGTTGGGGAATAATATGGGACGGTCTCAAAGAATGTAACGTCAGCACTTACAAAGTGCTTACGTAGCAAGGGACTATAACACCTGTATCCTTTCTGTGTCCGAGAGTAACTAAGAAATATACATTTATAAGAACGCGGATCAAGCTTATCACGACCTGGAGAGAAATTATGTACGAATGAAACACAACCAAAAAGTTTTGGAGGGAGAGAGAAAAGATCCTTGTCAGGAAAGAGAATCTGATAAGGAGTTTTGCCGTTCAAAGCCCGAAATGGCATTCTATTTATAAGATAATTAGCTGTAAGAACTGCATACCCCCAAAAATATTTTGGAACATGCATGTGAAGCCTAAGAGTTCGGGCAACTGCTAAAATCGGTCCATTTTTTTGCTCAACAACACCATTTTGTTGAGGGGTGGTTACACAAGTAGTTTGATGAATAATGCCATGAGTTTCAGTAAAATGCGTAAATTGATGAGATATATATTCTTGGGCATTATCAGTCCACTAAATACGTAATTTGGCATTAAATTGAGTGACAATTTCAGCATAAAAATTAGAAAACACAGAAAATAATCGAGACCGATCTTTGAGAAGATATACCCAAGTTAAACGAGAAAAATCATCAATAAACGTGACAAAATAGCGAGCACCACATAAACTTGTGATACGAGATGGTCCCCAAATATCCGAATGAACTAAAGCAAACGGTTCTAAACTAGGTGACTCAACTCGTAAAGGAAAAGAAACCCTACGATGTTTACTGAGTTCACAAGTGTCACAATTAAAAGGAGAAAAACTAGGTAAATCAGGGACTATCTTGCGAAGATTGACAGAAGATGGGTGTCCAAGACGACAATGCCACTGGTAAGGTGTGGTAGTGGAGTGGAAGGCAGATAACTTGGAAGGATTGGACGGCTGAAGATAGTACAAACAATTCTTCTCATACCCCCCACCAATCATCCTCTGCGTCTTGAGATCCTGAAATTCACAATGAGAGGGATGGAAGAATACAGAACAATTGTGAGTTTGAGAAAGTTTATGAATGGAAAGTAGATTAAAAGGAAATTGTGGTAAGTATAAGACAGAAGTAAAAATAAGGCCAGAGGCACGATAAGTACCAATGCCATGTACACGAATTTTAGTACCATCCGCAATAGTAACATAAGAAGGAACAGAAGGTGTAACGACATCAATAAGAAGAGACAAATCACCTGTCATATGATCAGATGCGCCAGAATCGAGAATCCATAGAGTACTGCCAGTACGAGAAGATGAGTGAAGGCAAGTATTACCTGATGAGACATGAGTCGCAATGGAAGTCGAAGATGCATTAGCCTTGTGAAACATGGAATCATACTCAGACCTAGAGATAGTAATCTGATCCGGAGGAGCCAGCCCAGATTGCTCCCCCTCAAATGTAGCCTGATTAGCCCAAGCCGGCTTGCCATGAAGCTTCCAACAGAACTCAACAGTGTGATTGGTTGCATTGCAATGTGTACACTTCTTGGTGCCGCGACCACCACGCCCCCCACGGCCACCACGTCGACCACCACGTTCATAAGAACCATTACGACTGTGGGGAGGATTAGAGTGGCTAAAATTCCCAGAAGATGGAATAGGACTAATAGCAGGAGCAGCTAGGGCAGATGGAGTTGGATGCTCTAAAACAGAATGCTGAGGAGCAGCCCTTCGAACACGAGCAAAAGCCTCGCCAATAGTAGGAACTTCCTTGCCGGAAAGAATTTGGGGACTGAGAGGAGCAAGTTCCGTATTCAGCCCGGACAAGAATTTGGTAACTCGAAATTCATCTTTGTACTTCTGCTGAACCTTTAAATCTGTGGTTAAAGGTTGATAAACATTTAACTCATCCCACATCCCTTTTAAGGTGGAAAAGTACTCATCAACCGATCGATCTCCTTGTTGGAAAGAGAAAATATTCTGATAAATCTGATAAATGCGAGAGAGATTCTGTTCGGATGAATATAATTTAGGGGTGCTCGCGGTCCGGTTCGGTTCGGATTTCTAGGAATCCGAGGACCGAACCGCTAGTCACGGTTTTTACAAAATGAAATCCGTGTCCGGACCAAAAGCCCTACGGTTCGGTTCCAATCCAATCCGTAACTCACGGATCGGTTACGGTTTTATCCACGGATTTTAGCAAAAATAAAGTTCAAACTTATATCCCACACTAAAAGTGTAGAAGGTTACATTCAGAATTAAGTTTAACACTGATCACCAGAAAGTACTTGTTACTTTGCAGAAACGGAGAGAGAGAGAGAGAGAGAGGAGGAGGAGGAGGAGGAGGAAGAGGTGAAGAAGTAAGAAGGAGCGGTAGCGACTACGGTGCGGCGGCGACTTGAACAAGAAATGGAAATTAGAAAAACTGGAAAAGAAACGAACTAGTGAAACTAAATTAGGATTGCCCATAACTTATATAAAAAAAAAAAAAACTACGATTTACCCCATATATTTTATACATCTACACTATATCTCATTATTAAGATAAAATACTAAAATTGGTAGAAAAAAGTTTTAACATTACTAACAATTAATTATATAAATACACACATATATTTATATATTTATTTATTATTTATAAAAATAAATATCTCACGGTCCGGTTCGGTTAATCCACGGTTTCATAATGAAAATCCGTGGACCGAACCGCGAGTCACGGTTTTCTAATTTTTCAATCCGTGTCCGGACCATTAATCCACGGACAAAATCCAAAAGGTACGGATCGGTTCGGTCCGGACCGGTTTCACGGTTCACCGGATTTTTTGAGCAGCCCTAATATAATTCATGTAAAGTATCCCATACTTCTTTGGATGTGTCAAGGCATGCAACATTATTAAAAATATCAGGTTCAAGACTATTCCAAAGCAAAGTCATAATATATGAATCATTTTGAATCCAAACAGAATCTGCAGATGGGGCATCAGTGATATAGGAAGTCTCACCACTTGCTCGCAAAGAAACAGTCACAGCACGTGACCATGGCAAATAATTGGCCCCATTTAATTTAATTGAGGTGAGAGAATGACGATGAAATGGATCCCTAACAGTGTCCTTAGAGCCTGATGTTTCGGTTTTCTTATCCTTATCACCCATAGTACGAGAGCAAACCAAAAATAGGAATAAACCAAATATTACCAGATCTGGTGGGGATGCAACAGAGGTACCCGAAGTTCGACTGAGTGGCCAGCGGAGTCTATAGAAGGTCGGAAAAGGGAGTCTCAGTGTTGCTGAGAATTGAGAGTACTTCGTCAGAAAAGATAGGTTTCTCAGATAGGTCTGAGAAACAGAGATCGTTCGAGAGATAATAGAGACAGGCTCCCTGGCTCTGAAAAAAAAAAGAATAAAGACGATACTTGGTCGAGAGACCAAGAAAAGAAGAGAAAGAAGAAATCAGGTTCTTGGAACCCGCTTTGATACCATGTCGAATTACTTCATTGATTTATTCTTCTCACAATGAGGTACAATATATAGACTGGATACAAGGTAAAATAAGGAAAGAAAATCAAATCAAATCAAATCCCTAATTGATCCCTAATTGATTCTAGCTAATCAAATCCCTAATTGATTCTACCTAATTGAGTATCTTCCTAATTACATGCAATACATTAAATACAGTCAACAATGATTAAAACACCAACTTCATTTGTAATGCGAGGATTCAATTGTATAAAAAACTTGTACGACTCCAGAACTATGTAAACTCACAAATTCTTGGCCTTTTGCGTGAAGTATGTGCAATGCTGATCCCAAGTATGAGTACACCATCACCACAATAGGTAGGCGCGTTTGGTTTGAGATCTAGTACTCAAGAACTTGTAGCATTGTGCTATTATGGTGTCACTTAGATACACCGGGAAAGGGTAGGTTGTGCCGAGTAATTAGCACACTATACGTGAGTTACGGTGAGTACAAAAGGTCTTGCTCGCAATCATGAGTGCAGAAAGTATGTTTGGTACGTAAGTGTAACGATGACCTTACCTTAACAACTGCCTTTTGTTGCTGGAAAACTCTTGCACTTGAACCACATGATGCGAGTCCATACAACATGAGGCAACTTTTGAACATAATTTCTAATAAACAAAGCTGAAAATACAAGGACAACTCTCTCTTTGCTCTCTCTCACTCTCTAGTTTGAGTGATTCAATCTTCCAAACAATCTCATCATCCTTACACCATTAAAAGCACAATAGAATGAAGCAGAATAGATGCTTGTGAAGATTAGATGTTTCTACTCTGCAAACTTGTGTTGGCATTTTAATGCTCCATCTTAATGTGAATCCGAAAGGCAGAGGAGACTATATCGCCTCCTTCAGGCACAACTTATCTACGTAGTGTTCTTCTGCTCAGTCGATTTAGCACCCCCCCATGGAGCGCTGAAGTCAAAAGCTAATCATAGAACTCTAGGGAAAGCAACTCTTGATAAAAAAAAAAAATAATAATTTTGTTTCGTAGGACAACAGATGCCATCCCATTTTGTGGAAATGATGTTTGAATGGTAATTTCTTGAGTTTTGATTTCGGAGTTTCTATTCAAGTTACAAGGAACAACTTACTAAGTCACTTGACAATTACTTTGGCTCTTGTAGGTTGCTGATGAGTTCTTCAACTCAATTCAAGGCAAGAAGCCCGGAAAGGTCAAAATAATTGTTTCTTCCCACAATTATCAAAACACTCCATCTTCTGAGGAAATTGGGAATCTTGCAGTGAGAATACAAGCTACTGGAGCTGACATAGTGAAGATTGCAACAACTGCCCTAGACATCACTGATTCAGCTCGGATCTTTCAACTACTCGTGCATTCTCAGGTAAGTAGTATTTTTTAAATCTTGGTTATCAAACTTATCTTTGGTATTGTCATGTGGTTTCTCCTGTGAATCTATCAATCCGCAATACAAATGCACGATATAAAGTTCAAAAAGAAAAGAAACAACATGAAAGAAATATACTTAGTACGTAACAGAAACTGATTCAAGCTTTGTGAATCGTTTTGACTGAAATTGCAGGTCCCAACAATTGGAATTGCCATGGGTGAGAGGGGTCTGATGTCCCGCATACTTTGTGCCAAATTCGGTGGATTTCTCACTTTTGGTGCACTTGAAGCAGGAGTCATGTCCGCTCCTGGGCAGCCAACTATAAGAGAATTGTTGGACTTGTACAATTTTAGACACATAGTGCCTGATACCAAAGTACATGGGGTTATTGGAAATCCAATAGGGCACAGCAAAAGTCCTCATCTGTACAATGCAGCATTCAAATCAGCTGGATTTAATGGAATTTACTTGCCTTTGCTGGTTGATAGTGTCGCGAACTTTCTCAACACCTATTCATCTCCCGAATTTGTTGGCTACAGGTACAAATTATTACGTGGAAATTCCAATATGGTTTGCCTACGTTGAAAGTGGTATTCTTCCTTTTAGAAAGGAGATGTTAGATCTTCCCACTCAACAAAAATACAATTGATATTCATTATCCACACCAAATAATTAGAGATTTTCAATGCAGCTATACAATTCCACACAAGGAGGCTGGACTTAAATGTTGTGACGAAATCGATCCAATTGCTAAGGTATTTAGCAATCCCTTTACATGTTCAATGACAAATATCGCCCAACTTAATATCCATTTCTTGGTTGAATTCTTTCAGGCAATAGGTGCGGTTAGTTGCATGATCAGGAAACCGAGTGATGGGAAGTTGATTGGCTATAACGTCGACTATCTTGGAGCTATTGGAGCTATTGAGGAAGCACTAGGAGGTTGCTTATATTTGAGCTATCCCTAGTTCAAAATTCGGATTTGTTCTCAAATACCATTTTCTTTTGCAGGCTCAAATGGTTCAAGCAATGGAGCTATCTCACCTCTAGCCGGTAAACTCTTCGTCGTCATTGGAGCTGGCGGGGCTGGAAAAGCACTTGCTTATGGTGGAAAAGAGAAGGGCGCGAGAGTTGTAGTTGCCAATCGCACATATGGTATGAATTCTATTTGTTTTTGTATCCGACATTGCCATTGTTATTTTCTGAATTGGTGATATTTCAATGTTTGGCATGCTTAGGATATTAAGGTATTGAGTTGAATACAGAGTGTAGTATAAGACCTCTCTTTTTCAAAATTTGATAGGTAATAGTTTCAAAACTCTTAAAGGTGTATTATAGGTCTTGTGGGAGACTAATGAAGGCCAAATCAGATAGTACTGCGATGATGAAATGAAGGGAATCAGAGGAATACACATTGTATTACTCAAAAATAAACCCGTGCTACAAACTACACGTCTTTTAGTTCCCGTTAATGTTGTGTGGTAGGGGGAAAATACGGACCAGGCCTTAGCCTTAGCATTATTTGCACTACTTGGATGCCCTCAGATTTGACACGCAACCTCAAGGTTAGAAGACCGCGAGCATCAATATTGAACTCATGGCCTCAGTAATAAAGCATGTGTTGTATATAGTGTGGGGTTCTTTGATCTAGATCTGGTCACCTCTTGAGCCTCTGGTTTGGTTATGGTCTGCACCATCTTATTCGGCCCACCACATATGGCTCATACAAATGCCATTTTTCAAGATTTTTTTGTATTTGACTTTGGAGGTGCTAAAAATGAAGAAATGGAAACCTCTTACTGCTAGGTTTCGAAACAGAAGGCTTCACAGTACAAAATCAGAAAAAGTATAGAACTTTTTTTTTTTTTTTTTACAAGGCATAAAAGTATAGAACATTCAGTTTAGAAATTCAGTTGAACTAGGCAAAATAAGAAGAAAAAAGAAAGAAAAGAAAAGCAACGCAATTTGATCTGTCTACGTTGTCGTTCAATGACATTTTCTTTCCCATACATGTTACTTCATGAGCATGGCAAATTTCTATCACGAAAGAGCAAGTGCCTTTACCAAGAATCCTGCTCTTATAATAGTAATTTGGCTCTAGAAAGACCTTCTTCCTGTTCTTCCTCTTTGCTCTTTTCAAAGTCTTGGTGAGCTGAACACTGATTTTTTTTTTCCTATTGCTAATCGGGTAACTGTATGCGTGTTCTTGTGAATGGCAGACAAAGCTAAAGAACTGGCCGGTAAAGTTGGGGGAAAAGCTATTACTCTATCTGAATTAGACGACTTTCATCCCGAAGATGGGATGATTCTTGCGAATACTACATCTGTTGGAATGAAACCGAAAACTGATGCAACTCCCATTTCAAAGGTTCGCCCCTCCTTTATGTTTAACCGAAAAAGGTTACATAGTATGCTATTAGCTAACTGCTTTGAGGTTGCAAGAAGTTGATGCATCAATCTATTAGCATTCGCAGCATTGGCTATCGACAACTAATAGTATTTACCAGTACTAAAGAAGGTGGTCTCACTTTTCATATCCTTGGCAGAACACTTTGTGCCACTATTCCCTTGTTTTCGATGCCATCTACACGCCGAAATGGACCAGACTCTTGCTAGAAGCGCAAGAGACGGGAGCCAAGGTTGTTTTCGGAACAGAGATGTTCATAAATCAAGCGTTTGTACAATTTGAAAGGTTCACTGGTTTGCCTGGTAAGATTCACCTGCTTCGACAATCGTTATTATAATTCGTAATTTTTGTAGTAGTTTGTACTCAATAGTTAGCCATGATTGTTCTGCTTTCTCATGAACGCACTGTCATTTCGTTTCACTGTTGCAGCACCAAAACAGCTGATCAGAGATACTCTGGCAAAGAACACGTATAATGCAGTTTTTCGGTTGAATATTTGTCTTCGGCGGCCGGATCAATTACAACTAATGTGCTTCAATTGATCAAAGTTGTTCTGGTTGTTGAAGTTATTTTGTTGGACAACCAATATTCATTCCCTGTTCAACTTGAACCACATATTCGCATTTGGTTAAACCATATCATAAGCAATTAGAATTTCTATTTCTCATTACCTATTACTTTTTGAATTTTTTTTTTCTGTCTTTTCGTCTGTGAAACTTCGAGGATTTGTGTCGGACAGTAAAATACGACATGTTGTGAGTTTTGGTAAGTTTAAAAATTGTGAAAATCATAAAATGTCACAGCATTGAGAACAAGTTTTTCGGTAAATACCGTAAACCGTCTAAAAATATTTAAACAAGCAGGACAATTTGCATTGTACTCAACTGTCCTAACAAACTTTTTTTTCCTTCATCTTACTATTTGTGAGTCTTGTTTGAAGTCACAATGGTTGATGTCATATTAAGCTTGTGCCAGGTTGTATTTCATGTATTTCAATCGAATCGATCATAACCACTACCAGCATTCCACAAAATTGTGCACCACAAACAGGCGCTAATAAATAGACCCGCAATCCCATAGAAAGACATTACAAGCCCTTGTGGGGAAAAAAATGATTTGTTGAGGCGGAAATAAAGATATGTTAAGAGTTTTAACGACCATTACCCAATCTCACAAAGCATATCTCTAATTATGGGATTTTGTGGCCTATAACTACCGAGTCAATTTTCTACGAAAGTGTTACTCCATCCAGGCTTTTGCATTAAGATTCACGTTCAAGAATCTCGCTCTCCTTCGCAACACACCTCGTTCCTTTTTTCTTTCTTCCCTCTTTTAGCAAGACAAATAAGATCGATATGGCCAGAAATATACCCTCACCGATTTTTTGGCTTCTCGCTGTTGTTTTCGGGCTTCAACTCATCGTGGATTTCATTGAAAGGAGGAGGAGGAGGACTTGGAGGCGAGGCACTCAGTATCGGGTTGGATCTAGGGCTAGGTCATTTGAGAAACCTTTATAAGACATGTGCAATCGCGTGTTTCTACTTGCGGAACGTTCACATTGCCCTTCGGTCTTGCGTATTTTCCCTTTTCAATTTGTCGCCAAGATGTCACATGCATGAATATTGTGTACCCTTACTTATTCGACTTTTCTTGTTTTATTTATTTATTTATTTCCATTTTTTAAGATGTCTAAGTTGACTGACTGGGTTTGTTTGCAAATTAAAGGCATCCATTTTTATTGAGAATTTCAACATTGGGAAATTGCAGAAGAAGTCATCTATGTTGTTTTATGGACATTTATTAATTCTATCATTCTATTATTATCAATTGAAACAATTTTACCCTTCAATATCATTTACGCAACCACTACAGAGTCATTTAATTAAGGATCCGGCTAAATACAACTGCGAATTTGCTACATGTAGCCAATTCATAAGGAGAAATTTTTTAGAAAAACCCTTTGAATTGATTACATGTAGCAAATTCGCAGTTGTATTTAACAGCTCCTTTAATTAATTGGATTGGATTAATACTGGCCATGTGAGTGACTACATGTTAATTCTTCTTCACAGGATAGGAAATTACAGAAGAAATGTTATATGCATGGTTCTACCGGTAGAGCCACAAGGTGTGCTTTGATCAATTTGGCCATTTTCAGCTTCTACCGGTACAACTTGTAAAAACTGCAATCTTCCAACTTTGCTCTTCTTTGGACCTTGGCGCTTTGTGGCACCCTTCAACTCTTCTCAAAATAGGTCTCCCAAGGGTTGACACCAGACTGGATTCAGAAACTTTGTAGTGCACCCCTGCACTATAGAGATGTAGGGCTTTATCAAAACCGTCCAAAAGTATTGTTAAGATAGACAGCTAGCGTGATGCACTACAACCCTGTAGGGCAGCCCGCCCTACAGGATCCTCGGATCCAGCTACTCCAAGCTCTCGGATACACCTTAAAATAGTATGCAATTTTAACGTCCATATGTACGAACGAATAAAAAGATGCAAGTATGACAAAATGAAGCTATTAAGCCATAGAGAGATGCAATTTTTTGCGCTTAGCAGCTATCTTCCGGGATGTGTATTATTAGACCATGGATCTCAATTTTCATCCCACGATGCCTCTCAACTCTCCAGTCTTTGATTTGGTGCCCAATAATGTCGGCCTAATATGCCGACGAGTTGACTGGTCGGTTTTTAATTTTGTGAGCATCTCCAACCCATGGCTTCATATTGGAGATGTCAAACGTTTTTTGAAGGCTGACGTGACATTTTGACATCTCAAATTTGACATCAAAGCCTTCCTTTCCAACCCTTGATGTCAAATTCTATTTATTTGATATCAAATTATCCCTCTCCAACCCTTATTTCAAAATACAAATGGTCATTTTTTAAAATTTGGCATGGAGGAGGGTGGTTGTCAACTTTGACAACTTTGTCATTCCCTTCAAATCCACGTAGGATTGGCATCAAAAAAGGATGCTGGGTTGGATTGAATTTTGGTGTCAAATGTTACCGTTAACGTGTCCACGTAGGATTTGATATCTCTCATTGGAGATGCTCTGACGTCAGTATTTATATTGAACATCGATGTGCAGATTAAATGCAAAGGGACGCAGGCCTTTGAGACAAGCTCTTATTAGGCGACTCTTTGCATCGTGCCTTTTTGCCCAAATTTAAGAATATAGGACGTTAGGACTTCATTTTGCCTATGTTAAGTCTATCAATGGATCGGATTGGATCCGAATTTAAACTCTTTAAACTCAAGTTCTGTAATCCGAATCGATTTGGATCCAAAAAAACCAGATAATTGATCCGAAAATCCAATTTTGATGCAAAATTTTTCACTTATTCACAACTTTAGCATATAACCCCAAAAGGACATTAAAAAAAAATGGGGCTAAAAAAATACAAAATTGAAACCATATCCAAGTTGGCCTTTGAGCTAGACCGTGCTTATTAACATTCATGGGAAAATCACGCATAACTACAATGTACACATACAAAGTCTAGGAAGCTGAAACAAATGATGTTAGATGAAACAAAAAAGAGAAATATGTGGAGAAAATGACTCAGAGAGAGAGAGAGAGAGAAATTAGCGAAAATCACGATGAGACTTGACAGGAACAACCGATTGGAAATTTGAGAGAGAGTGTGTGTTTTGTTTAATACCAGTTATGAATAATGGATTAAAATTTAGCTCGGATTCGAATTGGATCCAATCTATTGACAAGCCTAGATGTCACAATTAACAAATGGGCTGGGTAAGCGAGTACTAACCAAGTTGGGCCCAAAATACATGGACCAAACTAGAAAGGACCATATGACATTAAGAGGGCTAACGAGAGGTTCATCGTATTAAGAGGGCTAATAAAAGGTTCACCATTTGTCTGGTTTTGAAGCAAATGATGTTAGTAGATAAAAAATTATTTGACAGAAAGTTAGGACCAAACTGGAAAGGACCATATGAGATTGTTTCCACAAGTAGAGTGGGGGCATACTACCTCTGAGCAACAAATAGAGCATCCTTGGAAGTTGGAACAGTACATACCTTAAGAAGTAGCATAACTAAAGATGTGGCAAGGTTCTGTTGCGTCCGTATGTGGGAGAATGCTTTTGTGCACTATGGTGTTTCGCCGGAAACGTCCTCCAATGGCTAAGTTAGCTTCTGAGTAAATTGCTCGAATGGGTTGGGATGTTGCCCCTATGCCACCTTCAAATGGATTGTTTTGAGATCTTAGAGTCATTTTCCTACACGTTTTCTCACTGATTATGGTTATCATAAACTGGCCAAGTCAGATGACCTGGCTCAGCTTGGCGGCCAACCACATGCATCTTATGCGTTTTGCGCCAATCGATCTCAATTTTCCTCCCACAATGCCCCTTAACTCGACAATCCTCGATTCGGTGCCGAATCATGGCAGGTTAATATGCCGATGAGTTGATTGGCAGATCTTTAATGCCGTGATGTCATCATTCGTATCTGCAAATTGATGTGTACATTAAATCCGAAGTGATGCATGCGCAGACTTTGTGACATGCTCTCTCAGGTGACTCTATGCAGACTTTGCAACATGCTCTTTCAGGTAATTCTATGCATTGTACCTTTTTGCCCCTATCAATAAATATAGAAAGGTGGGCTTTCCTTTTGCCTTCGCCGCGATTAACAAATGGGCCGGGTAAGAGAGTACAAACCGAGTTAGGCCTAAAATAAATGTGTTGGGTCAGCCTGGCCAGGTTGATGCCCACTAAACCCAGGGCTTTATCACATTCTAGATGTTTCCTAGTATGACATATTCCAAAGTCCAAGGACAAGGACAAAGGAGTACAGAATACTTGTCCAAAGGAGTACAGAATACAGATATATTCCACTACGCGTATATTTTGGGAGAAATTGAAAAATTGAGGGAGTTTTGGGGCAAATCCCGCTGTTTTCCCAAAATTTTCACCTTCTTATTCTTCCCGCTACTCCTCTCCCTCTCTTTTCAATTCACACGCACAGTATACCCATTTGATTTTTTATCAAGCACATGTAACTTGTAAGCTCGCTCGCTCTCGCTCTCTCTTTCTCTCTCTACCTCTACTATGTGCGTGCAACACACCATATGCGCTTGAATGTAAGCCTATGTATTCTGCGCAGGACGAGTACCAGTACTCCTTGAGGTTTCCCATTTTTCTTTTTCCTGAATTAATTTGTCTTTAGATTGATGCATAATAGACTCTCTCTTTTCGGGTTAGTTGATGCATAATAGACTTGTTATACTCCTTGCCAATTATGCCACTGTGTGCTGTTGAACTTGTTTTTGTTTCGATTTTGATCGGTCGAGCTGGTTCGTTGTTATGGGTGATTCTGATTTTCATTCTTAGTTGGCGGTTTTGTTGATTAAGACAGATTTTAGGGTTCGTGGGGATATGTGGGGAAACGTTTTATGAGTTTTGGGGAAATGCGTTATTACAGTTGAAAACCCTAGCTAAAGAGACTAATGCCTTGTTGGGATGCCCTTTTGAAATTAAAATTCTAACCCAAAAAATGCTCATTACCCCAACTTTCAATCATTATTTTTATTTCTCTCCCCTCGCTTCAATCATTATTCTCATTTCTCTCTCTATCTCCAATTATTACTCTATTTTCTATCCCCAATCATTACCTAAAAATCAAATTCAAAATTTTTTAAAATATCATCCAAACAAGGCATAAGAGAGTAAGAGTTGTTTTTTTTAGGGTTTTTGGATTTTGGTTTCATTAGATTTTATCTTTTTCTGATTTTCATTCTTAGTTGGGATTTTGCTGGTCAAGACAGATGTTAGGGGTCATGAAGAAATGTAGGGAAACGTTTTGTGGCTTTTGAGGGAATGAAGTTCCCATTAATGGGTTTATGGGGAAATGAGGGCAAACATTTTGTGGTTTTTATTTCCAATTTGTTTGGTGAAGTCAGTCCAATTATGCCACTGTACGCTGTTGAACTTGTAGGGAAACGTTTTATGGGTTTTGAGGAAATGCAGTTGTTACACTTTAAAACACTAGCTGAAGTGATTGCGAGTTGGTTTTCTTAGGATTTTTAGTTTTTTGTATTTTGGTTTCATTAGATCATATCTTATTCTGATATTCATTCTTAGTTGGGATTTTGCTGATAAAGGCAGATGTAAGGGTTTATGCCTTATGGGAAAATTTAGGGAAACATTTTGTGGCTTTTGAGAGAATGAAGTTCCTATTAATGGGTTTATGGGGAAATGTAGGCAAACATTTTGTCGCTTTTATTTCCATTTTGTTTGGTGAAGTCGACCCAATTATGCCACTGTGTTCTCTTGAATTTGTTTGTGTTTTGATTTCGATTGCTCGGGCTCGTTCGTTGTTATATGTGATTCTGAATTGCATTCATAGTTCGGGGTTTTGTAGATCAAGGCAGGTTTTATGGGGAGATGTAAGGAAACCTTTTATGGGTTTTGAGGAAATGCAGTTATTACACTTGAAAACCCTAGCTAAAGTGATTAAGAGTTGGTTTTCTTAGAATTTTTGGTTTTTGGATTTTGGTTTCGTTATATTATATCTTATTCTGATATTCATTCCTAGTTGGGATTTTGCTGATGAAGATATATTTTATGGTTTATGGGGGAAATGTAGGGGAATGTTTAATGGGTTTTGAGGTAAGAAAGTTGTTAACCCTTGAAAACCCTAGCTAAAGTGATTGATAGGAAGTTTTGTAAGAATTTTTGGTTTTTGGATTTTGGTTTCATTAGATTCATTGATATCCTTTTGGTTACTCTATTGTGGAGATATAGCCTTGTTATTTGGTTATTGTGCTCTTTTTGGGTCTCCAGAGATTCATTTGGTTTCTAGGAAAGCACATGAAAAGAAACGAGCATAAGATTTCTGTTTCATGTTTAGTGGTGATTTGATTCTCAGCCAAGGAAATCTTAGTTCAGATAAAGACAAATGTAGGCTCGCAAGGTTTCTTAGTCTGTTGGATCAATATTTATTGGTGATTATGACAATCTTTTAATTTCTTGTAGTGGATGCCTCTCATGTTTATTTTACTTCTTTTTTTCTGGTGACAAGATGGAATCGTTGTTTCAGTTTCATTTATTCCCCAGCATTTTTTTTGGGCCATGCAATCAATGGAGGATCTGTAATTTCTGCTGATAGACAGGAATATTGCGCTATAGATTATGTGTTTTGCACAAAAATGCCTGACCATAAATATCATATCCATGCCTTTTGTAAAATCGTCAAAATTAAACTTTGAATCAAATAAATCAAATACGGGGAGATTAGTAGGTAAATCTATTAAATGCAATAGTTTCCAACAAATTCAGCAGCTGTGATGTCTCTGCCACATGTTTTCGAGATTAAAGGGGAAAAGATTTCTCCTCTCATCTCGATAGAACCACAAACAGTATTTTTCCCCACAGCTCTAGCACTTAGGTTGTAGGTCACTGGAACTACACTGGTCCACTGGTAAAATTCAACTTTGCCGTGACATGCGCATAACATGCAGTCTTGAAAATTTGGATGTAACCAAAAAACATCACCCAAAGGAGACAATTCAACAGTAGGCAATAATCTCAAAATTCAAAACATAATCCGACAAATGATGATTTGAATGTGACACCAAAGATCACGTGAAGTAATGGAGGTGGAAATTTTGTTCCAATGCATGCCAATCATTTCTACTGTATTTGGATTTTTTCATGGTATGGACTACGGAGAAATGAAATATACTCTACATATACAAGAGTGGCTTGACAAAACATTGTGTTTTTGGCAAATATCTACTTATTGAAAAACACCACCAAAAGAAAGGAAAAAGGAAATTTTGACTTCATGTTATTCTCCTACGGTTTTTCTTTCCTTTTCTTTCCATTGCAAATCCATGATTTGAACATAGCATGAATGGCATAAATTGCAAGCAATGGTTGCTGAATTTTTGTTTGTTATGATGTTATCTATGTAGTGTCATTGCTTTTGATCTCTTAGTTGGTTGTTTGAAATGGCAATTTGTTTTAAGAGATTGAAATGGAAAATGAGGATGTGATTCCTACAAAGTGGAGGCGTGTAAGTTGACAGAAAGGAAAACAAAAAAGTATGTTCTCTAGTTTATGTGGAAAAAGTGGAAATATTGACTTTTTATCTCTGTCATGATGGATGGTTTTGCACGGAATGTTGAACATGATTCAAGGGGAACTAATTCTTTAAATAAAATTTTGATGGTGGGGTCACATTTTCTAATTTACATATCAACTACAATATTGAGAAAGCCACACATTTGAAGTAGTTCAGGGTAAAGTTGCATACATATTTTTGGAAAAAATGGACTAAGTTGATGGTTTGGACATATTAGTTTGCGCATACATTGGCCTCCAATTTTAGCTATTCTCTTGCACAAGTTTGTGCATTGACCTCCTTCCTTTCTTTTCAAATATCAATTTTTTGTATTTTCTTTTTCTTAAGTTAGTGCAGTGCCCCATATAGACCATTAGCCCATTAAGTAACTTGTTGGAGTCTAACCACTGGGCCAAAATACTTAAGTCCAAGTTACAAACTTACAAGTAGTAATTTACATAGTTTCTTATATTTCCATGATTATCTCCCACGTAGACTTCTGAAGTGGGATGGAGTATCACAATCTTCCAACCTTTATGGCTTCACGCCCTTGCGAGGGGTTGAGAACTATCCTCACCATGGTATTTCACGGGTCTTTTCCCAACTGATCTGGGTCACCACGATATTTCATGGTTTTTTTGCTTGGTGGCCGGAGTCCTGGGCCCACACGATAGTGTACATGGAACCACTGGCCCATATGTTGGAGCCGAACTGTGTGACCCAAAATTTTAAGCCCGAGTTAGTAGTAGTAGCAGTAGTAATTTACTTAGTTCCTTATATTCTCGAGATCACCACGTAAACTTTCGATGTGGACTGGCGTGTCACGGCTAAGGTTTGTGATGTCTGTTGACACTCTTCAGTGGTTATTATTGTCTAGGAGGGAATGCTTCATGATTTTTTAGGCTTTTGGACTCAATTGTATTTTTCCATGTTTATCTGTCGACGATACAAATATGTACAACATCAAAAACACTTGCAATTGACAACATGATGATTTCTTCGTGCAAGTTTTGTTTGTGATTTAGTTATCTGTGTTACCACTTATTAGGGCTTGTTCTACTGTTAAGGACAAGCGCACTGTGTGTCCTTTCATATTGGTTCTTCCTATCTGCTTCAGGAGATTTCTTGATGGTAGTTATTGGAATTGTTGGAGGATTCTTCTGTGATAAGTATTATTCTTAGCTCTAAAGACAGGACCACTGATTTCCTGATTTTGTAGTTATTTGATACTGTTTTTAATTCAATTGCCGTTGTTTGTGTGGCTGCAGAGTGCAGATTGAAGATTTCTGTTTTGCTCGGTTCCATGGGTCACAATATCAAATTAAGCACGGAAATGATAGGTTCTCTTTAGTGTGTTATGTATTCCATGTGAAACTCTGAGTCAGATTTGGATTTCATACATGGAGTGCAACAAAGATGAAGCCATCAGGGCCAAGGGCATTGCGGAGAAAAAGATGCAAATTAATGATTTCGAAGGAGCTCGGAAGATTGCAAACAAGGCCCAACAACTTTATCCAGACCTTGAGAATATTTACCAGCTGATAATGGTCTGTAATGTTCACTGTTCCGCTCTCAACAAAATATGTGGGTCTGAGATGGACTGGTATGGAATCCTTCAAGTTGAAAGATTTGCTACTGAGATGATCATCAAGAAGCAATACCGGAAACTTGCACTCCTTCTTCATCCTGATAAAAACAAGTTTCCTGGTGCAGAATCTGCTTTTAAGCTGATTGGGGAAGCAAATATGGTGCTTTCGGACAAAGGGAAACGTTCTTTGTATGATAGCAAGTGTATTGTTTCAATGAGAACTGCTGCAACGAAACCACCACCACATCAGTTGAACCGGAACTTTTATGATTGGACACAATATCCGCCTACTGAGAAAAGTTCATCCATTGGCCAGCAAACCTTTTGGACATCTTGCCCTTTTTGTAACATGAGGTATCAGTATTACAGAGAACATATCAACAGAGCTTTACTCTGTCAAAAGTGCACAAAACCCTTTACTGCTTATGATTTAGGTGCTCAAAGTGTTCCGCTCAGATCTAACTTTGCTCAGCCTCCATTTCCACAACAGAAATCGGCTCAACAACAGGGATCCTTTAACATAGGTCCAGATAAAAATACTGGTGGTTTTCCACCTTCCCATAAGGGATCCCAGGGAAATTTTAGCAACAAAACAATGGCGTCAAAACCAATGTCCAAAACAGGAAGCACTGCTGAGGTTGGTGGAGGTTCTACAACCAAAGTGAAAGAAGATGGGCTGGCAAATAATGAAGGCAGGAAGGAAGGGGTTGGATCAGCAAAGGTTGATGCAGTGAAGCCCAGGGAGTCAAGAACTTCAACCAACACAAACAGGAAAAGAAGGCGGAAATTGGTTGTGGAATCTAGTGAAAGTAATGATACTGCAACTAGTGCTGACACAGAAGAGGTGGTCATCCAAGAAAACGGTGGTAGTCCTGCTGGCCCGAATTCTGAGGTCAATGGGGTTAACCATCCTCGGAGATCTTTTCGCAAAAGGCAGCATGTTTCATACAATGAAAGTTTAGGCGATATGAACCCCCTGAGGTGGAATGCGTCATCCACAGACAGTAAAGAAGAGCTGAAAGAAAGTTTCAAAAATGGGGTAGCTGGAATGGGTAAACCAAGTAAAATTGCGGCTGTAAATAGAGATAGTGAAGGTACCAAAGAAGGACATGTCGATGCTGAAGGAAGCTTGCCGAACAGAAGTGGTGAGGTAAATGGAGAAGCAAATGTCATGGGCGACCACAATGCTGGAACATCTGGAGTCAAAGGCAATGATTCTGAATCAGATTCAGATTCTAGTTGTGAACCAGAACCTGTGGTTTACGAATGCCCTGATACAGAGTTCAATGATTTTGACAAGGATAGAGAGGCAAATTGTTTTGGTGTTGATCAGCTCTGGGCTTGTTATGACACAAATGGAGGCATGCCAAGATTCTATGCCCGTATTAGGAAAGTATTTTCACCTGGATTTAGGCTACGGATCACTTGGCTAGAGCCTCATCTAGAGGTCCCAGATGAGATTAATTGGTTCAATGGAGATTTGCCCATTGGTTGTGGCAAATTTATTCAAGGGGAAACACAAGAAGCTATCGATCGTGTTCAATTCTCTCATCAGGTCCAGTTTCAAAAAGGAAGTGCGAGATGTTCTTACTTGATATATCCTAGAAAGGGTGAAACTTGGGCTCTATTCAAGGACTGGGATATTAGCTGGAGTTCTGACCCAGAAAATCATAAAAAGTACCAGTATGAAATTGTAGAGGTTATCTCTGATTTTGTGAGTGATGATGGTACAAGGGTTGCTTACTTGGAAAAAGTAATCGGCTTTGTTAGTGTGTTTCAGCCAACCTCAAGGGAAGGGAAATCTTCAGTCCTAATACCGCCTGCTGAGTTACTAAGGTTTTCCCATCGTGTACCCTCATTTAAGTTGATGGGCACAGAAAAAGAAGGCATCCCTGAAGGATCTTTTGAACTCGATCCTGCTGCTCTGGATACTGTCTTTGATGAGCGTGGCGATGTGAAGATGGAAGCTGAAGGTTTGGATGTTAAAGCTGATGTTTCAAATCATAAATCTCCAGAAAAGGCTCTGAATACTGTTAAGAGTGCTGAGAAGTTGAAAACTCCAAAGAAGTGTGTTGGTTCTGAAGGGAAGACTGATTTTGACAAGGAGACATTTACACTTCGGAGATCCCCGAGGGAGTTGAACCACAAAGATCAGAAGAAAAACCAAACGAATTATAGTCCATGCCCAACTCAAGAGAGAACTACCAAGGATTTACATGGGGCTAAAGATAAGATACATGCTGACCTTACGCCGTCAAAAGGAAGCACCCCGTCATCTCAAGGTGGTGAGAAAACAAATCTACCCATGAACTGTGCAAGTCCCCACATTTCTGCAAAAAACTCAAGCTTTTCTAAGTCTTTTTCTCCGGGTGGCCAAATCTTAGAAGAGTTTCACGACTTCAAGGGTGAGAAATCGGCAGAAAAGTTTGACACTGGTCAGATATGGGCTCTCTATGATGATGAGGGAATGCCTAAGATTTATGCTCAGGTAAAGAAAGTTGTATCGTCTCCATTCCGGTTGCGTGTGGCTGTGCTTGAATCATGCACGCTATCTAAAGGTATAGCGAATGCTGTTTGTTGTGGGACATTCAAACTTCAAACTGGAAAAGACATGGAATTTTCACCTGATGGTTTTTCGCATATGTTAGCAGCAGAACCCATTGGCAAGAAATTGTTTAAAATCTTTCCCAGGGTTGGGGAGATTTGGGCATTGTATAAGGATTGGAATGCTGAAATTTCTTGTTCAGACCTTAAAAAGGGGAAGTATGAAATAGTGCAAGTACTTGAATATAATGAGCGCTGCATCAAAATTGCAACTTTGGCTCGTCGGAAGGGTTTCAAGTCCGTTTTTGGGGCTCCAAGAAGACTAAGGTCAGGTACTGGTGAAATGGAGATACCCCAATTTGAGTTAGCAAGATTCTCTCACCAGATCCCTGCTTTTAATGTCACAGAGGAGAAAGACGGCCTCCTGAGCAACTGTTGGGAGCTTGATCCTGCAGCAATTCCAGGTACTCTTTTTCTTTGTCCAATTCCCAAGAAATTTCTTTTGTGTGGATTAAGGTGCGGGATGGTATGACGTGGGACCAACCGACTCATGACAGAGTCCTATTTGTGATGTAAGGGAACAGATCTTCCAGAGGCTTATAGGATACCTTTTTTTTAATTTCATTTTGAACTTTTACCCCTCGTCCATAACTGTCATTTTATTTGTTTCAGATTTCTGTGCTTGATTTACTGGGAAAAAGACCCTCAGTCAACAACTCATTCAGCTTGGCCTTCTTGATGATGGATGGGGGTGTGCCTTGCAATTTGACCAACATAAACATGGTGAAACAATGTTCTGTACACTGCAACTGACTCTGTGCCACATTTTTGGAGTAATTGTTACCTTGTTTTGGCTGCAGCACTTAGATTTTGGAGATATGTTATTTACTTGCACAACTCCTTGAATTTCATATTCTCTCATCAGTGAGCACGAGCAGGGATTGTTGGTAAGCCTTGGTTTCTTCTAACCTTTTTCCAGGGAATGTGCTATTTTCGATGGTCACAAAGGGAGTAGCTTTAAATTGTGGTGACTGCAGATTAGATTAGGATAGCTTGTCTATTCACACCTGTTTGTCCTTTGGCCATTTTGTACGTTGGCATTATTTTCTTCGACTGGACGTATCCTAGCCTTAAATTACATGATACTGAGTACACTGGGAGCAACAAGGTTGATGCTTGTGCCCTTTTTGCAAGCATAAGCCACATTGTTGGACACCTCTGTTTACTTTGGAGATTTCTCGGCATTGCATTGTTGCCAAAATGTTATATATTTTAGCCAAGATCCCTTATGTTTCTTTTGAACAAATTGACATGTAGTCTATGTCAATCTAATATCATTATCCTTATTTTCCGTGTCTAGAGTTTGTTTAACTTGATAACTCAACTTGTCTTAAAGTATTTTCCTTCTTCAAGAAAGTGTTTTCCTTTATTCTGTTTACACGAAAGGAGTGGCGCTAAGGCTGCATAATCTACTAACCGTCCCATTACCCTGTGCTAAGCGATGTTCTTTCTTTTCAAAATAATATCCTCTTTGCTGCCTTGCTTCCTAAAGGGTTTTTCCAAAACATGTACTTGTATAGTGTGACTGCCTCTCTCAATTTCCAGCATTGCAGGTATATAAAAGTATTGCTGGCATTAATCTTCCATTTTTCTCTCGCCTTTTCTTCTGTTAAAATAAACTCACTGTTCTGAATAAATTGAATGATGAAGCTTCTAGCTTTTAATGTGTGAAAGTTATTGGTGAAGTGTGCTTTCAATCCTTGAAACTGCTGGTACGAAGCAGCTAGAAAATTTATGGAAAAATAGCTTGAGTGCAAAAAATTTCCATGATTTCCACTTACAACCATCTGAATGGTAATCTTTGTTGAATCATGATTTCAGGCGGAATATTTCTTTTGTTAAACTTAGCAAGTGGATGATCTTACCCCGTCTCCATTTACTCAATATGTTAGGTTTGGCGCCAGACGTCAGTTGCATGTGTGATCTTCATTTGATGATTGATGATGGTTTCAGTATTTATTAGTATGATGTTTAGCCCTTTTTGCCTTAAAAAACCTGGAAATTGAATTGCATTTTCCTTTGCTGTCATACTCGTGAATTATTCTCTTTTATACTCCTGGACATCTGGTTCGTTGTACTTCACATTTCGGAACATTGATTGCCAGGTTCTGGTTCATAGTTCCCGCAACTTAGTTCGGTGATGAATCGTTTCCTGATCTCAAGTATATTTTTCAAGATTACATTGCTTGGTGTTACTGGTAACGAATCTTTCAGTGACTTGGGAATTCAGATAGGTAATGGCCAGTTAGGTGGCTGTAGACAAACCAGAGGCATGTAAATAAGTGGGGATGATGGCATTGGCAAAAGATGTGGTAGCACTGTAGCAGCAGTATGATGGTCAGTTAATAAACAAAGCTCGATGCGTCTGAAGCTCCTTACTTTAGCAAGTTTGGGCTCATGTTCGGCTTATTTAAAAGTTTGCTTGAGATCTGTTGAAAAATAAACAGGTGAGATATCTTCAATCCATCTCGAAGCTTGCTAAGATTGATCAACTTGCAATTCATATATGCTCATTAGCCCGTTCAGTGTTGTCAGGGTTGTGCTAAATTTGTTTTACTCATAGTTTGTTTGTTATAATGTACACCGTAGCATAGATTTTGCGCTTGTGGCCATGAGACTGTTGGGGTTTCTAGGTTTTTGGGTGACTAGATGGCTTGAAAGAATTGGCGGACTCAGGAATTCTATGTTGTGGGCCACTTTATATTCACAACTTGAAACTAAAATTCACAATCAAGCAAAATAACATCAAAATAGGTGGGTAAACATTGGAGTAATAATTATGCAAAAAAGTCCATAAAATGTATGCTTCCAAAAGTTCATATTTGAAATGCTTCCAAAATTTTCTAGAAAAAATTGACATATATGTGGTTTTTTTAAGCCAATCAATCCTCTTTTGTTTATAACCAATTTTTTTGGTTTTTTAAAAAGGAAATTTAGTGGGTGCGTGTGAAAAAAAATAGCTTTGGCTAAAGTGAAACAGACAACTGACTTAAGAGAGAGCAAAGGAAAATTTAGGGAATTGGAATGTCAGGACCTGAAAACAGAATTACTTGTCTCATAGTTTATGGACTGGTTTGCACTTCTGTTCTGATTTGTTTGCCTTTTACAAATTTTGATACAATAGAGACTGGTCCTTATCATAGTGTACTATGCTATCTGAATTATCATTAAAATGAGTGACTCTAAGAAATAAAAAATAAAAAAGTATAAAGTGGGACAATGCATTTGTTAAGGCTATTTGAGCGGGAAAACATATCTTCCTGCACTGATCACTAGGCTCTGTTTAGAACTTGAGGATGGAAATGGAAAGGAAGAGGAAGATAAAATAATAAAGAGGAAAATTGAAGAAAAAAATTGAAGACAGCCCAAGAAGATGGGGTAGTTAACTAATATCGACTAATAGAGGGGATATCTGCAATCGTTACCCTAATACTCCTCTATCCCAATTTGTTTGTCCCTTTTGGGGAGGCATATATTTTTATGGGTAAAATGATGAAAAATATAATTGGAATTAACTTTCTCAATTTGTCCCTATTTTATACTTTGACATGACACTTGATATAGAAAAGAAATTGTGAAAGAGTAATGTTGCACGACTTTTTATATTTACTTTTCAAAATGGACTTTTATTTCGGGACATCCATAAAAGGAAAAAATGACCCGCAATTCGGGACGGAGGGAGTACTTTAAAGGTGAGGGTTTAAAACGGAAAAAGTACAAATATATGGGATGAATTTGTCACACAAATACAATTTGAAGGTCTTATATGTAACTAGTAACTACTCTCCGTATTTATTTGAGCATACAATTTATAAACCAAACAATGGGAAGAAAATTTTTGGAACTTGAGGATGGATATAATTTATACGGAACTACTTTTTGTACAATTTGAAGGTTTTCTGTATTGGTTACTAGGCTCTGTTTGGAGCTTGAGGATGGAATGGAAATGAAAAAGAAAATAAAATAATAAAGAGAAAAATTGGGGAGAAAATTGAATAGTTTTCGAAACTTTCTCCTTCTCTTTCTCTATGTAAACCAAACAAAGGAAATAAGTTTTTTTAAAAATTGCCTTATTTACAATTTCTTTTCACAAGTTAGAAACTACTAAACTAGAAAGGGCTTAAGCAATAATGGACCAGAATTGAAGGGAGACCAAGTAGGTGGGTAGTTAAGTGATATCGCCTATCAGAGAAGAAATATGTGATTGTTAAAGCATTTTCAATTCTTATCCATTTTCCTAATCAAACCCCAATTTTGGGTAAAAATACTTAAAACTCATCTCAAATGCCATACTCATTTCTCCACCCATTTTGAGTTTTGCCCTTTGTTTACCCAAATTTGAGGAGACCCAAATTCACACTCATTTTTCTCAACATCTCTTTTCATTACTTAATTTTACCAATGTGCCATTTTGATTTAAATTTTGGAGGGAAAGCCTAAAAAACACTAGATATGGGTAAAAAATAGGTATAGACATATCCAAATAAAGCTTTTGACCCAAATTTGAGTTGAGAATGGGTAAAGGGTTGGAGATGCTCTTTTACCCTGTATTTAAAGGGCTAAGGGCTTAAAATTGAAAACGTACAAATATGGGGATTAATTTGTAACACAAACACAATTCGAAAGGTTTTTTCCGTAACTACTCTTCAGTATATATTTGTGCATATGGAGTACTGATAATTATTTATCAGCCCTAAATTTTTTAACAAATCGACCAGAATCAACGGTACCAACCAGCTCATTATCGGAATCATAAATCAAACAAAAGTTGCCCAACGATCAGGCCAAGGTCTCTCTCTCTCTCTCTCTCTCTCTCACCCCCCACACCCCCCCCCCCCTGCGTGCGTGTGTTTGTTGTAAATTTTTGTGGGTAATCGATGCGTAAATGGAAGCTGATTATTGTGGATTTCATGCACTTGGCCTCGTTTGATAACTGTAGTAGATGAGTGAGATTCGTAAGGAAATGAGATTAGGATTGAGATTGATAATGACATGGGATTAATAATAAGAACGGATTAATAATTTGCATGTTTGTTTGACACGTGATTAGATGATGGAATTATTTATATTGTGTTTGTTTTCCACAAGTAGGATAGGATTAAAACATTGAATTTCCAACATTGCCCTTGTGTTCATTGTTGGACTCTTGAACAAATCAAGGCCGTTCAACTAAAAACCCTAAACATAAACTGGAAATTTTCACCTCCCTGCTTCTCACGCCCCTCACTCTCTGTGTCTCTCTTGCCAGAAATTCCAACGCCCAAAATCGAGCACGAAGGCCAAAAGCATACCAGTACGCGATTGGGATTTTTTTTTTTTGCTCGGCAGTACGCGATTGGAAATTGGTACTCTCTCTCTCTTTCTCTCTCCAATGCTCAAGAACAAAGTCTCCATTCTTGTTTTTTATCCTATCAGTCGAACCATCTAATGAACTTGAACCACCATTTTCTGTTGTTTCTGGGAATTTTAATTGTCAAGCACGAAGCAGAAGCTTCAAACTGGTCTAAATGCGTGATTTTTAAGAGTTTTCCGGTTTGGTTCAGTGACTTCGATCTTTGCGTGCCAATATAAGTCAGAAATGGGTTGAGATCTAAGGGCAGTCTTGACAATAAGTTTAAAGATCATGGGCAATATAGTCAATCAATTTTAATGAGGTGGGATAGGATTCCCAATACCGTGTCCTAGGCGGAATGAGTAATCCTCCCATTTTGGGGGGTTGATAATACCATCGGATTGTTAGTCCCACCCAATATGAGAACACCAAACATGGTATTATTGGCCTCACAGGATTAATAATCTCATCCCAGGTCCTAGTACACTTATCAAACAGGGCCGCCTTGATGTTGTTCTGTAGGTGCTGGGGCATAGTTTCTCGATGTTTCCTACAAATGTGCGAAGTTTTTTTTATTTATATAAGTATTCATTCTCATTAACATGAAAAAAATACCAGAAACCCTATTCTCAGTTATACAAACTCAACTTCAAACACTACACCCACCTCTCGGGTGGTAGCCAAATTGGCCACGGGTTACTCCCATTGGGTTTGGCTCTCACGTGGTCACAGGATCGAGGCCTCAGTCCCGTTAAATCCCAAAATCCGCCTATTGCCTTACTCGGCCTCAGGTGGGGCGGTGCGTGCCTATGGGTTTCAGGTCTCCAGGTCTCCTTGGGGCCTTGCCGCGGGTCTGGAGTACCAATGGTCATGCCCAAGAGGGTTGCTATGCCTGGTCGGCCCCTACTCCACCCTTTTCATTAACCAAAAACCTACACCCAAAATTTATTCGGAACCCTTATAGTCAGTTTGGTTTGGGGAATAGGTTCGGTTTTACTTTTCCAAATATTTTTTTTTGGGTTCAGTTTTCGGTTGTAGGGAGGTTAAAATCGAACCGAACCGAACCGAACCGAACCGAACCGAACTACGTATACATCTCTAATCTCCACCATTGATATCTAAATGAGATATCTACCGTTGAAAGATCAAACCCTATCACTCTGTAGTTTACATCCAAAACGCAACAACAATAGCAATGTTCCTTCTCCTCTCATTCTCTCTCTCTCTCTCTCTCGCCTTTCCCTAACTCACCAGTCACCACAGCGAAAACCACCGGTCGACCTCACTCACCATTGCAAAAACCACCTATTGACCTCAAGATCGATCGACTCCATCTCTCTCCGTCATGTCCTTCAGTCCTTGAAGATCGATGGTTCAGGTAACTATTAGTTACTAATAGTTAATTAGTTAACGGTTTAGTGATTTTGTTGGGATTCCTGTTGTTGCCTTTTGATTCCACAAGCGTGGAGGCCTGATGAAGTTCCTATGCTATGGAGAATTTGATGCTATGAAGTATTTTTCTGCATTTTTGCGCCTCAATTTGATGCTATGGAGAAAATCGAAAATCGAAACAAACCGACCGAAACCGAAAAAACTGATCACCTCTTCAGTCGGTTTCGGTAGCTACATAAGGAAAACCGAACCAATTTTTCGGTTGTTAAAATCCCCTTAAACTGAACCGACCGAACTGAAATCACCCCAAGTTTTATCATCCTTAGAGAAGTCAAAAAGTCTTTTAACAAAATTCACAATGTCAAGGACTCAAGGGTAACCTGTTTGAAATCTGTGTCAATGTGTCATGCCCTTGGAAGATGCTTGTATTCCTCTCACTCCATATAGCATGTACAGGCATACAACAGCTGCAAGGGAGCATTTCAAACTAGTATTCCTGAGAAACTTCCCTTTAGAGCATCTCCAATGGGAGGAGTCAAATCCCACGTGGAGCACTTGTCACCTGGCAACATTGGCATTGCAAGTCTCTCCAATCTTTACTTCAAAGGAAAACCGAACCAATTTTTCGGTTTGTTAAAATCCCTTCTTAAACTTGAACCGACCGAACTGAAATCACCCCAAGTTTTATCATCCTTGAGAGGAGAAGTCAAAAAGTCTTTTAACAAAATTCACAATGTCAAGGACTCAAGAGTAACCTGTTTGAAATCTGTGTCAATGTGTCATGCCCTTGGAAGATGCTTGTATTCCTCTCACTCCATATAGCATGTACAGGCATACAACAGCTGCAAGGGAGCATTTCAAACTAGTATTCCTGAGAAACTTCCCTTTAGAGCATCTCCAATGGGAGGAGTCAAATCCCACGTGGAGCACTTGTCACCTGGCAACATTGGCATTGCAAGTCTCTCCAATCTTTACCTTGAAATGTATAGTCAAATCTTACATGGATTTGGCATCAACCCATTTGCTTCAAAATTGACACGAGGTACCAAATGCAAAAGTGACTTCACATCATTTTTGGAGAGGAGGAATGTTGGGGGGTCAAACTTGAAGGTGTCAAATTGCCACATCAGCCTTCAAAAGTTTTTGACATCTTCAAATTTGAAGCAAATGCTGAAGATGCTCTTAGCATTCAGTAGAAACTAATCAATAGCTAGATCCATGGTACAAGGCATGTCATTCATCAAATTCTCCTCGAAATTGAGGAGGAAAAGGTGCAATCAAAAAATAAATGGTCATGGGACTCTAACTGAAGTCGGCACAAACTGCATGCATCATCCACCCTCACAACCCAGATTTTAAGTCTATATGTAATACTTAATATTGGATAGCCAGCCAAAAGACGAAGGACCATTTGGGGACATGAGAGCTATCCAAATAACCTTGTGCCACTTCTGGATTGGAGCTTTGTTCCCAAGAGCATTCCTTGCAGAATTTGCAGTATGAGAGCCACTAGAGTGGGGGAGCCACCTATCAGAGTCCTCCATGCAGTGTTCTAAATGGCGGCCTCGTCGGCCGCCTAGGCGCTCGGAGGCACCCCGCCGCCACACCAATAGCCCTTGGCGTTTGATTTGGCACCCAGGGAGGTTTGGCGGCCACCTAGGCAGCATCGTCGGCGCCTTTGGCAGTCTAAAATGTATAGAATAAAACTAAAAAGGCTTATTATGTAATTTTGACAAAATCACACACACACACACACACACACATATATATATATATGTATGTATGAGTCCACTTCTTATAAGGACTACCTTATTTTAATAAACTGTGGACCTCTCTTTCCCGATTGTATTTCGATGATCCGAGCCGCACAATGTGTTCAAAACGTGATTTTAAAAATACTTGCGAGAAATCACCAAAAAAAAAAAAGATCGGGAAGGGCTTCATCTGTGCAGTTTTTGTTTATTTTTAATCTAACGGTTCAAATAAAAACTGCTCAAATCAAGTCCTTCCCGGTCTTTTTTTTGCCGATTTTTTGCCGGTACCCTTAAAATCACATTCTGAACACATTGAGCGGCTCGGATCATTGAAATCCGATTGGGAAAGGCAAGAAATGGGGAGGTCCGCATATAAGGTCCTTATTTTAAGGTTCTTACCTGAAGATTTCTGTATATATATATACACACACAATTATATAATTACATCCCACACCTTTCTCACTCACTCCAGTCGATCAAAGCCCTTGCCCCAACCGAGTGAACTACAGGCGAGATTCCGTCATCTGATCGTCCATCGTCGCCGGTTTGTCTCTCTCTCTCTCTCTCTCTCTCTCTCTCGCTCTCGATCGTCCTGTTTCTCTCTCTTGTTTGGATTTTTTTTTTTTCCGATCGTCCAGTTATTAGATGAAGATTTCTTTCTCAAGGAGTCTAGGTAAAGTCTGAGGCCAGTAATGTAGTCTCTCGGTTGCCCAATGTCCATCCAAAAGCCTGGTAGAACCATGGCGTAAAGCTTTTTCTCTGCTGCAATTTTTGGGAATACCTCCTTTTCGATTGAGGTGGGCCGCAGTTGAATACTATCAAGAACAGATGGGTCCAGCAAGTAAATCCCAGCATTTATCTTGTTACCCACGAATATTTTGGGTTTTTTTACAAATTTCTCAACTTTAAGAGTTGATTCTTCCATTTTTAGTAAATACACTGTATGTATTTTGATGGCTCGCCAACCTGTATCAACAACCAAAGAGTTACAAAATGTCCTAAAAAGAGAAATCCAGGAATAACTGATAATAGGAAATGTAGGGATTCAAGTTTACCTTGGTTACCATTATGGAAGCTTCTTTCTTTTGTCCTGTTGTTGAACCACGTTCGGTAATTTAGCTTAGCAAAATCCGTTGCTGAAGGTAGAAACCCTCTTTCAGGTAAAGAACTAACACCTCACATTCAAAACCCTACACTTTCATGGTACTTTGAAGTTTGAACTTGCATTATGAATACATGGAATATAATTTGATTGGATAATAGTTTTTTAAAATAAAAAAAAAAAAAAACCGCCGAATTGTTTGGCGCCACCTAGGCGGCTTGGCGTTTAGAGGTGGGTCTCCACCTGACTACCACCTAGCGCCCTTTAGAACATTGCCTCCATGCTAGGCTCAAGAAGTAAATTAGGGGGAGTAGCACCCATAAGTGCTTGAGTGACACTATTCCTAGCCCTTAGTCATCTCGCCAAGCACTAGGCGTAGCATGCAACCTAACTCCGCCTGGTTCGTGCTTAGAGCCTTATCTTTCTTTTCCAGCCTGTCCCAAGCCCGGATAAAGGAAGAGGGTTGTGTGTTAGGTAGCTGACAGTGAAATGTAAAAAGCCCGTCAGATCTTTATGACATGAATTAGCCAAACCTAAGTGATTGGGATATAAGGCTCGGTTTGGTTTGGTATAGTTAGAAGTAGAGGATGAAAGATTGATCGTCGGCAAATTGACTAAGAAGGTTTAATTTGCATATTGACTAAGAAGGTTTAGTATATTAACATAAAAATTTCTTTTAATTGGGTGTGGTTCATGAAGTTACTAGTAGAGTGCAGTCAATGTTGAGTTTTACTTAGTCAAAACTAGTCAGGAGTTTTCCTTTCACAATGGCAGATTTAATCAAGTCAATGTACATATTTTCTTTTTAATCAATTGAGGTGGATAACAAATCAAACCTTTTCTAATGAGCAGTTCTTAAAGACGAAATGCATACAGTTTTAAGCACTACTCTTTTGTATTGGAATAAAACCTGATTGTCAATTGGATTGATTTAGCATCGAAGGGGTCAGCTCGGGTCTTAGTTGCACGAGGTGGGAGTGGGATCCGAAGCGGGGGCATGAGGTGTGTGTGTGTGTGTGTGGGGGGGGGGGGGGGGGGGGGGGGGGGGGGGGGGGGGGGGTGGTGTAGTGGAAGCGGGGGAATATAGAAGCTCCCAACGTTGGGAGGGTGAGAGTATCGTGTTCATATATGAAGAAAATAATTTAGCGTAGAATACACTTTGAAAGTACAATCATTTCAGGGAGTAAAAATATGTACCTAGTTTAGCACAATTGTAAGAAATGGGCTAGTGTTGCAATGTCTGTTTTTTTTTTTCTTTTTTTCTTCATGATATCAGGACTTGGGCTAGATATTTGAGTTCATCAAAGACCAATGAAACTAATTAATTGCTGTGTTTATTTACATTTTACAAGGATTGTACAAAAGGTCCTATCTTCGTAAGGAGCGGGCTCCCGTCAAGATCCTTGGTTGGGAGCGCAGGATTGTGCTCCTAAGGTCAAAGCGGCTCCACTTTAGAAGCTCCCTATTACTAAGGCTCGGGTTACCTGAGAGTAGATGAGAAAAATGGGATCACCTCCTATCAATTAGCCCCAGTGCTATTTGAGTCTCACCCTTTTGCCATTTCTCCCCCAACCACAACAATGATGGAACCTAGCTCTGCGCCTCACTAGAAGCCCCATAAGTGCACTTTATGTGGCACAATAGACTATTTGATGCCATTGTATGACATTAGACATGTCTAACAATCACCATTGAAAATAAAAAGGTAGATATGATTATATGAAGTAAAGATGCACTTGAATTACTAAGAACTTGTTCTTGATCTTGTTGCTTATTAGGACCTGCCTATAATTTTTTTTTATTTTTTTCCCTGCATCTGAAGGCCTTTCATATGCTAACTGAGGGGCTTTGCAAGACTTTATCCGTTCATTTTTGACCTTGGGCTGTGAAACACTTGCATTTTTCCCCCCTTTCCTTCTTCATCTTGTTTTGGATTTGGCTGCTGTAAATTGTTATTATTTTGTTGGATTGCCAAATAATATAAACTTCTTTTTTTATTGCAGTACGCAGTCTCCAATTTTCAATCATCTGTTGACATGAATACATGAGGTACATTGTAGAAGACAGTTTTAGAATAAAGACAGTTTCTAGCTTGAGGTTAATTTTTGCACAACTAACTGATGGGTTGTTTGGTTTCTTGAAGGAGTTTGCTTTGTGGGACAATGTTAAAACTTTTATACCCCAGATTGTGTGCACTTGGAAGTGATAAAATTAGCCGTTGCCTTTATGAACAAACCAGTCGTTTCCACAGTGGACAGGTGCAGTCTTAAATTTTCGTTTTTGGGTACTGCACTAGGTTTACAATTTTTCTTTCCATGCTAGTATTGTTTGCGATATGAGAATAATGTTGTACTTTTTGACTCCTGGAAGATGATAATTGACACTACGGTAGCAATCTTTCAATTACTAATTTACTTCCATTATGTGTTGGGGAAAAAGTTTGTCATTTTACTTTGAATTGTGTGTTAGCTGCTTCTTTTCCCCGGCAGGTAACTGGCAGTGAACATTCTCTAATGAGCTTTGTCCATTCCTAAACTATATCTCCTTTTCGATCTTGGACTGTTGGTTCTGTGACTTCTGTCCAGTTTATTTGAGACATACTACAATTGCAATTTCGTAGTATTTCTTTCTTATTGTATTGTGCTCGACAACCTCAAGACCAGCAAATTTTTTGGCGAGGAGATGAGGTTGGCGCAATGAAGATTTTGCTGGGATCTATGATGGAATAACATGGACATAAGGACGAAATTGATGCTCGTCACATTGGAGGGAAAATGGGAATCATATTAACCACCCTTTATAGGGTATGAAATTCATGAGGATTAATGGAGGAAAAATAGATATGGGAGGGTGGGTTGCAAGGGCTTTTAACAGCTAAATCATCGTGAGCTTGAAAGTTCCATGATATTTGTAATTTGGTTTTGGTATGCAAACAGAGTGGTTAGAGCAAGCAAAGTGGGCTAAGTCAGATAAGGGTCCTGTCGGACAAGGTTAGGTTTGCTCAGGAATTGTTTGGACAATATATGGGCAAGAAGAAAGTAGGTTTGGACTGATTGGTTTTCGGAGACACTAAAGCACTTTGGATATTTTCTTGTCAATGGTAAATAAGTTGATGTTTGAGACTTTGAGGGTATTTTGCATTAGGGTTAAAGGGTTGTGGGAAGAAAGCGGTGAAGGCATCTATTTTGGTTTTCAGTGGGGAAAGGGATATAGATTTGCTCTGACGCCTTAGGAGGCTTAGAGATTCTCATATTGTCGCTTACATCTGGTTCAGATTTTGGGGCTATTGTTGCCTTATTGGAGCGTTAGACGGAGACTCAATGAGAAGTTGTGGGATTCTCATTTGCCTAGGTTAAATGAAGGTTCCCTTTTCCTGGACGGGGTAGGTAATGCAACGACGTAATGAGGAAAATGTCTTGACCGTTTGTGAATAGGATGTCCTGGGCACTGTCAACTATTCCACTTGAGTGGTCAGATTTTTTCTGGTGACCCGCATGAGTTGAGGGGAAAGGGTTGAAGTAATATTAGATTGTTAAGCTTAAGCAAAATCTTCTTCATGAGGAAGTCGTAGTTTCTGCATGGATTCCAAACATGTATCTAATTTTCACTTTGTCAGCCTTGTAGAAACTCCCTTGCTTTCTGTTACATATCAAGACAAAAGTATATCTCTCTATCTCTCTCTACTCATTACTCTTCTCTCCAATCATTATCTTATTTCTCTCTCCACCCACTACCAAAAAAAACACCCAAAAATGCAAAACGAACACAGCCTAAGTTTCTTTTCTCTGCACTTTTTATTGCTTGAGAGTGGTTGGATCAGTTTTGTTTGGTTCAACGTCTCCATTATCTTGAAAACCATTAACTGACTTACAGATGCCTTGAGATAAGGCGGGTAAGGTGTCCCAGTATTCCGTACAATGTATTAATTGTGGTTTGTATAATCATATGCTTAATCTAGTGTTAGCGGTAAATTGTTTTTTCTGAACGCTGATTGAAAAATATGAGCATACTTCGTTGGATATGGTTTGTATTATCAAGCTTATGATACAGTTTGGCTCATTGGCCATAACTCAGAAACAGAAGTTGTCTACATTGGCATCCAAGACTTGTTTGGGTTACATGTGGTGTATTGTAGCATACCTCGTTGGTAGATTTGTCTTTGGAAAAACAAATAGGTCCATTGCTCCTTATGTTGGCATCTATTTCCCTGGGAAGAACTGTTCATTGTTTTGACCTGTTTTGATAGCTTACAACAAACTTGGTGGTACAACTATAAGCAGTGATTTCGGGTTCGTTTATCGCCGAAACCAAAATGATATTGTAAAAACATCAGAACTCTTGCAGTGTTAAAAACTCCTAGAATCTATTATAAAAGAATTTGAGGTTATCATTTTAAAATTTAGACATTATATTGCCTAGTCTTTTTTACCATTTACAGGTAGAAGTGATTAATGTCTAATTTTGAATTCTACAATCATCATGTCAACAGCCCCTTTTTGTGCCAAGAAGCTTTTTCGGCGTGGAGGATTATCTGGATGATGACAACAGCCGGCCTTACACTTACCAGAAGGGGAAGAAGTCAAAGAATCCAGACAAGCATGTCTCATTCAAACAGCGTACAATAGCTTACATGGAACCATTCACACTTGATATCTTCATTTCTAAGCGCTTTGTCTCAGCCTCACTCACACACAGGGTAACAAGCAAGCAGGTCGCTGTTGCTGGTACGAACTCTAACGACATCAAGGCAGTGCTCAAGTCCCGGTCGGATATACCGGCTTGTTTGGCAGTTGGGCGAATTTTATCAGAGAGAGCAAGAGAAGCTGATGTGTACACTGCTTCTTATACTCCGAGGGAGAGGGACAAGTTTGAAGGAAAGATTAGAGCGGTTGTCCAGTCTCTCATTGACAATGGTATTGATGTCAAAGTCTATCTTGATTGAACCGGTTCTTTCTTTCTTATTTTGCCTTTATTTTATTTTAGCTTTATTGGCACCCACCATAGGTAGACATCATCTTCTGTCACTGTTGTAGCCCCATTTCCTTTTGTATATCCTAGAAGAGTAGCATGTCAGCTTCCTTAGCAACTATTTATTAATGTAAAATGGAAATTCCCTCTCTGTGTGTGTTTGTGTGTGTGGCTGCGTGCGCACGCTGTTCTTTTTTTGGGGTTGCTGTCCACATTGTTGTTCTGCTTTGCCATGGCAGATTTGTGTTGGTTAAAAGTTCTTCGGCTGTTGTACCTAGCTCCTTCGGAAGCACTGGAGATGAAATAATTCAAAATGTCAACTTTGAAAACCAATTGGCTATGGATGCTCTGGAATTTCTTAACTCCCCCTATTCGTCTTCATAGATGGCTTTTGCACCTAGTATGCCATCGGATGGTGTTGTAAACTCAAGGGAGTACTCTGTGGGGTATATATGCTACACTATGTGTCTCTGTGCTATAATGTAAGGGGGTAGACTTCACCTATCGTCTCTTCATTACAGAGACTGGATTGGAAATCAACTCACTCATATTTATCATGTTTATATTTGGTCTGCATTGATACGGATGAAAAGGTAGTCGTTACCTACTAGGTGGGACTTTCAGTTGTTAGTTTGGTTTGCAATTGATGTTAGTATGCTACTAATACTATGGTTTGGGTAGCTACTGTATTGGTTGGAAGTGGATCGTTTAGCTGGCGGTGCTGCATTAGCGGTGGTCGGTGTTTTGGTTGAGGTGGCTAGGAAGAGAACTGGCGAAGTGGAGGTGTCTCAGAGGCAGTGGAGGGGGTAGTGAGCGATTGTAGTGGTAGTGGTGGCCGGACATGAGGGAGATGATGGTGGTGGTTGGAGAACTTTTAACCTACGTACCATTTTGCCCATACAAAAAGGTTACGTGTGATGTGACTCGCACACAATATGAACTGTTCAATTTTTAACCATCGATAGGGATTGGACTAATTAGAGAAGAAAATCAAAGTTCAAGGTTCAAACTGGTCCGATGAGAATTAGAGGGATGGAATTGAGATTTGAGAAAAGCAAGAGGATGATATTCTATATATTAAACGACATTCGCAACTAATTGAATAGCAAAAAGTAGAGGAACATACCTTTAAAACATAAATTCGAACACAACTGTGTTCGGAACAGTTATATGTGTGTAAATTCATGTGCATCTAAAGGTTTCGGATGTGGTTGTGTTGGAGTTTTGTTTTAGAGCTGCGAATGTAGCATTGCTAATTAAATAGGGGTGGCTGATAAAAAAAAATTAAATAGGGGTGCATTTGTTAGTACTTGCCCCTATTAATCGAAATTTTTGGGGTAAATTTTTATAGTCGTCCCTTTAGTTTTATAGTTGTCTCAATTTCATCCCTCTAGTTTCAATTACTACCAAATAAACCTTATAGTTTGTTTTAAGTTCCAAATTGGTAAAATCGTTAACACAGTTAATGAACTAACAGAAAAATATGATTAAAAAATTAAGTTCTTCAATTTTCAATCCGGTTGAACCGGTGCAAAAATCTAATATTTTTGATCATTTTATCCGAGATGGTTGTAATAAAATTTTGACTCTAAGGTCTTTTAACAAGCACCCGGAAAACTCCTTATTTAATTTTTGGGCTCTCTTAGGTTGCTCATTGAAAGGCATTAGAACCAAAAATTTATTATAATCATTTAAGATAAAATGATCAAAAAAAAAGATTTTCGCACCAATTCAAACAGATTTAAAATTGGAATACTTAATTTTTTAACTATATTTTTTAATATATAAACGGTGTAAAAAAATAAGTGTTCCAATTTTCAATCCGTTTGAACTGATGCTAAGATTTTATTTTTCTGATCATTTTATATTACATAGTCATAATGGATTTTTGACTCTAAGACCTTTCAATGATCACTCTAAGAGAGTCCTAAAACTAAATAAGAAGTCTTTGGATGCTCGTTAAAAGATCTTAGAGCCAAAAATTCATTACAACCACCTAGAATAAAATAATCAAAAAAAAGACCTTTACACCTGTTCAAATGGATTAAAAATTGGAACACTTATTTTTTACACCGTTTATATATTAAAAAATATAGTTAAAAATTAAGTGTTCCAATTTTTAATCTGTTTGAATTGGTGCAAAAATCTTGGCTATGTTCATTTCGATACTTAACTTAGTTTTAACTTAGTTTTCTAATCATTACCCTATATCTTTCTCCAATTATTACCCTATTTATTCAATCATTACTTTCATTTTTCTCTCTATCTCTCTCTACTCATTACCTATCTCTCCAATCATTACTCTATTTCTCTCTCTACCCACTACCAAAACTAAAATACTCCAAACTCTCAAACGAACAAAGCCCTTATTTTTTGATTATTTTATCTTAAATAGTCATAATGAATTTTTGGCTAAGGCCTTTCAATAAGCACCCTAAGAGAGCCCTGAAACTAAATAATGAGTCTTTGGGTGCTCGTTGAAAGATCTTAGAACCAAAAATTCATTATGACCATCTAGGATAAAATGATAAAAAAAAAAAAGAGATCTTCGCAAAGGTTCAACCAGATTGAAAATTAGAGCACTTAATTTTTTAATCGTATTTTTCCGTTAGTTTCATTAATGGTGTTAACAATTTTACCAATTTAGAATATAAAACAAACTACAGGGTTTATTTGATAGCAATTGAAATTAGAGTGATAAAATTGAGACAATAATAAAATTAGAGGGACTACTACGAAAATTTGCCCAAAATTTTGCCTTCAAACGCTTGATACGACTTCAACGATAATTGTCTCTTTGAATGGTGAGAAAATGTGCGATATGAAAGAGGAGTCTTTTCTCACAAAGTCATATTGGATGAGAAAGGGGAGGAGCCAATCAAAATTTTTTACTTTTTTTTTTTCCATTTTTCACCAAAACACTCAATCCAAATGAGTGATTTCGTTAGAAACCACAACCAACTCTTTCTTTTCTTATGAAATTACTTCATCCAAAGGGACAGTAAACAAATGAGTAAATTTTTGCCTCGAGCAGGATGAATTTGTGAATCCATCTCTCACTTGCAATTATTGATTAAACATTATGATGCATGAGAGTTGAGAGAGTTCTAGAGAGAGGGTCTAAGAAGTTGGGGTCCGCCCTCTTTTCTCTTTATTCCTTCCCCTCTCCTTTCAGTCTGCCCTACTGTTTTTGGACTTGATGTCTCTCCTCTCTCATCTTGTGGATTTGGGTTGAGATCATCTCTCTTTCCTGTGAAAGTTTAGATCTCCCATCTCCCTCTATTTTTGGGTAACGATCCTAATTTTTGTCCTAAATTTTTCAAATAAAAATTCACATTGTTATTATGAATTTATTAGTAGATCGATTATGTGCTAAATTTCATTATTAGTTTAAATTCCATACATGCACACGTGTGTGAACAAAATCTATTTCTACCTTATAATTACCATCCACAAAGTCCAAACATGGGATATTGTCCCCATACAATCCCTCTCACTCTCATCATTTTTTAAGAGAGAGAGGGACAACTTTAATATTTATATTCACGCTCCTTAATGTGTAGTTAGAATTTCCCCCGTAAACAGGTTAAACACTGAATTAAACACAACACGTATAAATTTTAATTATTAAATAGATGATGAGTTTTGAAACCAAAACCTATTGCCTACATTGATACTATATACTCCCTCCGTTCCATATTGATAGTCCACCATGAAAAGTCGTGCCATTTTTCAAATCAAAAAATCAACTACTTCCGTGTATAATTTTTTGAATTTTTTCGCACCAAATTAAAGTACTAATCGAGATCTTTAATACGGTGCGAAAAAATTTGAAAAATTATGCACGAAAGTAGTTAATTTTTTGATTTGAAAAGAGGCAAGAGAGAGACAGTGGGACTGTCATTTTGGAACGGAGGGAGTAAGATTTTTAACCACCACAGGCACCTCCTCCCTGCTCCTTTTTCTCCACCTCACCCTACCACCGTTACTAACCCATCCCATCCCCCCTTATCCTTCCCCAAATCCAGCTGAACCGCTGCCACCACCTACAGCCACCCTCTTCCCCCTGGTTCGGCCAAACCCATAATTGCACCTCCTCCCTCTCCCTCCACGCTCCCCTATAAGTATCACTCTCTTCCCCTCCGAAAATCACAACCCACACCACCACCACTACTGCATTCAGAGAGGAAAAGAAAGAGAGGAGGGAGAAAGCTTGGAGCTCCAACAATGGTGGTCTAGAGAGAGAAAGTAAGGTGGGTTTCTGTCATCCTCAAATCTGAACACCAATTCGGGCTACTCAATTCCTAACCCATTTCTCGGGATCACCGAACCAACCTCCGTTCATCCCGAGCCGTCCCCGAAGTCTCCGTGTCCGTCGTCTTCTCCGACGAACCGTTTTCGCCGAAAACCTGCTTCGAGCTTATTCGACCGGAGGAGAGGTAGAGTAATCGCTTCTCTAATTCCCCTAAATATACTTAGTCCCTAAATGTTGATTTTAACGAGTTATAATAGAGGTCGAACGGTTTCCGGCGAGCCACGCCGATCGGAAATTGGGGCCGGCTATTCGCAGTCACAAATTTTCTCCCATAGCCCACTATATTTCGGTAAGTGGTTGTTGAAAATCATAAATAACATTTCGGTAAATAGTTGTTGAAAATAAGATTATATTTCGGTAACTACATGTCGAAAATATATTTAATTTTCGGTAGACAATTGCCAAACATGCATTTTCGGTAAATAGCTGTTGAAAAAAATATCATATTTCGACCGGATTGAGATGCTAGATTAATCGCTATCTCTAATTTCCGGTAACTAACTGTCGAGTCTAATTGAAATTTTTTAACGGGGTATGAGAGAAAATTTGTGGCTGCGAATAGCGCCGCCCCGGAAATTGGAAAAGGCGTGCCTGGGTTTTGAAAACAATGATGTAATTACAATCAGCCCCCTGAGTTATTGAAGTATATGATTTCGGCCCAATATGTTAATAACAAGTTATTTCTAAATTACAATGAGCACCTCTGAATTCAATAAGTTTACGATTTAGTCCTGATAATATGTTTGTCCTCAAGATTGATACATTTTACGTATTATATTGATATCCAGAAAAGATGAAAATATTTTATGAACCATTACCGTTGTCTTGTATATATCTTAGATAATATTAGTCCTAATTCTTTATGAATGAAACAATGTATATAAGTACTTTGAACAGTTAATTAAATAGTTATTAGAATATTTTGAAGAAGCTGATATAACAAAGCACTGTATTAGTTAAGAAAATATTATTATTTTATAACACCGTATTAGTCAAACCATATAAACATTTATGGACTATGTTAACTTTTATAAAATGACCGTGACACCTTTTTATACAAACGATATTTTAAAGCATAATACGTTAAAAGTGTAATGAAGCTTAATTATCTTAATTACTAGTTTACTTAGTGAAATAAGCAAATGAAGCTTTAGAAATTTATAGAAAGAACATATTTACTTGGTCAGCAGAACTTAACAACCCAAAGAGTCCTCCGCCAAATCATAAAACATTACGTGTTTTACTTACTTGCTAAATTATTAATTGTTATACATGATACTCATTGAAATGTATCATTTTTATTAGTTATGTTGTTATTGATGAATCATGTTGTACGTGCTAGATCGGACTTTAAGTTCATGAGTTGGTTTTGAGTAGAGATCACATAGACGATTATTAAGTTGAAGGAAATCAAAAAAATGAGAGATGATCTGATGGGATCTGAGGAGGTTATTCTACAGAGGTTCGCACTTTCGCTGATGTGAGTAGTAGTTAGCCAGATGAATGATGTTTTAATGGGGTTCTTAGAGGTTATCCAGTGGAATCCAAACCTGTTGGAGGTTATACACAAAGTCTAATTTGGAGAAATAAAGGCAAGGTATGACAATTGATTGTTGGTTCAAAATCTTAGGGTATGATATTGCGTGATTGTTCTTTATGAATAAGAGATAAAATGTGGTGTTGTATTGTAGTTATGGTTAGTTTCTTTGTGGGCTAGTGATTACAGTTAGTTTCTTGAAAAATTCATCCTTGTAAGGCAGTTGATGACTCCGACTAAGTAAATAATTTAGACAGTTTCATCTAGACTCCCTTGTAGAACAAGGGAAAGCTGTATGACGAGAAACCATAGTCGTAACGGTTAAAATGAGAGGATGTTTCTCAAGATGAGATCCAAGAAAAGAAGATAAGGCTAGGCTAGTTGGCGAGTTTACTTGCTTGTTTTGCTTACTCCTCTGTTGGTTCCATATGAACTAATTAAAAGGCCATGTACTCATATTTTTTTTTTGTTGATTTTAGCATTCCTTCTCTTACCATTTGTACCCTTTATTGGGGCTTTATTCATGTGAACTTGCTATTATTTACCCCTCCCCGTGTGGGAAAAAATGAAAGCTAAAATAGTAAATTCACATTAATAACGACGAGAATGGGAGTTTCACTGCCCAACGTTAAATACGATATACGAAAAGCCTAGTATCTAATCGGTCGTTCAGTTTCTCCGACCTATCTTTGCTTTCATCTCTATCTCGATCGATCGATCGATCTACCTCCGCCGCCTTCTCTCCCTTCCATTCGACCTCTGCTTCTCCATCGAGGTATCTCTCTCTCTCTCTCTCTCTCTCTCTTGTATATATATGTATCTGTTCGACTTTAGAGACATAGGTATACCTCTCTCTAAATATCTACGAGCATGTACGTAGGACACGTATATATACGGCTCGGCACATTGATATAAACATACAGTTTTTGCTGTTTCTCCTGCCTTCTCCGGTCTCAATGTCCCAATTTTTTTAGAATTTTCGTTTTCGTATCCGTGTCCGTGCTAACATAGTGTGAGAGTGGATGTATCAGGTAGCATGTCCACATTTTCTTAGAGTTTGGTAGTGCTCAGTAAAATGATGTATACATATATTTGTTGTTGTATCCCCTGCCGCGTGCATGTCCCGATTTTCTTTTAGAATCTTCCGCGTCGTGTTACATAGGATGAGACACTTTGTGCTTGAAGATATGCTGTATTTTGGCCATCTAAGGGTGTAATTTTGTTCTTATGTATCTGTTGTTCTATGTTTCTAGTTTGAACTCTGAAATTCCGATGTACGGAAATAATTTTTTTTTATCAGGTAGCAATAGAAGAAAAGAAGATAAGACCCATGTGGACTTCCCTAGGTTTAAGATTTTCATTATGAGCAATAGAAGAAAAGACCCGCGTGACTTTCATTTGATGCGTTCACTTGCCCATGTGGGTTTAGGTTTAACATTTTCATTATGGCAATGTTAGATGGACTCTTCTATAAGTCCGACATACCCACACCACCGGACAGTGGAGGATATAACATCACATGTATTCGTGTTTGTGCTATTTATAGTGTTCTAAAACAATGAATTAATATGTGATCACTGGCGGGGCCTATTCGATTAGGTCTGACTAACACTTAATCGCCGATTACTAATTAATATGCACCAATTAATCGCTGATTAATCTGATTAATCACTCAAAGGTGGCCGATTGCCCGACTAGCGCCTAGTGACTTTTAGAACATTGGCTATATAGGGCATTAGGGTCACCAATGAGTCCTAATTTGCATAAAGTTATGATGCTCAATATTTTATATGGATGTATCAACTCCATGTTAACAACTCATTTTACACTAGTGAATTATCACCTGCCAAATGAAAATAGAAGTGGTAAATGATTCTAAGTGGCCTCTCCACTTATAGTCAATTCTTTTCCACTTATAGTCAATTCTTTTGAGTATGCTTTAACATGCTATTAGGATTAGGTTTTGAGAGGGCTAGGCTTTTGAGGCTATTGGGAGGAAAATCTATTTTTTTTAGTTTGTGCCATAAGGGCACTTTACTTTTTTTAAAGTAATTTGACTTACAAAATCACAAGGCTCCAAGAGAACGCAAGGGGCATACCCCTTCACCTACAGCAAAGAAAACTAGAAACAAACAGAAAACGAGCTCAACTCCTGCCTAAGCGCTTAGCCTTCTGCAAAATGTTTGTACACATTACACAATCACCATTCGCTGCATGCCTCCCAATTCTCTGGTGGCACCCTTTCAATTCTCCAAGAACTCATCCTATCTCAAATGGCAGCGTCAATATTGCTGTTTAGAGTCTTGGAGTCTTTAATCGCATGATAGAAAATTTTCTGATTTCTCTCCTTCCATTTGAAGTAACATAGCAAGAAAATTGCATTTGAAATCTCAATTATAAATTATAAGTTCGATGTTTCTAAGTATATTGAGTTTGAAAATCTGGTTACCATTTCAGATTTGTGTCATGTTTTGAATGAAATAAGAAAGTCCACAATTTATCATTTTAATTGCACAAGATGATTTTTTTTATAGTTTCTTGATCCAATACATTGAGAAAGATATTGCTGGAGGTCTTGATGTTAATGCTATCATTGATGCTTTTAACGACATGGAAGAGCGTTGAACGCAATTTAAGATGCCTCACTTTAAGAGAGAGATTGGGTAAAAATTTACCCTTTTGTTGGTACTTTGTGTGCATATCAGTAATTACATTATTGCATAGATTTTATTTTAATTTTTAAGTCAATAAATTTTCATTTGTAGCTCTTCCTATTTTTCTTTTATGTTTCCATATTCGCCGCTACTAAGTTAAAATCCTGGCTTCATCCCCGATTAGTCTAGAATATCTGTAATCTGTTACGAAACATACAGAAATTGAAAATTAAGGCAATCTCCTTTTAACCCCCTTAGCGACAGCAACCATTAGGGGTCAGTGATCTGAAACAACTGGAGCAGCAAACTAAGCCTCAAATCCGGTGAATTCCTCTTGACGCATTTTTCGTTCACCACGGCTGTATCAATTCTCTCTTCTCGTCACCCATTCCGCCATTCTTACATGACCAAGTAAACCAAAAGCCTTTGGCATTCATGTCGTCAAGCCGAGTATCTATGATGGAGGAGTTAAACTCAGCCGCAGCTTGGAGGTCAAAAGCACAACCATCCAGCTATTCATTAACTCCCCGTACAGAGTTAAAATCCCCCGAAGTATTCAAGGTTCATCCCTCAATGCACTGGAAAATCCAAAGAACTGCCGCCATGAAGATCCTCTTATCAACATGTTTATTTCATACCATAGACCATAGAAACACAATTTCCTTTCTGATTGCAGGTGTTCTACCCTAAATGTGTTGCAGGTCAGCACCAATTAAATCAACTGAAAACTCCTTAGGAAAAGAGCCCTAGCGACCACCCCAGAGCCAATGCTATGCATATAAGACCAACTCTAAGGGAGATAGTTAATAGCTATTGACATCAGATTATCCAATCTATTTTTTTCCAACAAAACCCGTAACGGACGACTTATTAATCGTGATGAGTTTCCTCACCTTGAGCTGTTAATTGGGGTCATTAAGGCCTGCACCAGTCCTGCAGCTTAATTCCAATCTTTTCTTAGACTTCCCCCCCTCCCCCCTTATTTTAAGGAACTTTGGCACCTTTATTCTCAGCTCCTCTCAGCTCCACCTCCACCAGTGGCAGGAACTGAAACTTCAGCTAGAGAGGGAATCCCAGCATTCCTAAGCTGGCCCCTATCACCGAAATGGAAATTAACGTCATCCTCAATATCCAGCATTTCATCAAATCCCAATGTAGCAACAAGATCAAACTGCGTAAAATCTGCATTCCCTAAGGCCTTTTTTTTATTTTGATCATCCATTCCACAAGGCTTTGAACCTACTTTCTGACTGTTTTTCCTTCTGAGGAATACCATTCATTCATCCTAGCAACAGGCCTAGAACCCATGCTTGTACTGTTATAGACCACCTAAGTAACCCCCCAGCTTCATCCAGTGGTTGAGGCACAACCTGAGCACTCACTGTATCAGCAGTAGTCTTTTGCCATATGTACCTCCATATTGTGCTAAGTAGGATTCAGCATTTGGTTTGAGTCAGGGATTGAAAAACTTCCTGGCCATCAGCAGAGGGCCGATCAATCTCAAAACCCGTGTTAGTACATTGGACCATCTCAAACTCTGCAGCATTTCCAGAATTCTGAGGTAAAACATCTCCACTTTGTGACACCCAAACCTTCTCGCCAATCCTTGGGTTGGGACCCTCTGATTCTCAGCATCTTGAATACAACCATGACCAAAACCTTGCAAGACAAGACAGTGGCTTGCATTGATACTTGACATGGATCAGCATACAAGTCCCATTAGCAAAGTGAACATCAACAGATTGAGGTAAGAAATCTTTGACCCCAACTTCAATACAAATCCTAGATAGCTAAGTCTTTTCCAACATTCAGTCATATCATCTGCATGGAGAGGTTTACCAACAACACTTGCTGTGTAGCCCAACCCTTGTTCATTCCACAGCTGCAATGAGTGATATATATAGAATTGACCCAAAATAGGAATCATAGTTAACTGTTCCTTTCGAAATTCATACAAGCTTGCCAATGTTTAAGAATCATGGATCCACCACCAAAATTCCATGTGCCAGCTTCCTTCAATATTCTAAAAGAAGAATCATTATCAAGATTAAAGATAGAAGAACAAGAGCCCTTGCTCAGTTCAAAGGACATCAGTTTTACCCGATCTTGCCCAGATTTCATGGCAATCTTCTTAACAGCCAGGAATGGCAGTTTCCTATCAAGGAAGTACCCTACTACACCTTGTTTCCACTTTAGAGCACCTTCTTTAAGAGTTGAGGAACGCATGCTCGATTATTCCTGATCTCAGGAGGAAATAATTGAAAACACATGAGGATTGTATTCCTTATGATTTAACATCATATCCTTCCAAACAGTACGACCTGTACCAATACCCTAGCTATTAGGGTTTCCAACACCATTACTACTACCAATTACCAATAGTCTATCTTTCTCATGTAGTTTGTTATGCAAATTTCCAATCTCTGCATTGAGAGGTCTCATATGTTTTACACTAGGTCCATTAGATTTCGTGTTACTCAAATACTTTGTATTCCTTATTAATCACAGTAGCCTTCAAGTGCACTTCACTTTGTTTCATTGTGATACTTATGTGTTGGATCTGTTGTTTTACTCTCCACATGTCAACCGGGGGTCGGACATGCACAATTAAACTGGCGGGCGCCCAACGGTGTATGAAGACTTGCCTTTTTAATCTCTATTGCTACCCCGCCCCAACCCTAGCTGAGGGAAAAAATATGAGATATCTGGTTTGGTAATGACATAAACTTGTTATCTAAGTGGTACAAGAAAGGTTGAAGTGAGAATATTATCCATTCTCTACATTCATGTCGATTGCTTTTACTGAATAACAATTGCTTAAATACGTTATGGACCATTGAAAATGAGATCAGATCGTGAACTGGATGGACCGTAGTCCAAGTTTTGATTGGGTGTAACCCTAGGCAACCCTTTGGCATGTAAACCTTCTTAGACCTGTTCAAACCACGTGAACCTCCGGCTCGTTTCAACTGTGAAACCAGACCAGGTCGCTCACTAAACCCACGCTTACTCGAAAGGGAAAAATCTTGCCGACTCTGTATGGTGAACGCCCCGAACATGCAGCCTCGGCCTTGACGTTGTAATCCCTAAGCACTGGCCATCTGTATCCTTGTTAACGCTGATTACTATTTTTTGTATATTTGTTCAAACTTGTATGACAAGAGTGCATCTAATTGCCTTAATTCCAAAGAGATGGTTTAACTTCTAAGTGCCATGATTTTTCTTAGTATTATTATGAGGCCAAAAAGCATGTGATATTTTAAAAGGGCTTGATATTTTCAATTTTGGTTTTATGCTGGTTTTGAGTATTTATATGACGTTTTAGATTTTGCTAGTGAGTCGTGACATTGAACGTTGTCATGGCTTGATTCGGCTTGACCCAATGGTTCAACCAGTGAACTGGTCCCTTCCTGTTTTGGGTTCAATTATCCAAATTATTGCATGTTGGACCAAGATAGCTTTGATATGTAAGTTCTCTAAACATCTGGGATAGAACCGAAAACAAAACATTTCAGCTATGACAGCTAAACCGTTTTATGAGAATGCATAAATATTAGGCGGACAAGGAAAAGTTGTAGAAATATAGTTTGTGTAGGTGTTGGAGTTGTTTTTCTTGAATGAATATTGTTGGTAGGAGTAGGACTTCTATACTGGTATGCACACAGATTAAGTGGTTGTGTTTTATGAGTACTGGAGATTGGAGAGTATCCTGCTTTCCTAGCTAGTTTAGCTGACCCAAGACATTGATCATTTGACAATATTGACTTCCATTATGTGACCTGATTTGAGATCCCCCAGTGATTTTCCACTTCCAGTATTATACCCTGATAAACTTTACTATGTACTGGGAAGCACTTCACTTGTTGCCCTTCTTTTATACCAATAAATATATACTTGTGCTTCTTTCGCCTAGCTTTTATCATTTTGCTTATAAAGAACGATGATTGCTTGCAGGGTACATTTTTCTGTGTTGGGTAGTCTATGGGTCGCTTAAGAAAGAAGTTCGGTGGGAATATTGCTGAAGCCTCCTCAGAACCATTATCATCTCAAAATAGAACTCCAAAATCATTGAAGCCCAAGCCTAAAATTTCAAGAAACACTCTGAACAAAGACACTCCTCAGACTCGAGAGAAGAAAAAGAAAAAGAGTGTCTTGGGGAGCAGAAAACCAAGTGTCAATAACGAGGAAGAGGATGATAACAGTCGAAGTGCGATACAAAAGAGTACAACTGGTGGGCAGCGTAATAAAATTAACCCAGACAAGGGAGCTGGGTTGAAGAATGAAGAAAATCATGAACAGGGTGAAAAGAAGGAGGAGAAGCTTGGCAGTATTGAAAAGAAGCAACAATTTGCTAAGAACAAAGAAAAGTGGTTCAAGCCGAGTGAAGATGGTCAAATGAAGGAAGAAAAGCATGGTCCATTGGAAAGTCAACAGATTGAAAAGCAGAAAGAGAAGCTTGATGGTTTGCAAAAGAAGCAACATTTTGATCAGAAGAAAGAAAGGTGGTTCAAGAAGACCGAAAACGTTCAAATGAATGAAGAAAAGCATGGTCAGTTGCAAAGCCAACAGAATGAAAAGCAGAAAGAGAAGCTTGATGATTTGCAAAAGAAGCCACATTTTGATAAGAAGAAAGAAAAGTGGCTCAAGAAGACCGAACATGGCCAAATGAATGAAGAAAAGCATGGTCAGTTGGAAAGCCAACAGAACGGAAACATTAAAAAGAAGCTTGGTGGTTTGATTTGCATGTGTAACGCAAAGACAAAACCGGACTGTTTCCGTTATAGCCTTATGGGTTTACCAATCGGTAACAAAGAGCTAGTGTTGGGCATCAAGCCAGGGCTCAAGCTTTTCCTCTATGATTTTGATCTCAAGCTTTTGTACGGGATCTATACAGCATCCTCTAATGGTGGCTTGAAACTGGAGCCAACAGCTTTTGGTGGGGGATTCCCTGCTCAGGTAACTTTTGACTGTGGCTGATCCTCCTTGAATGTATGCATGTGCTTGCTTTTGCAATTTGGTCATTTTTTCATGAGTATTTAGCTTTCAGGTGCGCTTCAGTGTTTACCAAGATTGTTTTCCCCTCCCAGAGAGTGTCTTCAAAAGGGCTATCAAGGAAAACTACGACAAAAAGAACCGGTTTAATACGGAACTTACAGACATACAAGTAAGAGAATCTACAACCAGTTTCTTGTCAGTTTGATTATATTAGTTCATGATTTGTGATATGTGAACTTCTTGTTGCAGGTTGAGAAGCTCACAGAACTTTTTAGGCCTGCTGAAGTGCATTTACATGCACCACCCTTGGGCCCCACCGCAATGGCAGCAGTTCAAGATTCAAATCTTCGTACCTACGATGAAGGTAGAAGGTACAGTGGTCAGCATCTTATGTACGGAAGTGTTCCTTCAATGGAGAGAGAAGATATCTCTCAAAATCATTTTCCTAGTGAAAATGAATATCGAACTTACGGTCTTCGTGGGGAAAGACTGAAGTTCACTCCACCTAGAAGTCAAATTGCTCCTCCTTTGGAACCTCACTTCGATCCTGTAAGACAGCACCTTTTGATGCACCCAGGTTATCAATATACAGATGCTGCACCTGCACAAGTACAGCTAACCACTCATCATGATGCGCATATAGCTTCTGAAAACCAGACTTGCGGTCTTTTTCCAAGACAGGAACTGCGGTCTTCAACTTCCCTTGCAGCGACAACGTCGGCATCTATTGTAGACCCTTACTCGAAGATTGCTTATTACCCGCATGGTAGTTCATATTTGGACTTGTATCGGCGACCTTCGGGGGGAGAGGAGGTACCTTTATTAGGATCTCATTATTTCACTGGAAGGGGAGAATCTTACCTGACTGAGTCTACTCACTTGAGAAGGCCAGAAAATGTTGATACTGCAACGTTATACTCAACCTATGCTTCCCATGCGTTATCCGACTATAACCAAATTACTAAACATCAGGTAGTTGGGCCTCAATCTTCACTTGCACCAGTTTCGTCTCGCTACTCTTTTGCAGGTCCATCTTTGTCGCATCGCTGACCTGTCTGTTTGTGCACTAGTTTTCTTTATTTTTCTTTTTTTGGTTGACACAGCTTGATGGCCAAGGAGCTTTATCATGTACCTTTAATTTAAGTTAATTTTGAATGATGTACGATTAATGGAAGTAGCTTTATCAGGTAATCCGAGTTGGACTCGTAGATCAACTTCTTCTCTCACATGATCTCCTTATGAATTGTTTCACGTGGTATAGAACTCTTATAGAATTCTAGGGGGATGCCATGGTGGAATGTTACTATTGCAGCATAGCTGTGTGTGCAGACCGGAAATTCCTAGGGTCGATATTAATAGCTTTCAGCCAACTTTGATAGTCGAAGGAATGGAATTTGTTCCGAGGACGATACCGAGCGTCCGTTGGTGATCTTTATCAGGTAGAGTTAGATCGCCATTGGAAATGCTTGATGCTTCTTGGGGCTTCTTCGGCGACCGTGGTTTGCACTTGATGGTCGGGAATTTTTTTCTTAGGGGTGCTCGTCCGGGGTTTTCATGCTTGCTTTCCGACGTGTAGTTTGTTTGTTGCCTCCTGTATGCAGAAGCACACGAGCATTGCCAACAGTGCTTAGACAGAGTGAAGCATATTCCATGAATATGATATCTATCTAGTGTGATGTATGGATGATGAAACGTTAAATGATTAAATCAAGCATCTATAAATATCAGATTGAACTGATTTATCGCGGGAGCTTTTGAAAAAATGTTTTGCTTTTAATGAACGGCTCGGATCATTTGTGTGAAACCCGTAGTGAGCCTGACACAATAATCTGTGCGCGATCTGTGTGGAATTCTTTGTGTGGGTAGCACAGTTGTTTCAACAATTCAACGTACCACTAGGCGTGCCAAAGAATATATATTTGGCTATGCTCATGTGTCGATCAATATTTGATCAACGTATTTTTTAAGATGATTGTTCTTATTGACAATTTGTATATGTAAACGAGTCCGATCATTGAAATGACTCAGAAATGAGGCCTAAAAATGGACCCTATCCAATGGGAAGCATAAGATGTCACAACTTGAAAATCCGCGCGGAATTATATTTTACTTATCTACATTTTTATATGAAAAACCGAGATCGGGGTTAGTCTTAGAATATTTTATTTAGGTTACGGTAATATTTTTAGAATTTTTGAGACAAAACTCGGACCGAGCGGTCGGAACGGGACTCGTTTTCGCATCCACCTGAGATTTCCCAGCCGTCGGCCAAATAAGGAAACCAATTATAGGGGTGGGTCCCACCCCTTTGTATCCCCCACACCATTGTCTCGAGAAATCTTCGGGTGCCGGGTGGGAAGATGTGGGTACGCTCATATGGTACCCGAGCTATTTATTCAGACAATTTAAAAGTGTATTGGACTGTTTCGATTAAAATACTCTTTGTCCTCTCACTCCATTACTTTCTCTCCTCTTTTTGTCTCTTTTTTTTTTTCTCCAAATTTGAACCGTCCAAAATTGAAATGAACGATCTGAGTGCGACGGGACGGTCACCACATAATACCCATGGCACTGAAAATTTTCACCATTATCTCAACCAACACCCAACTCCATTATCCCCAGATTCCCCATCCCATTATTTCAATCCCCCCGGGACGGATTCAGAAAATTTCAATAGTGAGGGCACCAATTTCTACTACTATAAACAAAAATTTATCGTCAAGCACAATAATATTAAACCAGACTTCGCAATATGTTCTATAATATTTGCACGCTTTCAAAAGTTCGTAGACATAAGCACAATGCTTTCAAAAGTTCCTAAACATAAAAGCACAATGCTTTCAAAAGTTCGTAAACATATATAAGCACAAAAACTAACATATTTATCCGTAAGTGGTTCCATTTTTCCATTTGCATTCTCACAATTGTCCCCGTAGAGTTTTCATATCTTGAAAGTGTTGCATGATTGTTTCATTAGGAATTCTATCAAAAACATCTCTCTATGTAGACCACCAAGCTATCATTCAACCATTGATCACTCATCTTGTTCCACAACCGATTCTTCACAATGTTCATGGCTAAAAATACTCGTTCGACCGAAGCGGTTGCAACCGATAAATTAATGCCAAAGTCAAGAGCAAGTAAACTAAAGGATACAGTTTCTCACTTCCCGTCTCCACCATTTTTTTAGAAAGATCATTGAGTCCATTCAACCTCGAGAACTCATCACTACTACGCATATAAAAAATGTACGTATCTAGTTGATCATAAAGTACCATAAGGCCAACCGGAGAAAATTCTTTTGGATAAAATTCGGCAAGACAAAGCAACCTTTTCTTGTCAAAACTAGAAAAGTAGTTGCATGGATCCAAACATGCCACACAAAGTAGCAGCTCACTGTTGGCCTCGGTAAAACAATCATTCAATTCTTGAAGTTGCAAGTCAATAACAGTGTATACTATCTCAAATTGATAATGATGCAAGTTTGTTATTTCTAGAGCATTACGTCTTCCTCACCCTCGAGGTACAAACTTGTCATCCATATTGGGGATATTAATTTTCTTTTTGACACAAAAAGATACAACATCCTCAAGCAAAGAATCCCACCCACTGTCCCTCATCATTTGAAGCCTTATCTTGGACATTTGAACCAAAGTCATAGCATTCACAATAGCTTGATCTTTTTTTTGTAGAGCTAGTGATAACTCCGATGTAATAGCCAAAACCGCTCTCATTACATGAAGATTGAGTACAAACTCAAAAGATTGCAAATTGTCCAACTATACATTCGACTCTGCTTTTTGGTCCTAGTTGGAACCTTCCTCCGAAATAATTTCAAGAACATCAATCACTGAATCAAACATACCCATCAATCTAACTAAAGTTCTATAATGAGATCCCCAACGTGTATCACCAGGACGTTGGAGATTGGTTTCTTGATTTAAGCCTTGCCCACTTGAAAGCTCTCCAATGCTAAGTGCCTGAACAACTCTTTCTAGTTGTTTCTCCCGAAGAACACCCCGAAGTTTACATGACACACCAACAACAGTCACCACTCTATTAACAAAATAAAAAAGTATGCCAACTTGCTCATGTTTTTTTGCCCAGCCCACAAGAGCCAATTACAATTGATGTGCAAAGCAATGAACATAATATGCACATGGATTTTCCTTTAGCATTAGAGCTTTAAGGCCATTAAACTCACCTTGCATATTACTAGCTCCATCGTACCCTTGTCCCCTCAATCTGGATGTGCTCAACCCAAGTCTACTAAACAAATTCTCCATAGCATCCTTGAGTGACAAAGCATTGGTATTGGCAACATGATCAATACCCAAAAAATGCTCAATGACATTCCCTTTTTTGTCCACGTATCATATTACAATCGCCATTTGCTCTTTGACTAATACATCACGAGCTTCATCAACTAACACAGAAAATTGTGCATCATCAAGTTCTCTCACAATCACTTTGATAGTTTCACATGCCGCTGCATTTACAATATCCTTTTGGATAGTGGGAGCTACCAATTTAAGATTTTGCGGAGCATTGTCGAATGTAACACCTGTTGTGGTTGGAGAGAAACTTTAGAAGTTCAAGGAAATTTCCTTGGTTACTTAAATCAGCAGACTCATCATTACCATGAAATGGAAGTCCTTGTTTTAGTAGAAACCGTATACAATTAACCGTGGCATTCAAGTGGATCCGGTACATGGTTCGAACTTTGTTTGATTGGTTGTCCAAAACCATTTGAATATGTTGCCTTTGATTCAACAATTCTTCACATTTGCCCCAAACTTGATTATGAGCACTATTGGGTCCTCCCACATGAGTTTGAATTTTATCACACTTCTTCCAATTTGAGAAGCCCTCACCAACCAAAAACTCTCCACCCGATTGATGACCAATATCCGGCTTGAAAAGATAACAACATAAGCAATATGCTGCCTCTTTTGCTATACTATACTCCAACCATGTTCGAAATTTAGTGAACCAAGTCCCAACGAATTTTCTTTGTTTTTTCCCGAATTGAGTTTGCCGAAAATTGTGGCCGCGAGGCTGACAAGGACCTTTTTGCAAATATGCTCTGTGTATTTGATCTCGGTCATTAGGGTTGTAATCCATAATGCCAGATCTTAAACCAGGATCTGAAGGAAGATCGGCCAAGTTGATTTTCACACGACTAGGATTTGATGGCAGGCATGTCACATTAATTTCCACACACCACACAACTAGAGTTTGCAGGGAGGTCTGTCTCGTTAATTCCTACTCGACTTTGTTTTGATGGTTGGGAGCTATTTGATCCTTTTACAGAATGAGAAACCTCCATGGGTGATTTTCATTTGAAGTATTTCTCCATGGTATATACTGTTACAAAGATAAATAGAACATACGTATCAACAAAGGTATCCGAAAAGTCATAAAATCATTATAAAAAAGCCCTAATTGAAAATCTCTAAAATTAGTATAAAAAAACCCTAATTAAAATCGCACATATATCAAAAAAAAGCCCTAATTGGAAAGCTTGAAAACTGGAGAAAAAGCCCTAATTAGAAAGCTTGAAAACTAGAAGCAAAAGCCCTAAATTCAATGTATATAAATAGCCAAATTAAAAATTCCTATGAAAATGGGCCAGAGGATGTGCGTATATACTATAATATATTATATATGTATCACAAACTCATATCTCAGTATATTATAGACTTGTAGTACATATAGCATACATATGATATGTATATATATTATACATAAATATATACAAAATCTAGTCCAGATAGTGAGATGGAGTGAGAGTCAAATAGACAGAGAGAGAGAGGGGGAGAGAGAGACGTCAGTGGTGGCTTCCTGGGGCCTGGTGGGTTGGGTCAGCGACGGACGACGGCGATCGGTGACGGTAAGTCTTGGGTTGGATAATTGGATCAGGCAGCGTCGGCAATTGCTTTCTCGAACAAAAGAGAAAATGTTTCACTTTTGGCTTGCTTTTCACTTTTTGCTCTGTTTCTGTAAAAAAAATTGACTGGGGGCACCGTCCCTGACCCCCCCCCACTCTCTTTATATAAATATATATATATATATACACACACACACACATACACACACATCTACCTCCCTCTCCCTCTGACCTCTTTCCTCTTCACCCCCATTACCACCCGAGCACCACACATGGCACCCACCACCAGCCGAACACACCACCACCCACCTCCACCACAATATACACACCATCATCATCTCCTCACCCCTCCCTCTCCTCCACGGCACCCACCTCTCTCCACCTTCCCCTCTCTCTCGGCCCACCACCTCCACCTGCCGCCATCCTTGATCACCTCCACACCACCTCTTGGCAAAACACGCCCCCTAATTATATTATATATGTATACATTACGTATGTGTGTATGTAAATATTACATAGATAATTGTTGTATTTTATTTTTAATAAGTTGTTATTTTATTAAGCATAAAGAAAATTTTGGTGTAATTGACGTGGTTAAGTTGTTATTATTAACTTTTAGAAGTAAAATTGATAAATGCAGTGGTGGAGCCAGATTTTTCCCCCGAGGCCAGCGTGATAGACATATATAGAGTTTTATCAGAATATATACTTATTATATCACAAAGTTTTTGCTTTCCAATACATTATATTTTGTAAATTTAAATAATTCCATCCAAATGCAGTTAAAGTATACTAATCATTTTGTATTTTTTCTTTAGGCTACTCTACTATCACGTGTTTATTTTTTATTTATGAAAAATTTGAGAAATGAGAATGTAAGATAATTGATTTTTTATCAAATCAAACAAAAATTATTAAGACTATAAGTAGCTACACGAATAATTATCAATAATATTCAAAATTAGGTATATATGAAATAAAAAATTTAAAATTTGGGAGCTTGGGGAGTTGGGGTCCTCCCGGCCCCCAAGCCCCAACATAGCTCCGCCCCTAGATAAATGTGATTTTTTAGAAGTAATATTGATAAATGTGATTTTTTAGAAGTAATATTGATAAATGTGATTTATATTGGCTATTAGCAAGTGGCTAAGAGCCATATAATTAAATCCACAAATGGTAAAGGTACCAGCTAAATAGGTATAAACGGTGTGTGGGGCCATGAATGGATTCCACACACAAATGATTTGATATGTAGAATTTTGAAATCGAGTAGTCTCGTAAAAATCAGCTTAATCGGATAATCAGAAACATTCAATCCAATCTTCTAGGGTCTAGCTTTTCATTCAAAAGATTGGATCGAATACTTCCACTTATCCGATTGAGCTGATTTTTGAAGGAGCAGGCTACTCGAAAAATTATTTTACAACTATCCACGAATTGGATCATTTTTGTGGGCTATGAGTGGACCCTACACGCTATATGTACCCACTATGTACCCATTTAGTAGGATTGATATAGACCACATAATACATGTTGGAAACCAAAATTGCTTGACTACTTTTAGGGCCCGATTGGATGCTGTTTTAACTGGGTGTATTCCACAATACACCCGGATAAGGGCTGATGGGACTGATTTAGCTTGCTTTGGCAACCCAATTTCCACCTGTATTGGACTCCCCCCTTCTTCACGTATACACCTCAATCCGGTGTATGAGGTGTTAAATTATTGCCACCCCTTGAGCTCTCCATAATTTATCCGCCTAATACACCTGCTTTTTGACCAAAACACCCCTCCTCATCCCCCCTTCCCAACGGCTCTCTTTCTCTGTTAACAGAGAAGATGGATCAAAAAAAAAGAAAAAAGAGAAGAAGAAGAAGAAGAAAAAGAGATCACCACCACACCTACACAAAAACACACACACAAACCATGTGAACCACCATAAACCGCCGCCACCAAAAACCCCCAATTTCGAATTTCAAACACTAAATTTCAAAAAGATGAACAATGAAAAGAAACACGAAGAAGATGAACATCAACAACAGATCGGAAAGAGAGAGAGGGAGGGATGTTCACCATGATCGGAGCAGCAACAGCTTCTTCTTCTTTTTCTCTCTATCTCTTTTGTCGTTCTTTCTTTCTCTCTTCTCTTCTGCCGTTCTCTCTCTCTCTCTCTCTCTCTCTCTCTCTCTCTCTTAAAAGGTGATAAAAACAAAGGAAAGAAGAAGGAAAAATGATTTGGTGCATGTGTGAGTCGTGTGACCATGTATAAAACCAAGAAGAGAAAAATGATTTGGTGCATGTGGGAGTATTGCTTAATTATGAAAAATAATACTAATAATTAACAAATAAAATAACTTATAAAAAAATTAATTCAACTTAACATTTGTACATTTCATATTAAACAAACCACAAATTGAATTAAATACAATTGAAAATGAAATTTATTTTTTATTTTTTATAAATATTAAATTAATTATTTTTATTTGTAAACTAAATTATTGTTCCTTAAATTGTGAAAAGTAATTAATTGTATTGAATTTTGTTATTATATAATGAATAATCTAATTTCATATTGCATAAGGGCAAATGAGTCATTTAACAATTTTTTCCATCATACACCCTCCTTTATACCACAAATTTATCTTTCATCCAAATCAAGTATTATTTTATCCCCCCTCCATAAATGTCACATCAATGTGGGCCATCCCGTCTTAATTAATACCCCTCACTATTTTATCACTCCTTTATAAATAATACACCCAAAACTTATACGGCATTCAATTGGACCCTTAATGGGTAATAGCCTAACAAAGGTTGGTTTGATAAGGTATGGTTTTGTAATACCCGTCCCGAATATTAGAGTATTTAATTCCTCTTTTAATTCAATTATATGCTTTTGGGGTTTATTTGGATATGTTGGAAGTTTGAGGGCCTTGTGTGAGATTTATGGGTGGAGCATAAGTGAGATCATGGTTTCAATTGCATAGAATAATTATCCCTTAGGCTTTAACAAATATCATGGGAGATATTTGTTTCTCATTCTCACCCTTTTCTAGCGTAGAGAGAGAGAGAGAGAGAGAAGCGTGAGAGGAGAAGAAGAAGAGGAGAAGAAGGCAAAAGCTAGGATCTTGTTCAATTGTCTTGTTCTTGGAGCTCTAGTTGGTAATCCATGTTTCTTTTTACTTGAATTCATGTTTTAATTGTTAGTTTCCTTGTTGTGGGTTGGAGTTCTTGCATGGTTAGTCGATTCTTGTGGAGTAGGGCTTTGGGTTTGTGTTTTAGATGAGTTCTTGAAGGAATCGAGAACCTTACCTTGAATTGCTTATATTAGATGTGTAGAACTTGAAATTAATTCATGTATTTGGCGGCTCTTGAGTAATTCCTTGATTTCCTAGTGTTTGAGCATGTTTGGTATAGTTTTTGATGGGTTTTAGACATGATTTGAGTGGTGGAAAAGGTTGGAAATCGGAGGAGGATCAAGCTGAGTTTTTGCTGTAAAACCCAGGTTGAACCGGTACTGGGTTTTGGTTGTACCGGTTCAAGGTGTCCAGAGAAAGTTATTTCGCTGTTTTTGGGTTATGAACCGGTACTGGGAATTCGCAGTACCGGTACATAGGTTAAAAATCAGCATTTTTAAAGAAATTTCAAACGGGCATAACTTTTTCATCCAAACTCCGTTTTGGGCAAATTTTATATCAAAATTGATGCACTCGGAACGTACTTTCCATTGGTGGTGGTTTCATGATCTAATTCCAATCCAATTAAAAGTTATGGCCAAAACAAGGTAAGTTGGTCATAAGTTTACAAACCAATTTCACGAGTTGTTTTATATTTGAACTCTATGCTTGTGTTGGGACACTCTTAGGTGTTGACATGTACATATTTGTGTTCGGTAGACGTCGTTTAGCTCTTTGTTAGCTTCATAACTTTGTGCCGAGTATTCATTGAATTCGTACTTATATGAGTTAACTTGTGGCTAGGTAAAGAGCCGGTCTTTCAGGAGGTGCCGAAATCTTAGTTTGGCATACTTCGGTCGATACGAAGGTGAGTGTGTTTGATATGGTAATGTTCAATGAGATGTTACATGGTGGTGATTGTATATCATGCTATTTGAGATTTAGCTATTGATATATGTTTGTTGGGTGTCGATTGTAACCGCTAAAGGATTGTGGAGTGAGTCACACCATATCGTGGGCCATGCCGTCTAATTAACGGTGAATGGGAGTGTGGTGTGCGGGACACAATACCTTGGTTACATGGGAATGTGGCAGACGTGCCACCGCATGTGTTGTGATTATATGTGTGGGTTATTCGTCGAATGCATGTGCTAAGTTTGTATGAAGTACTTTCGATTGAGATGTTCCTTCGGGTTTTGTAGTATATTATTGAATGTATTCTATATCTCACACACTCTGGTTTTCCTTTTTGGATTGCCAGGCCTCTGGTGGTCGTAGAGTTGGTTCGCTACCAATCGACGTTTTGGGGATACTTGGACTTGTACCGAGTTTTGATGTTGTGGTCGAGTTGGTTGTAATGAGTCAAACTCTAATTTTTGGTTGAACTCATTTTGTGACTTCAAGTTGTAGATATGTTGGATGTCATTTGTGCAATGTAAGTTTGTTGATATCGTTGGTACCTTGTTTATATTAATGTTAAGTCTTCCGTTGGAGTTTTACTCTATTCTTTTATTGGCTGTCTTTTAGTTGTGGTTTATTGTGTGGATTGCCACGTGGCTGTGTCGGGCCGGACCCACTTCGGGTGTCGTTCCGGGACGGGGCGTGACAGGTTTGTTGGGAATACCTTGAATATTTTGTCTCATATTGGTTAATTATGCTGTTTTCGTTTTTGTACCTTATTATAAATAAGGGGTTTGGGAGCTACTAGTATCATGGTCTTTTGTTCAAGGGCTTAGATATTAGGGTTTTGTTAATCTGTTAGGGTTCCACCAAGGGTTTATGTCTCTCTTTTGGGTTCCACCAGAGATTTGTCCCTAAATATCTGTTTAGTGCTTCAAGTGGAGTTACGGGTATAGCCGGCTCTTTGTATTCTCTCCCTATTTATAGTGAATCTTCTTGTTCTTTTCTCTATGTCGTACGTTCTTATTTTGTGCTTGAGCGAAACCACGTATATCCTCGTGTTCTTGTTTATCTCTTGTTGATTTGTTATATTTTCAATTTCGTGTTCAGCACAACAAATTGGTATCAGAGCTTCGGGTTTCAATCCGAGGCTTTTTTTTTTCGTTGTGTATTGTGCAATTGGTGATCGTTTCAATGGCAACTCGTTTCTAAATTGCGAAATTCGATGGGCAAAGCACTAGCTTCAGTTTATGTCATATTAAAATGAAGGCTTTACTTGTTCAACAAGGATTACACAAGACTTTGTTGGGGAAATCGAAGAAACTTGTTGATATGCAGGATAGTGTGTTCAAGGATCTCGATGCGAAGGCGCTCAGTTTGATTCAGTTGTGTTTAGCCGATGATGTGCTTTGCAAGGTTGGAGAGGAGGATACGACTGCCGGTATTTGATTGAAGTTGGAAAGCATTTACATGACGAAAGTCTCTTACCAACAGGTTGTATTTGAAACAGTGCCTTTATACGTTTTGTATGAGGGAAGGTAAGCAGGTAAAAGACCATATAGATGAGTTAAATCGAATTATTATGGATTTAAAAAATATTGATGTTGTGATTGATGATGAAGATCAAGCCCTTGTTGTGTTATGTTCTTTGTCTTCGTTTTATGAGCATTTTGTTATTACCCTACTTTATGGGAGAGATACGATTTCCATAGAGGATGTTAAATCTAGTTTATATTCAAAGGAATTAAGGAAAAAAGTATCTGGTGAAAGTGAGGTTTATACTGATGGTTTGGTGGCGCAGGGAAGATCTTTTGAGGGGGATAATGGTAGTAGAGGGATTTCTGGCTCTCGTTTCACAAATCAGGAAGTAAAGTGTTTTTACCGTAGGAAATACGGACACATGGTGAGAAATTGTCCTAGGTTGAAAAGTAAGGATAATTTTAAAGAGAATGTTGTTGCTGGTATTGTTGAAGAGGATTTCGACGATTCACTTATGGTTCTTTCTGTGAATGTCGATCATGTCTGTTCAAATACCGAATGAATTTTGAACTCCAGATGTCCTTACCACATGTGTTAGAATAAGAAATGGTTCGATACTTATGAATCGTTCAACTGTGGTACAGTTCTTATGGGAAATAATATGCCTTGTAGAATTGTTAGGATTTGAACAGTTAAAGTCAGAATGCATGATGGGTTTGTGAGGACGTTGTTTGGTGTTCGACATATACCAGATTTAAAGAGAAACCTTGTCTCTTTGGGTGCTCTTGACTCTTTGGGTTGAAAGCATACTGCTGAAGGTGAAGTTTTGAGGGTTTTGAAGAATGCTCGTGTTTTGATGAATGGTCGGAAATCGAATAACCTTTATGTGTTTGATGGTAGTACGATTGTGGGTGCTACATCTTTGGGTTCTTCATTGGTGAATTCGAGTTTGACTCAGTTTTGGGTTTTTAACTCTATGGTCGAGTCGGTAATTGTAGAGACCCGGAAAAAAAAAAATCTTTAATTATTGAAATGTTTATTAAATGGTCAATTGGTAGAATATGATTTATTTGGTGGTTAATTTGAATTGAGGGCTAGAATGAAAAAATTGAAACTTGAGGGAGTGTGTGTGTGATAAAAAGATATAGAGGTATAAAAAGGGGTGTGTATGGCATGTAGGAGATCATTTTCTCCCATTCATCTCTCTCTCTAGCCGATCTACCTCTCTCTCTCTCTCTCTTCTCTCACTCAAAAACCTTGCTCCATCTCTCAAGAACCTCAAGAATCGACCTCCCATCGACCTTTCTATCGCGTTCTTGAGCTCGGAAATTCTTGGGTCAAGCTTGGAGTGAAGCTTTGAAGTTCGTGGAGGCTAGGGCTTGTTCAAAACTGGTAGATCTTGGTATTCGTCGCGAGATAGGAACTTCTTTACCTCTTTTATATGTTTATATGTTGATTTGATGTAAGAATCGAGCTTGGTTTGTCTTCCTTCGTTCATCTCGAACGCTGTCGAAATCTGCAGAAAATCGCCCAAATCGCGTAGGGATCGATCCCTAAACTTGGGGGATCGATCCCCCTTTTCATTTCTGGTCTAGTAAGCCCACGGATCGATCCCTGGTGATGGGGGGATCGATCCCACCTCTCTCTGGAAATTCTGCTCAACTTCTAGGTTTCAGCCCAACTTCAAATGACCATAACTTCTTCATCCTATATCCGTTTCATGCAAATTTTTATCGATTTGAAGGTCTTGAAGTCAGCTTTCCATTGCCACCAAAATCACATAAAAACTCTAAGTACACAAAAAGTTATGACTGTTAGAGTGAGGGTGTGTTAATCTCCCAATCTCATTTGGCTACTCCTATGATTCTTGTTTTGCCATTATGACTTCCTATGACTAGTGGATGTTATTTTTGACCCATTGGCCTTCCGTTAGTAAGGATGAATGATAGTTTACTTGGTTAAAATGTAATTAAGATGCAACTTGCGAATGAATGATTGCTTGTGAACGTTTGTGGCATATTTGTGATATTGTTGGCATGTCGTGGCATATTTCTTGAATGTATGTGGTTATAAGAAAGCTTTAACTTGTAGGTTGAGTGAGGAAATGGTTGTTTGAGTCGGTGGCCGAATTAGGAGGTCTCATAACGTAAGGGGTGGTAATACGAAGACTTAGATGGTCTCGTAACGCAAGGGGTGGTAATACGGAGATTCTAGATGTTGGTGCTCACCGTAACGCTAGGGGTGGTAATACGGTGACTGTTGTGGAGTTAAACTGTAACGCAAGGGGTGGAAATACAGTCAGTGGAGATTGGTGTCACTGAGTCGAGTCGAAGTTGATGATTTGTTTGAATACTATGAACTATATGGCATATGTGATTATAGTATATCTTAGAACGATCGCCTTGAATGATTGGCATATCCTTGAGTTTATTGTATTTCGTCGTTTGAGTTAAATCCTTTTATCTTCTTTTCTTTGCACTTATCACCATATTGCATATAGAATTGGTAAAGATCTTCCTACTGGGCTAGTGTAGCTCAACCTGTTATTCTTTTCAGGTTCAAATGCTGGACAATAGCATGCATGCATCGTGTGCTTGGACATGGAAGACCTTTCGAAGCTGAAAGTTATTTAGTTACTTTGTTATCTTTGGTAAAGGCTTTCTTTGGTAAATGTGAGGTTGTAACTAATTACTTGAAAATTCCTTTTGACTAGATTGTTTGTAATTTAATAATTTGTTCGTACTCGTACTTGAGTTTATTTGGGCCGGAGTGCCAAAGTTGTATAAATTTTAATCTTGGGGGCTTGTTTGTAAAATTTAATAGATGAGAACTCTTTTGGGTAATTATCTATGTAATGCGAGGATCTTTTATCGAAAGGGATATTTATTTATGTTAAAAATCAAGGGCATGACAGTAATTAACTTCGTATGGAGTTTGAGCAAATCTTCGTGTGTCTCTGGGAGGGATGCGTTGGGTGGGAGGTGCCCGTTGGAAGATAGATGTCAATTTGGAGGCATGTGCGGCTAGGTTTCCTGAGTCACGTTTACAAGGTTAAGCAGGCGTGCTTGAGCCTTACTCATTTGTGCCATTGGTGATTGCCCAATGGGGGGCTTTTGGGGAGATGAGCGATTAAAGGAGAGGATTGCCTATAGTGTTGAGTTCGAGGAAATTCAAGTTAAGGTGGAAAATTGTTAGGAATGCCTTGAATATTTTGTCTCATATTGGTTAATTATGTTGTTTCCGTTTTTGTACCATATTATAAATAAGGGGTTTGGAGGCTACTAGTATCGTGGTCTTTTGTTCAAGGGCTTAGATATTAGAGTTTTGTTCATCTCTTAAGGTTCCACCAAGAGTTTGTGTCTCCCTTCTGAGTTCCACCAGAGATTTGTTCCTAGATATCTATTTAGTGCTTCAAGTAGAGTTACGGATATAGCCGGCTCTTTGTATTCTCTCTGTATTTATAGTGAATCCGCTTGCTCTTTTCTTTGTGGATTACATTCTTACTTTGTGTTTGAGCGGAACCACGTATATCCTTGTATTCTTGTTTATCGCTTGTTGATTTGTTATATTCTCAGCTTCGTGTTCAGGACAACATGGTTGGTTGCACCTTAGTATTCATATGGCACCTTGGAAATTACTATTTTACATGCATATATATAGCAGGAAGGGCCATAAAATGAATCGAGCAGCTCGTGAGCTCGACTAGTTAAGGCATGGTTCGAGTTCGGCTTGGTTAGTAAATAAGCCGAGCTCGAATTTGGCTCGTTTACTAAACGAGCTGAGTGGAGCTCGGCTCGTTAAGGGAGACTTGATTCGATTAAAGAGGCTCGTTTAGTAAATGATTAAGCTTGACTCGTTAAGACTTGAGCCGAGCTCGAGCTCGCCGAAACTCGGTTCGACTCGGCTCGTTTACACCCTTAATAGCAGGTTGGGTCAGGTTCAAAGCGAGTTAGATTAATTTTACCCACATCTAAATTGATCCTCTTATAATTTACTAACCCGGTCTACATAACCCGTTCATGTTCTCAACCCATATTTTGGCCTGGATCGGTGTAGGTTGAGTCGGTTTGGCGGATTTATGAATTTTTTGCACACCTACAACGGTACAACCGTCCACGCCAAACGGTCCGTTTGCAATCCATGAACCTGCCTCCACTGAATCACTTATAACAAACGGGTTGACTTTTGAGTTGTTTTTTGGTAAACATTGTTGACTTTTGAGTTCCTAAAACGCTAACTCAGTTTTTTTGTCTTTTCCCATCTGGACTCTGGGCGTAAAATATTTTCTTGTAAAATATTTTATCTATTTTCTAGTGTTTAGTTATGTAAAAAATGAAAAAAATATTTAATTGGATGAAAATGACTTGCCCTTAAATGTTTCGTAAATTATTTTCCGAAATAAACCCACTGTCTTCTGCTGCAATTCTCACTGCTCAGTTTATTCGATTGTCAGTCCTGACCCACGTTCAATTCTAATATTCTCAACTTTCTCCGCCGTTTAAGCCCCCTCTCTCTTTCTACATTATTTTGTTGATTTCTGAAAATAATTGTCAAGTGCCAACCAAATAGCGGAAAATAAAAATTTTAAATTTGTTTTCTGTAAAATATTTTACATGAAAAACATTTTATATTATAAAGTATTTTACATCGAAACAAACGGAGCCCAAGCCCTAACTCAGCTTAAACCTTACTCACATAGCTTGTCCGTATCGCTCACGCTCTCAGCGCTCACACTCACACTCACGTACTATAGTTTGGTGGATTTATTTTGGATGCTGCTAAATATAATTGCGAATTGACTACATGTAGTAAATTCGTAGTTGTATTTAGCCACACCCTTTATTTTTAAGAAAAGCTTTCATACACACGTTTTTGCTCTCACACTTGCTTGTGCAATATGTGACTCAGGTCCCGTTTCAGAACGCCAAAAAAATTCTTATTTTTTTAGAAGGCAATTTCAAATTCAAAAATTATGAGTTTATTGAAATCTAAAAGTATGTAATATAGATTTTGTTTGAAAAACCTCATTAAAATCTTCTATATGATGTAAAAAAAATTGAAAAAATAGTTTTTAGTTTAAAAATGTTAAATAAGCTGTTTATTCTTCAACAAATTTCTGGGGTTGGGCTATTCGTAGCCACGTATTTTCTCCCATAGCCCACTCTATTTCGGTAAGTGGTTGTTGAAAATCATAAATAACATTTCGGTAAATAACTGTTGAAAATAAGATTATATTTCGGTAACTACATGTCGAAAATATATTCAACTTTCGGTAGACAACTGCCAAATATGCATTTTCTGGCATTTTCGGTAAATAGCTGTTGAAAAAAATATCATATTTCGGTAATTTGATGTTAAAAATGTATCTTAATTTCGGTAACTAGCTGTCGAGTCTAATTGAAAATTTTTAATGGGGTGTGGAAGAAAATACGTGGGTGCAAATAGCCCGGCCCAATTTCTGGAACGGCCTAAAATTAAACCGTTGCTCCCTCGTGATCCAGCGCCCCCCCCCCCCTCCTTCTCGTCTCAACTGAGGTCCTAACCCTAGCAGGGAGATGAAAACGGGAAGCCGAAGAAGAGGCGGTGGCGGTGGGCCAACGCCTCCGACGGTCTTCGAACGAGTCCTCCGCCGCCACATCGAGTCCTTCAAGACCAACAGCAACTACGCCACCACCCTCGACGACGTGGTCGCTCACCTCCGCTCCTCCTTCCCCGAGTACTCCCGCCACAAGCTCCAACCATTCACGAGAGCCGTCCAACAAACCCTACAACACATCACCTCCAACAACAACCACCTCACATCGACCACTCAAGGCCGCCGTGCCTCCACGTCAAGTCTCGTCACCGATGATGAGCAAGACAACCACGATCGATCTGCCAGGAAGAGGACGAAGAGAGTCGACGCGAGGGAGGAGCGGCTGCGGCGCTTGGAGGAGCAACACGTGCGGAGGAAACGACGGGGCGATGCCGCTTCGTCTGCGTCGGGTTCGGACTCGACGACGGAGGAGACGGACGGCGACGTTTCCACGTCGGAGGACGCGGTTTATGGGGAGGAGATAGAGCCGCCGGAGTTCGATTTGATGAAGTCGATGCTGCGCGCTAGTTATAGCGGCTCGAAATCGAAGAAGAAGGCGGGGGAGGATGAGGATAAGGTGGAGAATAATGCATGTAATTTTTCGAATAGTCCGAGGTATGTGCAAGCTGACCCGGAACACGCTGCATTAGCAAGAAAAAAAAGAAAGGTGGAGAATAATGTGGAATTGGAGGAGGTATTTGGTAACAAGGTAGCTCGAAAAGTCGATTTCCTCGGAGGAGACGGTGGTGGTTTGGGAAAAACAGTTGGGAAAGGTTTTAGTGGTGGTGGTGAGGCGGGGGAGGTGAAGGGGAAAGATGGGCCTAGGTTTAAGGACTTGGGAGGGATGCGGGGAATTGTGGAGGAATTGAAGATGGAAGTGATTGTTCCGCTCTACCATCCGGAGTTGCCAAGGTGGCTCGGGGTGAGGCCAATGGCGGGGATTCTGTTGCACGGGCCGCCGGGGTGTGGGAAGACTAAGCTGGCTCATGCTGTTGCTAACGAGACCGGGGTTCCGTTCTATAAGATCTCAGCTACTGAATTGGTCTCTGGTGTTTCGGGTATTAATTAGTGATTGCTTTGTTTACGTTTATGTTTTGATTTTTGAAGTATCCATGTTGTGAATTTAGTAGTGTTCAATGTAATTATGCAAACAAGTTAGGGTAAGAAGAAAATGCAATTCAAAATTAGGTTTATTTTGAAGTGAATTTATACTTATTTATATTTGATTAGTACGTATTAGAGCTATACGGACTCAAACAGCAGATGTACTGTTTAATTGGTTGGTTAAACCAATTACTAAATGATTTCCTACTTCAGGTGGATCGGAAGAGAACATTCGGGATCTTTTTGCGAAAGCATATAGGACAGCGCCGTCTATTGTGTTTATTGATGAGATTGACGCAATTGCTTCAAAAAGAGAGAATCTACAGAGGGAGATGGAGAGAAGGATTGTGACACAGTTGATGACTTGCATGGACGAATCGCATAGGTTTGTACAACCTGCTGATGTAGATCCAAATGCAGAAAGCGCCAATATCAGGCCTGGATATGTTCTCGTAATTGGAGCTACAAACAGGCCCGATGCTGTTGATCCTGCCTTAAGGAGGCCTGGACGATTTGATAGAGAGATTGTTTTAGGTGTTCCGGATGAAAATGCGAGGGTTGAGATTCTTTCAGTTCTTACACATGATCTTAGAGTTGAGGGTGCGTTTGATCTTGTCAAACTAGCCAGGTCCACACCTGGGTTTGTTGGAGCAGACTTGACAGCCCTAGCTAACAAGGCTGGTAACCTTGCCATGAAGAGAATTATTGACAGAAGAAAATCTGACCTATCTGTAGAACCTACAGATGGGGAGCATACTGAAGATTGGTGGAAGCTTCCGTGGTTGCCTGAAGAAATGGAAAAGCTTAACATTACTATGGCTGATTTTGAGGTACTTGGGGAGAGAAACCATGTTTGCCATTGAAATATAATACGGTTGTACTTGACACTGTAGTTATTATTAGAAGCTGAGAAAATAAATAAATAAATAATAGAAGCTAAGAAGCATGGATAATTGGAAGAAGTTGGTGATGTCCTCAGACACCGACTCTCCATGGACACTCTCAGACGCTTGTCTGCCTTATTTTTGTGTGCATAATTGGGAATCTTAAATCAGAGACCTGTCGGATTTAGCTGTTAAATAAATGTTTAGCTGGTTAAATATATGTTTTTTCCTGGTTGATTTACTCAAACAATGGTGGTTGTACACTTATAACCTTGTACCTGTTTTCTGTAGGAAGCAGCTAAATTGGTTCAACCCTCTTTAAGAAGGGAAGGATTCTCCAGTATTCCTAACGTGAAATGGGAAGATGTCGGGGGCCTCCATTTGTTAAGGCAGGAGTTTGATCGTTATATAGTTAGGCGTATTAAGTACCCCGAGGATTATGAGGTAATATTTACATCTTGATCTCGTAATTGTTCTTGAAGTCAAGGCAGTACAAAAGGATATTGAAAGAATTAGGTAGAGAGTCTTCTCTGCATAGATGGTCTTTAGAAAATCTTGCGTGCTGTAGAATGTTTCCAGATAAATGGATGTCCAAAATGCCCAATTTATGTCCAACGTTCAGTCTCCTGAATGTGTCATACTGGAGTGCTGCCTTTCAGCCTTCAGGTCGGCCCAAATCTGGAAATGTGTCAATTTTCCAAATGGAATGGCAGTATTTGTACTATCCATTTTGTAAAGCGAAGTTCAGTGTCAATGGTACAGTAGTAATGTGCATTATGTAAATTTGAGTTTAGTTCTTTGGTTAAAAAACAACTAGTCCTGGTGCAGATCCCTAGGACTATCATGGCTACGTGTTGGAGATCCCTAGTGGTATTTAACAACTTGATGATAGATGTGCATTACTGTATTTGACAACTTGGAGATCCCTAGGGCAAGGGATCATGTTCATCCTGTGCTTGTGAACTGTGATTATTGATAAATTTCAAGGTCTCTTGTATGGATTGGTTTGGTACTTGGCTTTTTTGATAACAAGGGGTCAATTGTGTAGGAAATTGAGATTTTTGATAGAAGGTTTTAGGGATAATATGAGTTTTGGTTACTGAAATTTCCTGATTTTATCACTGTACGCATTGCTTTCTTTTGGAAGAGGCTTTTACTCCCTTAAACTTATTGGCGCCGCAGGAAATCCTTCTCTATACAAATTTTCGGGTTCACCCAAGAAATCAAAGTCCCAAGGGCAGACCAAAGCAAAGCCCGCAGGGGATTCTGCATACAGTGCTTTAAGGTCGTATAGGAGACAAATTGTAGTCAGGGTACCCATCTGGCTATCTACATCATGGCCATGCGTACCGCACCACGTCAGTTAATAAGCGTCCCATTAGTGTCAACACAATCATTGTGTGCTAAATCTATTGTTGGATGCATTTTTGGATGACCCCTATCCTCAGTTATTAAAGTCATCTTTATCGAGCTCCCGTGGCTCTCCCAAATTTTGTAGTGCCTTTCGGATCCTAAAGTGGGGAGGCAGGCCTTTGGTAGCACTAACCATAGGACCTTGGGGGCTGGAGAAGAAGAGTTTGCCCGATGATGTGCCCATGACACAACTGCCTTAAGAGACCATGTCCCATAGCTGGACCCTTGGGATTTGGAACAACCCCTAAGAGCATCTCCAGCCCTTGATCCAAATTTTGACACCAGCCCATGTTCCCATACTGCTGTTCTATTGTACTTGTCTGTGGCCGGATGAATGAAAAATCATATCTTCTGTTGGAGCAAGCATCCAGATATTGCTTTAATTTGCTTATCTATGTATAATACATACTAAAGAGGTGTAGTCCACTCGGCACTACCTCTAAAGTCACTCTAAACACGTAAAAATCCACATCACCTACTCACTTCTCTCATCTTACACTGTTTTGTTATTTCACCCTTCGGCTATTCCAGGTCACTCATTTATAGCCCACCACTTTTTTCATCTCACTCCTTTTTTCCCTTGACCCTTGTTCTTCCAAGCCACTTTTTTAATGACCAATGGTTCCTTAATAATTTGAGATTTTAAACATTTTTTAACTAAAGGCACGATAATTAATCACTTTTAATCATGGTCTTTTTCTACAAATGATTATGTTTACTTCTTACAGTCTAATATTTGCGCGTGTTGTAAAAAGAGCCTATGTTGATATGTATTAGCAGGGTTAGACAACATATTTTTCTCGTGCTTCGTGCATAGAACAACTACCGTGCTTATATATCTTATGCAGGTGAAGTTATGAATTTTCATTGGTAATTCCATGAGCATTGTAGGATTTGAATGCTTAGTCTTTATGTTGTGTTCTGTCTGACATGGTAATTTGTTATATTTTTGGATTTTTCTTGGGTTTTTTTGTTGCTTCAACCTGAATTTGTTTCTTGCTGTCCTGCCATGCCCTCCTAGCTCTCCGGAAAGTTAGATGCTATAGTTTTCAAACTTCATAACATGCCCTGTTCATAGTTTTTGAAGTACTCAAATCATCGGGATTATTCTTTACTCTTTAATTTGTGTTGCCTTAACCTCACATTCTTTTCTTGCTTTCCGACCATGCTGTTATATCACCAACTGACATGCTTGTGACACAACTGTAATCGATATTGATATACTAGAGTTTGGAATTACTTCCACTTCCCACCTAAATACAGGAACTACTTGTTTAGGTAACAAGACTTTTGATTATGTGCATGTATGAGCACTGCATGCAAAGTTCTTTTGACCCTATGTACGAAATTAGTCCCACCACTATGGTTACTTCCAAGAGTCTTTACATGCTGCTTCTGCCTATCAGCATGATATGACGAAATAATTGCTCATTATTTTCTCATTGCAAGATTTGTATTCTGATAGTTAGGCGTTTTTTATTAGGGGTTTGGGGTAGATCTGGAGACAGGGTTTTTGCTCTATGGACCTCCGGGCTGTGGTAAAACATTAATTGCTAAGGCTGTCGCCAATGAGGCAGGAGCTAATTTCATACATATCAAGGTTTGTCATTTCGTTTCCTCTGTCCAATCATGTGTTTGAACATTATTATTTAGAGTGGGAATTTTGATTACAATTACACTTATAGGGCCCTGAACTTCTGAGCAAATATGTTGGAGAAAGTGAGTTGGCAGTTAGGACAATTTTTAGCCGAGCAAGGACTTGTTCTCCATGCATACTTTTCTTTGATGAGGTATGTGGTTCGTTATTCTTGTTTCTATCGTTGAAAAATTATTGGATGTTAATAGTGAAACCAATGGGCAAGGACCAAATGGACCTCCTCCTCCACCTGACTGGAAAATGGGGAAGAAGTAGCGTGAGCCTATATATCAATGGATGTGGAGAGAATAATTCAACAAGCAAAAGCACTTCATTTAGTTTATGTATTTATTTGTTGTTATTGACTATTGAGTGCTCTCACAAGTGTGTCAATGAATTTTTTTTTTTTGTAGCTTTTAACCAATTATTGTTATTTCGCTTCAAAGTGTGGTTTTTTACGAATGCCACTTTTGAAGGGCTCCCTGATTGACCTTGAATTATGATTAGGTTAAGAGCATATCCAACTCATTCCTTACCGATTGTCAATGGCAAACATTTAACACATGATAAGTCATCTGTAGAATGATCACACAAGTTTCTTTTTGAGAGGAGATAAAGAGTAATGTTTTTCTATTAGAAAATGGTATTGGATGACTATTGCTGTACTATCACTCCAACCTTTTCGCTCTACCTTCCAAATTCTTATGCATTTACTTCTATCTAACTAGCCTCGTACCCATTTAATGCATGGGGCAAATTTTTTACATTGATATTGTTTTTCGTTTCCGTGTATCGAACGCACACTGCTAGTTAATAGAAATATAGTTTATGAAAAAATCTTGGAGATAGTAGGGAATGGATGAGGGAGATGGTAGAGAGAAACACAGAAGGGAACATTTGGGGGAAAAAAGGATTGTTGGTGGGAAAATGAGGTCAATGTTGGCGTGGGAAGTTATTTGAACAATTATTGAAATTGAACCTTTCAAAGGTCAAGGGTAGTTTTTGCATGCAAAATATTTGACTGGCTGGAAATTGGGGGAAAATGAAGAGAAAAAAGGGGAAGTGGGTTGGGGAGAGGGAGTGCCACATAAGAGGGAGAAAGCCTACTTTTAAGGAGATTTGAGTATTTGGGTTTGGAGGCTTTTGAAGGCTAAACACATTTGCTTATAGTATGTACAAGCGTTTGTGCCCATTTGATGCATGGGATAAAAAAAACCTACATTGGTTTTTTTGGCCCCATGCATCGAACGGCCACAACGCTAGTTGATAAGAAGATAGTTTAACATTTTCTTCGGTTTCGTGCTTGATACATGCTCATTGGTCTTATTATATGCACCGAAAGACTTACATGTGTGAAAAATAAATTTGGAGTACCACGTGACAATGTCCCATGGGCATAGGATAATTTTTCCTACATATCCAACCCCCACATCTCTCTCTCCCCCTCCCCCCTCTCTTTTATAAAAATAAAAATAAAAAATCTAGAAAATTAGGAAAGAGGGTTTGGATGGATTTAAAGGCAAAACACATTTGCTTAGTATATAGATTGATGCTCAAACACTAAACTGCTTCCCTCCAAAGTCTATTTTAACTTTTTCTTAATAAATATTCAATTTGGTCTCCTTTAAAAGGAACTGTGGTTACCTTGCCAAAACTGCAAATCTAACAGAAAAATAGAATTCCAAATTAGTTGTTTTGCCGTTTTGATGAGTATAACTATCGTACTCTAAAGTCTAAACATAGAGGATGATCTGCTACTTTTCCTTCATCCTGTATCTTTAGAGGACCAAAACCCATCCTCAAGTGGAGGAGAGTTTCAGAGGATGGGATAGTGGAGAACAGTACTCTAAAATAGAGAAATGGATGTTGGTTGGAGATGCTCTTATTTGGTTTTCCTGAATGCTGATAGATATAAGCATGCCTAAAGAATTTGATAGGTATTCAGAAGTATCATTCCATATGGGGAAGCATTGCAGGAGATAGTATGGAAAACACTCCTTCCTATTTATATTTAGATTCGTCTCAAGGCTTACTGTTGCTTAACTTCGGGTTTGGATCTGTCACTTCTATTTTTACAGGTAGATGCTTTGACCACGAAGCGTGGAAAGGAGGGGGGCTGGGTTGTTGAGCGGCTTTTGAACCAGGTCTAATAATCTACATGTTCATGACTCTTAATTCACCGTGCACATGTTCTTGTCCTGTGTCACCTGGTTGCTATTTGGTTTCATATTTTTGCATTCTACATAATCATTTGGTGTTGCTTGAAAAAAAAGTATAGTCAATTTGCTTTTGGTTCAGTTCTTTTTAAGGAGATTTGTAAACTGAATGAACATGAGAGTCAGTTGTATCTTTGCATGTACATGCAAGTATGTTAATCCGGTTCATATTTAACTCTCCTAAATTTTATTTGCAGGGTCTTATTCTATTTAATTCCTTTTAGAAATAGGTAATTCATTTATTACAAGTCCCAAAAAAACGAAAAAAGGAGATTAGAGAGATAGTTAAGTAAAAGAAAATTAGGTCTTTTTTGGCCTTTTGATTTTAAAGTGCAGAAGTTCGGGCTGTAAGGTTGTCTCAGGCTTCTTAATGGGAAGTCAATGTAAAGTACCTTATGACTTATTAGAAAATTATATATTGAGAACTGGTTTCCTACCGGGATTTTTGGTTGAAAGCAATGCTGGGGCAGTAAGAAAGGAGAGAAGAAAGAAAGAAAAAAATGAAAGGGAATACTCCAGCTTGCTTATAGACATGAAAACTTTCACACTTTTTAGTGTAATAGTGGGGAGGAAAAACTCTTTGGAAAGGGAACCAGCCCGAACCAAGCTTTATACCGATTGGTTACTTCTTTGGTCAGTGGATCAGAAATTGACGATTGAACCTGCTGTAATGTAGTTCAAGGTCAAGGGCAGGTCTAATGAAATGGACGATAAACCCTAATGCTTACTATTTAATACTATTACTGATATGCAATTTTAGATGAATTCATCTCTCATTATTGCAGCTGTTGATTGAGCTAGATGGTGCAGATCAGAGACAGGGTGTTTATGTCATTGGCGCTACAAATAGGTGAATCATGGTTTCCTTGTTTCTTAATGCTTGCGTCAATTGCTATTTTTGTTGTTTTCAATCTGCCATCATGCATGTGTGCATAATCTTGGCAAAATATGTTGCAGACCTGAGGTGATGGACCGTGCAGTCTTACGACCAGGAAGGTTTGGGAAACTCCTATTTGTCCCTCTTCCAAGTTCAGATGAGCGTGGCTTGATCTTAAAAGCTCTTGCTCGGAAGAAGCCTATAGATTCCAGTGTGGATTTAATTGCCATTGGAAGAGATGAAGCTTGTGAAAACCTTAGTGGAGCTGATCTTTCTGCACTGGTTAGATACTTACATCCATTTCGATAATTTGTTTTCGGATTTTGAACCCCTCTGGCTCTGTGTGTGTGTGTGTGTGTGTGTGTGAGTTGGTAGTTGCTTGGCTTGTGGTTGGGGTTTTCCATAATTGCTTTATATGTTTTGTCAACGCTAGATGAACGAAGCGGCCATGGCTGCACTTGAGGAGAAACTGACAGCCCAAAGCAATTCAGATGCCACAACCTCATTGACTATCGGAAAGGTACATTTTGAGCAGGCCCTGAAGAAAGTCTCTCCATCTGTCTCAGAGAAGGTATTACTCTGTTATTTTAGTATTCTCATACTCAGTGGTGGAGACCATTTTTTATTCTAGTAGGGGCACCATTAAGTTAAAGGATTATGCTTTTTATTTGCAAATAAACAGACTATCCGAAAGAAAAGAAAATAACATATTTCTTAACGTACATATACACAGCCTTTGGATTTTCTCTTGGTATAACTCACTAAATTTTAATACCAGATGATTCAACTTCTACGTCAATTCATTGTTGTGCCCATGACAACCAGATCACACATGCCCACCCAAACACAAAGAAACAATGGTATTTACGTTATTTGGCAATTGCCTACTCCACGGACAGAAGGTTCGTATTATGGAGGATTTTACGGCCACTCAACTACCACAACTCCAGTGTATATCCCTTCACCAAATCACTGTTTTTCTTTCTTTTTTTTATTTTTTGAACAGAAAAGAAGGATAAATTTATTAATCAGAGAAAAATTACATTGATTAAAATGATAGAAATTACAAAGCATCATAACGAATGAAATGCATCTCAATTGACACCCAACCTGCCCAGAAATCACTTGCTGCTAACTACCCTAAGAGCAGACTACATTAAACGAATCAAAACAACAGCAAATACTAGAGAGTGACACAACCCTAAAGCATTTCAACATCAGTTCCGACCACCACCCAACCTGCCGGTCCCAACAGAGAAACTACACAATAGAAACTTTGCACGAACAAAATCTACAAGAGAAATCTCTGGAAGATTGGGGTCAAATCGCAAATCCAATCAGTGTTTCTTTTGCTACAAATTGAAAGCTACACAATAATAGGTTTATAGTTGGTATGAGGTGGTGCTCTTCTTTATGCATGAGCCAAGTTGAAGCCAAGAAAGCGGCTAATCCCAAATCTGGTTCTAGGCAATCTTCGTCGGATCTTTAGTCTTGGCACACCAAACAGGTGGTGAAATCCATCATTTAGATTTTGTTTACTGTATACATGTCCTAGTTACACAATCTTTTCAAAATATGCATTATTGGACCCTTCAGTCTAACAATCATGGCCTGAATTTGTTTGACAAACATTTCCCAAGTATGATTCCAGAAAAAAACAAAGATTAGCAAAAGTTACGGCAATTCATCCTCTTAAACAATAACATAAGCATATTGTGCATACGAAGAAGTAAAGTATGAAACATTACACATAAAAACAACAGCTTAATGCTGGGCGTCCTGGACCTAAGGTGGGCCCGCTACTGGATGCACATGTATGTTGGGCTGCGTTCTTGTAAACTATATGTCTGAAACTTGTTTCCGTATTTTTTACTTTTCCTAACTTTTTTTTAGCTTTTCGTTGTAATTTTTGTGATTAATCGTTCGTCTCGACAAGACAAATCGGAAAAGTATAAAAATATGGACGGACGTTGAAAAAATTCAAATAAAACGGCACTTAAAGACAAATAAGACAGCTGCTTGATATTTTTTTCGTCTTTAGTAATTTTTATTTTTTTTGCTTTCAATCGTAATTTTGTACTTTTTAGACTCCTCTCGTCGAGACGGATGATTAATCCAAAAAATATCACTCGCATGTAATAAAAATTCAGAAAAATGAACAAAACACACAAAACGAAGAAGAAAATTAAGTTTTCAAGAATGGGACCTTAGTCTGAAGCTGCAACTCAGCTTTTTCCACCTATCTAATTCATGAACTTGTTTGGGGTGCAGCAAAAGCATTACTACCAACTCTTGACAGAGAGCTTCAGAGCAGCATGAGATTAGACTTAGGATCAAAGTTTTTTCAAAAGCTTTGGAGATACAACCATGGGGTTTCAAGTTGCCAAGAGCAATTAAACTATGGAAGCATGAGTGGCCATTTCATCCCATGTTTGTGTGCTTTGCTGTCTTCTTCCTCCATGTAAGTGTTCTTTTGTACCTCGTAATATAGCTTCAGTTCGTTTAGGTAGAAAATTTTGTAGTTGATGAAGAACTAGGCATATACCACCACAGCTCAAAACGTTTCTTCGGGGAAGTCCCAATTCAAAGAAATAGCTGGAATTAACCATGAGTTCATGAGAGAGTTTACTATGATTTGGCTTGTATTGGTACGTAAAAAATTTCAAATTTTCTATTTGGGTCGAGTTTTGTCAATGGATTGGAGAATATCTAGGGTTGTACATGTCAAATTCAACTGGAATATACATTTTATATTTATGGATATAATTGAACCAAGCTGTTCGTCTTCTTTCCCCGTCATTTGTCTTGAACATGCAGTCTAGCTAATTACGGCCACCCAGGGCTAAAAAAAGGGGGGGGAAAATATACCCTGCAGGGGTTTAGAATAAAGGATTCATAAACTAAAAACAACACTGTTGAAGAAAAACTCGAGTTCAAGTTGCCAAATATAAAAATTCACGATTGACTTGATTCCCCTAGGAATTTATTTATTTTCTGCTGGTGCTTGATTCCCGAAATCACATTTCTATGAATTATGTTTTGCTTGATTCTGAACATTGGGTACTCTGCATTTTCTTTCTTTTCTGTCGTGAATGAAGAATAAGAAAAGGGAAGTAAACTAGTGGTTTGGTGGAAGGGATAAAGAGGAACAAGATTGTAACGATATGTAATTAATATAAAAAAATAATCATACAACTACATGAAATGATTGTTTTTTATTTTATAAAGATAAAATGTAGTTTGAAAACTCGGACCATTACAATTTCTATTTTACCTACTCACTTTTTACTTGCACACTACAGCAATCATCTCTATTATCCTCTCTATCACTATTTAAGAATTATGTAAAATGCTGCATATATACCTATATAGGTTCGAATCTACGGCTTTGTGTATATCAGTACAATGAATGAGGGCTTTGACCTGAATTGGGTCCGTTGATTGCTTCTTCTTCCACACTTGTTTCTTCTCCTTATTTTCGTTTGTACTTTGATGTGGGCAAATAACTCTTTGAAACTCTCATTTTTTAAATGGAAACAAACAACAGAACACTCTGGTGCCTTAAATTTTTCGTCATGAACAGAAGGGTCTGAAATTTAGATCTGTTTTCGTCATTGTAGTTGAAAACACATGCATCAATTGAGTAATTGCTCAATATTTTGGTTTAAGTGTTGATGCACAAATCAGATTTTGGAAGGTATAAAGGTTTAATGGGTTTGGTTCTTGGAGGAGAGAGCAGAAGAGGCTTGCATCGTTAATATTTGTTTATGTTTTCCTTTGCTAGTGTGCCTAGCTTCTTTTGGAGAGCTACAATACCCTTTTGTAAAATACCTATATTGATAGCTAGGCTGGTACAGTCTCCTTTTTGAGAAATTCCTCTCTATTTTATTAGAGTTGGGCAACGGACACAAAACATGATGACACAATACGAACCGGATACAAAATTAGCGGATTAGGGTTGACCATTTCTGACACGAAACTGACATGACTCAAGAACACGAATTCTAAATGGGTCGGGTTCGGGTTGAACAAGCAAGACACAAAACTGACACGATGAACACAATTATTTATCCTTGTCACAAACAAGCCATTATTCCACAAATTGACTTGTGCTCTAGATTTGAAAAATTAGCATAAAGTATATAGTAGACCTGAGCAATGGACATAAAACACGATAACACGACACGAACCAGATACGAAGTTAGCGGGTTAGAGTTGACCATTTTTGACACGAAACACAAAAATGACACGACTCGAGAACACGAATTCTAAATGGGTCGGGTTCAAGTTCGGTGGTTTGTGACACGAACTTGACTGACTCAACACAAATACGACCCGACCCGACTCGACTCGACTCGACTTGACCTGTTATCCAAGTAATTTTACCTTAAAGTGTGATATGGAGAGGTTGGAGTACATGCTCTTAAGGTGGGCAGGCATAATTAAGTTCATCCTCTGTAGTTGAATTCGATATAGACTGATGTTACGGTGGTTTTTTAACAATGAGACTTCAGTTCGTCATCATCTTTCAGAACAAAGAGCACATAAACTAAAAACTATGGCAAAAAGGAAAAAAATGGAAATGAACAAGTTAAAAAATGTCAGTTTTTCTCTCTTTGTTCGTCTTATCTTATTTATCTTAAACTTTGATCCACTTTTTAGTACTTTTCCGTTTTTCCTCGGTTAATACGAATGATTAGTAATAAAAACTTTGAGAAGTACTAAAAATTACTAAACACCAGTGATATCAACCGCACCATCGTTTGGAATAATTAATTTAGTTTAAAGTTTATCGGGCACGCATACTCTAGGACCATATAAGCCTGTTACATGAAATGCCCCAAAATCAAAGCAAGCCACCCCTGAGAGAAATAAATGAATTCCAAATATCTTGGGCAAATTCAAAGAAAGTTTTCCTGTATGTTCAAGGATAGAACCAAAAAATTTCATATACGCAGGGGCCATAAGGCAATAATAAAAAATTTAAAATTTTAAAGTTTAGAAGTATAAAAAAAAGTTCAATGTAAATTAATACCCTATGGAGAGAAAACTTGAGGTGATTGGTGAGTTTTTCTTTTTGTGGTATGAGACAGAACAAGGTCAGAAGGATAAAAAATTGCTAATCAATCAATTAATATACTAAGCAAATGTATTGTGTGGTCCCAAGCCTTCAAGCACCCATTCCTAATTTTTCAGATTTTTCATTTTTTGAAGGATTAAAAACTGTTAATCATCAATCAATCAATAAACTAAACAAATGTGTTGTGTGGTCTCAAGCCTTCAAGCACCCATATATAATTTTTCCGATTTTTCATTTTTTGAAATTGAAATTGTGAGAGAGAGAGAGAGAGTTTTTTGAAATTGAAATTGAGAGAGAGAGAGAGAGAGAGAGAGAATTGGGGGAAAATTATTCAATGCCCTCATGGGAATTGCCACCTGGTGGCCTAACTTATCTTTCTATCAAACATTTGTATAATTCCCACTACAGAATGTCGAGCCACAAAAAACTTTTTGTTTGTCCTCTGCATCAAACTAGTACAACGCTTGTTCATACAAAGCCATTGAATCGGCCCGACTTGCAATCAAAACTGTATGCATTATATGGACAGGAAGCAACTGAGCGGGATCATTCAATACAACGGCATGAACACGATATCAAGGCAAACCCATGAAATTACCCTTAATATCAAAGAAAACCTCTCAAAAAAAATTCCAAATCTTAATCGCATAGTTCTCGATCAAATTTTTATGATCCGAGCCGCTCAATGTGTCCAGAGCGTGATTTTAAGGATGCTCATGCGAAATTGGCAAAAAAAAAAAACCGGGAAGGGCTTGATTTGAGTAGTTTTTTATTGAACCGTTTAATAAAGTTGAATAAAAAACTGTTCGGATGAAGCCCTTCCGGGACATTTTTTTTCCTGATTTCTCGTGGATACCCTTAAAATCACGTTCTGATTATATTGAACGGTTCGGATTATCAAAACTTGATCGGGAACTTGGGAGGATTTTTTTAGAGGGTTTTTTAGGGGTCCCCGCAACTACCCTGATATATTTATCTCTCTATATCCTATATGTATTGAGCCCTCAATAACCTCCAAACCCCATTCCTTATTTCCTGAATTTTCTATTTTTTTTAAACAGTAAAAAAAGCCACCACTCTACATGTGTCCCATCCAAAGGCAAAAAAAAAAAAAACCCACGTCTTGTCCCACCCATGGCTAAACGGAAAAACCCCCATGTCCACGTTCAAATACTCAAAAGACAATTATGAACAAAACATAAACAAAAAAATCAACCACCCGCGTCCACACTCTCCCCACTTTTTCTCTTCTTCCACTATTTAAAGTTTTAAACTCTTCTCATGCAACTTCTCCGCACTTTTCCTCTTCTCCCATAATTTTAATCCTCATAATTGTTATCGTTATTGTGTTCAATGTTCACATAGGTACTGGGTGAATATTAATTCTGCATTTTCTATCTTTTGTTAACATCTGGATTTGATTTTCTTAGGAATCAAAGGATAACCCTGCAGATTCTGATGTAAGTTTATGGACTTATCACCTTCGTATCTTTTTTAATATGTCTGTTTCAGCTGAGTCCTTATTTTGTGGTAAACTGTTTTCTAGGCTAATGATGCCGATTCTGACGACGACGATGATGTTGATGACACGAAGGATGCCGATGAGGCTGCACATGTAAGGATTTTCCCTACTTGAGTTGTTTTGATTCAATTCTGTATTAAGACTCCGTTTGTTTCGATGTAAAATGTTTTACAATGTAAAATATTTTTCATGTAAAATATTTTTTCAGAAAACAAATTTTAAACTTTTATTTTTCAGTATTTGGTTGGCATTTGAAAATATTTTCAGAAATCAACAAAATAGTATAAAGAGAAGGGGGGGCAGTAGAAGGCAGCAGATTCATTCCAGAAAATAACTTACGGAAGATTTAAGGGTAAGTCATTTTCATCCAATTGATGAAAAATGTTTTACATGTAAAATATTATTCTCATTTTTTACATAACCAAACACTGAAAAATAGGTAAAATATTTTACCGGAAAATATTTTACGTCCAAACAAACGGAGCCTAAAGATCAATGATTTTAATTTCTATCCACAGGTAGTTTAATACACCATAAAAATTGGTTTTTGAATAGGGCATTTTCATTATAGGAAGGAAAAATCCATACAGCTTCATTTTTTGGGTGACACCAAAGGGTGCTCACCCTTTATTTATCAAAATCCGTTTTTGTTCCCCTAACGTTACCAAAGTGCTTTCTCCAAGTGCTTCCCTTTCCTTACACTTTTACTTAGTGACTATACTAGAATTGCTTTTATTGTTTTTTGTTAAGCGAACCAATGCTTCTCTTTGTAGATTGTAAAAATTAATTTTTTAATAAATAAAAAAGATAAATAAAACTATAAATTTGTTGTTTTTGTTTGTTTAATTTATAACAGTAGATATAAGTGTCTTGTGCATATATCGAACACGCGATATCAACTAGCGTTGTGCCCGTTCCATACACGAAGTAGGAAAAAAACCAATGCAATCATTTTTATCATGTGCATCAAATGGCCACAAATGCTAGTCTATCTATCTATCTATCTATCTATCTATATCCTATAGGAATGTAGTTGAAGCAAAAAAGCTCCCAACCCTCAATTCTAAATTCTTAGAATTTAGAGTTTTTTTTTTTTAAAAAAAAAGAAGAGAAAACGTGGGAGTGGGGAGAGGGGAAGAGAGAGAAAGGGGGGACGTGGGAGAGGGAGAGAGAAGCTTAAAAAAAAAAAAAGAAGAGAAAAAACGTGGGAGTGGGGAGAGGGGAAGAGAGAGAAAGGGGAGACGTGGGAGAGGGGGAGAGAAGCTTAGGAAAAATTATTTTATGCCCCAGCAGAGATACCATCACGTGGTACTCTAAATTCATTTTACACCACACATATGTCTTTTAGTGTACAACATTAGACTTTTGCTAGCATGCATTGAACATAAGACAAAAAAAAAATAGATTATAAAAACTAATGTTAATTTTTTATACCATGCATTGAACGGTAAAATATTTGATTTTTTTGTTACAAATTAATTTGATTTAATTTTTTTGAAGTAATTTAATTTGATTTAATATTTCTTGCAATCTGAGTCATCTATTGTTGAGCATAGACAGCGCACACACCCCGGATTTTTTTCTATCAACTAGCATCGTTTCCATTCGATGCACGGGACAAAATATTTGTGTGGCTTCGCTACAAAATATCAAGTTCATACAAAATTTATTGTTTGTCCCGTGCATCGAACGGGAACAACGCGAGTTTATTTATTTATCCTATAGGAATGTGTTTAGGCCTAACAATCTTTCAAACCTTCATCTCTAATTTTTTAGATTTTTTATTTTCTTTTAATTTGTTTAAATTGGGAGCGAGAGGGAGAAAGAGTGGGGATGTGAGAGGGGAAGGTGGAGAGAGAGAGAGAGAGAGAGAGAGAGAGAGAGAGAGAGAGAGAGCGTGGGGAGGGGGAGAGAGAACGTGAGGAGGGGGAGAGTTTTGAGAACTGACTTCTCCCACTTTGTTGAACTGACTTCTCCCACTTTTTAACATTTCTCATGCAACTCCTCCCCACTTTTCCCCTACAACTCCTCCTCACTTTTCCTCTTCTTCTACTCTTTTAACTCTTACCATTTCCGTACACGTAAAAAACGAAAAGCTGCCATCTATTTCTATGAAGTGGGGAAGATTAACATACAATTGCTAACAAGGTAAGTCCACGGTGTCCACCACTACATATTCGTTATGTATCTTCACTGTTTTCTCACATTCTCTTTCCTAATTAATGGTGTTTTGATTTTTTTGTTCTCCAGATTTTGAAAACAAGAGGTTATGTTCACCGATTTCTATAACAACACTGAATTGCGTCATTGGTCAATCTGTTAGAACATTTGGTTTCACTTCTCTATTCACCACAAAGGTTACAAAAATTTATGTACTTATGTACTTTTTCCGTCTCCTTGGTTTCAATTGCACGGGCAAAAAACGTTCTGAACAATTAGTGCTTTAGATCAAAATGAGTTTTTACAATTGACTATCTTTTTCGGGTTCGACATAATGCTTCTCTCATCCTTTGTGTCCGACATCATTTGGCAGGTTTAGAGTCTTGACAATTGAAAGTGATTCGGATCTCACAAGGCTGAGTTCTCGTAATCACTAGGTATGATTTCTCTCGGCTAAATCTATTTTTGTCTCTAAAAAATGTCTGCTTTTATAGCTGTTGCAACTTGCAATTGAGACGAGCCATTATAAATGTATTTGAGCGTTACAAACCTCCAAACCCCTATTCCTAATTTCCTAATCAATTCTTTTTTAAAACGTTAAAAAAAAATGATGCCACCTTACATGTGTTTTCCACCCAAAACCAAAAAACCCCCCACATTCTAGCCTCGCAAGACAGTTTCCTGGATTTTGTACCATTTGACGGTTACATTTTCAGTTCGTGGCAGACTGGGCACAAAAGAATTAATAACCCAAAAATCAACCAACTGAAAAAAAATCCACGAACAACATAGAATGGGTGACAACTAGCGTTACATATTCTTTCGAACGGGTTAGTTTTGTTTCATATTCATGCTGTTTTTCGTGTATTAGTATACTATGAAATGTAAAATCATTACATAGTTTGTTTTCTTTGCTAACTAGCGTTCAACCCGTTCTATGCACGGGCAAAATTAATTCGTTCTAACATTGTGCCGTTCGATACACGGGACAATTAATAAATGTAGGTTCGAACGGGCACAACACTAGAATGGATTAGTTTTGCCTAGAGAGAGAGAGGGGAGGGGGAGAGTTTTGAGAAGAATTAAGGAAAAATAATCCAATGCTCCAGTGACATTTTTATATGGTGGCCCATTTTATTTTTCTACCATATGTTTGTATGGTTCTCACTACAATGTGTTTTGAGGAGAATTGAGGAAAAATAATCGAATGCTATGGATTTCCCTCGGTCAATGGATTATCTTGGGCCAAGGGTTAATATTAACATTTCTTTTGTTTTGTTGATAATAATAGATTAATTCTGTTCTAGAACAAAACGAATGAAATTTATTCTATACTCGATAAGTACCTATATACAATCTCAGTTTGAGGACGTATGTCTACCATTACAGTATATAACTATCGGATCTGGATCCTCTAGGACTAGAAGGGCCAATTTCGGCCGGTTTTGGATCTTTTTCGAGCACGTATTAATGATCCAAATCATTCGCTTATTGAACACATTGAGAACTCATATCACACCAAAAAAAATAATAATAATAAGTTGATCGGGAATCATTTGAAATGATTTCAAGATGAATTTGTTTTCAGATAAATGGGTTAATGGGTTTGTTGATCGGGAACCCTTTTAGTTATGTTCTTTCTAATAAGTGAAGAGTTTGTATCATTAATGCAGGCTCGAGTAGAGCCCACATAGATCAAAACTAGACGGTCGAGTGCATTTAAAGGACTGGAGAAGATTAGCCTTGTTCGTTTTTAAATTTTACTTTGTTTTGCAGTCATTACCTTATATCTTTTTCAATCATTACTGTAAAAGCCCCGAACCCTGAAGCACCACCATAAAATACAATCACCCTCAGGTCAAATTTTAATCCTTAAAGACATAATCCAAAACTAAAATATGGTGATTAACACCTTAACATTTATGTTGTGTAAAATTCCCAATCAAAAACACCAAGACCTCAACTCTGTATAATTCCCTTGAAAATTTCCTCCCAACCTCCCCTTTGTTCCACAAAACTAATTAGGCTTTGTTCTTCCAAATAATCCATTGGCTTTCCCGCCAAAAATGAGCCAAACAAACCCACAAAAAAACAAAAATAAGCCAATAAGCCAATTGTTTCGTCTTTATTCAAAAAAATTGGATTTCGGTCAAAATTTTTTACTTTTTAGATTCCTCTCGTCGTGAGGATGCAATAATCCCCAAAAAATTGACAATAAGCCAAGTGATGCGAAAAAAATTTGAATAAAGACAAAAAATAAGCCACTTTGACTTATTTGTCCAAACACATTCGGAAAAGAGTTTTCTAAACTCTTTCCTGACTTTCAGACAAAAAGGAAACGGAGGTGAGGAGAGTACACTACATAAATTCCCACCGCTCTTTTAACCAATTTTTTCCCCCTCCAACAGAAGGAAAAAATGCCCCTCTCAACTAACCCAATTCTCTCTCTCTCTCTCTCTCTCTCTCTCTCTCTCTCTCTCCCCCCGTTTTTCCTCCTTTCATTCCTTTTATATATATTTTTTTGAACCGCATTCCTTTTATATATAGAGATAGAGAACATCCTCAGTCATCCCATTAGGTGTCATTTGGTGGACAAGTGTCCTTTGGTTGTTTGTTTTTTCCTTCTTCCTCATCCATTCCACGACCCAACAAATAAACACATCCTATGAATGCACTCCAGCACACAAACCCTCAAGTGCACTCCTTCACAAAAATCAACACTTGGCTATCATGTAGAATAATATCAAAACCCACATAAAATAAATCCGCTTTTCTTTATTTTAAAATAAGGACCAGGTCTCACAATTTCTCTATTTCTTCAATTATTAATTTTATTTATTTCTTTCTCTTCACTCAGTACTCACTCTTCAATCATTATCTTATTTTTCTCTCTATCCACTATCAAAACTAAAATATTCAAAATTACAAAACAGATTATTTTATTTCTCTCTATCGATTACCAAAACTAAAATATCCAAAATTACAAAACGAACAAGGCTGCAGATAATGTTTCCGGATGCTCTAATAATTATGGTACGTTGAATGTCGTTTTCTCCCAATATATAGAAAAACAAAGAATAAGAAATTATGAATCGTGCTACTCCACTAGTTTTCCCCCAAAAATGAACAGTGCAGAGGTCAAAATTTGAGAGACTGGGTTTGACCTATTTTCCAAAATTGTTCTCCAAAATAATGTTAGACACAGCCCATCATCGATGTCCGATTTTATCGGACACAGATTGATTAGAAATTTTAGAATCCGTTGTTATATGTATGGAGAGAGATTCATCTGAGATGGGAACCCCTTTCAGGTTTTTGGCTATCGGAAAAACTCGTTAAGGCGCTTCCTAGGTGAATTTGATTGGTCGTTCTTCGAATTTTATTTCCATTGATTGACTCAACTGACCCATGACGAACCCTATTGATACTTTTGCCAGAGATTGACCCGGAAACTACGCTGTCGGAGTGAGCGGGAAGGCAAGGCGTGCATCAACATGGTTAATTGCACGTGAAGGGCCCAAAAACCGACGGAGAGGAGTTAGAAAACTGCCGGATTAGAGAGAGAGAGGGAGAAATTATACGTTTGTTTTTCGATGTTGTGCAAAGGAATATCAGGAGGTTACAGAGAGAAAAGCATTTAGAGGGAGAGGGAGAGGGAGAGAGAGAGATGGGCGGATGTTGTTCAGATGTGAGGGGAGGGCAACAGGCGGTGGGAGGGGCCCAGCAAGCGACAGGGAATAATGGTGGTGGTGGGAACAACGACGCTGTAGACTTATTCTTCAAGACCAAAGGTCTTCACGCTCTGTGCACTCCAATCGAGGTATAATCCTGTAGAAGAATACGCATATACTGTATACATATGCAATTACCACCACACAAACCCTGGTTGCAATTGTCATTTTCCCAGAAGTTGACACACCGTAGATACATCTCTGTATGCAATTACCACCACACCCCAAACCCAATGTTGTCTTCTCCCACGGTGGATCCTCTGTACCCATGTATTTTGAGTGTTAAGACTGTCTGAGATTTTTTTTATTTTTCCCCCTAAAATTATGTGATCCAATGGCCCGGCAATACATTTCGGTATAGAGATACAGAGAATTACGCTTCGTCTTCTCCCCCCTAAAATTGTGTGATGCTATAGTCGCTATTTTTGGGATCATCCTCGCAAGAATGAAAGGATGGAATTTCATAGTGCCTTATCATCAACTTTTTACAGCCCTTGGGGGTTTAGTGAGAAAAGAAAAGAATAGGAAAAAGAATCTTTTTGGGAGAAATGATGAGGATGTCTGTTCTGTTTCGCACCTTTTCTCATAAAAGGTGATGACATATTTAGTGAGAAACCATAACCTTTCAATGGTCATGAAATCACTTAATCCAATGGGGTTGTTAGTCCCCTGGTTTACGTTTCGGTAAATCACCCGTTTGTTGTCTTTCAAATACAACAAAATCACGGCACTGCCTGAGCCAGGTCCACCTATTTGGTTTCCATGGGTGATGTGAAAGTGCATTTTGCTTGACACATTCGAGTCAATTCCTTTTGTTCGCCATTGTTAATTTCAATTCCAGATCCCATACTCACATGAATCTCTAGCACCTTTGCTTATACGAAACTTATTCAATTGAAGGAAGTAACCATAACATCATTATAAAACTGAACGGTTTCTGTTCAAAATGTCTAGGCATATAAATGAGAGTAACCTCTATTACCATTAGATCACTTTATGTTAAATTTATAGCCATCAGATCATTTCTTTTTTAAAAGATACAGAGAATATTCTTCTAGTAAATTTATCCCTCCCTGTACTCACATTTAGGCAATATATATCTATGTAAAATAATGTTGCCTTATATGTTAAAATAGAAAATTTCTCAAAATGATAACGATGCTTTGTGAAGATTATAACTATTCTGTAGAGCAATTGGGTAGTACAAGCAATTTATTTAAATTGAGACTGATACATTCCGACGTGCCTTTAGGCATAGGAATCCGCTAGTATTATACGTATCTTGATATTTGGCATTGTGTTGAGCTTTTTGATAGATTATTTGAAAAGAAAAGATGGGTCTTTCTTGCACATTAATTTACTATAAGAAAAATGGATTTGTAAGCTATTTTGCATACAATCCGGCCAATACCGTTTATTTCTGACCTGCTGGAGGAAACGGATGAACAACAGACTTGGTGTTGGACAAATTGCTTTTAGGTTTGGGGTGTATTGGTGTTTGGGTTCAAACATTAGGTGTAGGTTGGGCTTGGCCCTTGGGAGTCTTGTTTGCGTCTTGCTACCAGGTGTTCTTAAAAAACAAGATGCGAAGAAGTAGGTTTAGATCTCGCAAGAAGAAGTTGCTCAATGCATTTCTACTCCTACTGTATTGTACTGATTTCATTTTGTCCTTGTGATGAATGAAATTATTTTTGCCGATCAAAAAAAAAAGTACTTGAACCGTACAAAAGCCATTCAAAAAAAAATGTGAATGGCAAGAACAAAGTGTTGTACACCAAATGAATCAGATGAATGCTGTGTTTGGTTTGTGTTTTGAAAAGTTTTTGAAAAATAGTAGGGGTAATAAGTGGAGAGAGATAGAGAGAGAAATGTTGGAAGTAGGAGGAATTTAGGGAGAATTTTTTGAAAAATTCTTTTCAAAAACCAAAGAGAACAAGGCATTCTAATGTGCTCGAAATGGATATTTGATTCCTCAAGACATTTTTTGTTGATGAAAGCATTGCAAGATTCTCATTGTTATGTCCTTATTCGCGAGTTAGACTTCTGTATTAAGGTAAAGCTGCAGCTTCCAGACTTGGAAGTCCTTGTCACAAAAGTAGGGGGGACTCAATGATTGTAGAGATCTTTTTATTTCTGGCCAGCTTGGCATGAAAAATATGACTTAACATCTTGGTCCTTTGAAATTAATTTTGGCCCGCAACATGAGATGCTGAGTTGAGTTTTGTTCACCCTCCACTTAAGAGGGTGAACATTACCCTCCTTCCTATTGGTTGAAATGATGTGGATCCCACCATAAAATGATGTTATGCTTACCAAAAAGTATATTGTACAGGTGAGACCTACATCATTTTAACCAATAAGAGATAAGGTAATGTTCACCCTTTTTTAAAGAGGGTGAACAAAATTGCACTCTGAGATGCCCTATTGTGGACTTTATCACCAGGTCTATTAGCATCATACATTCGAATAGCTGTTATTTGACTTTACGATTTCGACGCTTCTATTATAGTACTCCCTCCATTCCACAAAGATAATCCACTACGAAAAAACTTACAATTTTTGGATAAAAAAATAAAATACTTCCTTGCGTAAGTTCTCAATTTTCTTACACCATATAAGAGATCTCAATTAGTTCTTGGTGCAAAGAAATTTAAAAAATTATGCATGAAAGTTTTTTTTCCATCAGAAAATTGCACGCATTTTCGTAATGGACCATTTTGTGGGACGAGGGAGTAGTACTCTTTTTAACTTCTGCCCTTTCTTAGAGTTAGGATTTCACATCAAACACCTGTGACCCTACATACTTTTCTCTTTTTTCTTTTGTGGAGTCTGTCAACTCAATTTGTATTGCATGACGTGATAATGTGTCTTAATTAACTGCAGTTATCTTTATCAGCTACAAAATTACGCGACCGTGACATTGTTTCTAAGGTAAGCTTCTCTTATTTAGAAAAATTGTACAGTCAAGAGCTGTATTTTTTTTGCGCAATGTCCCTATTCTATGTGTTTTTGCTTACTATCTTCTTAGTTGTGTTCTAGTGCCATCTTATTTAGGATTCATCACTTTTGTTTATGTCTTATGAGACTGTAATCATGTTTGTGGCTGACATGCTTCATCCCTATCACGGTGCTTAGAGCAAGCTCTGCCGTACCCACTTTGCTGTTTTATTTTTTGTTTCACTGTAATGCTGACCTTAGAGAAACTAGTATTGGGAGTTAATATGAAAGGTGCAAGAATATTACTACAAAGAATGCTAACCAAGAGCTCGTAATAGTTGAACTCCTTTACCTTTTCCCTTGCGGATTTGTCACAACAATTCGGTCGGTAGAGGTTTTCCCCTGTATTGGAAGTAGGGTGCACATTGCATGTGAGTAGCCTCTATGGGTTCTCATGAAACATTTGATATTATGGCTGTTTAGGCTTTGTGAAGGTATTTTATGTCAATCCTTGTCCTAAGGTCATTTAACTTTAAGGACATCATTTTCATTACAGAGTGATCCTATGGCAGTAGTTTATAAAAAGAACATGGATGGATCACTTGAGGAGCTTGGTCGCTCAGAAGTGGTAATGAACTCTTTGGATCCTGCATGGATTGAGAAAATTAATGTTTCTTATCAGTTCGAGATACTGCAGCCCTTGGTGTAAGTTTTATGTTTACTGCATTTCATTGTTATTAATTACTTTTTCCGTAAGCTTAATCTATCCAAATGTCTGCTCATTTGTTCTGGCAGCTTTCATGTGTACGATGTTGATACAAAATACCACAATTTACCTGCGAAGGTATGTTATGGTCTTAGCTTGCAGGTTATTTTTTCTTATCATTTGAAAATTCACTTGGCTTCACTATCGTAGCTGAGATGTGTTCTCAATTTGCTTGCCTTTTGTAACGATTGAGCATTCACAAAAGGGTAACCTATGGGAATAAGTACCTACATCAATAATTTACTTATAAGTTTATGTAGCTTTTCAGCATAGGCATTTAACAAAAAGTTGCAGAAGCTAAATATGAAAAATACGGTGTCTTGCAGATGTTGAAGTTGAAGGATCAAGAATTTCTTGGTGAAGCCAGTTGTGTGCTCTCTGAGGTAATTGCCTTTGAACAATCACAATGCAAGCTGTTCATTCTATTTGATCCTTGTGCCAACTTTTTTGATGGTATTATCTCCGACATTATTTTTCAGATTATGGTATTGTTATGTAATGCAGTAACTTGTATCCACTTTTTACAAATGAAAATGGAAGTGTTTGACATGTTTGGTTGCTTGTGTGATGTTTGCACTGAAGTGGCAAAGGATTGACCTTGGAAAGACTGAAAACATTCTTAGTGCACTGGTTATGTTACTTACGTTTGAAAGAATCATATTTTCTCTGGAAGTATGGAGAGACCCAATACATGATATGACACAACACTGACTCCCCTGACACAAGTTTTCAGAAAAACAAGACATCACATGGAAACATACAATAATAACTAAATTTTTTTATTTGTATGCCTGAGAACATTGATTTTTCTCTGTTGTTGCTGTTACGAATCTATTTATATCTTCTTCATGGAAATAGAAACAAACTACTTTGGTCATGTTTGGTACAATTTTATTTTCTGTTTTCATTTTCAAAATTTTTAAAAGTTTAACTTTGAAAGTTTGTTTGGTGCCTACTTTCACTTTCAAATTCTGGAAATCACTTTCACTATTTTCAAAATTTGAGGGAGTAACAAAACTCAACTTTCACTATTTTCAAAAGCAAAATACAGGCTGCCAAAAAGGCTCCGCTACAATTCCTTGGAGGTCTTTTTTTATTTTCCTCTTCTTCTCTCTCTCTCTCTCTCTCTCTCTCATACTTTCACATTCTCTCTCTCTCTCTCTCTCTCTCTCTCTCTCCACACTGGGATACAATAGAACCATCATTTTCCCTTCTATTACATAATTTGGATTTATGGTTGAATATGATATTTTCATATATGAACCTTGGGCGCGCCAAGAATTGATGAGAGTAAAGCTCTGCTCAGTTATACTCCTATATCTCGTAATAGTAATCTTTTACGTTGTTAAAATGACGGAAATGTTCTCAAATACTTGTGTTTGATTCCCATGACATTTCAGAATAGTGTTGAGAATCGTAACTGTTCAAGAATCATAGCACTGAGAATAGATGATTGTTATTCAAGAAGATGTTAGTCAAAGTAAGGCAATTGAAACTTCTTATTATTTAAAAAGGCAAATTTTCGTAGTAGTCCCTGTAGTTTTATGGTTGTCTCACTTTCGTCCCTCTAGTTTCAAAGTGTTCGAATTTCGTCCCTGTAGTTTGTTTTACGTTCTAAATCGGTAAAATCGGTAAAATCGTTAACACCGTTAACGAAACTAACGGAAAAAAAAAAAAAAGTGTTCCAATTTTCAATCCGTTTGAACCGGTGAGAAGATCTTATTTTTTTGATTATTTTATCCTAAATGGTCGTAATGAATTTTTGACTCTAAGGCCTTTCAATGAGCACCCTAAGAGAGCCCTGAAACTAAATAAGGAGTCTTCGGGTGCTCGTTGAAAGGCCTTAGAGCCAGAAATTCATTACGACCATTTAGGATAAAATGATCAAAAAAATAAGATCTTCTCACCGGTTCAAACGGATTGAAAATTGGAACACTTATTTTTTTTTAAGTTAGTTTCGTTAACGGTGTTAACGATTTTACTGATTTGGAACGTAAAACAAACTACAGGGACGAAATTCGAGCACTTTGAAACTAGAGGGACGAAAGTGAGACAACTATAAAACTGCAGGGACTACTACGAAAATTTTCCCCAACTAAAAAACTATGTTTTCTGGAGCCTGGCCTCTTCGGCAAAAAATTGGGGGCCGGAAGCGACAGCTTCTTCGGCTTCTCCTCTAAGCCGGCTCTGCGTGGTCTATCTACCCAGCCCTTTCTTTAATATTATCAAGTATGGAATTTGTTTCTAACGTGATTGCAAATGCTAGGATGACTCTCTCTCTCTCTCTGTATCATTTGGGAACTAGTGGAGAAATTTGCAAGAGAGACCATTTTAGAAAAAGTAAAAACTGGTTTCAGAAATTTTTTTATTGTTTTTTGAAAACAGGTTGACACAAATATGTTTTCCGCTTTCACTTTTTTTTTTAGGAAAAGTAAAAGACTGATTTCAGCAAATAGAAAACATGAAACGGAAAAGTGGCAATGTTACCAAACATAGCCTTTGGATTCCCGATATCAGAAAAGGAACATGGATAAATGCTTATAGATGCACATTATTGATTATTATATCTTAACTATTTGCCTTCAAGTTTTTTTGCTTTAGAAATTTTATATCTCTCATGTGTTTAAAAGTGATAAACAAGTGTTGCAGCTTAAGTATCCAAGTATCCAAAGTACCTCAGTTTTCAGTGACCACAAGAGGCTTCTTTGTCAAGTAACATAACGTTGATCACTTGATATGTAAATCTTCTTGTAAGGCAAACCCTCACATGTTTGTGCCTCTCTCCAGAACAGAGCATGACCCTGAATTTGTCATTGTCTAAGGTCTCTTAATGCATGTGTCTCACTAGATTATTGTGCGGCCTGTGCCCTAATTTCATTCATCAAGTATTGGTCCATTTACTTCAGAATTAGCCTTAGTTAATAGACTAAACAAACTCAAGCTGGAGTGGCACGCCGAGTCACATGCCAAGCATTTGGAAGTAGTTGCTTTCTGGGGGAGATGCTTTGTACCTCCCATGAGTTGGAAAGGCTTGTATATCCTCCAAAATTGTGCAGCATAAACTAGGAGTATAGGGTTTGTGATCAAACATAGTGTCCATTGTCATGGGTATATGTACCAATTCTCTTATTATTTTGAAGAGGCTTTTCCTTGTGATTATCTCTCTCATCAGTCCTTACAATCTTTGTATACTGGAGGCTAACTGATTCTACTTGTATTCTGTTATTTTCTTTGAATCCTATTCAGATCCTTATCCTATTATATGTCTAAATTTTCCTTGCTTAATTCATGGCAGATAGTTACTAAACAAAGTCGGAGATTGACTCTAAAGCTTCAGAACAAACATGGGCGCAGTGGTCTGATAAACTTGGGGACACTTACTGTCCATGCAGAGGAAACTGTTGCTTCAAGGAATGCTGTTGAGATAACATTTCGTTGTTCACACTTGGAAAACAAGGACCTATTTTCCATGAGCGTACGTATATTAAGCAGTTGTACTCCTGTGCCTTCTGGCCATGAGTTTTATTTTACTTAAACAGTTGTTTGGTTTCTTACTTTTCTTTGATTTACTCATCTTTAGGATCCTTTCCTAAGGATTTCTAGGATTGTTGAGAATGGAGGTTCTGTACCAATTTGTAAAACAGAAGTTGTGAACAACAACTTGAATCCACTTTGGAAGCCTCTATCTCTTACTACACAGCAATTTGGAAGCAAGGTAAACTTTCTTCTTTTGATTATTCTAACCTGCCCTAAGGGTGTAGGATAATAGGTTAAAGGTGCATTGATATCCAAGAAATGTATATTGATATTTGTGAAAGTGTATTAATATCCGTGAGATATACGTTGATATCCGAACTTGTTTGGAATTATTGGCATATTGTCCTCCGCCTAGTGGGCGGAGATAGCAAGATTGTTCTTCTTGTGAGAGGCCAGAACTGAATTTGTATGGGTTTGGTGTCTGTTGTAGTCCTACGTAATTGGACAAGGAATCTATGAGCTTTCTTTGATGTGATGGCCCTCAGTAATAGTCATTTTGACTTGTAAATGAAAGGACACATAAATATCATTTCAACAAACGAGAAACATTTGTGATTAGAACCCAGAATTTTAACCAATATTCTACCTTAACTGATATCCTTTTTTTTTTTCACATGTTGATTGAGAGAATTTTAATATGGTGCAGGAAAACCCGTTGGTTATCGAGTGTTTTGATTTCAATGGCAATGGCAATCATGTATTAATCGGGTAACTGTTGAGTGAATTAGGAGTCAATTTTCTATTTTTCTAGTAATTGTTGTTTTTCAGTAAGTTCCTTCTTTATCATTTTCTGTCTGGGTCATAGCACTAAAATTTGCATTTTATTGTTTATAGTAAACTGCAAAAGTCAGTCGCAGATCTTGAAAAAATTCACAACGAAAAAGTTGGTGCAAATCTTATCTCGCCACCTTCTCATCTCCGAAATCATGAGAAGGTATTTTCTTTATACTTCGACAAGGTTTTCAACTATAGTTACACAGCCCTTGTTTCTTAATGCACCTTGTACTTTTGTGCGTATAGGTTCTGAAGAGCCAATTGTTTGTGGATAGAATTGTTGAGAAGAAACTGAACAGTTTTCTTGATTATATCTCTAATGGATTCGAGCTTAACTTTATGGTAGCTGTTGATTTTACTGGTAATTAACTCTTTGATTGCTTAAGGAACGGGTAATTAACTTTAGTTGCTCGCTTCATACACTGATGTTCATATTTTTTGCAGCTTCAAATGGTAATCCACTAAGTCGAGATTCTTTGCACTACATTGATCCTTCAGGGAGTTTGAATGCCTACCAGCAGGTAAGATGCTGTGACCTGGATTGTTCCCAAACCTAGGATCATCCTTTTATTGGAACAATATGAATTTTTCCTAGCTTCAATGGTCTAATAAAGCAGGATAATACAGTCAGCTTGGAGATTTCCCTATGTCATTTGAATCGCTATGGCTGTTAGTCAGTATGATAAAATTGTTTGGCAAATATCTGATACAATAATCACCACACCTGTTTAAGGTTGGTAAGGGTCGACTTCCTGATATTATGATGATTAGATTTTATAATAAGATGGCACTATGAGGCCATGCCTCTCTTATACAAATGGAAGATTAGAACAAAAGGGAAAACACCAGTTAATTCAAGATAATTTTTTTGTAGTTAAGTAAAAGGAGGGATGGTATGGTACATGCAAACATTCCATGAAAGTGTCTAGGAAAGGGAAATGAACGGTGTGAATCTGAACCGTTCATTTCGCTTTCCTGGACACTTCTTCATGCAAAGTTTTCCTGTATCCTAACATTTTCATTCCATCATTATCTTCAATGACACTTGATGTTTGCGTACTGCTGTTTTTTCCCCTCTCTATAGGAAAACAATTTTGTGCGTGTATAATTTACTGGCTGAACTCCTTACAGGCCATAATGGAGGTTGGGGAGGTTATACAATTTTACGACTCTGATAGGCGGTTTCCTGCTTGGGGCTTTGGTGGAAGGACATATGACGGTTCAGTATCTCATTGTTTTAACTTGAATGGAGGTGCAGGTTGTGTTGAGGTAAAACTTCCTTGCAAGGGTTGTCCTCTTTTAATCTTGCTTAACGTCTACTTCCTATGGTATGGACCCTGGTGTGGCAGTCCCTGGTGAATCACGATCCAACAGGAAAACAAGAAGGAAAGAAGGAAAAAAAAAAAAAAAACAGTCCCAAAATAAGGCTCCTGGGTTTCGAACAAGGGACCACCAATTGTTTTTGGATAGGCTGCCATCACCACTTGACCAGGAAGACCTCTTGTGTAATAACACGGACAAAATTGTTTATATTATATAATCGTATATATGGACGACAGGACCTGGTATTTGCATAAATTCCGGAGGCGTAAAGCGGCCGCACCTCTGGCTTCTCCTCAGGGCCGGCCCTGTTCAGAACTATGGCAATCCAATATTATTTTGTGTATTAAAGCCCATAAATAATAGGATGCAGTCGTTGTGAGGTTACTTTGGTTTCTTTATCTTTTGGCATTAATCTGCCCCAGATCCAACTTTAAAGGGCCTTATCAGCCAAAGATGCACCTTTACTAGAGGAACTATGTGGAAATGATATATCTTGCTGTTTAACTTACTTTTTTTTGGACCTATTATTTGTTGCGTTGTAGTACTAGATAGGAGTTTGACAAAGCCTTTTGTTTTTTCTCCTTTAATAGGTTGAAGGAGTAGAAGGCATCATGGCTTCATATGCTAGTGCTTTGCATAACGTTAAGCTTGCTGGACCCACTTTATTCGGTCAAGTGATCAACACAGCTGCCGAAATTGCTTCTCGTTCGCTCTCCTATAATAGCAGCAAGTATTTTGTCTTGCTTATTATAACGGTATAGGACAAATGATAAAAGATTTCCTTTCCTTTCCATCTCCTTTTCTTTCTTATTGTTTTGGCGCAATTATTTTACTTCATGGCTTTTTCAGGATGGAGTTGTTACTGATCTCCAAGAAACTAAAGATGCTTTGGTAAGAGCATCTGATCTACCCCTTTCAATTCTGATTGTTGGAGTGGGTGGCGCAGATTTCAAACAAATGGAGGTATCTGTAGTTTTCTGTTGGATTCTTGATATTGCATATAATTTTCTATTACTCGTAATATTTTGTTACCCTAGCCGTTTCTTGTGAACTATGAAGTGTTAATTCCTCAAAATCGCCGTCTATGTTTGGTTTGTGGTACAATTCTTCTGGCAGATACTTGATGCTGACACTGGGCGTCGATTGGAGAGTTCTACAGGAAGGGTAGCTACACGAGATATTGTGCAGTTTGTTCCAATGCGTGAAGTGCATGGTGAGTTCATTCTTATTTTGGTTTATACTATTTCAAGGACTTGAATCACTAATGACATTTAAACTTACCTTTGAAGTATGGACACATGACACTTACCTCGATGACATTTAAGTTTCTCTTGGTGCTTCATGCCCTCTCTTCATTTCTAGTTTCTATCAATTTATGCAGATGTACGTAAATGTTAGTTTTTATTTCTTTTTCTTCCTCTGTGCTACATTGAAAACCATACTCATCAGGTATCGCTTTAGTAGGTTTGGTGCAAGTAAATACATCTAGTTTGGGTATGGTACTTGCAAAACCCTCCCCAAATCGACTGTTGCAATCCCTATCAGGATCAGAAAATTTAAATGCCGGAATAAAACCTAGTTCAATTGGGGACAGAAATAATAAATGCAAGAGATGATGGATGGGATCCAACTGCTGTCCGAATTGTACATTTGCAACACTGAGTGCGCGAGAGAGTCTTGTAAAAGCTAAGAATCGCTTGCCGGATTCTTTTGTTTCTCTTACCGAAAAAGCGCTAAGAATGGTTTGTTGACAACCTGATCTGGGTTTTGGAACTCAGATAAGAGGGAACTTCTTTTGATTATATACAGTGCTAGGTTTCATGTCCTCTCTTTCTTTCCCCCTCTATCTCCTTCGATTTGTGAGTTTGTCTTTTAACTTGGAAGTTCTTTTCTGGTATTTTTCCCTTTGTGCTTGTATATGCAGTCAAGCTGACAAGTATTGTTTCGTACCTTAAATTTTTGTGTTTTTTTGGGGGCAGGTGGACAGATTACCGTTGTTCAGAGTCTATTGGAAGAGCTACCTGGTCAGTTCTTGACTTACATGCGGAGTAGAAACATCGAACCGCATGCTGCTAATTTGCCTCCAGCTCCTCCTGCTCAAGATCATCATCCCTATGGTGTCTGAATTTCACTAAAATGAAAATCCAACGTGTGGAGTAAATGCCTCTCGTTTCTTGTTACGATATACCATGTATATGCATGCTTTTATACGTACTTGTATAAAGATGAACATATGTGGATGGTGAACAGAAAAACAAAAAGGGGAAATTATAGTTTGCCCCCTTTAACTATAACCCGGCCACACTTTGCCCCCTCCAACTACTCAATCCAACACTTAACCCCCTTCAACTATTATTTGCCTGCCACCCCTTTAACTCTGTTAACGTTTTGAGTGAAGTTACGTAAATATCCTTACTCAATACAGGTAGGTTGTACATGATACTCCTATACGATTTCCCCAACCATAACACTAATACGTTTTCCCTGGCTTTGGGAGCAGATTTTCGGGTTGTTTTGGAGCCGATCCGAGGTGGGTACGGGGTTGCTTCAGAGCTGATTTCTGGACTAAAATGGGGCTGGTTTTGTGACTGGTTTGGTGATGGTTAATGGGTGTTTGAAAGGTGGGATGATGGATGAAGATGGTGGCCGGCGATGGTGACCAGAGAAGTGGCCGGCAGCCTCCTCTCTCTCTCTCTCTCGAGATCGAAGTGTGTGTGTTCAAAGAAGAAATAAGAATGAAGTTTTACCTGGAGGAGAATTGAAGAAGTTGAATGACCAAAGGGTAAGAGTAGGTTAGAGTTATAGGGTGAGTTGTCGAGAATTGAGAGGAGGATGAGTAATTAGTTGTCTTCTTTATTTATTTATTTTTTTTCAGCCGAGAGCATGAAATGGAAAAAAAAAAGAGAGAAGAATGGGTTTGGGTTGGAAAAATGATCCGGTGCAACACATGCACACACTAGGAATATTACTCGCCGGATACACACGCGCACAATTGATTATGGAAATAAAATTGGTGTGATGACATAAATGATTTTTCGTATTCAATAAACTAATGAGAAAAATAATATTCTTGTTTTGATATAATAATTATTTTTTAAAAATACCGGGTCTTTACAGAAGTTGATCATTTACGGTGGTCAAAGGCATCTGATCTTGGAGGTAAGATTCGTTTGAACTAATTTTTTTTCCTCGGCAATCCGTTTGAACTATTGACGTTGTAAAGTGAGTTATTAGTATTGTTTGACTGTAGTAGGAGTATTTATTGGGTTTTTTCTCATAAAAATAGGTCCAATTTTTTTTGGCCCAAAAGACTAGTGCTTGTGTGTGGGTGTTGCAAAACGGAGAAGAGGTGGTGCGTTGTGGGTTGGTGCTCTCAGTAGAGATGAGGAAACCATGTGTGCAGTGTGTTCTCAGTGAAAAGGGAAAGCTTTAAGTGCAGTCTTTGGTCCTAATTTCCAGCAGTTTATTCACAACATTTGGGATTGTTTTGATCTCCCGTGGATGTTCCTTGGTTCTCTTAATGTCTTGTTTTTTGCGTGTTTAATTTTTTCGATTACGCTTCCGTCTGCGAGTGGGATTAAATGATTTAAAAAAAAACTCCCAACAGTGTTATCTTTGGTTTATGCTTTTTTTAAAAAAATTAAAATCTTACGAATTGTGAGACTTAATTTTACGCATGTTTGGATTTCTTTGTACATAGTTTTCATTTTCTTTGTAGTTTTCTTTAGTTGATACTGAGAATTATGTGGGTTTGCTATTCTGATTAGATTCCTGGACAATCAAAAAAGTCTAGAAATTTCAATGTGTATGCTTGAAAAGGAAGAAGAGGGTAGCCAAGCAAAAAAAAAAGGAAGAAGAGGGTAATTTGGTCTTTGAGTTTAATAAATAATGGCCTGGAAATTTTTTCCATCCTGAACCCTAACAGACAGCTAATGGAATGGCTTGGATGGCAGCGAAATAATAGTTGAAGGGGGTTAAGTGTTGGATTGAGTAGTTAGAGGGGGCAAAGTGTGGCGGGGTGATAGTTAAAGGGGGCAAACTATAATTTCCCCAAACAAAAATGGAGAAGAACAGCAAAGAGAAAAAAAATCGTGCATGGTTGGGTAAGTCCAATTATCTTGGCTTCGCAAACCGCGATCTGAATTTAATGTGAAATGTTGGAATAGAATACAATGGGAAAATCTCAAGGGTTGGCCTGGATTTAGGTTTTGCTTTTTTCTAAGAGTGTCTTCAATGGTATAACTAAAACTAAAAGATTTCTTTAAGTGAACGATGTTGGTACAAGGTATGTCTCACAATAGTATAATCAAACTTGACAACTCCTTAGACTATCCTCAATGGCATAATCAATAGTAATAGATTTTTAAAATTAAGAATATTTGTGCAAAATATGACTCACAATAGTATAATCATAATTAGCAACGTTCTTAGAAATAATTAAATTTTAGGTTTTGGATTACCAAAATTAGCTATATTTTGTCAATAACCAAATTTAGTAGATATCACATGTTTTCAATCAAATACATTTATCATTATGCAAAATCCTCCCCCTCTCTCTCTCTCTCCAACAATATTTTAAAAAAATTAAAAACATTTCATCCCCGCCCCGCCCGCGGCAACCCCCCCCCCCCCCGACCAAATGTTTTTTAAACTGTTCTTTTTTTGAAAAACTAGTTTGTTTGAAACTGTTTTTTGGTTTTTTGAAAATCTTTTCTTATATAAAAACTGTTTTTTCAAAAATTATATTTAAGCAAAACTTTTTTTTTTTGAAAAAATTAAAAAAAAATTCTACTTCAATCAAATAGTTTTTATTAAATTCAAAACTATTTTTAGAAAAACTATTTTCTGTGTTCATAGTTTTAAATTTTTTGTAATTTGAAAAGGTAATGTGGCAAGTTTTGATTATTCAATTTTAATTATGTCATTATAGATCTCTATATTGCTAAATTTAGAAATCTTTTAAATAGATAATTAAAAACTGATAGGGTAACTTTTGGTTATCCATTTTTGAACTAAAACTAGCAACATTTTCTCTTTTGATAGTCAAATTGGGGAGATCTCTCTCTCTGGACCCACCCACCCACTTTGTCTTTCTCTACTAAAAATAGGTTTTATTTATTTATTTATTTATTTTATTATGGATCATTGTGAGATTTCACCTTGTTAATTTTAGTAATATTTTTAGGGTAGTGATTTTGCCACACCCTTTTTTGATAATGTCACTCCCTGCAAGTGTATTTTTGCACCAAAAAATATACTTGCAGGGTGGCATTATCAAAAAAGGGTGTGACAATATCATTTCCCTATTTTTAATGGATAGGCAAGGCATGAGCTGACGAGTTTTGATTATCCAATTTTAGTTATGCCATTGGAGACACCTAAGGTTTTGGGTTCATGTGCCCTTGCTAATTTTTCACCTTGTCCTTACTGTAAACTCGCCTCGATGGACATTTAACCCCTTATTTTTTCTCCTACCATATATCTATTATTTCAAGAACTATAATTTTTTTTTATAGATTTTAATTTTGGTCCTATTCTTTTGATTATTTGAATTTCTTCCTTGGTTTTTGATTTGTTAGCGGTTTTTTTTTTTTTTTTTTGTTTTTTCTGCCATATCACTACCCCACCTTCCGTTGTAGGCTAATCTATTATTTTAGGGATTTTAATTTTTTTTTTTTTATAGATTTTAATTTCATTCCTATACTTTTGACTGTTTGAATTTCTTCCTTGGTTTTTGATTTCTTTCAATAGGGGGTTTATTCAATTACCAAGTTGTCCTTCAAGTTTATATATGATTATATCGGACCTCTAAAGTAATTATGAAGTTAAATTTACTAACATAAAGGTTTATTCAATTACCAAGTTGTCCTTCAAGTTTATATATGATTATATTGGACCTCTAAAGTAATTATGAAGTTAAATTTACTAACTTATGTCAGGTTTTTAACCACTTCAGAATTTACTTATAGGGTTGAAATGGAGTCCTCTCACCAGTAAATGATTATTTAAATCCTACTTAATAAATATAATTATTCGGATATGTTTGCAATGGTAGATCTATTATGCATATTTCTGATAGGACTTGTTCAAAGTTAGGTCTTGTTCGGACAAAAAATCCCACCTGGCTTTCCCGCAAAAAATGAGCCAACTTTAAGCTACAGTGGTTCGGCTAAAAGGCAACCTAAAAAAGCCAAGTGAAATTACCAAAATGCCTTCCTATTTGTCTTCCTCTGGCTTCCCAACAGAACACAACCGAACCCTATCATTTTCTCTTTTTCACCGCAGCCACACACCCACTCTACAGTCCAAACCCTTTTTCGGCGCCTCTTTTTTCATCACTAACTCCACATTCAACTGTATCTTTTTCTATTCTTTACTTGAATAAACACAACATGAAATCATTGCAGTGAAAATAGAACAAAGGGGGCTCAGAATTTGGAACACAGAAAAGGTGTTCTCCTAAGTGAAAAATGATCCATTTAATTTTACCAAGAGGTTAAATGATCCATTTAATTTTACCCAGAGGTTCTCAAACCCCACCAAGAAGGGTATTCTGTTAGATCTCCAAGAGAATTCCCAGACATGAAACTCATTAGACTTCACAAGAACTTGATAAGAACCCACTGTTAGCCTCATTTAACAAGAGAGATAATTCTTCCTGGGCTGAAGAATTTTTGCTAAATCCGGCTTCAAATTCAACTCAGTCAAACTAAAAGTTAACACCACGCTTCATTAGTGGATAATTGTTCAATTTTAGAAGAATTTCTGCAAACTGAATTGAATACCTCATCTTACAAGCAACGGGGTCTCAGTCCGTTGGTAATAACAAAATTCTATTCCTATTTTCACACAACCTAAAAAGTTCACGCCAAAATAATCATTGTCTAGCTTAATTAAACCAACACCAGTAATCATACAAACACGAACTTCACTCTTAGAAGCTAAACAAGGAAGATAGGTAAAATTAGCCCCAATTAGGTTGGCCTGGGTTCCATTCCTTCAATAGACCTTTCAATTTACACAACATATTGACCTATGGTTCAGGTGAAAAAACTGTGTTTCACTATGGTACGGCCGGTACCATCCTATGGTCGCAATCATCCTCACGGCAATTAAAGATGAAACACAAACATTACATACATCATCTCGGACGAGGGTTTGAGAACTCACTGTCGTGTGTTAAAAGAGAGAGGGCATAGGTTGGATGAATACGATCTGCCTCCGAAAAACTCGAAGGTGGAAGTTGTTGCTCCATGCAAGTTCCAGCATAGGAGAACACATGAGAGGTTTCAGCACTCGGGCGACACTGTGAGCAGACATGTGTACAAGATATTAGCGTTCATGAGGAGAGGTTTCATTGCTGATAAGTTAAAGCCAACGAGACTGCAAGATGAGACTCACGAGTACTTAGATAGACACGACTTCTATAAACCATTCAAGGTGAGTTATCTTTCGTGTTGGATTGTGTTTGGGTAATGGTAGGATACTGTGTCTTTGCACAACATGAGGGTCAATGAATCGGTAACATGTTTTAATTGGTGCAAGGCAATTGTATTGGTGCTATAGATGGGACCCATGTTATGATGCGATGCAAGAAAAAGGAAAACGAGAAGAGGTTCTTTTCACGGAAGGGTTATGCCACCCAAAATATAATGGCCGTCTGTGATTTCGACCTTACTTTCACGTTTGCATCAGCTGGATGGGAGGGGGTCTATCATGATTATAGCATATTCAAGCGGTGTGTCTTGAATCCAAGATATCATTTCGCTAAACCAGATCCAGGTAATAACTTAGATCCATTTACGCCGTATAGGAGTTTTGGATGACTTTTTCTTTTAATATATTACATTGGTCCTCCATTTTCTAAAAATGTTCGGGTATGAATTGCACAGGAAAATACTACCTAGTGGATGCTAGTTATCCCAACAGACCGGGCTTTCTTGCTCCCTACAAAGGATATAGGTACCACCAGGCTGAATTTAGAAGGGGGCAGCGACAACCTCGCGATGATAGAGAGTATTTCAATAGGGCACACTCATCGCTGAAGAGTATCATTGAAAGAACGTTTGGCATTTGGAAAAATAAGTTTGGTTTCTTAGCCCTCATGCCGTGGTATGAAATGCCAACTCAGGTGGACCTTGTGTTGGCGTCGATGGCAAATCATAATTACATCCGTAGGGATAGAGAACCTGATGACTTCTTCACTCCTGTAAGCTCGGCCTATGAATACGCGTTTGAGGACTTGCCAGATGAGGACCCAGAGTTGGAGGACAGATTGGATGAGAGGAACGACATTGTTGACGAAGATAATGTTCCAGAAATGAATGACGTGAGGAATAACATTAGGAGCGCACTGCGTAGACTACGAAGACGTGGTAATAGAGCTACATAACCAAAATTGCGTACAGTCGAGGCAAGAAATGTGAATGGAGGTGAACTTGTAGTTGGCCTTAACTTGATTAGCTGAAACGTTAATGTGTGTATGAAAATTGGTATGGTGTATGCGTCAACTGGGGAGTGGGGTCGGTGGGTTTATTATGTTTTCTTTTTTGACGGGGTTGGTGGGTTTTCCGTTGTTTGTAAAATGGAAACATTCAATTGTATTCCAATTATTGCGTCAAGGCATTATAACCTTTGTGTTGGTATGAGAAGGACAAAAAACTGTCAAAAGCCTTCAACATCATTTCCCATTTTCTCTTATTTCTCTTTCATTGACATTATAGACTTATAGTCTTTATATACATTTTCTCTTTTATTTATTTAAAATTATTTACGTGTTCCGATTTTCAATCCGATTGAATCGGTGCAGAGATCTTATTTTTTTATCATTTCAACTTTAATGGTCATAATAAAATTTTGACTTTAAGGCCTTTCAATAAGCACTCTAAGGTTCTGTATTTAGTTTTAGGTTTGTTTTAGGATGCAAATTGAAAGGTCTTGAGCGAAAATTTCATTAAAGATAACATCAAAGAAAAAACAAGATCTCTGAAACAATTGGACCGGATTAAAAATCGGACAAGGAAATAATATTTAATAATAACTAAAAGAGAAAAAAGATATAAAAATTAAATACAAGAGAACTTCAGGAAATGGGGTTTATTAGAGAATTTGTGGGGCGGGGGTATTTTTGGAACATCAAGGTGGGGTCGGGGGAGGGTGAGTGTGTTATAGAAAGAAAAAGCAAATGCAATAGTCAAGAGGTTGGCGGGAAAGCCAACTTGGCTCATAATAGGCGGGACAGCCTGGTTTTTTTTTTTGTCCGAACAAGCCCTTAGTCTGGACTTGGATTTAATCTAATTTTTATTCTAGCTTCGAGTCATAGAATATCGATCTGTTGAAGCAATTACAGTTGTAAAGGTAGAGAAACAGAAGAAGGAAAAGAGAACTCTTCGCACTTGTTTGCTTATGCTAGAGAGAGTGAGACTAAAATACTGAACCCAGTTACATAAAAAAGCTTACCTTGACTTTTATACTTCTTATATATCATGACCCAATTCGAAGGGTACATGACTGACCAATGAAATGAAATCACCATAGGCCTTTTAAACTCCCTTTTTGCGAAAATCATTCTAATATATTTAAATTTATAAGCGGAAGTATGAATTAATTAAAATAGATTCATAGCAGACGATCGCGCATACCAAATAAAAAATTTGCCAAATGACGTTAAGTTACAATAATTGTGGGCCCCAAAATTCTTGATACTACCGAATCAATTGCAGTGCGAGCTTTCAATTGTCAAACCCTCTCTACAGAACAAACTAAAACCCCATTAATATGTCTATCCATGTCAAAAAAAAAATTAAAAATTGGTCTTGGATCCATTATGTGAACTTGGACCAATCCCCAATCCACCTTTTAGTTTAGTAGAGTGCCATGTCCACTGGTGATATTTTGTAAGGTCTAAGGTTCATCTCTTATTTTAGAGAGACAAAAATGCCTTTTTATGTTTTGAATCCCATTTTTCCTTACAACTGCCATGCCACGTCCAGCTATCACCTCTAGTGACCGGCGTCAAATCCGATGAATACCTCCGACAATAATTAATTATGACTCTTTATGATAAAATGATCAGAAAAATAATATCTTCGTACCGGTTCAAATGAATTGAAAATTTGAGCACTTAATTTTTTATTGTCTTTAATTGCTCAGAAAATGAAATCGATATATGAAATGAATTTTTTTGAGATGGATATATAAAATGGATATATGAAACGAATTTTTTTGAGTGAGATGGATATATGAAGTGGATATATAAAATGCATTTGTCTTTGTCTTTGTTTATTCTCAAAATTGGTTAAGTTTGTTTGAATAGGTAATCAAGATAGGGAGTAGGATTGGAATACATAGATGAAAAAGTGAATAGGCAAAATAAAAAGTGAAACAGTATGTCAGTATGGTTGGAGATGCTCTAAGTAAAGGAGGACCTAAGACCCCGTTACACTTTCTCAAATAAGTACTTAAAAAATAACAATCTATTTTTAAGCTTAAAAATAACGGGCCTACGAAAATAATTTTTTAATTTTTCTTGCAGGGTTTGATCTATCAAATAGAATCTATATTGTATATTTTTTGATTTTAGTAAATCTATTATTTTTAAGCTTCAAAATTGCAAGTAAGTATATATTTTTTAAGGGGGAAAACTAGAAGGATGCCTAAAATAACCTCAACCTAAAGACATCTGAAAGAAAATTGAAAGACGAATCTTACAAGGGTAATTTTGTCTTTTCACATGGTGGGTTGCCACTCTTCTCACTTACTCCCTCCGGCCGCCTTTGTTCGTTCACCACAGAAATTCATGTAATTTTAAAATCATTTTATTTTCCAATTTACTCCTTTCGTCCCTTATTTAGAGTCCAGTATTTCATTTTGGACTGTCCTTTAATAAGTGTCCATTTTGTAAAGTTAGTGGGTAAAAGTTGGTGTATTGTCTATTTTATCCCTAACAGTAGATTTCATTTTGAAAAGTTAGTGAGTAAAAGTGTAATGATGATGGGTAAGTAGGGAAAGTAGAAGAAAAAGTTGATGTGAAAGGTATAATGATGATGCATTTGTAATAAGTTGGAGTTACGAAGTAGGAGACTTAAAAAGGGGCGGAAGGAGTATAATATTTTTCATAAATTTGAAAACATTGAATAATAAAACTAGTTAAGATCTATTAAACAAGATTAATATTGTAAATTTTTTGGAGTCCAAATTGAAATATATAAACAATTGAAAATGATACAGACTCCTAAAAGAGACAAAACAGACACGGACAGAGAGAGCATACAATTGTATTAAAAATAATACAAGAAGATAAGTTTGTGAAAGTGTATTAAGGCTCCGTTTCAGAACACCTTCTTAAAAAATAAGTACTTATTTCATATTTTCAAACTCAAAAATAATGTAAATGAAAAATAATTTTTCAATTTTTTTTACACCGTATTAAAGATCTCAATGAGATCTATCAAACAAGATCCATAGTGATAGGAAAATTATTTACGCAAGTACAAGATTTTTAAGTTTGAAATTGCCTTCTTAAAAAATAAGTTCTTATTTGGGGTTCTGGAACGCACCCTAATATCCATGAGATATGTAGAGATTTTCAAACTTGTTTCGATTTATTTGTGTAGCGAAATCGTATTTCAAACTTTTTTTTTTGATGGTTTCTATGGCTGGGATGTGGCTTGGGATTAGATCCAAGGGTCAGGATTGGTTCTCACCAGTCAAACCCCCGCTCAAAAACGTCATTGTCAGCTTAACAAATCTGAAGAATTAAAAAAAAAAAAAAAGCTTAACAAATCTGAGCCGTTATTAGACAAACGGTTCTAAATTTTCAGCCGTGTGATGAAAGCTGCGTGTGATGACAGTGGGGTCCGGGTGTGATTAAAGATTACGTCGGGTGAAATTTTCTGTTCAAAATCTCTTCTGTTACGTTCCGCTCCCGTATCTTTACCGAGGAGAGAGAGAGAGAGAGAGTCGTCTGTTCAATATCTTTTCCGTTCCGTTCCAGTATTCACCGACGGAAGAAGGGTTTTAGAGAGAGAGAGAGAGAGAGAGAGAGAGAGAGAGAGTTGTGCAGCGTCGTCTGAATGGAGAAGCGTGGGGTGAAATTTTATCTGTTCAAAATCTTTTCCGTTCCGTTCCGTTCCGTTGTAGTATCTTCACCGACTGAAGAAGGGATTTAGAGAGAGAGAGAGAGAGAGAGAGAGAGAGAGAGAGAGAGAGAGAGAGTTGTGCAGCGCCGTCTGAATGGAGAAGAGGGGGGCTTCTCTGTAGCTTTTTCCCGGCGAATAATAAGGTCTCTTCTCTCTCGGCTCTTTCAATACCGGAAGCATCTCCCTCCTCTTCCTCCTTTTACACCCTGCATCTCAATCTCATACAGATAGAACAATCTCTGTTGTTTGGGTTTTACTTTAGGGTTATCAAAACTTCAAAGAGATTGGATTAATTTTACTAATCCTGCAGTTCTGTAGGCACCGTCGATTTGGAGTGAGTTTTTTCATCCTTGATTAACCTCCCTTGTTTTTGTGACAAATTTGCTTCGGCTAATCCCCTTTTAACCGTCTATGTTTCATGTGTTTGAATCTTAGTTCCTAGACGGGTGTTTTTCATGTGGTAGTTCGGGATTGGTAAGAAATCCCACCTTGGCCTTTAGTTTTTGCCTTCTGAACAGAAGTATTGGGAGCTGTGCTATAACTATGAGACTGTCCAATTGGTGGGCCGTGGCTATGGTTTTCCTTTTAGCAGGAGTGTGTTATTTGCACACAATAATTGATTTGGTTTGGTAATATAGCAAGGTATTGGTTTTTAATCTATAAACAACATTGGTTTGATGAAAAAATCCTCATCACTTTACGAAATCAATGTTGCATCCATTTGCTTTCATGGATCCTTCAGGGAGCTTGAATGCCTACCAGCAGGTAAGGTGCTGTGACCTTGATTATTCCCAAACCTGGGATCATCCTTTTATCGGAACAATATGAATTGTGCCCAGCTTCAATTGTCTAATAAAGCATGATAATTTAGTCAGCTTGGAGATTTCCCTATGTGATTTGAATCGCTACGGCTGTTAGTCAGAATGATAAAATTGATTGGCAAATATCTGATACGATAATCACCACACCTGTTTAAGGTTGGTTAAGGGTCGACTCCCTAATATTTTGATGAGTAGATTTTATAATAAGATGGCCTCTTATAATTCAAGATAATTTTTTTGTACATAAGTAAAAAGAGGGGTGGTATGATACATGAAAACATTCCATTTTTTTTGTACATAAGTAAAAAGAGGGATGGTATGGTACATGAAAACATTCCATGAATGTGTCTAAGAAAGGGAAATAAACGGTGTGAATTTGAACTTTGTTTCCCTTTCTTGGATACTTTCATGTAAAGTTTTCCTGTATCCTAACACTTTCATTCAATTATTAACTTCAGTGTGACACTTGATGTTTGCGTATTGCTGCTTTTCCCCCTCTTTATAGGAAAACAATTTGTGCGTATATAACTTATTGGCTGAACTTCTTACAGGCCATAATGGAGTTTGGGGAGGTTATACAATTTTACGACTCTGATACGGTTCTTTGCTTGGGGCAAAGGTGGAAGGACATATGACAGTTCAGTATCTCATTGTTTTAACTTGAATGAAGGTATAGGCTGTGTCGAGGTAATGCTTTCCTTCAAGGGTTAAAGAGATATCAGTGTCCTCTTTTAATCTTGCTTAACGTCTACTTCCTATGGTATGGACCCTGGTGTACCAGTCCCTGTACACTTGAAACTCTGAGTATGGATGGTTTTTGATGAACATGTTTCAAGAATTACAAGTGAATTTAATAGTGCTACATAGAGCAAAATCAATTGATGGTTATTGCTTGAAGAAATGTTTTGGACTTAACAGAAGTTGGTTTAATGTTTGTAGTTGTACCTGATTCGGATGTACGTCTTTCATGTTGAGGTAGACCATTAGTGTGACTAGATGACAAAAGAAATTGCATTGGCAATTACTCATCTTTTATCATCATTTGTCTTACAGGGGCCACTAGTTTGGCCCATTTACCTTGATGTTGTGGTTATGACTTTAGGATATATCCGCAGATAACAATGGAAGTGAGGTTATACTGAATCTATCCTTCCCAGACCCCATTAGTTGGGACAAGACTGGTGTACTATTGTTCGTCTTATACAGTTGGCTCTGAAGTAACGCTCTGACACCAGCTTTTGTCCCTTTGTTGATGGGATATGTTCAGTGTGAAATATGGCCTGTTGTGCTGGTTGATACCACTTCACCAGTTACCATTTTTGCAAACTTGAGAACTATTGCAATCCAATAATAATTTGTGAATTAGTCATTAGCCCATAAATACTAGGATGCAGTGGTTGTGAGATTACTTTGGTTCTTTATCTTTTGGCATAATGCCCCAGGTCCAACTTTTAGAGGGCCTTGTTAGCCAAAGATGCTCCTTTACTAGAGGAGCTATGTTGAAAAGATATGTCTTGCTGTTTAACTTTTTTTGGGGACCTATTATCTGTTGAGTAGGAGTAGAAGGCATCATGGCTACTTATGTTGGTGCTTTGCACAACGTTATGCTTGCTGGACCCAGCTTTAGTTACGCAGCCCTCATTTCGTAATCCACCTTGTACTTACTTGTGTATAGGTTCTGAAGGGCCAACTGTTTGTGGATAGAATTGTTGAGAAGAAACTGAACAGTTTTCTTGATTATATCTCTAGTGGATTTGAGTTGAACTGTATGGTAGCTGTTGATTTTACTGGTAACAATATGAATTTTTCCCAGCCTCAATGGTCTAATAAAGCAGGATAATTGAGTCAGCTTGGAGATTTTCCTATGTGATTTGAATCGCTACGACTGTTCAGAATGATAAAATTGATTGGCAAATATCTGATATGATAATCACCACACCTGTTTAAGGTTGGCTAAGGGTCGACTTCCTGATATTTTGATGAGTAGACTTTATAATAAGATGGCCGCTTATACAAATGGAAGAACAGGACATAAGGGAAAACAATAGTTAATTCAAGATAATTTTTTGTACGTAAGTAAAAAGAGGGATGGTATGGTACATGAAAACATTCCAGGAAAGGAAAATGAATGGTGTGAATCTGAACCGTTCATTTTCCTTTCCTAGACACTTTCATGTAACGTTTTCTTGTATTCTAACACTTTCATTCTATTATTATCTTCAGTGTGACACTTGATGTTTGCGTACTGCTTCTTTTTTCCCTCTTTATAGGAAAACAATTTGTGCGTATCTATTCTAATATATAAAGGGAGAGCAACTTTTGGTGTGGACTCCTTTTGAAGCTTGCTCACATTTTGCTCTTCACAAATTATCCCTCAAAAAAAGAAGTTTCGCAATTTAGTTAACCTCTGAACAAAAAACGGTATTGACAAAAAAGTAAAACACCCCAGACAAAATACCCCCACGTACAAATTTGATGCAGTTACCCAACTGTTATCTGCCTCCTGCCACTTACATTTTCCCAGAGCGGTTCCCTAAAAACCATGGCCATCTTCATCTCCATTCTCCACTGATTCCACTCGATCTGTCCATCCAATACATCCAAAAGGTGATCTTCCCTACACTGTCTAAGAAGGTAAATTAATTTTTACTTCATCCTTGCTTCACAGGCATCGACATCATTGAGACTATTCTTGATCCAATTAAATCCACATTTGGTTCTTCTTCATCACTTGCACACGCATCGCGTGTGCCCCAAACACTAGTATAACTTATTGGCTGAACTCCTTACGCGCCATAATGGAGGTTGGGGAGGTTATACAATTTTATTACTCTGATAGGCAGTTTCCTGCTTGGGGCTTTGGTGGAAGGACATATGACGGTTCAGTATCTCATTGTTTAAACTTGAATGGAGGTGCAGGCTGTGTTGAGATAAAGCTTTGCTCTATGTAGAACGGACACTTCGTCAAAGGTCATGTATTGGTGTCGGACACCGACACTCTCCGGACACGTGTCTGACCTTAGTTGCAGGGAGCTCCTAAAGTGGTGCTGCTCCCACCTTAGGAGCCCGCTTTTGCGCTCCCAACTAAGAAGCTTGACGGGAGCCCGCTCCCTTCGAGATGGGAGCTTGCTCCTTACGAAGATGGAGATCTTTGTATAGAAAAATAGGGATTTATCACTTGGCTTTATGAATTGTTATTTGATGAACTCATATACCTAGCCCAAGTCATGATATCTTGAAAAGAAAATCATTTATTGTAACGCTAGCCAATTTCTTACACTTATGGAGGACTTGGCCCATATTTTTACTTCCTAAAATGATTGTACTTTTAAAGTGAGTACTCTATGCTATATTATTTTCATAGTTTATGTACACGCTCCTCTCACGTTCCCAACCTTGGGAGCTTCTATATTCCCCTGCTCCCCACTCCCGCCTCTCCACTCCCACTTGTCCGACACTCATTTCCAAGTGTCCTAGTTTTTTATCAATGTTTTCCATTTGGACACTCCGGCGACACTTTAAAATGCTCCGAACACTGTCAGACACTTGGAAAGCCAGTCGGGGTTGATAAAAAAAATATTGGCATCTAATTAAAACTTAGGGAAGTCATATTTTTTGGGGGACGGATGATGATTTATTGGTTAAAAAGGCACACAAATGATCAAATGCGTTCAGTTGAAATACTTTTATGAACGATATGATGGTGGATATAATGTAACGTATATGTGGTGTTGCATATTTACAATCAGAACCTTAATTGTTTTACTTTTTCTTCATCTGATAGTATACATATATGCTTTTTAAAACGTGTCCCCTAACGTGTCGTGTCCTCCATTTTTTTGTAATTCGGGTGTTGGGTCCATGTCGTGTCACGTGTCCGTGCAACTGTGTTTCAGCTACCTTACTTAATACCACTGACTTTCCTTTCCCTTGTTTCCAACTGTAGAAAGCATCTACTAGCAGTGCAGCTATGGCTATGAAGCACGGATACTCTATTTTAGGCTACGTATCACGTACCGTACGCGTATCGGACACGGATACGCTCGGATACGCTCCGGATACGTGTCCGATACGTTTTTTAGAGTATCCAGATTTTAACATTAATTTTTGGAACCCCGATACGTTTTGGATACGTTCGGATACGTTGTGGATACGTTTTGGATACGTTCGGATACGCGCGGGGTTAAAATTATTATTACTTAAAATTAAAGGGTGAAAACTGCCCAAGTCATGATATCTTGAAAAGAAAATCATATATATAAGGTAGCCAATGTAACTTATGGAGGACTTGGCCCATATTTTTACTTCCTAAAATGATTGTACTTTTAAAGTGAGTACTCTATGCTACATTATTTTCATAGTTTATGTACACGCTCCTCTCACGTTCCCAACCTTGGGAGCTTCTATATTCCCCTGCTTCCCCACTCCCGCCTCTCCGCTCCCACTTGTCCGACACTCATTTCCAAGTGTCCTAGTTTTTTATCAATGTTTTCCATTTTGACACTCCGACGACACTTTAAAATGCTCCGGACACTCTCAAACACTTGGAAAGCAAGTCGGGGTTGATAAAAAAAATATTGGGATCTAATTAAAAGTTAGGGAAGTCATATTTTTTGGGGGACAGATGATGATTTATTAGTTAAAAAGGCACACAAATGATCAAACGCGTCCAGTTGAAATACTTTTATGAATGATATGATGGTGGATATAACGTAACATATATGTGGTGTTGCATATTTACAATCAGAACCTTAATTGTTTTACTTTTTCTTCATCTGATAGTATACATATGTGCTTTTTAAAACGTGTCCCCTAACGTGTCGTGTCCTCCATTTTTTTATAATTCGCGTGTCGGGTCCATGTCGTGTCACGTGTCCGTGCAACTGTGTGTCAGCTACCTTACTTAATACCACTGACTTTCCTTTCCCTTGTTTCCAACTGTAGAAAGCATCTACTAGCAGTGCAGCTATGGTATCAGAGTATATTGGTTATCTTGAAAAAGGGCAAATCCCTCCTAAGGTACTGTGCTGATACATGTTTTAGTAGCTGATTTTAGGTTTTGTCTTTTTCTCTTGCTTCTGAAATTTTTGTGTTGATCAATTATTGATATTGCCCCACAAGTTGCAGCATATATCACTTGTCAACTCAAAAATTTCTTTGAACATCGAAGGGAGCAAATCGACAGTATGTTTTCTAAAGAGATACTATGCTACTTGATAATGCTGGATACATGTTCTGTGTGCAGAGTTTGTCTTTTATTTTTTTGGTTGGATTTCAGCTCCATGAGTCTGTTTAATAGGTCCCTAATATTGTGATGGTTCTTGCTTAGATTGATATGGTGAGGGGAGGACCAGGAAGCTTGAGAATGAATGACTCAGAGGTTGAGGCAGAGATACATACTCTACGTGACGGAGGTTTATTGATGCAGGCAAGTATTTTTTTAGTATATGGTACTAAAACTTTGTAGGCTAAATGCTAATGATCTGGTCTTGCATTGTGGTCACATATAGTTACATCGATTTTTAGGTTTGGAATTTTTGTTCAAATCGGAGTATTAAAGGAGCATAGCAGAATTTTGACTTGTCACTTATTTTTGTTTTAGTTGGACGGAAACAGTCATGTGATATATGCAGAGGAAGAAGCTGCTGGAACTCGGCTTCTGATTGATGGAAGGACTTGTTTGCTTCAGGTAGTTATTAATTTAGTGTCTTCCCTAATGCTTGCGTATATGGCTATACATATATTTGGCTGAGAAATTTCATGTCCTTATTTTTGTTGTACCCAGAATGATAATGATCCATCCAAGTTAGTGGCAGAGGTTCCATGCAAGCTACTGAGGTATTTGGTCTCAGATGGTACCCTATGCGGAGGTCAAGGTTATGAAGATGTGTATGCCACTTCTTTCACCTGTTTCCGGAACTATTCGAATCAAAATTTCTGAAGGTCAAGCAATGCGGGTAAATCAATAGATTGGGAACATGGGCTGCTTCACATGAGTTGACCCCACTGGATGACATAAATCCTTTGAGAATTTTGCGTTTTACACATTTGCTTATATAATTGACCTCATTATTAAATGAAAAAGGTTGAAGCACTTACTATGGGGTAATTTTTCGGTAAAATTTATTTTGGTTAGAAAAGAAATGAGTGACTCTTATGTGGGTTATACCGTTATAGGAGAGGAAATTATTGTAACTTATTTGGTTGGAAAGATAAGAAAGCAAACGATGTGAAATGGGGATACAGGTGAATTGTAACTCCTTCCTTTGGATTTTGAATAAAAGTACATAGTGATTTTTTTTGGAGTAAAGTTTTGTGAGAACTAACATCATAATTAGTGATATCTCTGGCTCACCTAATTTGTTATTCAAACTTGAGAGGATTCTATTATCTTCATTTCTCCTTGTATCAAGTTAACATTAAATATAGTGTTAAGTTTTTAATGACCCTGCTAAGGAGAAGTTGTAGAGCTGCCACTGTTTGGAAATTTTAAGATTTCTATTACTGGCCGTGATTAAGATTTAAGAACCAATTCTTCATGGGAGCTTGATCTAGATGATCCATCAGCTGTAAGAAAAGCAGAACCTTTTCATGGGAGCTTTCCAATTTTGGGGCCACCGACCGCAATATCTGGAAAAGTTCATCAGAGGTGTGCTGTGAGTTTGAATGCAGCCCGGATCATTCTTGCAGGATAAGCATGACATTGATGAAGTAAGTGTCTATTACCTTCTAGAAGCTCAAAGTATGAAATTTTGGAGATAGAACAGGATTTGTGATAATTTGGTCATGTTGGGCATAGTAGCTGAGTAAACATAATAAACAATCAAAAACTCCAGACACGTTCCAACTTTACCTCTAAGCATTGTTAGTCATTGTGAACTACTGCTTTCATTGCTTGTACAGAGCTCAATCATCTCTGTCTGTCAAAATAATGAAGTAAAACCAAAACAATATGTCAAATCTAATCCATCCCTACTTTTTATAAGAAAACATAAGAAACAATCTTTGGTTATATCTGTTGGAAAACTAATTATTGTCTAGGAACTTTTGGATATTTACTATTTAGGCTAGCTTATCAAACAATTTCATGCCTCAGGTCAAGCAAAACTTGCTCAGTTGTCTCGCGACAATCCTGAGCTCCCTTTCCTTCAGTGGCAAGAGTGCTTGTCTGTTCTGGCAACCCGTCTTCCTAAAGATCTCAGATATCAGGTAAGTGCTTTGACACTTAACTGTGTCGGTTTATGCACATATAGTAGGTTTGCATTCATAATCATGTCGGGTTCTTAAAAATTTTGTGTTAATGATTTCAGCTGGAATCAAAATTCAAAGTCTACAAAGGTAGTTCAAGCTTGCAAAATCTTGACTTCCCAGCCAAAGTATTGCGGGGTGTTCTTGAGGTTGGTTTATTGTATCAGATTACTAATTCTGTACTTAATGTTCTTGTTTGCTAGGTGATTGACTCTTATGATACTGTTTTGCTGCAGGCCCATCTAAGCTCTTGCCCTGACAAAGAAAAAGGAGCCCAAGAAAGACTTGTTGAACCTCTGTTGAGTCTTATGAAGGGGTTAGAGAGAGCCATGCTCGTGTTATTGTTCAGGCCCTTTTTGAGGAATATTTTTCTGTCGAGGAATTATTTAGTGACAACATCCAGGTTAGTTTGTCTCGATAACGCCTTTATTGATTAACAAAATGATCTTTGTTTTCTTTATCTGTCCTGCATAAACATATATATTTCCACTGGAGGTTTAGAAAGACAGAGAATGGAGCGTGCCCCTCCCCAACTTGCCAAAAAGGGAAAAGAAAATACTTGGGCTTTGAAGAACTGATCATTATTATTGTTCCAGTTTTGTTCTAGAATTTTGCTTTTTCCCTGTAGAGCCTGCAACCTACAATTTTCATTCAAACTTGATTTGTCCAAACTGATTAATTCTTTTTTGTACCTCGAAATCACTTTCTCTGGAACCAACTCTTACAGCAAAAGTTGGCCCCTCTTACATTCTCCAATATATGCCCATTAGTTGTTTCTATCTTGTTTTCAAATGGTTTGACGGGAGATTTTTGTTGGTTAAACTTATGAGTGTGTTGTGTCTTGACAGCTGACTAAACTTTACTATCCCCGTGAACAATAGTAGAAGTAGAATATTTAATCAAGGAATGATTTCCAAAACAATGCCAATGGGTTTGCTGGTTGCTCCAAATGCCTTAGCTCTTGAATTCAGTCTGATATTTTAGGAGTATTCTCTAGCTGTCAAATCCACAAAGAATTTGGTGTGGCTGAACATTTTAAATGTGGATTTCTGTTTTATTAGTTGGGGGGTTTCTTCGATGCTGATGCTTTTCTGTGCTAGGCTGATGTGATTGAATAACTTCGACTTCAATATAAGAAAGTTCTTTTGAAGGTAGTATATATTGTGCTTTCTCATCAGGTATACACAATCTGAGTTTTTAGATGTGATTAGCTGCCTCATTCTTTATCAAACGCCATTTGTTTATGACGTAAATGTAAAGTATTTTTTCACTAGCTCCATGTGTGCTCGTCGGTTCCCAGGGAGTCAAGGGAAAAAATAAGCTGATTTTACGACTCATGGAGCAATTGGTGTACCCTAATCCAACTGCATACAGGGATAAACTAATCCGATTCTCTGCCCTCAACCATACAAGTTATTCTGAGGTTGGAGATATATTTAGTTGTTCTCTTTTGTTTTGGATGAAGTTTCCATTCTCTAGATACAATATAATTCTTTCAGTCGAAGTCTAAACCCCGTTTAATTTTTTAGTTGGCACTGAAGGCAAGTCAACTGTTAGAGCAGACCAAATTAAGCAAACTCCGGTCCAGCATTGCTAGAAGTCTTTCTGAATTAGAGATGTTTACTGAAGATGGTGAAACCTTGGATACTCCTAAGAGGAAAAGAGCCATTAATGAACGGATGGACTTATATTTGTAGGCTGCACCAGGTACTGTTGTTTGAATCCTAAATGCATCACCACTTTCTTAATTTTTTATAATCATATAGAAGGAATAGTTGATGTCAGAGTCATTTAGTTTTCCTTTCTCGCAGCTTGGCAAGTTTAGAAGAAGAATATTAAATCAAGGAATGATTTCCAAAACAATGCCAATGGGTTTGCTGGTTGCTCCAAATACCTTAGCTCTTGAATTCAGTCTGATATTTTAGGAGTATTCTCTAGCTGTCAAATCCACAAAGAATTTGGTGGTGGCTGAACATTTTAAATGTGGATTTCTGTTTTAGTAGTTGGGGGTTTCTTCGATTCTGATGCTTTTCTGTTCTCAGGCTGATGTGATTGAACGACTTTGACTTCAATATAAGAAAGTTCTTTTGAAGGTAGTGTATATTGTGCTTTCTCATCAGGTATACACACAATCTGAGTTTTTACACACAATCTGAGTTTTTAGATGTGATTAGCTCGCTCATTCTTTATCGAACGCCATTTGTATATGACGTAAATGTGAAGTATTTTGTCACTAGCTCCATGTGTGCTCGTCGGTTCCCAGGGAGTCAAGGGAAAAATAAGCTGATTTTACGACTCATGGAGCAATTGGTGTACCCTAATCCAGCTGCATACAGGGATAAACTAATCCGATTCTCTGCCCTCAACCATACAAGTTATTCTGAGGTTGGAGATATATTTAGTTGTTCTCGTTTTTTTTTGGATGAAGTTTCCATTTTCTAGATACAATATAATTCTTTCAGTCGAAGTCTAAAACCGTTTAATTTTTTAGTTGGCACTGAAGGCAAGTCAACTGTTAGAGCAGACCAAATTAAGCAAACTCCGGTCCAGCATTGCTAGAAGTCTTTCTGAATTAGAGATGTTTACTGAAGATGGTGAAACCATGGATACTCCTAAGAGGAAAAGTGCCATTAATGAACGGATGCACTAATGTTAGTAGGCTGTACCAGGTACTTTTGTTTGAATCCTAAATGCATCACCACTTTCTTAATTTTTTATAATCATATAGAAGGAATAGTTGATGTCAGAGTCATTTAGTTTTCCTTTCTCGCAGCTTGGCAAGTTTATAAATAATCTTTTCTCTATCTTTACTATCAAGTCTAGTGTAGAAATTCTCATAGACTTTCAACTTAGCATCCCTAACGGCTTTCTTAGCTTCCTTGCTAGTTTACTTATAACCCTGAAAATTTTTCTCATTCCGGTCTTTTTGCCACTTTTTAAAGCACTCATTCTTGGCTTTTACCATGGTTTGAATCTCGTCATTCCACCACCATGTCTCCTTAGAAATTGGACCTTTTCCCTTCGACTCCCCTAGAACTTCTTTTGATATTCTTCTAATACCATCAGCTATGGTATTCCACATATTGTCACTATCGCCTTCCACTCCCCACCGTACTTCTTGAGACATTCTTTCCTTGAATACCTCTAGTTTCTCCCTCTTAGGCCCCACCATTTAGTCCGTGGGCATCTAGTTTCCTTTTTCCCTATTATTCCCCTTGAGACAAATATCTAATACCACAAGTCTATGTTGTGCCATTAGACACTCTCTGGGAATAATCTTACAATCCTTACATGTCAAGTAGTCTGCGCCTCTAGCAAGAAAATCGTCAATTTGTCTTCTATGGCTCTGCTCTTAAAGGTAATTAAATGCTCTTCTCGCTTCTATAGAGAGTATTCCCCACTATAAGGTCAAAGGCTACTGCGAAATCTAAAATCATCCGACCACTTTCGTTAAAGTCACCAAATCCAAAGCCACCATGCACCTTCTCATACCCTTGCTTAAGCACTCCCACATGACCATTGAAATTGCCTCCTATAAATAGCTTCTCCCAAAAGGTATCTCTTGAACGTCATCTATCTGCTCCCAGAATTGCTCTTTAGTAAGATCATCCAAGTCTACTTGGGGTGCGTAAACACTAATAATATTAACTATGCTCCCCCCGATCACAAGCTTAGCTAAAACAATCCGATCTCCTTTCCTCGTGACTGTAACTACCGAATCTTCCAGGTGTTTATCTATTATGATACCTATCCCATTTCTATGTCTATCCTTACTCGTGTAGTAAAGCTTATAACCCTTGTCCTCTATCTCCCTAGCTTTCTCCCCTACCCACTTAGTCTCCCAAAGGCAAGCTATACTAATCCTTCGCCTAAGCTTGGGCTAGCTTCTTACCCGTTAATGTCTTCGGCTATAGTCTTACCCGTTAATGTCCCTATATTCCATGTTGCTAAAAGAATCCTATGGTCCTGGGCTAGCTTCTTTACCCACGCTCGTCCAGGCACTCGCTGGAACCCTTGCTCACTTATCACCACTCCCGGGCGCCAGCGCCGGTGTGGCGCCCCTTGCTCATTTTTCGAAGCACCCGAAGGCAAGCACAAGGCGTCGCTTCCATACAAAATGGAAGAGAAAGGTTTTGTTGTTTCGCCCTGCCTAATACCTTGTTTTGTTGTTTTCTTCGCTCTCTCTTCCCAAACTAAACAATGGAAGAGTAAGGTTTTTAATAGTCCCTTCTCCTCCCTTCACCTGTTATTGGGGTGCTTTTATTATATTGTGGCGTCTAAGATTAAGTGCATGTTGGTTTGTGAAGTTTAATGCCGAGTATGGAGGGATAAAGAGCACAAGCAATCAGCCTCTGACTCTTGCCAAGTCAGGTAGTGAAGATCAAGTCCAACAAGGATCTGGTCCTTCAAATGCTTTAGCTCTTCCTGGTACTTTGAACTGTTTTTCTATGAGCTTCTTTGAGTTTGATATGAAAATCATTACGTTATGAGAGATGGGTTTCTTTCGTGTTTGCATGACATTTTGAAGCACTAAAAAATGCCAACGGATTTATTTTTTTCAATTCCTCGAGCTACCAAACAAGAAAGCTGATGGTTAGACTATATTGATTTACAATAGCATAAACCAATATAACTCATATAGAAGGTAATCCAAAGATTGGCTCTAACTCTTGGGCAAAAACATATAGGAACTGACGAGAAGTGCACGAATCCATACCTTCCTGCACTTTTCTTGGTGTGTCACCCGAAGTTCATCATATCTAATTTGCAAATATGACATTGTAGCTTGCAGCTTTTCATACTCCAACACAGTTGGACCACCTAACTTTTTTTGGATGAACCTGTTAAAAGAAAAACCATGAGTATGGAGAATTAAACATATGAATGGTTTAGAAAGCTGAATCAATAGATAAACTGTAGTTAAAGAAATTGAAACATAGTTCCAAACGAAATGTACCACATTTAAGAAACACTTGTGCGTATGGTAGTTTTGCTTATTTTTCCTACAGTTACGTGTTTTTCAAATTCTCTCTTTTAAAACTCAACTTAGTTGCTTGGGAAAAATTCAAAATACCCCCGAACCTATACACCCAAATTCAATTAGACTCCCAACCTTTTAAAAACTTCAATTTTACTCCCAACGTTATATTCCGTTAATCAAAATACCCCCTTCTGTCCAATTACTAACAGATTCCGTTAAAGGCTCCGTTAAATAGTATTCGGATCGAATTTCGATGATCCGAGCCGCTCAATGTGTTTAAAACGTGATTTTAAGGGTACTTGCAAGAAATCAACAAAAAAAATGATCGCAAAGGGCTTCATTTGAACAGTTTTTTATTGAACTAATCAATAAAAAACTGTTTAGATGAAGCCCTTCCCGGTCATTTTTTTTGTTGATTTCTTACAAGTACCCTTAAAATCACGTTTTAAACACATTGAGCGGCTCGGATCATCAAAATTCGATTGGAAAAGGGGAGGTGTGGATCGATCCGGATTTTATTCAAGTACGGACGTCCGGATTTTGCTTCGGTCTGTACCTCCCCTTTTCCGATCGAATTTCGATGATCCGAGCCGCTCAATGTGATTAGAATGTGATTTTAAGGGTATCTGCGAGAAATCAGCAAAAAAAATGATCGGAAGGGCTTCATCTGAACAGTTTTTTATTGAACCATTCAATAAAAAACTGTTCAGATGAAGCCCTTCCCGATCATTTTTTTTGTTGATTTCTCGCGGGTACCCTTAAAATCACGTTTTGAATACATTGAGCGGCTCGGATCATCGAAATTCGATCCGAATACTATTTAACGGAGCCTTTAACGGAATCCGTTAGTAATTTGGACGGAAGGGGGCATTTTGATTAACGGATTATAACGTTGGGAGTAAAATTGAAGTTTTTAAAAGGTTGGGAGTCTAATTGAATTTGGGTGTATAGGTTGGGGGGTATTTTGAATTTTTCCCTAGTTGCTTCTTTTTGAAGTATCCTATTCGTTCTCTTCATTACTGTATTTCATATGAGGACAGCCTCCACTAAGAGGTCCCAATACATATGCTGCTTATCCTTCCAACCACATTTAAGAAACACTTGGTGCATATGGTAGTTTAACTTATTTTTCCAGCAGTTGTGGGGTTTTCAAATTCTCTCTTTTGAAAACTCAACTTAGCTTCTTCTTCTTGGAGTATCCTATTCGTTCTCTTCATTACTGTTTTTCATGTCAGGATACGCTCCACTAAGAGGTCTTGATACATATGCTGCCTATCCTTCCAACTTCAGCTTGTAAAATGCCTGCTATAAGCTTTCAAAGCCAATCTTTGAATTGGCTTCTCTATGAGCTATTATTCTGGATGTTAGTTTGGTCCATTGGAAATAATCTGCTTGGTTGTCATATATAGTTTCTGCTATGCCCAAATCTAGAACTTATATTGAAGCAGAGTAATTTGAGATATACTTCATTAAAAACATGCCCAGACTTAGATGCAGGAACCTTCAACTATGCCCACGTTTTTTCGACGGAAATGCGTTTCCGCGTTCCCGTCGAAGGAAACTCCAAGAAACTCGTCCTAATGACGGCAGGAACTTGTTCTTTACCTATACGGGAACTTACACCCAAAAAACAGTTGAGAGACTTACGATTCAAGTTACAATTGGTACCCTTAAAGTTGTTTTGTTCTTGTTGGTGTGCACATCTGATTTTAACCTTCTAGAGTCATACTAATGCCTTTAACTTTTATGCCTACTTAATATGCACAAGAGCTCTATTGTGTAATCATGTGCTACAATAAAAATGTTGAAATATAACTAGAAACTTATCATTTTAATGTAATATTTTATGTGGTAGAATAATATTTTTATATTGACATTTAACAATATAAAATTCCAAAATATATTTTTAATTTTAATAATTTTTCCTAACTGCTCCAAATGGTGCTCCCACACTTCTATGATCATTCGCTCCCCTGTCCCCGTCCCCGCTCCCGCTCCCGCTTCATGTAACTAAGCCCAGTTCACAAGTTGAACGTACTCGATAGTAGAAAAAGGTTTGTCATTCTACTCGTATAGTGCAACAAGTCCTACAATTACATAAACCAAACACATAAGATAGTTAAAGAAATTCAGAAAAGCAGAATTATTAAACTCGAAGAGGAAAAAAAAATAATAAGCTACTGTGTTACAAGTTGAATTTCCAATATTCAAAACATCCGAATAGAGTTGAAGTAAAATTTTTTGTCAGAGCATAAAGAACACTAGATTTCAAGTACTTTCTAAAGCCATCTTTTTTGGCTTCCCTTTCCTACAAAGAGCATGAATAAAAAAGGTAAGGTGGCAAGATTCAGGTCAAGGGACTCCATAATGGAGCTCAATGTTCCTGTAATGATTAGATGAAAATTGAGCAGAAAGATGTCCCAACACCGGTTTTACAATGGAGACAAAAGGCCTAGGATTTAATGTTCATGATTGTCAACCAAAGGGTATTACTTTTAAATCTGTCAGTTACAATTTGCTGTATGCTTAAGGCACATGAGATTTAGTTAATCCTCCCATCTTATGCCTCAAGTGAAGAACTTTTTATTTTATAACCTGACCGACTCCACTAACTACAACCTTAGTCATCGTGACTGTGTTCTAAACTGGCCCCCAAATCACATTCATTTTGTAGGGTGACCCAAACTAATTAGTGAGTCAAGTGACTGAGTTCTAAACCAGAGCCTCTATCACATTGATTTTGCTAGGCGGCCCAAAGGTTAGCAAGGAAAACTAGAAAATCGTGCTTGCAAGACGCGTTATCTCCACCCTTCATACACGTGGACTAACCCTTTGGCTAAAGTAACGAACTACTATTGTAGTTTCAAACTTCAAAGGCATACCATTGCCCCAGAACTCATAACCAATGAATAGTTAACATGCACACAGAGACAATTAAACAGCTTGCCCGAGCCTGACTATGTTGAGCTCCATTCTTGCAAGATTCGAGCTTTTTAATGTACAGGGCTCCTTCGGCTAAATAAGCCACTTGGCTTATTTTTTTGTCCTTATTCAAATTTTTTTTGCATTTGTTTGTTTTTCATTGATTTTTTGAGGATTATTGATTTGTCATGACGAGAGGAATCTAAAAAGTAAAAAATTACAATTGAAATCCAATTTTTTTCCGAATAAAGACTAAAAAATTGGCTTTATTGGCTTATTTTTGTCTTTATTCAAAAAAATTTAGATTTTGATCGTAGTTTCTTACTTTTTAGATTCCTCTCGTCATGACAAAGCAATAATTCTCAAAAAATCACCGAAAACTAACAAATGCGAAAAAAATTTGAATAAGGACAAAAAAATAAGCCAAGTGGCTTATTTAGTCAAAGGAGCCCACATATACATACACGTATAAGTAGATCTGCAGAATTTTGGTTTCTTTTATTCTTTAGTTTAATGAGCCCCATGAATCGTGTGAAAGTTGGATACTCCAAATTCGAGGGTCCAAGAGTTCATAAAAAATGTCTTTGTGAAAAAGGACAAAAAAAATGAATGAAAGATCTTTTCTTGGTAGGGAAACGAAAAGCTAGGAGTGTTCCATACTGAATAGGAATGTGCTTTGCTACATAGTTGAGCTCAATCTGTCCATTAATTTGCATGACTGATTGCAAACCCTCCCCTCCTCCCGCCCCCATCTTTCATTTCAGTTGATGTGGTTGGTTGTAGACTTGTAGCTGCTCTGATCTCAGGATCATGCATTCAACATTTCTGCCTTTCTAGCCCGTATGTGGATAATATATCTTCGTCACATGCATCATAGCAATAATGGTTTGATACCAAGTTAGCATTAGCTATGTTCTTTTCATACCCTATCTGTAAATCTATGGAGGTGTGACAAATTCTAAATCTTATGATCACCGGTCATTATATCCTATCAATGCTATCATATTTATTTTCTTTTTCTTTCCACTTTCCTTATTGAGCCTTATCTGCTGTTTGCTATTAATTTTAATTTCACTTTCAGTATTTGTTTTTTGCTTGCACTATATTCTTTGACATTCTGAACTATTAATTTCTTTAGGTGATAAGTGGCCGCCTATGAAGCACCAAAACCTCTAAAGGTCGAGGTATCGCAGTGTCAGACACGGGGACACCGCGGGGATACGTACGGGACACGCCATGTGGCGTGTCCCATAATTTTAATTTGAATTTTTCATGGGGACACGGCGGGGACACGGCTGGGACACGGCGGGGACACCGATGGGGACACGGCAGGGGCCAAATTGTAATTTTTGAAAAAATTAGGGATCAAACTGTAATTTTTTATAAAAAATTTGGGGCCACATTATAATTTTTTAAAATTTCTGGGTGCTAAACACTAATTAATTAAATAAATAAATACATACACACACACGTGGCGTGTCCCCCGTTGTGTCTGTGTCCCCATTTTTTTAGAATTTCCGTGTCCCGGTGTCGGTTTCGGTGCATCATAGGTGGCCGCAGATTGCACGATAAAGGTACCTTCTCTCTTGAACTTTCTTTTTGTAGGTTGAGGCTAAGTTTTTTACTGATGATACAATACATTATCTGTTATGAATGTTATTTTGAAAATTCATTGTGAGTTTATCAACCTCAATTATTTTGGTCAATGGATTGGTATGCAGATCGATAGTTTCTTCCTCTGCCCAAAAAAGTGTTCATTGAAACCACATGCTTCTTTCGCTAAATGGTTTGATATCCTCCTGACCAACTTTAAGGTTTTTTGAAATGCCTTCCTTTATTTTGGTGACAAGATATGAGATGTGGGGACCGGAAAGCTAAACATCCCACTAATTGGACATATCGAACAAGTACAGGGTTTGTTCCTTACTTCTTCTGGCATTTACAGCTGCAGACACTAACTTCATAAAACATGTATTGTGAATGGTTAAATTGGATGTTTCTTTGCGGGCATTGCCGTTAGCAAAAAAAACACATATATGTTCTCTGCTGGGGATGACAAACAAGTTAAATGCACATCTTCTATATCAATGCGTGTATTAGCAATGGTTAAACTTAAGTTCTTCCTAGGTTATGTCTTATCATGGTCATCTAAGTGGAGTGTATTGCCTGGCTCTCCATCCGACTTTTGACGTTCTACTCATAGGTGGTGGATTTTGTCTGCTGGGTAAGGATTCAATTTCACAGTTAATAAAGATCACAATGTTACTTCTCCTTTAAGTTCGTATAAATTTGTGTTTAAAGTGGAAATAATATTCTTATTCTTGGATGCTACATCATGTTTTCAGGTCTGGGATATTCGTAGCAAGAAGCAAGTTCATGCACTGTCTTGGGTATGAGAATACAGTTTGCTCAGTTTTTACTCGACCTACAGTAAAATATCTTTTCTGCAGTGGAAATGATGTTTCGAAAGAGATGGCTCAGTCTCCAACAGAGATTTGAGGTCTATTTTTTGATAAAGTTGAAGAAGGTGGTGTTGTGTAGTAGATAAATCACAAAAATCTGTTCCTAAGTCCTTTTCTTGTAATTCCTTCCTTATCATAACATGTTTGTTTTCAAGGTCCACAAGTTATAACTGGCTCCCTCGACACGACAATAAAGTTCTGGGACCTTATATATGGTGATCAATTTTTTTATTTTGTTTCCTTTCCTTTGGTTTCTTTTCCACTATGTTTTTAGTGATGTCGATTGATTGTTTGTTTGGCAGGTAGAACACTAGAAACTCTTACGCACCATAAAAAATCTGTGCGAGCAATGGCTCTACATCCTACAGAGTGTGTGCGCCTATGAATACAATAGTTTTCTTCATGAGGCTCTCCAATTTATTTTTTGACCTAGTTTTGTTCCTTTTACCTCAATTTCTTGCTCTTGTTTCTAGGAATTGTTTTGCATCTGCATCAGCTGACAATATAAAAAATTCCTACCTTTCGAAAGGAGAATTTAGGCACAACATGCTGTGAGTATCTTTTTCTTGGAAAATTACTTTTGTACACACCTTCCGCTCAAAAAGATGTAAGATGGATATGTTATGCAATGATTATTTTTGCACCATTATGTTTCATACTTTCATCTTATCCTTCTTACGAGGAACTTTCATTCTGAGGCAGTTATGGGGCAGAATTTTGCTTTTTTGGGCAAGGAAAAAGCTGAAATATTGCAATATTCAGTGCATACAAATATTTTTTTTCTCTATTTGTTTTCCAAAACTTTCCTGCTGAGTATTTTGTGTGGCTTCCAACATTGTCGCAGGTGCTAGCCAAAGGGCCCTATATTTATGGCGTGTGGTCTTGACAAAGATAAATTTGGACAGGAATTTTTCATTCGATTTTAGAAGATTGGTTTTTCTATGAGTTAGATATGTAATAATAACTTTATTTTCATTATCCCCGCATAGAAAGGAGACTAAAAACTATATTAGCTATATATGAATAGCTAAGCCTACACAATCTAGAATTGTTCAAGTTCGACACTTCTGAAACTTGTTTGTACTACATCCTATTCTTCCGTCTAAAAAGTTCTCATTTACACTTGAATGGACGGACCTTTGGTCATGCTTCCCTCGATTGAACCACATCAAACAGACCTCTTTTCCAAACTTCCGTGCCCTTCCAACTGCCATTCTTGGCCATGTTTATCTTAGGAATTCTATTGCCACTTATGCAGCTCATCCGGCACACACCTCAATTTCTATTGGAAGTTTGGAGAAACGAAACATGAGTTCGAAAGCTTCCAATGGTCATTGCTTTGTCCTGGTTTCTATCTTGTCTTGTTGTGTAAGCTTAAATTCCTAAATATCTAACATTGGTGGTGTTTGCTCATGCAGCTCCCAGCAGAAGACCATCATCAATGCAATGGCAATCATTAAGAATTTGACTTTTCCAGTTTTGTGCACTTCCTGTTAATGACAAATTTGAATCAGTTTTGTTCGTGATGCTATCCAGAAGCTCGTAATGATACTACGGACCCAAAGCCAGAACTTTTACACTCTTGTTTCTGTGTTTTCGTGTGTCCTTCAGTTATTATCTTCTCATAGTTTTGTGAAGATGTAACAATTATCGACTCTTTCTTAATTTTCTGCTTTTCTTTTTTTCTTGAAGGTGATAATGGATGTTTATGGTTTTTGGATTTGAAGAGTGGTCATATTCCAGGCTCACAAGGACACCACTCTTAGTGAGTTTTTCGATAATGCAAGATTGCGCTCTCTCTCTCTCTCTCTCTGTCTGTGTAAGTTTTCCTTCTGACCTCAATGTTTTTTGGGCTTGTAGGTGGATTCCATTATTTTAACTTACGATTTTCAATTATCCCGCAGCACTGTTGAGCATGTTTCTCTAGATCGTTGATAAATCATCTCTAGATTTGCAGTCGATGTATATATTCTTCAATCAATGCCCCTACCTTGTTTAGCTCTGTGATGTGAAAACCTTCAGATTTCAACATATTTTAATCCCTTTTAAGTGAGTTTGTTTTCCTTAGCAAAGAAAATTATTGAGCCACAATAAAACCACTGCGTCTTTTGAAACACAACATTCTAGCACTTGTTAAAAAAAGCAGCTCCATTTAGGTTTTTGCTGGCAGAATCATATTGCAGTCTCAGTCTGTCACATTATTTATGTAAATTTAAGTCTCAAAATTCCTTTGGATTTCCAAACAAATTTGACGTAGGTAGAAGGAGAAAGCCAAACCTGCATCTATTAGTTATGCCGGTTGAAGTTTTAGAGGGTAAATTTGTGAATGTTTAAACTGATGAAATCTATGTCTAGAAGAAGTTAAAGCCAACACATGCTTACAGATCTGGTTATCCAATTACGAAGTGGAGGGCATCCGTGTGTAGTACTGTGGTTGTTACTTCTATTTTTATGGAGGATTAAGAGGCTTGCAGCCTTTTGTGTCCTCTTATACAGGTTGCTCAACTAAGGCATCGTTTTTTCCATTCTATTGCTCCAGGAGGGCTTGCTGGGGATAGAAGAGGTGTTGTCCCTGGCTCAGGATTTTCTTTTAGTGCTCAGCAGATATGGAAAGTTATAAAAGAAAATAGGGACCCAGACCTTCCTGCTCATAAGGTTACGCATTAATCTTGCAGTTTGATTGATAGATAGGTTTTGCACAATACAGTTCTTACTATTGACTTGTATTATTAATTTCTCACTTTTGTATAGTTAGGACATGGTTGCCATTGTCCGGTGTGAAGAGATTGCCCGTGATAAGCTGAGACGCTTGACCTATGATGAGGTATTTATGCATCTATCTGTTGTTTGGGTTGCTTTCTGTAATAAATGAGAAAATCATTCATTATGCATTTCTTATTTCTTTGTTCTGAATAGTGTTGGTTGGCATTGCATTTCTTATTTCTTTGTTCTGAATAACGTTGGTTGGCATTGGAGGAAGCCGTTCAATTTGGTCCAGTACCTGGTTTCGGGAAGAAGCTCAGTTCAATCTTAGAGACCTATCTTTGTGATTAAGTTTGAAGTCGCATATGAGTAACTTTGAATAAGTCAGCTTGAGTTTTTAAAGGTCAATGGAGTGTAACTGAAGCCTATATCCAGTAAGTCTTGTCCACAATGACATGCTGTTTTTGTTTATTTGAGCCATAAAAACATACTTGATCTTTCATAGATAATAGCAATAAAGATGAACTCCAACCATCATAAGCCTACGATGCAAGGTTTTTTTTTTTTTAAAAGGATCCCCAACCATCATAAATACTAACAATTCCAACAATTCTAGAGTTATCTCAAAAAGAGATACAATTACACTAGGACTATTCTTCATCTCAAGAGAGATATACACTTTGTATCTTTTCCACAAACTCGTTAACATTATAAGCACATAATTAAAACTCTAGATAGTAATAAACATTTAATCAAGTAATGATGATGTTATGTATTTTTTTACTCCCCGTTTCCAAGTTAAAGTAATCTGGGACTAATTTGAATTGATATCGTTGATGATGGTGCTGTGCATTGTAGTTAAGCACATCCTGTTTTGTCATAAGCCTAGGATGCACGGTTTTTTTTTTTTTTTTAAAGGATCCCCAACCGTCATAAATACTAACAATTCCAACAATTCTAGAGTTATCTCAAAAAGAGATACAATTACACCAGGACTATTCTTCATCTCAAGAGACGCTTTGTATCTTTTCCACCAACTCATTAACATGATAAGCACATAATTAAAACTCTAGAGAGTAATAAACATTTAATCAAGTAATGATGATGCTATGTATTGTTTGAAACCCCGTTTCCAACTTAAAGTAATCTGGGACTAATTAGAATTGATATCGTTGATGATGGTGCTGTGCATTGTAGTTAAGCACATCCTGTTTTGTCGTTCTGCTTCTTAAAAAAGCCTACTTTGGGTTACACTGTTATCATAATGACTGCACTTTTCTCTCAATGCACGTTACATTGGGTCCTCCTGTGCATCTGGACGTTTTGTCTAGGTAGTTTTGTAGTCCTTTCCGTCTTCTTTCCTTTCTTACTCTTTTGGCACAATTGTTATCTTTCACAAGACCGAGCCGTTACTAATCTCCAAGAAACTAAAGTTGCTTTGGTAAGAGCATCTGATCTATCCTTTCAGTTCTGATTGTTGGAGTTGGTGCAGATTTCAATTAAATGGAGGTATCTGTAGTTTTCTAGTGGATTCCTAATACTGCATAGAGTTTTCTATTACTTGTAACTTTTTTTACCCTAGCCGTTTCTTGTGAACTATGAAGTGTTTATTCCTCAAAATTCTTATCTATGTTTGGTTTATCGTACAATTCTTCTAGCAGTTACTTGATACTGATTCTGGACGTTGATTGGAGAGTTCTATAGGAAGGGTGGCTACACGAGATATTGTGCAGTTTGTTTCCATGCGTGAAGTGCATGGTGAGGTCATTCTTATTTTGGTTTATACTATTTCAAGGTTCGATGACATTTAAATTTTCCTATGAAGAATGGACACGACACTTCACTCGATGACATTTAAATTTCTCTGAGCGCTTCATGCCCTCTCTTCATTTCTAGTTTCTATCAAGTATCAATTTATGCATATGTGCGTACATATCCAATGTTAGTTTTTATTGTTTTTTCTTCCTCTGTGCTACATTGAAAACCATACTCATCAGGTATCACTTTAGTCGGTTTGGGTGGAAGTAAATACATCTAGTTTGGATATATGGTAATTGCAAAACCTTGACAAATCGACTGTTGCTATCCCTATCAGATTCAAAAAATTAAATGCTGGACTAAAACCTAGGTCAATTGGGGACAGAAATGATAAATGCAAGAGATGATAGACGGGATTCAACACTGAATTGTGCATTTGCAATACTGGCTACAAGGGAGAGTCTTGTAAAAGCTAAGAATCGCTTACCGGATTCTTTTGTTTATCTTATTGAAAAAACGCTAAGAATGGTCTGTTGACAACCTGATTTGGGTTTTGAAACTCAAAAGAGAGGGAACTTCTTTCAATTACATATGGTGCTAGATTTCATGTCCCCTCTTTCTTTCCCCTTCCATCACCTTTGATTTGTGAGCTTGTCTTTAACTCGGAAGTTCTTTTCTGGTAATTTTCCCTTTGTGCTCGTATATGCGGTCAAGATAGCAAGTATTGTTTTGTTCCTTAAATTTTTGTGTTTTTTTTTTGGGGTAGGTGGACAGATAATGGTTATTTAGGGTCTGTTGGAAGAGTTACCTTGTCAGTTCTTGACTTACACGCGGAGTAGATCACGATACTGACTATGGTCAAACATTGTTGCTTTTCGGTCGCTAAAGAGATTTGCTTTTCGGTCGCTAAAGAGATTCATTCAGTTGTATCTATCTATCGCTGATAATCTATCTCTGCATCCCCATTTCGTTTTAAAGCTTTTTCCGGTGCTTCTGAATAAATTTCATTTTAAGGCTACAAACATCCTAGAGTTAGGGTATTTAGATGAGAGAGAAGGAGAGATCTCAGTAACATATTTGGTAAATAGAGAAGAGTCAAGGTATGTAACCGTTACCAATATATTCGGGGAAGATAAAGAGTAGGACTGGTAATGAAATGATGAATCACTTTGTTTGGTTGAAGTTTTGGAAAGTTATTTTTGAGAGTTGAGTGGTAATGAGTGGAGAGAGATAGAGAGAGAAATTTATTGAAAACTGTGCCGAGAGTAAAAGTTACTCTCAAAATGGTGAACCAAGCGGAGTGAAAGGAGTGTGAGTTTTTGAATAAGATGAACTGATTTTGAGAACCAAGTAAACACCACACAAAAAAAGAAACTCTTCATTCGCGAATAGGGTAAGCCATGTGGGTCCTTGAATATGTACATCAGTATAAGCATATAAATTGTTCGTCAACATGCTTCTTTATGATACATTTTTAGGGGCAAATTTGTAATTTACCATAATTATTCATATTTGGAATCAAAGGTTTTTTTTAGGCAATTTGACTAATTACTAACCATTGTAGCCCATGGTAGACATTGCTGCAATTTCTTGAGAAATTGACGGCCTGAAAATATTACTCAAGGTGATACCACATGTTCTCTGTAACTAGGTAGAAAGTTATAGTTAGATGTTGGGCGTCTTGTTTTCCATCTTCTAAAATAAAAATCCGTGAATTGATTAAGTTATGTTTTAGAGGGATAATAGATGTTTATGATTTTCGTAATAGTGCCCATATAGTGTCATGACAGAAGCATGGATAGATTGCATTCAAACTCAAACTGCAACTTCCCTATATGAACTTTTTGGGTCCCCATCACTCTCTTGTAAGTTAATTCCTTTTTTGATTTTCAAATTGTGCAGATGAGTTAGGAGGGTTTGAAATTGAAATTGATTTTTAGGGCTTTGAAAGTTTGATCTATGCTTATATGGCTAGGCTTCTCAACCATTGAGTTTTGGTGAGTGGTGGTTGGGTATCTCAACCATATGATTCTGTTCCATCCCAACCTCACTAGCGGCATAAAGAGAGAAGTGGTGGAATTTTTTTTGTGGCTTTTAGTTGTTTTCTTTTTTCCTTTGTCCTTATCACTTTTTTTTTCTTTCTTGCCTTAATTTAAAAGATTACAAGACCTCCCATCTATTTGTGGCTTCTTAATCACTCTTTCATCAGGTATCTCACATATAGGTAACTTACCTCTGTATACCAATACTGCTTCCTATTCTGATGGTAGTGTGAATGAAGATGACGCCCTCAATGGCACGCTCTCATAAATGAAAGATTCAAAAGTTGGGTTTCTTTTGTTTTGAAGCATATTCTTGGCAATTAATTGGTAACTTATCATGGCCTTGGGTTCAAGTCTCTCATCCAACTACAACGTGGAGTACATTGCTGGAGGTAAGGTGTTTTCTGTTCGTTTCAGGTTCTTAGGTTCTTAAATGGTAGTTTCTTCAATGCCTTTTCTAATTATTGATGAAGCTAAAGCTTTAATCATCACAAGTTAAAGCTTTAATTTTTGAGTTCCTTTGTTATCTTTTTCAAAGTAAAAAGACAATTATCACATGTTAAATTTTCCAGGCTCTTGGTACTGCTGAAATGGTTGCCAATTTGGTGTTGGGCAATCCTCGAAAAGTTGATCATGCACCTTTTGCCCCTGAAAATTGATGTTGCATGTTGGGATAGCTCCACTAAAGCTTGGAAGATCCAGTGGTATACATGCATTGTAGGTTGATTTGGAGGTACCCTGTATAATTCATTCCAATGTCTCACAAATTCACAATATTTTGAGCTAATCTTGCATCTCTTAATCTCAATTGTAGGCTTAGAATATGTTCTTTTGTGGTTTGTTACTTGCAACTTTTCTTGGGCAAGAATTCATACAAGGAAATGCATTGTTTTCAAACATATAATGTTACGTCAATTGCAATATATTACACGTGGAATCAACCGAGAAAAGAAAGCCCACTCATATTAGTGTTTTTGGTTTCCTGAGCTTGCATTGTCACCAAGAAGATGTTTTTTTATCAGTAGTAATTTTATTTTGTTAAGTCCAGACGAATAGAGTTATTTATCATTTGCCTGCACAAAAAGAAGACTAGATATCAACTCTAAATTTCAAAAAATTTCCCTCCCTTCTCGCGTTCCTCACATAAAGTTTGTGTAGCACTTTATGATGTAATAAACTTTGAATAGCTCAATTCGATAATTGGGAAAGAACATTATGTAGTATATAATAGTAGACTTAATGTGATTTTTTTCATTTTTGAAATGACCTACTCTGGATGCGATATTGTTTAGATTTTTGTGAGAAGTGTGTTGTGGCACTAACATATTGATGACTGATCCGCAATACTTTTGAATGAAACTGTGTGTGATCACACTCTCTTTTAATTTTCGAAGAGTTTGCAAGTATACTAGTTTATTGCTTCCTGCTTGATCAGTTTTAGCTAACTATTAACGCTCATGTCCTCTGAAACTATTACTTTAAAACTCTCAAAGCTTTGTAAATTTGAGAGTTCTGTCTCAAGTAAAGAACCAACCATGTGCTCTTCCCACCTACCCCTTTATTGTATTTTCTACACAGTGCATTCTCCTTTCTTCACTTTACTCCTTGTATTGTGTAATCTATTAAGGAATCACCCTCAAATTCGACTTGTTTTCTACTAAATTTTACTTGTGTGGAATTGTTTGGTGACAGATGGAAGATCTTGAGGCTTGACCGTACTCTATTGGAGGGGGATGAGGACTCCTTTGATTCTAATTTGCATATTTTGTTTGCACTTTACGAGTCTGTAGATTTGAAGCTATTGCCAACTTTGTTTTCAATTGGGTAAAGTAAGACTTCTGAGAATATTTTTTCGAATTTTGCTTGCTTCATTTAGCTTCTTAATTATCTCCACGTGGCCATTCATATTTGAATTCGGAGTACAACTAGAACTTAGGATATCAAAACTGAGATTTCTGTTGCTATATCCATTTAGTTTCTTGATTAACTCCATGTGTGTAGTACTACTGACTTCTAGATTTGGGATATTACAATTGAGTTATCTCATTGCTTGCTCCATTTCGTGTCTTGATTAATTCTGTGTGCCTTGTGGGTATTCATTAATTTTAATTTGGAGTCCACTAAGGCAGTGGGTATTTATGAAACTTAATTTTGGAGTACAATTAGGATTCGGGATCTAAAAAATTAAACCCTTTCGTGCCTAAGGTTAATAAGGGCATGATATTGATTAATATGACAATCAATGGGTTAATAGTTGTTCAATCATGACTGGTATTGAAATAGGATATCTAGCGAACTGCTTCAGTTGAGATTTTCCATTCAATTACTTGCTTTGATCTTTTATCTATGAGGCAAAAAAGAAGAGGGAATAGGAACAAAGATTACTCTTCTGTCGTTTGGGATGTCATGTGAAGATAACATTGCACTGCTTTCTTTTTCAGTTTTATCACTTACTGTTATTTGTATCCTTCAACAGCTGCCAAGGAGTCTTCTAAGTTGGATTGACTATTTCAAGAATAGAACCCTTGATATATGTTTGTTACATTATCTCCTCTTACATTTTCTTTATCCACATAACACAGGCAACATAGTTGTTACAATCACCTCATATCTTACGTGTGAAGTAAAAGAAGATGGGGGTAAATTTTTTCAGTGGAGCTTTTTGGCCTGAATTTTCCAATTATGCCCCTCCAATTGGCTGGCTTGTTTATTGGTCAATGAGTATTTAGGTCTTTTTAGTCTGAAGTAGTAATGACGTGATTTTATTGAGGTGTGCAGCCCACGTTGCTGTTGTGCGTTTTTCCCCATGAGGTGTGAGCATTGAGTATGCCTGTTCGTTGCAAAAAAATCAGTTCTTCACGATCGGATTGGAACTAGTGTCAGATTGTCCCACCACTTCTCGTTGTGATTGGCAGTGAGTGTTCTTTTTTCGTCATGTAATTTGTGTTCTTTTTAACTTTTGGGTGTGGGTTTTGATGCTTTTGGTTCTTCAATAAGGTCCGTGTACTGTTAGTTGTATGCCATTTTTGTTTCGCGCGGTTTCGCAAGATTATTGAGATTTTTTTTGTGCTGCTGGTTCTTCATGTGGATTTTGTTTGTTTGGGGTTCTTATTATGCGTGGATCTTAGTTGCAGGGAGCTCCTAAAGTGATGCCGCTCCCACCTTAGGAGCACGCTTTTGCGCTCCCAATTAAGGAGCTTGATGGCAGCCCGCTCCCGTTGAGATGGGAGCTCACTCCTTACAAAGATGGGAGCTTTTGTATGATCTTTGTATAGAAAAACAAGGATTTATCACTAGGCTTTATTAGTTGGTCTTTGATGAACTCATATATCTAGCCCAAGTCATGATATCTTGAAAAGAAAACCATACGGTATTATAATATTAGCCCATTTCTTACATTTAGAGGACAAACTGGCCCATGTTTTTACTTCTGAAAATGATTTTACTTTCAAAGTGAATACTTTATGCTACATTAATTTCATAATATATGTACACGCTCCTCTCATGCTCCCAACCTTGGGAGCTTCTGTATTCACTCGCTCCCACCCCCGCTCCCTCTTCATGCAACTAAGGCGTGGATTTTGTCCGTCTGTGTGTGAGGTTTGTGTTCAATTGAGTTTTATAAGTGTTTTGTTTGTACGATTTTTTGTGTGTTTGGAAATGATTTTAGGCTCTCACAACCTATTTGGATGGTGAGAGAGAATGAGATAAGAAAATGGAGTTGTTTCTCATCAACTCCCACCATTTTGGGTCAGATTGGGCAAGAAAGGGAAGGAGCCAATTGGAACATTTTACTTTTGGGTTTGTTTCTCAATTTTTCTCACCAAACTACTAAATTCGAAAGAGTGATTTGACTATGAACCAAAGCCTTCTCTTTTCTTTTCTCTTGAAATCACTCCATCTAAGCATACTATTTATATTTTGTAGGTGTAATTATGAATTGAGGAATTTTACGGAGTCCTAAGTACCCCCTTTGCCGGCCGAGGTCGTTCTGCTGACGTACTACTCGGCTACCATCCATCGTACAGAGGCTTTATTCATAGAAGGCTCAGCACTTCAATAAGCCTATACATCGACTCCTCTCCAGACCCAAAGGCCAAACGCTCCGGTTAGTATGGCAGGTCAAGCTGGGGAGGTACCTGTTTCGGAAGGTGTACCACTTCCCCGTTTGAACGTAAGAAGGAACGCCAGACGTCTACCAGAACAGTTCATTCCAGTCCGGTCCACCAGCCAATCTTCTTCTAGTTATCTTCTTTCCCACCAGAATCCGAAGCCATGAGCCAACGAACGATGGACCTTAGTTCCTTGCTCATTGTGGCTCCCCAAGGTCGGGGCGGTGCCTCCTGCAGCACTTCCCGTTCTCACCGTGACCAGGGAATCGTTCCCTGAGCAGCAGCTCCCTTGCCCGCCTTCGATGCCGGGCTAGGCGCTGAGGATGCCCACAGGGACAAACGCCCCAGAAATGACCTCCTTCTCGTTGAAGTGTCGCATGGGACCACTACTACCGGCTCCACCCCTCCTGCCCCAATCACGCCCGCAGTTCACCAAATTTGGGCTCCTTAGTTCATACGGGGTGATCGGCCCGTGAATGTCAGAGACGGTGCCAGCTGTTCGGAGACTACATATGCCTCAGCCCAAGGCTTACTGCTTCCAGTTGACATGCAAAAAGAATTGGCATCCGCACCTGATAGGCTGGTGAGCACGGAAATGGAGAGCGGAATTGTCACACCCTCAATTTTAAACATATTAGTAATGCCTTTTTTTATAAATAAAATACCAATAATACCATACATAGATACCCAAAAGTAATATGCCACGTCATTTCAAAGCCAATGTCTTTCAAAATATAAGTCTATTTAATTACAACCCAACATTTCATGATGATGAAAATTTCATTACATTCCTCCAAAGTCAAAAAGATTAATATTTAAAGTTACATTTTTCATCTATCAAATATATGCTCGACTTGAGATAATGGAGTAACTCTCCTAATTATGCTATCAAAAGGCCAATCCCCAATGCACTCCACATACTCCAAGCTATATGAATTGATATGTACCTGAAAATGAAGGATTGAGCATACACTTGCCCAGTAGGAATATCTCGAACTAACTCTAAATGTTTATGAGACGACATATACGGAAGCCATCATTTTAGGAACAAAGATATCAAGTGCAATGTAAAAGAACAATGATATCGCTCAACTTTTAGAAATCTAGAACTCTCACATTGACACCGTCCCTTCTGAATCTCACATATCCTGTTCCAAAATCACTTTCATCCAGTATTCGTTTACCATACCTATCCTAATGCATGTCTTTACAAGCTCAACAACTTGTGCTTAAGTGATTCATAACATGCTCAATGACACTTTGAATCAAAGAACAACCTAGGGTATCGCCCTAACACATATACTCCATTTCACAAAACAATCAACCTTTCCTTCAATCGAAATCTGTTTATTCAAGTTTTTCAAACATACACATATATACATTTTGCATCTCAGTCTCTCCTCTAACTTCTACACCAATTTGGCGCGAGGGTTTGGCTCTTGCTTCGTTCGCTGAGTCATGTTCTCGAGGTACTGTGTAGGGCCTATGCTTTCTGGGGGACTTATACAACCTTGTCTTACTCTGCTACGGAGGGAAAAGGAGGGGAGCCACTAAATGGAAGGCTTCGCTTAAGCGCTCGACATGCAGTTAGCTTAAAACATGTTCATCATAATTTACCAAAGAAATATCTGAATGGCTAATTTCCTGGGTATTATGATACCATAGATCCCTTGATGTTCTCATTATGATCCCACAGATCCCTCGATGTTCGAATTCTCATTTAACTTTCCTCTTCCAAAAACTCCGGACTTTGGACCAGCTCAGATGGAACTTGGAGAAAAATTTACCATAATACATAATCTACTTTGACTTCAGTTCTGCCTTGATTAATTCGGGTTTCTAGCTTCCAAATTGGAGCCCGTGAATCATATTTTATCTGATAATGAACATGGTAGTGTTTTTATAAATTATTATTTAAGTTATAGGTGTTGCTTTGAGAGAGAGAGAGAGAGAGGGAGAGAGATCAGGGTGGGGGTGTACTGCGTGGGTATGTACTTGTTGAACGACGTAGACAGACTCCAAAGTCCACCAAATCACAAGTTAGGGGAGAGAGAGAGAGAGAGAGAGAGAGAGAGAGAGAGAGAGAGAGAGAGAGAGAGAGAGAGAGAGAGAGAGTATTTTTTATGTGGTCATTAGCTGAGGTGGCAATTTCCACTAAGTTGCACATATATAAGATGAGCGATGCTACAAACATACCTTTAAAACACAATTCCAGGAATAATCGTACATAACAGTTGTGTTCGGAATTTTGTTTTGTAAAAGTGTGTTCCTAGATTTCTTGATCTAAGATGGTGTACTAGGAGTCTAGGATGGTAAATTAAGGTTAGAACTATATATAGCAATATCGTGCAAGTTATATTTTAACTTTTGCTGAAGTTTTTTTTTTGGGTCAAACCAACCAAGAACAAAGGGCCAAGTTCAAATTCAGCCCTTTACAAACAAGATAGCAAGAAAAAAACCAAAACCCTATACAACCCCAAAACAGCTAGGGGAGAAAAAATTTCCTACTAATTTTCTAGCTAGCAGCAAGGTCACGGCTCTAGGAAGAAGATTTGACTTCTCTCCCAGAACTAATACAAGCACGGATATCATCTATAATAACATGTAAAGAAGAACAATTCTGGCTACGGTTTTGAAAGACCCTACTGTTACGCTCCCTCCAAAGCCAATAGATTGTAGCAGCCAAGGACAACTTAAAGATCGTGTGCACCATAGCTTCCCCCCGTGGAATTGCTTTGCCCAACTCAGCACATTCTGCAGCACTATTGGCCCACTAAAAATCCCATTGCGAACCAAAATAGCAGACCAAACTTGACTAGAATAAGCACAAGTGAAAAACAGATGGCAGTGGGACTCATCCTCCCTAGAGAAACCAACATATCTTTTGTTGCTAAACGCTCTAGAGCTGAAAGCAACTAAATGAAAGCCCACCTCGGAATGTGTTTTTTAAACCATATGATCATATGCCAATTGCCAAGGAAAAGGAGATTTGGGAGTCCTAAAAGCTTGCCAAGCAGACTTCACAGTATAAACCCCACTAGTTGTAAGGTTCCAAACAATAGAATCAGCAGTAGTAGGATCTGGGGTTAATGTCACAGGTGTTGCCGTAACGATTTCGAGATTGAGGGATTCCACTGTCGTGGCCAACACCAACAAAAATTTGGACAATTTCTCAAGTTAGCATCTCTACAAAGGAAAGAATAAAAGAAGGTTTCTAGACAACACATATTCAGAAAATAAACACAGATTTATTGCTTAACCGTACTTCCCCATGGCAATTGTTCATCCACATACTTCAGAGAATAAGCAAACATTTACGGGTACAAAAATTTCGCCCTGCGAAATTGGTACATGACACTACACGCATATTACAAGACTTTCCGCGCGCAAACATCAGCCATATGAAAAACTTTATTTAGACAAGTACTACGAAATCCAGCCGAGTGCTCAATCAACGGTCTTTCTGTTGGCTCAGAATCAAGCAAATGTCGTTGGCTATGTTTTGAGCATCACTTGATATCCCAATCAGTCCAGACCTGGCAAATCCAACGCAGTACAGCCCATTCTCCCCCTTCCAATGATCCGGCATTGTTTTCTTTGGCATTCCGTCTTCATTGAACAGTTCTCCATCATCCTGCTTAGTTATAGGTTAAACGATCATGTTCATTAGAGTTTCTTATTAAAAAAAAGAGGACTCGACGTAGCATTGCATTCATCAAGTGGTGTGTACTGAACCGGCCCCTTCTCGAATGATACGGTATTATGACCATATAACTTCGCGTATTATGCTTCCTTTTTTTCTTTTTTTTCTTTTTTCATATAATAGGGGCCTTCCATTGAATATGGATAGCATGTTCGAACTCCAAATTCTTTGCAGTGATGTTATGGGATTAACGATTACCTTTTGTCAACGATTGTCCTTATAAGAACCATAAGTTATAGCTAATGTGCTTCAAATTAGTTGTACACAGGGGCGGAGACAGTGAAGGACCAGAGGCAACGTGCCCCTCCTGGATTTCTACACCTAGCACAGATTCATATTTACAGCCATCCAATACTAGACACGTGTATGATAAATGTCTTCGTGGCATGACGTTGTAGTAGGCACAGATGCATTACGGGTAGTACATAGTAGTAGTATTATGGAACTCCTGTAACATAGTTACTATTTAAGATATTCATTAAAAATATTTGGTAACACTTAAATACACATATAAAAAATAGTCCAATAAATCAATTTTGAATATATTTTAATAAAATATATTTTACCTGTATTTTTTTAGTTTATTGTGAAAGCGCCCCCTATGAATGGTATTTTTGGCTCCGCCATTGGTTGTACAGCTTGCATGAAAGTATTTCACGAGGCTAATTACAAACATATTGAGGTTGTTTGGTAAAGGTTTTGCTATCCCGTAGAACTCTATGGTATATAGGATATAGGGCCGGCTTAGGCCTAAGAGGTCTAGGCCTTGGGCATCAAAAAAATTTTAAATTTTGGGGGCACTCCAATATTATTTGTAAATTTTAGTATATATAATTTGTTCATTTTATAACATAAATGTGTTTGCTAGCTCAGTGGTAAGTTGATTCTAATCCATATGGAGTTTCTAAGTTTGAGTCTTTTGGGTAGTTTCTTCTTTTGAAATGTTTTTTCCCAAAAAATAATGTTATTGTAACTACTAGGTCTTGAAACCAAATCAAGTAGAATTCAAACTAACCACTTTCGCCATTAATAACAAAGCAATTAACATGCATTATAAGGTCTAAAGTAGTAATATAAAGAAATATTTCTATCATTGTTCAATTATAAAAATACGTAGAGTACCATCACACAATTTAGTCTTGGGCATCAAAATCCCTTGGGCCGTCCCTGATAGGATACCATCTATAGTATATACTATATAGGATACCGATGATTAATTCAACAGTACTTAGTTAAATAGATTTCGAAGTATTTACCTTGAGCCATTTTCGGACAGTACTTTTGTAGCCGGTGGCAAACACAATAGCTTGGAATCGATTTGTCTTACCATTTGCAAACTCAATGAAGTCTCCTTTTATGCTCGTTATGGATGGTAAAACCTGAAATATCATTACCATACAAAAAGAATCAATTATAAGACTAAACAAAAAATAGGATTTGAGAAGTTCATATTTTTGCCAAGTAATTTTTTTTTTTGATAGGCAAATTTTTTTATATTAGAAACTCGATAAAGGGTACATATTAGAAACTCGATAAAGGGTAAATCAAGAGGGAAAGGGCAAACATCATTGAGGGGAAGAAAAATCCAATCCAATCATATGCAAGCATCATTTAGTCTAAGTTCCGCTAAGATTTTTAGGTTTTTTCTTATTTTGTCCTTATTTAATTTTTTTTCTCATGTTTGTTAGTTTTGCATATCACTTTTGTGGATTATTGATATGTCTCATCAAGACAAACTGAAAAAGTAAAAAATAATGAATCTTACCTAAATATTTTTGAAAATATCCAAGATAAAGCTCAAAAATCCAAAAAATCCATAATGGAATTTAGCCTTAAGATACGTTGTTGTAGGGTCCACAGTATGTCGAACTTGTGACGTAATAGGTATTTGTAGCGATTATTTTCTTTAAAGTAGGATTAAGATTAGTCTCTCAAAATCTAGAGAGCTTCTTTACACATTTAAGATAGAAAAACTTGACAACATGCCATCTAATAATATGTGGCTAGTGTGGGGGTTGGTGATAGGAAAGGGTCCCTCATTGAGTCGGTCTTTGGTTAACCTCTTGTGCGACCTGGCTCCGTCCACACCTTAGCCTGCCCAAGTAGCGCACTGTTAGTACCAAACTGGTCGGAGGCCAACTGAGAAGGCACTCTGATGGTCTAGTGAGTATATGCTCAAGCTATGGCTGACGCATGATTTGTGTATTGCAGGGGCCCGAATCACATGTATTCTCATGTTGATAATAAAAAATATATTTATAAGTATATGTTGCCACTTGCGAGGCTTGAAGTAGACACGATATTGTGTTTATGTGCGTAGCCACTGTTTAACTGTATAGACGCAACCTTAAAAATAATTGATAACTTGAAATTATAGGAATTTTTACCCACACATAAAGAAATTTTTACAAAAAAAATTCACTCAAGAGACTTGCAAGGACCAATTGCATAGAATTTTCCTTAATTAACCTGAAAATTAGTATAATACGGGGGGAATATTTGGATTTGTGCAAGGACCTGAGTCTCCCCTGGCACCTCCCTAGAACCGCCCCTGCGATCAAGAGAGAGAAAGTATAGGACTAAGGTTTGAGAGCCAAGTAGAACGTATATACCTCTTTAAGGTATATCATTGTATCTTATATAGACTCTTGTGACTTGCTCTCCAAGTTGGGGTGTGCCTAGCACGCACGGTAACCGCCTTCGGCCTATGTCACAAGTGACATTTGAGATAAGATTGTAACCGTTCACATGCGTGAGCTATCATCACATTGGCTCGTGCCAGCTCATGTTGTAAGCGTTCGATTGATGTCAATTAGGACGTATTGAGCAAGGCGGTTAGGTGCATATGGATGAGTTGGCACCAGTCAGCTGTTCGAAGCATGGTGTTCGAACCACTGAGGCATAGATACACTTGCTATTCAGTGATCGAGACACACTCTATCCGAGCGTCATGATGCCTGAACCCTAAGCTTTGAACTACGGGATTTGGAAGATTGTCCAGTTGAACCGGGTGAACGATGGGTAAGGTTCAAACCCTCGTGCCAGTTGGCCGAACCGTCATGTCCAAGTCAATTTGCCAAGCCACCGATATGACACTTCGTAGTAGATCATGTTGCGTCCCAAATGGGCACGGTGTTATCGAACCAAGCTATCTGAGCCTCAAGACCCAGACAGCCGAGCATTAGGGACATTGACTAGGAGGTTGGGCCCGTCATTCTGGCCGAACAACCCTTTGTGCCCAAACCCTGATATTTTGGCCCACTACAACTAGTATTGTTTTGTAAATGCATGCGATAGCTATTGACAATGGTTCAAACATCACTAATCACAACTAAAAATGCTGATTTTCGCCGAACAAAAAAATAAAAAATAAAAACAAAAATAAACTTGAGTTCTGGTATAAAATTTAATAGACACCCTAATTTTTTTTTTTTTGTGTGTGTGTGTGTGGTATGCACCCCTTGAATCGCCTTAAACTCATACCTTTTGCATAAAAGTTTGTAACTCTTCAATTCATAGCTTTCAAATCATATAGCAATTCCTTATATTTTGACACAAATTCATAACATAAACACTGAATTCATAGCAGTTCAACGATATGAATTTTTAAGCAAATGTGACGAATATCAATGAATATATAGGATACGGATTTTTACAAATTGTTATGAATGTATAAAAAAAAATATTAGAAACTTCTATACGGAGTCATATAAATTCATATTTAAAGTGGCCCACATCGAACATCTAAATAGGAGCGTGCATTGTATTATTTCTCTTAATTTTTTTGTTAATAAAGTGCTACAACCCAAGTTATCCAAAAAAAAGAGAGAAAGTTATCCATATCTCTTCGGATATATAAAAAGTTTTGGAAATGTAATAAATCCAAAAAAAATTCATACTCCACTTGTCTGGCATTAACTCGAGTTTAACTATGGAAACAGCAAAAACAACAAAAATAATTATGATAAAAGTGTTAGATAAATATAAGTAAAGATAAGAACAATTAGTTTTAGCCTTGTCATTTTCTCTCTTGTAACGAATCTTACCCATACAAGTGTATAAAGAACACGGCTGTACATGGTTGTGCTATAAGTGCACCGTTATTTGTTGTAATCCGCTTGTTATGGATCGATTTAACTCTGCACGTGCGAGTTGGGGGTCACACGTGCGGAGAAGTGTTGGAGTTTGATTCACATCAATTAATTATCTCTTCCAAAACTAGCATATGAGCCTGTGCGGTCTCTCTACTCATGGCCAATTGGTTTCGAACTGGATGCTTTAACAGTAATTTATACTAGCAGTGTAGGCTCCACTTGCTAAGGAAATTAAGTACTTATTTTTTCAAATAAGTACTGAAATAAAAGTGATGTATTGTAAGAGAATGACCTATAGCTCGTAAAGCGGGAAATAAGACCCAACTTTTAACACTTTTTGTCCTTATTCAAAAAAAATTCGTATTTGTTAGTTTTGCGCCAAATTTTTGTGGATTATTAATTCGTCTCGATAAGACAATTAGAAAATTAAAAAAAAAAATTTACCCAAATAATTTGTGAAATAAGTCAAATAACCACGTTTTAGGAAAAAAAAAAAAGAAAGTCAAAAAACGATTCCTCTGTTAAGATGAATCAATAATTCACAAAAGTTTGGCACAAAACTAACAAATGCGAAAAAATTCAAATAAGGACAATCAATTTATTTCTCTAAAGTTCAGTGGAACACCACCTAAGTTTTTGAAAAATAAGAATCCTAATTGATGTAGCAGGGACTAAGTAAGTTAATATATAAAGTACCTGAATTTGTCCAATTTTGATTTTGCGCATGGTCCCAACATCAATGACAGGGGATCGACCGGTTGTCCTTTTGAGATAAAAGGGTCCCTTGGATGGGGTTTGAAGGCCGTAATGAGAGAAATCACCATACTTCAATTTGGCTAAGGACTGAACCATCTTGTCCACAACATTACATGGAAGCAAATTCAACATACACATTCCCAATTGCACCATTTCCTTAGTCAATACATGTACCTATATATATAAATTCAAACAAACATGTTACTAATTGGTTTTATTCGGCCTATTTGTGTGACCGGATATAAGCATGGACTATACATACTCCCTCCGTTCCAAATTAATAGTCCATTTCGGTCTCCAATGCACTTTTTAGATCGTTAATATCTTTCGATCTACAATAAATTTTATGTGCAATATGGATCTCATATGATAGATCTCAATTAGTTTTATTATATAAAATTTTTAAAGACATTGTAGATTGAAGATATTAACATTTTAAAAGTTGTATTGGAGACCAAACCGGACTATTAATTTGGAACGGAGGGAGTATATATTTTCAAGCTGACAAAATATATACTTGATGTTGAAACATTTACGACTCGTGCTAAACATGCAGCAGATAAGCCATTTTTCTTTTAAAAAAAATTTGTCTCGTAGACCCACACTATCTTAGGAGGTCCACATGACCAATATAATGCTTCTCAAACATTTAATGGTACGTTTGTATTTAAACCCTATTAATTAACAGTTTGTTGGGAACTGTATATATGGTATGTATGCACCACTTGAATTGTTTTGAATTTATGACATTTTGCAGGAATATTTATTACATTTTCATAAAAGGAAAAAAAAAACCACAACTTGCATTGAAATGCATTACCTTAGTTTAAAATCCATTACATCAAGACAAAAACTTACTATAAGATATGAACTATATGAATTCAAAGTTGATTTCTGAATTTATGTATGTCCAAATGTCATGAATTTACATACAAAAAGCAATGAGTTCAAAATTGATGTTATAAAGTTGATACTAAAAAATGATAGTATTACTTAAGATGATTCGATGGAGCGTATTGCATAACATACGCATCAAATAGGATGTGAATGATAGCATTATTGGAAATGAGGTTATATCAGAAGAGTAATTCAAAACAAACCAAAAAGTAGTAATGTTGGTTTTTTTTTTTTTTTTGGGTAATGTAGAGAATATAAATAACAAAGTAGTCTCTCTCTAATAGCTTAAGTTTTTTAAATTAGTTGGTGGTTAACAAATCTAATATGATATCAGAAAAGACAATACATCCTGTGTTTGAACCCCACAACATATCAAATGATTAAAATTTACATGTGTTCAACTTGCTTAGGGATGAGAGTCTGTTTACACGTGAGAAAGTAAGTAGAGAATATAAATAGTAAATTAGTTCATCCCTATAACAACTTAAACTTCTAGATGAGTTGGTAGTTACCAATCATCTAACAGGTACGAAGTATTATAGTCTTGTTTCAAAGTAAAAAAAAGGATAGTGATAATCCCAAAATTATTTTTGTTAGTACCAAAACTACAGTGCATAAAAGTCTTGTACACTGCACATGGTACAAGTCTTTTGTGCACTAGACTTTTGGTACAAACAAAAATAATTTTGGCATTATCGTTTCCCTTAAAAATATATATATATATATATATATAATATTTATATATAATACTGCCTTCATTGCTAAATGAGAATCTATGTTACTATTTTGGACACTTGAAGAAATTGTTTATATCTTTCAATCTATCATTCTAAAAATATCTAATATAGATATTTTTTGATAGATTTCAAATAGTTTTATTAGACAATTTTTAATTTGAGAAGTTTAATTAGACAAAAATTTTAAAATCATAAAGTATTAGAAATTAAAAGATATAAACAAAATAAAAATAACAAAAAAAAAATGAAAATGAACTCTCGTTTAGGAAGGGAGAGAGTAAGAAAAAAATCAAACCCATTGTCACTTTTGGTTTGTCTTAAAGAAGCATGTTTTATATCATTTTCAGTATGAGCATTTTTTTTTTCCGCTTAAGCTCAATAAAAGTATAGTTTCTGATATGTACATCTACCACATCCAAATTAGGGATCTTTGTAAACTTTCTAAAGATTAATAAAATCCTTTTTCTTATCCAAGAAAAATGTACGAGGACGTCAAAACAAGCATATATTATGTGGAGAGAGAGAGAGAGAGAGAGAGAGAGAGAGAGAGAGAGAAGAAGAAGAAGAAGAAGAAGAAGTATACAGGGCTACGAACAGAGATGGCCGCTCGAGCACCACAGTTGACAAGATCATAGGCAATTTCCATGCCAGAATTCCCACACCCAACCACCAGCACATCTTTCCCCTCGTATCTCGTCCCATTTCCATACTCGCTGGAATGCACCACTTCCCCACCAAAATCCTCCAACCCCACAACCTCCGGAACGAACCCTGCGCTGTTTTCCCCCGTCGCCACCACGAGAAACCTCCCCTCGAACACCTCCGTCTCCCCCGACCCCGCATTCCTCGCCACCACCCTCCAGCACTTTTCCCCGTCCTCACGCGACGCCGACTCCACCGACCGGCCGAGCAACGGGCTCACGCCGAACCGGAACACGTAGGCGTCCAGGTAGTTGATGAACTGGCTCTTGGAGACAAATGTGGGGAAATGGGAAGGGAACCGCATGTGGGGGAGCTGGCAGTACTGCTTGGCCAGGTGAAGCTTCAAGCGGTCGTAGGACTTGTTCTTCCAGAGAGAGGCGGTGCAGCACTCTCTCTCTAGAACTATGTTTGGTAGAGAGAGAAGGTTAAGGCAGGCTGAGGTTGCTATCCCAGCAGGCCCTGCCCCTATGATGATAACCTCAGTTTCTTGACTCATGCTTCTTGTTTTTTGTTACTAGGTTTGAAACTTTAGTTTGATGATTATGAACCTATGGAACTGTCTGTTTCAAGTTGCCACCTAAAAAGTGGGTATTTATAGGGGAAATCAAAGCAAAATCAGGTTTTTTTTTTGGTACTTACGGCAAATTCATGATATGCATAGATAGAGATATATAGGGTCTGTATGTACAGCTATAATCACGGTGTTGTGAGTAGAAATGATAATTAATTAAGTTTCTAATGGCTTGAGAAAAGCATTAACTGCATGGCATACATGCAGGTGAACACGTAACTTTGAGTTCTAAGGGTGATGAATTTGGTTGTGACAAATTAATTAAGGAGTAATTAAAATGGACATTTATTGATCAAGATTATATACCATTGGATATTCTTTGTAGATTATAGAGAGAAAATGAGTGACTAAAGGGTATATTGAGGTGATAAGAGATATGTATGAAGGTGCCGTCACTACCATTAAATCACCGGTAGGGGAAATTAATAAGTAAATTTTCAATCACCATAGGATTGCATCAAGGGTCAGCCCTGAGCCCTTACCTCTTTGCCTTACCTCTTTGCCTTAGTTATAGATGAATTAATTAGACAATTTTAAGAATATATTTCATGGTGTATGATGTTTGCAGATGACATTATCCTCGTAGATGAAACCGCTAGAAGTGTTAATACGAAACTAGAAATTTGGAGGGAAGCATTAGAGTCAAATGGTTTTCGGATAAGTAGGAGTAAAACTGAGTATATGGTGTGCAAGTTTAGTAGTACCAGTAGTGCGCATGAAGACCAGGAGATACCAAAAGAGTGATCATTTTAGGTATTTAGGCTTAATTATTAGTAGAGATTGAGAGATTGCTGATGATGTGACTCATAAGATCCAAGTGGGGTGACTCAAGTGTAGAAGTGCTACTGGTGTACTATGTGACAAAAGGGTACCCACAAAATTGAAGGAAAAATTCTATGGAACTGCCATAAGAGCAGCGATACTTTATGAGACAGATTGTTAGCCTATTAAGCAACATGTGAGCAAGATAAGTGTAGCGAAAATGAAAATATTGAGATGGATGTGTGGTAAAACTAGACGAGACAGAATTAAAAATGAAACAATTTGTGAGATGGTAGGTGTAGCACAGATAGAGGAGAAGTTGAAGGAAAATAGGCTAAGGTGATTTGTGCATGTCTATCATAGACCAAAAGATGCAGTAGTTAAGAGAGCGGGTATGATAGCTCTAGGTGGCAATTAATGCTATGAAGAGGGTACACCTAAATTGAAATTAAATGCTGTTGTGAGCAAAGATACGAATATAATGGATTTGTGTGAACAAATGGCTCTTGACACAGCTTAATGGAGGAAACAGATTCATGTAACCGACCCCAAGTGATTGAGACGTAAGGCTCAGTTTGGTTTGGTTTGGATATTATGTGTAGATGTGAAATTAGTTGATGAGATGTAAATTTGCCAGAACAATGTGAACCCCACGCATCTGTTTAAAAAAAAAAAATTATGCACAAGTTTAATTTGTGAAACACAAACAGAAATGTTCTTTTCAAATAGAAAAAAAAGAAAAAGAAAAAGAAATGTATGATTTCAGAAAAGAAAAAAAAAACGAACGCTAACGTACGGATGTTTAATTTGGTTTGATTGTGCATTTTGCGTGCAAAAACTTGTCAATTTCAACCTTTTTTGTGGAATCTGATGATTGGTATAAGATTTGGTAACGCAAACAAAATTTGCCGCGGAATTTATTTTGTACTTCCAAAATCACCTCGATGGATATCATGATTTACTAGATTTCAATATTAAAACTTATTGAAAGCTCAATCAAATATCCTGGAAGGTTTGGATAAATTTTCAAACTCGTTAAATTAGACTGATGCATGTTGTATGCAAAAATTTGTGAATTTCTACCTTTTTGTGGAATCTGGTGATTGGTATAAACTTTGGTAATGCGGAGCAAACAAAATTTGCCAGCGGAATTTGTTTCGCACTTTCAAAAATCACCTCGATGGATATCATGATTTACGAGCTTTCAATATTAAAAATTATTGAGAGCTCGATCAAATATCCTGAAAGATTTGGATATATTTTCACTCTCTCATTAAATAAGACATATCAGATCCTATTCGTGGAAAGGAAAGGGAGAGGCGGCGTTGAGAGATGTCATCTCTTTGGAAAGGAAAAAAGAAGAGTTTGGCCAATTGATCGATAAGGTGATGGGCATATTCAGGAGACCGGTAATAGGGAAGAATCGAAAAGACAAAAACCTAAAGCTATATTCAGATCGGTAGCGGCTGCAATTTCTTTCTCTATTTCTTCAGAGGAGATCATTAATAGGAATAAATCATTATTCTTTATGAAAGAGGCTCAAGCAGTACCATGGGATATTGATGAGTCGTTGGGAATGGGTTACGATGGTGATGAAGGGGGAAGTCGTTAGTAAGATTGCTCATTTTGAGGAACTTGATGAAGAGCTAGGGTTTAATTAGAGAGCCATGCATTTTGGCCGAGGAGCTAGGGAAGGGTCCTAGGAGCTAGGGAAGGGTCCTAGATGAATGAGGTAGAGATTTTGGGTTTAGATTTTTTTTTCCTTTTTTGGGCTACTTTTTAGTTGGAAGGTGTTGGGGTCCACCTATAGTGTGTGTGTGTGTGTGTGTGTGTGGGGGGGGGGGGGGGGGGGGGGGGGGGGGGGGGGGTTGTGAGAGATACACCTATATATATATATATATATATATATATATATATATTTGTAAACCTTATTAAGTTTAGTGTGCAACATAATGTGAGGGCGAGGATGAGGCGAGCATGGGGAGCCGGTCTGTGGCTTGCCGGAGAGGAACCGGCATTGGTTCTTGGAGAGTTTTTTCATCTTTGTGTATATTGTGTGTGAATATACATTAAATGAAAATTTTCTCTGAAATCGATATATGGGTTGTGTTCGTGGTGTCCCTCCGATCCTAACAGAAGGGGTGTGGTAGGGGTGTTTCTATTTGGCCTCTTGCCAACCTTGTCTTTTGATTCTCGGCACAAGTTCGTGGGATATACGGACGTCATTTGTTGGGATGCATTTTCGTAAAACCCGCGCCAGAATATGTACTTGCATCGCACCTGACAAGGCATTTATATTTCATTTGGCTTTTGTTTTATAAAAAAAAGTGTTCTTCCACCATTGGGGTGGGAAGGTGTACGTCCAAGAGGCCAGCTACCTTGGTTAATTACCTTTGTCACTTAATGAAATTTGGGTAGAAATGGGATGGGATACGAAGTTACAACTCATGCTTTAGGTTGAGATAGACATTAACCAAGAGGACAAGAGAATTAAAGAAAAGAAAACAACAAAACTGAGTTTGGGATTAAGACCGCCAAAGCATCAAACAAAAACTAAAGTGTTTCCTTCTCTGTCTTTATCTTCATCTGACATTTGGAATAGAAGCTCTTTGTTATTCAAGAATGTTGAGACATTTTGTCTCATGTTTGATTATACACTTCGTACACACCGCGTGGTTCCGGTTCGTTAAAAATCAACGGTCTGAAACTGTTGGAGTTGGAGCGCCTGATCAACGGTCCGCTTTTAATTGAACGAATGGATGTCTTTTAAACGAATGGGTGTGTAGAGAACTAATTGTTCAAGGGGTGTGTTTATTGAAACAGAGGGGTGTGAAAGAAACTATTTGTTCCATGGGTGTGATGCTTAGTGAAAAGTTGTGACTACTCTCCCAGGGGATGTAATTGTTTCAAGAGATGTGATCTTTACCAAAGGGCACTGTTGGAGTTGGAGCGCCTGATCAACGGTCCGATTTTAATTGAACGAATGGATGTCTTTTAAACGAATGGGTGTGTAGAGAACTAATTGTTCAAGGGGTGTGTTTATTGAAACAGAGGGGTGTGAAAGAAACTATTTGTTCCATGGGTGTGATGCTTAGTGAAAAGTTGTGACTACTCTCCCAGGGGATGTAATTGTTTCAAGAGATGTGATCTTTACCAAAGGGCACTTATGACTCCTATATAAATTTTTTTCACCCCGTTAGTTACTACACTACACATAATTATTTCTCTCGCACAATTGTTACGGTAGACAAAAAGGATTTCTTGGAAGTCTTTCAATTTTGTTGGTTGCAATTCTTCACCCTTAGGCTTTGTTGAATCCTGGGGACGACTTTGCCTGAACCCAACAACAAACTCTATCGAGTGGGGGCAAATTACGTTCTAAAGATAGTGTCTTTAGATACGGTTCAAAGCCTTCGAATCTCATCATCTTAACATTCTGTCCCAGCAATTTTAGAACGTAATTTTCGATCATGGCAGCGGTGAAGAACGAGTCTTCTATCAAGATGATGAATCAGGATCTCATCAAATTGGATCAGTTCGATGGCAACAATTTCACCCGTTGGAAGGACAAGATGATTTTCCTTCTAACTGCATTGAAATTGTACTACATCCTTGATCCGAACACTGCACCAGTTCCAGACCCTCCGGAGTCGGGAACGGATAAATTCAAGGAACAAAGACTTCAACGTGCTGAAGATGCGTTGATGTGCCGTGGGCATATTTTGCATGCTTTGTCAGATCGTCTCTATGATTTTTACAAAGAAACAAAGACTGCAATAGAAATTTGGAATGCTCTAGAATTCAAGTATAAGGTTCAAGAAGAAGGTACGAACAAATTTCTAATTGCCGAATACTTCGATTTTCGTATGATTGATACTAAGCCCATTTTAGACCAGATTCATGAGTTGCAAACTGTTGTTAATAACATCAGTAGTATGAACATCATTCTTCCTGAGGATTTTCAAGTTGGGGCTATAATTGCAAAATTGCCGTCGTCGTGGAAAAACTATAGAAAAAAACTTCTGCATAAGGCAGAAGACTTTTCCCTTGAGCAAATTCAGAAACATCTCCGAATTGAAGAGGAATCTCGTAATAGAGATAAGAAGGGAGAGAATTCTTTTAAAACTGATGTTCATAATATTGAATCTGGATCTGGTTCTGGTTCTAACCGTCCCAACAACAAAAGGAAGAGGAACAATAAGAAGAAGAATGATAAATGCTACAATTGCGGTAAAAAAGGGCACTACGCCAAAGATTGTCGCTCCAAGAAGCAGAAAACTTCTGCCAATACGGTGGAAGAGCAGTTGGTCGCAATGGTGACTGAAATCAATATGGCAGATATTTCTTCTGGGTGGTGGTTTGATTCCGAGGCTACGGTTCATGTGTGCAAGGACAGATCGTTGTTCAAGACATACGAAAAACTGGATGGTCAAGAAGTGCAAATGGGAAACCATGATTGCGCTAAGGTTGCTGGAAAAGGCAGTGCTGAATTGAACTTTACATCTGGAAAAACGCTGACTTTGCTGAATGTTCTTCATGTTCCTGATATGAGAAGAATTTAGTTTCTGTTGATCTCGTTTGTAAGAAAGGCTTTCGGGTTGTTTTTGAATCCGACAAGTTAATCCTTACTAAGAATGGGATGTTTGTTGGAAAGGGGTATGGTTGTAATGGGATGTTTAAGTTGAGTATCAATGAGAATAACACAGCTTCTTCTTATATTGTTGAGTCTTTTTCATTATGGCATAGTAGATTAGCACATTTAAATTTTCGATCCATTAAAAACATGAGCAGATTTGGTTTAATCAATTACCATGATAATGTTTGTGATAAGTGTGAAATCTGTGCTAAGGCAAAATTGGCTAAGAAATCTTTTCCTGGTGTTCAAAGGAATTCTGAAATTTTAGATTTGATTCATTCGGATATATGTGAATTGAATGGAGCTTTAACTCGTGGAGGGAAAAGATATTTTGCCACTTTTGTAGACGATTTTTCAAAGTTCACCTTTGTTAATCTTTTGAGAACAAAAGATGAAGTTTTCAACAAGTTTCAGGCTTATAAAAATGAAGTTGAAAATCAGTTGAACAAGAAAATAAAAGTCTTGAGGAGTGATAGAGGCATGGAATATTTTCCGCATGAGTTTGATGATTTTTGTGAATCGCATGGTATTATTCATCAAAAAACTGCACCTTACACACCATAGCAAAATGGTTTAGCCGAAAGGAAAAACCGTACGCTTACAGAAATGGCAAATTGTATGATTGTGCATGCTAATGCTCCTTTATATTTGTGGGGTGAAGCTTTACACACTGCTTGCTATTTACACAATAGAATCATTTCAAGGAAAACTAATTTCTGTCCATAGGAAGGGGCGAAAGCCTAATTTGTCATACCTTAAAGTGTGGGGGTGTTTGGCATATTATAGGGTTCCAGATCCTAAGAGGACTAAGTTAGGTCCTAGAGCAATGAAAAGTATTTTCGTTGGGTATGCTGAACATAGCAAAGCCTATAGACTTCTTGATCTCGAGTCTAACACAATAGTAGAATCTCGTGATGTGGAATTTTTTGAGAATAAATTTCGAGCAGATTCTAAGAGTGTGGTGACTGAAAATTCTGGTTCTAGTCCTAATCAAGAAGTAGAACTACAGAACGGTGTCAAACAACACGTGCTCAATGAAGAGCCAAGAAGAAGTACAAGACAAAGAAAAGAAAAAGGCTTAGATCCAGATCATATCTCATCTCAATCTATTATCTTTTTAGTAGAAGGAGATAGAGAAGTGGTAACAAATAAAATCCCCATGGTGTTACAAATTGAGGCTGACCCTAAGACGTTTACAGAGGCCATTAGTTCTAGGGATGCTGCGTTTTGGAAATAAGCCATCAATGATGAGATGGATTCATTTTATCTAATGGTACTTGGAAATTAGTTGATCTACCGCCAGGTTCAAAGTCTATTGGTTGCAAATGGGTTTTTCGAAGAAAGTATAATACTGATAATACAGTACATACTTTCAAAGCAAGACTAGTAGCCAAAGGATTTCAACAAAAGGAGGGTATTGATTATTTTGACACATATGCTCCTGTTGCTAGAATTACTTCTATAAGAATTCTTATGGCATTGGCCTCTATATATCACTTGCAAATTCATCAAATGGATGTAAAAACTGCATTCTTGAATGGTGATATAGATGAGGAGGTGTATATGGATCAACCCGAAGGTTTTGTCCTTCCTGGAAATGAAAGAAAAGTGTAAGTTAACTAAGTCTTTATATGGTCTGAAGCAGGCACCTAAACAGTGGCATCAGAAATTTGATTCATGCATTTTGGCTTTTGGTTTTACTCATAATAGTGCTGATAAATGCATTTACTCCAAGTTTACCAAAAACTATGGTGTGATTGTATGTTTGTATGTTGATGATATGCTCATCATAGGCACTAATATGGTAGGGATTCTGGAAACCAAGAAGTATCTGGCTTCAAATTTTAAGATGAAAGATCTTGGGGAAGTCGATACTATCTTAGGTATCAAAGTGAGAAAGCATAGTGGGGGCTACGCTTTGTGTCAGGAGCACTACATTGATAAGATGCTTCTTAAATTCAAGCATCTCGGTTTAAAAGATTTTAATACCCTTTTTGACTCAAGTATTAAGTTGACTAAATATTCCGGTAGAGCAATTGCACAGCTTGAGTATGCTAGTGCGATTGGTACGTTGATGTATTTAATGCATTGTACTAGACCGGATATTGCTTTTGCTGTGTGCAAATTAAGTCGTTATACTAGTAATCCAAGTGGAAAACACTGGAAGGCAATCGTTAGAGTCTTTGGTTATCTCAAGAAAACCATAGGACTTGGGCTATTTTATCATAGTTTCCCGGCTGCGCTTGAGGGATATACTGATGCTAGTTGGATTACTAGTCAAGGAGATAATAAATCTACTTCAGGATGGGTGTTTCTTCTTGGTGGGGGTGCCATCTCATGGGCATCTAAGAAACAGACTTGTATATCTCATTCAACTATGGAATCTGAATTCATAGCATTAACGGCAACAGGCAAGGAGGCCGAATGGGTTAGGAACTTATTGTTAGACATTAAGTTGTGGCCTAATCCGATGCCACCAATAAGTATTCACTGTGATAGTGAGGCAACTTTGTCAAGAGCTTACAGTAGTACTTACAATGGCAAGTCTAGACACATAAGTCTAAGACATGATTTTGTGAGACAATTGATCCGAGACGGGGTGATCACAATAATTTACGTACGGTCGAGCAGGAACTTGGCAGATCCTTTCACCAAAGCACTTTCTAGAGAATTGGTGTGGTCTACGACTAAGGAGATGGGGCTAAAACTTTTTCAAAAGATCACCGACAATGGTAACCCAACCCAAAACTAGATAGCCTCTAGTCACGGGTTTACTGGGTAAGAACAAGTTGTTGAAAAGTGGTCAAGTGACATTGATTCGGAACTTCAGCTCCGCTCGAATAAAAAAAATAAAAAAAATAAAAAAAGAAGAAGAAGGGAGAATCAGTGTTGTCCATTATAGGAAAAGAGGGTTGAATTACATTCTTAATGAAGTCTAAAATGTCTGGTAATGGAGGCATGTAAGGGACTTCACCTATATGAACGTAGAAGTGGTGCCGCTTCTCACAAGAGTTTAGGTTTGCTCTTTGGATCGTTCATGAAACCAGGAGTTTGCACAGGGCCATAATAGTGCTAAAGTAGTTTTAGGAATCCTTGTCTACAGAATGTTGTTATGTGTATGGTATGTCCGGTGTTTTCGTTTTAAGAGTACTTGGTTTAAAGCTCAGGCCACCAAAGACTTTGTTGAAACTTTGATGTACTTGTATTAATTGGAGGTTTAAGTTATAAAACACATTCTTGTATTCATAACAATATTGTTTCTATTGTGATTGAGAGAATTTTTTATGTATTGTTATAATCAATGTGGGGGATTGTTGAGACATTTTGTCTCATGTTGGATTATACACTTCGTACACACCGCGTGGTTCCGGTTCATTAAAAATCAACGGTCTGAAACTGTTGGAGTTGGAGCGCCTGATCAACGGTCCGATTTTAATTGAACGAATGGATGTCTTTTAAACGAATGGGTGTGTAGAGAACTAATTGTTCAAGGGGTGTGTTTATTGAAACAGAGGGGTGTGAAAGAAACTATTTGTTCCACGGGTGTGATGCTTAGTGAAAAGTTGTGACTACTCTCCCAGGGGATGTAATTGTTTCAAGAGATGTGATCTTTACCAAAGGGCACTTATGACTCCTATATAAATTTTTTTCACCCCGTTAGTTACTACACTACACATAATTATTTCTCTCGCACAATTGTTACGGTAGACAAAAAGGATTTCTTGGAAGTCTTTCAATTTTGTTGGTTGCAATTCTTCACCCTTAGGCTTTGTTGAATCCTAGGGACGACTTTGCCTGAACCCAACAACAAACTCTATCGAGTGGGGGCAAATTACGTTCTAAAGATAGTGTCTTTAGATACGGTTCAAAGCCTTCGAATCTCATCATCTTAACATTCTGTCCCAACAAAGAATGCTCGTAAGATGTTGGATAGAGGTGCAATGTTGGGAATAAAAATCGTAGGGGGGAGGACATTTAATTTAAGGCGCTTGGTTGAAATGGAAGAAGAGGAAATCGCTAATAGGGAGAAAGCTTAAGAATATCGCAGAGTTAGAAGAGAGAGAAATTTCTAATAGGGAAGATGATGTTTCTCCCCTAGGTTCCGTTTTTGGTTGTTTTTCGTGCTCTGCTTAAGTTTTTGGTGCTTTGATTTTTTGGCTTTTCGATTTGTTGTTGGTTTGGTTGGTGGGGGTTTGTTTTTTGTCTATGGGTTAGTTAGGTGCTTTGGTGTTTGATTCTTTGGGTCTTTGTTAGTTGTTTTGCTTGTGTTGTCTCTTTGGATTTGTTTTTGGGTTTTGGTTGGCGTCTTGTCTTCCTTTTAGTCTCAGGTGAATTTTTGCCAGTGTGCCTTAATCCTTTTAATCTTTGTAATCCTTTATATATAAAGATTAATAAATTTATTTTGCTTAGAAAAAAAATATAAAACAACAAAATAGATGCCCGTAGAAGGGCCGGATATCAGGCCTTTGTTTTCCGTTTTTGTCTCATGCATAAACTCATGCATGTACATGTATATCCATATGCTAGGTTTGGGTGTGCATGGAAGGCCACCCCATGCATTTGTTTGCAGCTCATGCTTAGGATTCCAAAAGGAAGGAAGGAGAGAGAGAGAGAGAGAGAGAGAGAGAGAGAGAGAGAGAGAGAGAGAGAGAGAGAGAGAGAGTGAATGAATGAAGGCAAGAAGGAATAAGAGATTTGTAACTTTTCATTTGATTCGAGCACACGTATGCATTTTTATACTCCTATATGGTTTAAGTTAACTAGATGGTGAGCATATACATCTCTTGTATGAAGTTTCTCAAGATAATTTGAAATACTTACGGTCTTGAGATATGAAAATTCGCAATAATAATGATTTTACTGTATTTTGGATGTAGATGAGAGATATTTGAAAGATTATGAGAGAAAAAGAATAGTCGCTAATTTTTTTTAAAATATATGTACGACCAAACGATAGCCTCCTAAAACACCTAGGACTACTTTTGGAGGATCTCTAGAGCATAAGACCAGAATTAAGAACCCTATTCCATGCAAGGTAAGTTTTTTTTTCTTTTGTGCCAAAATTCATTTGCTCCTTTGGGGTTCAAGAAAATTTTGGAAGACGGTCAGTAGTTTAAAGTACAAAATTCTTTTTAGAGTAAATTACAGTAAACCCCCCTTAACTAACCCGAATTTTCACTTAACCCCCTCCAACTACAAAACCCAACAGTGTGCACCCTCTAACTATCCAGAATTGACACTTAACACCCTTTTGTTAGGTCTCCGTAGGAAAAATGCACCAACGGCCGTCTCCGGCCACCGGGCGGCCGATCCGAGCCGTCCAAAAATTTTAAAGAAAAAAACCGAGTGGGCTATCGCGGGAATCAACGGCATCCGACGTGCGTAGGTGCTCGATCCAAACACCCCAAGAATTTAAATGGGGTGTTTAGATCGAGCACCTACACACGTCGGATGCCGTTGATTCTCACGTTAACCCACTCGGTTTTTTTTTTAAAATTTTTGGACGGCTCGGATCGGCCGCCCGGTGGCCGGAGACGGCCGTCGGTGCATTTTTCCTTGGAAGACCTAACAAAAGGGTGTTAAGTGTCAATTCTGGATAGTTAGAGGGTGCACACTGTTGGATTTTGTAGTTGAAGGGGGTTAAGTGAAAATTCGGATTAGTTGAGGGGGGTTTACTGTAATTTATTCTTCTTTTTAAAGATCCTAGCTAATGCGCACTTCGAATCTACTCTACTCAAGAAAAAACAATTCAAAAGTCTTATATATTTACAAAAGTGCTATGTACAAAGAAATGTTACCTGGAAATGACCCGGAATATACTATTTATAATTTCGGGTCATTTCTGAGTAAAATTTCTTTGTACGTAGCATGCCCCATATATTTATATAGCTTGACATTGGCAAATGGGTCTAAATCGTTAACTGAAGTGTAAAAAGAAATGCTTCCGATCATTGCATGCCATGGGAAAGAGTTCCATCAAATTAATGTGTGTATATATATATATATATATATATATATAGACACTATGGCAGGATCACTTGTGAGTCGAGCTTGGAGACAGAAATCTAGAGAATATATATAGGTTTAACCATAATTTTGGAGAAAAGCATGACCAACATCGATCTGAAATCAGATTCCCTCACTGTTGTGGATCGAGCTGATCAATGAGGGGATCTCGGGTAATCACCCACGAAGGGTCATGATCATTGATCGAATACTATTCTGAATTGGACTAGAACTATTTTAACCCACACTTATCGGGAGGCTAACTAATGTGCTAATCATTTGGCAAGGCTTGAAGCTAAACAAAGTGAAGATTTTGTGATCTCGAGTGAACAAACCACTCTCGATTAGGGAGTTTATGATTCAGGACAACCTTAACCTAAGGCAATTTCTTGGCTCGATAGGAATCTCTTTTGCCGGGTTGTAATCTATTCCTTATGCTCCCACATCTGTTGCACAAACCTTTGTTCATTTGGTTTTATAATATTCCAAAGTACCAAAAAAAAAAAAAAACTATATATACCGGAACATATACAATTTTTCTTTACTTTATCTTACTACTAAACTCATCTTGAAATAATTATTTATTTATAATATTCCGAAGTACAAAAAAAATTACTACATATTCTTTTTTTTAGCTTTTCGTCTAAATGTTTGAAATTAATTACTTTTCATCATTTTCTCAAGGAGAGCTATAAGAATAATAAAAATACATGGACTGAAATTTAAAAGTAATTAAATAAGGCAATATAATCCTAAAGATGCCTTCTTCCAAAATTTTTTTTTTTAAAACTTTCTATATTCAACTCGTCAAGATGAACAATTATCCTAAAAAATTAATACGAATCCCAAAAAATTTCATTTATCTAACATCTGAATCTAGGCCAAACTGCCGTTGAATTTAGACCAAAATTCATTATCTTTATTTGGGCAGAAGTTTTGTTTGAATTAATTATCTAGGATAAGGCATTAAAAACACAAATGGGCAATGGATAAAGTGAAATCATGAATAATAGAGAGGAGTAATGGCATTTAGGTAGGAAGTCATGTAGTAATAGAAAGGAAGTGAACCTGCCCCATTTTTATTTTGTAAAAATTAAACGATTCATTTGGAATGATCCTAAGGTTATTTATGTTGTGAATTTCAGTATTGTTTTACGAAATCTATTAATCTTATAGTTCTTTTTTTAATTAGAGTTTTTTTTTGCTCGGCAGTTCTTTTTTTAGAGTTCAGTATTTTATTTTGAATTGTTTCTTAATAAGTGTCAATTTTGTAAAATTAGTACATTTTTAATTTTGCCCCTAAAAGCATATTTCATTTTGAAAAGTTAATTAGTAATAAGTAATAATGATATCTTCATAGATAGTAAGTAGGGAAAGTAGATGTAAAAATTGATATGAAATGTGTAATTGGTAATGATGATGTCTCCGAGCATTCACAGTGGAATAATCAAAACCAAAATGTTGCTAAAGTTAGCAATATTTGCTAAAAAAAAGTGCTCACATTGGAATAACCAAACCTAACAACCTCTTAGCAATTTATCAATTTTTGGCTTTTGAATAATTAAAACTAGCAATTTTTTGCCAATACCCAAACTCACTTTCTCAATCAATACATCATCATTACACAAAAACCTTATCTTTCTTCCCTTTTTTGTTTCTCTCTCTCTCAACAATGTTTTCAAAAACTAATTTTAAAAAACAGTATTTTTCATTTTTTTCAGAAACTTTTTTTAAAAAAAAAAAACTGTTTTTTCAAAAATTTTAAATAGAGCAAGTAAATAAAGTGTGTTTTTAAAAAACTTTTTTTGAAATTTCAAAACACTTTTACACAAAACTGTTTTCAAAATACTTTTTTTTTGGTAAACGGATTTTGAGATTTTAAAACTGTTTTTTATCCAAAATCTATTTTTAAAAAACAGTATTTATAGTTTTTAAAATTTCAAAACTGTTTGTTAAAATACAGTTCTTTCAAAATTTCTCAAAACTGTATTTACAGTTTTTAAGTGAACAAAGTGTGTATTTTTTGTTTCAAAAAAATGATTTTTTTACACAACTGTTTTTTTTTTTTTGAAATTTTTTTTATACAATTGTTTTGTTTTTTCTTCAAAAACTGTTTTAATAAACTGTTTTTTTTCAAATAAATGTGTGAAACGAAGGGAAAAAATTTGGAGAGCTCATTGGTTTTGATTATAGGCAAAAAATAACCAATGTAGGATTTGACATTGCTAACTTTAGCAACCTCTAAATGGATAATCAAAATCTGATGTGGCATGCTTTGATTATTCACATTTGTATATTCTACTGTGAATGCTCCTAATAAGTTGGAATTCCAAAACTGGACATTTAAAAAGAGATGGAGAGAGTATTGCTTTCGTACGTACGCGGTCAATAGTTAAGTAAAAATTAATTACATTTACATTTACATTTTTTAATTTTGAAGTCCGCAAACGACGATGTAAAACCTTCTAGCACTATCTGTGCTTGTGCTTGAGAAGACAAATATTCAAAAGCATCGACCTAAAACAATGTAAACTTTTTGACACCAGCAATACTGAAATCTGTTATTCTTTGAGAGAAGAATGTGGTCAATCATAACGAGTAATTAGAACGATTCAATTTGGCGACAAGCAAAACCAAGTGAAACGACGTGGTTTTGCCTCAACTTCTCTTATTTTTGGTGACAAGCAAAACCCCATGAAATGATGTCATTTTGCCTCACATCACTTTTAAATGAATTTTTTAAGCGCACCCAAATGAGTACCAGCCCTCCTGCGAGAAAATTCAGATCCTTCAGTGATACTTGTCGCCTAAATTTTTCGTTTTCGGCCACAAGTTTTTGAGTCACCAAATCTCCTCTTTATTTTGCACATTGGCTACTAGTTACTAGAGGTGTCAAACGGGTCGTACCGTGACGGTATAGCCCATTTAGCTTTGTGTCAACCGTGCTTCGTATTATGCCGTGCCGGCCCATTTACTTAAATTGTGTTGTGCTTAGGAATCGGTCAAGATGCATATAAGCTAGTTTGGACACTCTAAGTTATCAAAAACATGAAAAAAAATAGCCTTTTTTTTTTTAATCCTACCTCACTTGTTGAAGAAGACTAACTATGACCAAAAGATATTGTTCTTATTATTGCTGTCCGCAGATCGGTTTAGTGCAGATCAGTCTGGTTCCCAATTCGATTCGCTCGCGACGGATTGTCATTTTTTCCATCCGCCAACCATCTGTGAGTGTTGTTTGGTTGGTTCAGTTTGGATGCGGTTTCGGCGGATCAATTCGGGTGGTTTCGACGGATTTGAGTACGCAATTTATTTTTTTATCTGCACCAAAAAATTAATAAAGCCTTACAACTGCAAATCCAATCAAGTCAAAACAAATTCAAACAAGTCTAAATATTAATCACCCTAAAATCCAAACAAGTGTGTCAATGTTTAATTGGATCAGTTAACACTCGCTAAAACTTTACCCTATCCATGCATTCATAGAATCTGATTCTCAGTGTGTTATTAATTTGCAAAATCTGTTGGTTGCAAATTATCATCCACAACTGATACCTCTTTAGATCATTGAATGATAAAGTTTGCACGATCACATTCAATTATTAGGACTAGGGTTTTTCTTCAGTGGTTCAGTTAATTTATTTCACTTTTTTTTCTTTTTTTTTTGAAATGGCAGATGGTTCAGTTTGAGCCAGAATCGAAGCGAAACCGATCCGAATCCGCCAGACTCTGTATTTTTAGATCTATATCCGTCCATGCATATATATAGCATACTTCGATTTGGTCCGAATTGGGCGGTTCTTATTAAGAAATAAGACCAATCCAAACTTGAATTGTAAACCAATGACTGGCAGCGTTAATTCAGGACATGCGCACCCCTCAATTAAATTCATTTCCTGTAAAACCGATCATCCACAAGCAATTGCATTATTTATCGATCTCTGTTGTCCTTTCCCTTGATCTTGTTACTTTTCATTTGCTCTGTTGCCATCATGGCAACAGACCTTGATCGATGTACTTTCACGTTTATCATCATCTTAAGTGCCATTCCAATCATCTTTTCGGGATACTTCTTAATCAACACTCTCGTCTTCCTCGGCGGCGATCCTGTTTGCGACCATCCGCGCGTGGAATGGGATTTCCGGTTCGGCATCTTCCTTCTCGTTCTTTCCGTCGCGGGATCAATCGGCACCATGTGCAGATCGAAGGGCCTCCTAATGGCTTGCCTAACCATCCTGGGTACTTTCATCGCGTTCATCCTCGTGGTCAGTCGGTGTATCGAACGTGGCGGAACCTATGCTGAAGATTCGAAGAGGATTGATTCGTCCTATCGCCTTGATAACTACGCACCGTGGGCTGTAAAGTTCTTGTTGAAGGACGACGGTTGGACTAACTTTCGCAACTGTCTTGATGAGAGGAATATTTGCGAAAAAAAGCTCGACGACAATAATTTTTATGAGGTTTTTTCCATCTCTTCTCTTAATTCCTGTCCATGCTTGTGTTTTGTATGTTCCATAGGGAGTTTTTTTTAAAACATCCCTCCAACTATCCACCAGATTTTTACTTAGTCCTCAAACTATCAAAATGTTTTATTTAGTCCTCCAATTATTAGCTTGCATTTTATTTAGTCCTTCCGTTAAGTGTTCCGTTAAGTGTCAAACGGCCGGGAAACATTTTTTTAAAAAAAAAAATTTCCAACCACCAATTTGCAATCCTATGGAATAGAAACGTGATTATGAGAGCCTTAGAGACAAAATTTGATTATGTCTCTTTAGAATAATATGATCAGAATAATAAGATCTTCACATCCATTCAAACGGATTAAAATTTGAGCACTTAATTTTTTCGGACAGCAACGTTTTGTTTTAAAAAAAAAGTTTCCAACCACCAATTTGCAATCCTATGGAATAGAAACGTGATTATGAGAGCCTTAAAGACAAAATTTGATTATGCCTCTTTAGAATAATATGATCAGAATAATAAGATCTTCACACCCATTCAAACGGATTAAAATTTGAGCACGTAATTTTTTGAGACAGTTTATATATTAAGTGCTCAAATTAAAAAAAAATATAATTAAAAAATATAATTAAAAAATTAAGTGCTCAAATTTTAATCCGTTTGAATGGGTGTGAAGATCTTATTATTCTGATCATATTATTCTAAAGAGGCACAATCAAATTTTGTCTTTAAGGCTCTCATAATCACGTTTCTATTCCATAGGATTGCAAATTGGTGGTTGGAAACTTTTTTTTTAAAACAAAACGTTGCTGTCCGAAAAAATTAAGTGCTCAAATTTTAATCCGTTTGAATGGGTGTGAAGATTTTATTATTCTGATCATATTATTCTAAAGAGATATAATCAAATTTTGTCTCTAAGGCTCTCATAATCAAGTTTCTATTCTATAGGATTGCAAATTGGTGGTTGGAAACTTTTTTTTTTAAACAACGTTGCCGTCCGAAAAAATTAAGTGCTCAAATTTTAATCCGTTTGAATGGGTGTGAAGATCTTATTATTCTGATCATATTATTCTAAAGAGACATAATCAAATTTTGTCTCTAAGGCTCTCATAATCACGTTTCTACTCCATAGGATTGCAAATTGGTGGTTGGAAATTTTTTTTTTAAAACAAAATGTTGCCCGGCCGTTTGACACTTAACGGAACACTTAACGGAAGGACTAAATAAAATGCAAGCCAATAGTTGGAGGACTAAATAAAACATTTTGATAGTTTGAGGACTAAGTAAAAATCTGGTGGATAGTTGGAGGGATGTTTTCAAAAAAAACTCTTCCATAGGTGATATGAAAAATGAAAAATGCATGTGTCTTGTCGATCATGAGCTACGTACGTTTTGATTTTCAGTGATGAAGAAGGGCACGGCTCTTGGGTTAATTTAACTCGTGAAGAATTGCACAACATCGACAATATGATGGAAAGATGAAATCATTAGTCGAAAGGAAAAAACATCATGAAAGCAAAAGCATAATTGCTTTTCTTCATATTAGCACCGAAAGCAAAGACAGTCGGCATCTTTATTTAATATTTATACATATTGAATTTTTAGTCCCTTTAGTTATGGCGTTTATGATTTAGCGCCAACTTGTTCTTATTTCCTGTTCATGACGATAATCGAGAGAGAACAATTTCATATGGCGATGTAAAATTAATATTTCATATATACTAGTTAAAACAAATTGGTAATGCCGCTTCCCCCCATCGATCCCATTACTATAATTAATTTTGCTTCTACAAGAAGTGTAAAAACATCATCAGATCATAATTTTCATGTTTTCTTCTTCTGCAGAACGGTTGTTGTGCTCCACCCCAGTATTGCGGCTTTCAGGACAAAAACCAGTCATGGGTGATCCCAGAATCAGGTTTTTACGCGAAGGACGTCAACTGTGTTACTTGGAGCAGTGAAAAAACGAAGTTGTGCCACGAGTGCGAGACGTGCCAGGCAGTATATGTCTACGTCGTGACGTTCAATTGGCACCTTCGAGGGATTTGGTTAATGTTCGGCATCGTCGTCTGGGTCATGTGCCTTGGCTTTACTTGTGAGCATGAGAAAAAGCAAAGACAACAGCGAAATAACCGAACTAATTAATTAACGTCGACAATGTTGAAAGTAACCCAACTACTGTTCAACCAGCTGATCTGCCTGCCTAATGCAAGAACATGAAGCAGTGATCACTGCAGGAGTGTTACTAATATACCCATATATATATATATATATATATATATATATATATATATCATTTAATGTACTTCTCAGAATCTTGCCACAATTCATATATACTTGATTAATTTATAGTAAATTCAAGTTTATTCTTGATTAATTGAGAATTAAAGTGAATAATATAAGGGTAATTTGAAGAAAGTTATTGTTTCCACTTGCCACTAACCCATGTTAAACTTTACTATATATAGCACCTCGTATGCGTTCATTTCAACTAGGAGAAACACACTGAAATCGCTTGAATATGGGTATTTTGCCATACAATGTAGGCCGGGGGGGTAGGGGTGGGGGGTGGGCTTTGGGGGGTGTGGGGGTTGGTTGTGGTTTGTGAAATTAGCACAATTGTTCTATGATGCTGCTTATGGTTAGAGGGAAACTAATCGTATAAGTTCCTTTATAGTCTGAAGGCATGAGTATGCGTGTGTGTGAGAGAGAGAGGGGCTTTGTGGATTTTTAAGGAGGGAGGAACTGTGGGTGGAAGAGTTTGAATTAATGATGCGTCACAACCAAGAGAAAATCTTCTGTACAGAGATGCTGTTACAGCACTTAATCGTGACATTTTTGGACGGTCAAGATGTTAATGAAACTTTTCCGGAGAAGAGTTAATTTCAACCATTAATTACGCGAATAAACGGCTGAGATTGATTAGTGCCGTAAACAGGCTGTTTACAGCACCTCCGTAAATAAGAACATCTCAACAAACAAACCCCCCAACATGACATGTCTAAGGCAAGTTTAATGATAGGTCGCTGTAGCCGACTTCACTTCAAAAACCCTTATTTCTCTTCCTTTTTAATTCCCAGCGGAGAATTGCCTTTGAAAGGCTCGGGCTCCTATTTTTCAAACATTGCATGTGGGCCATGCCTACTGCCGAGACTTGGCTTGGGCCAATTATAAATCAAAATAGGAAGTCTTTGGGCCCACCAAACATGAATCTGTACAAATGATTCATGTATTCTTCTGCATCCAATTCACTTCCAAGATTTACATGCACAGTAGGAGTATTCATAAGGTCCATTAGAATGTTAAAGCCTCCGAGTACCTAAAACACAAAAATCAAGCATTAAGTATTGAGTAATAATATAAATGGACTTAGCGATGATAAATTAAGGGGCGCTTATGTAAACATTTACGCGCCTATCACATCTCCATTGGAAGACCCCTGAGTAGTATTGATACTTGCTAGGCTAGAGACCTTGGTTGGGTATACAATCTTGGGTGGGCAACCCTATCAGTACCCCTTTGAATTGAAAATAAATCATCACCCAACTTACTTATTTGGCTCCAACACTATATAAGAGATAATCTATTAGTGTAAGAAGTTAAGCAATATAAGAAACAAAATGAGAACCGGGAATGGCTTCATCCGAACAGTTCTGAAAAGTTTTTTAATGAACGGTTCAAATAAAAACTACTTAAATCAAGCCCTTCTTGGTCTTTTTTTTTTGCCGATTTCTCGCAAGTACCCTTAAAATCACTTTCTGATCACATTGAGCGACTTAGATCATTGTAATTCGATCGGAAAATGAGAGAAATGGAGAGGTCCGTATTTTAACTAAAATGAGGACCCCTCATGTGAGGACTGTATTTATGAATATATATATATATATATATATAATAAAATAAAAAAGTACTTCACCAGATAGACAATTAAGGAAGAGTGTTGTGTTGTGTCTGTATCCGATACGTGTTCATTCTTCTTAGACAATTAGTAGTGCCCTGCAGGGGCTGGAACCCATCACTTGCCATTGGGTTGGTGGAGCTCCTCTGACCTTTGTAGGTACTCCTTTATCATTCTTAGTTGCTTTCAGTCACCTCCTTGCCCTTACCAATTATTTTATTCCCATCCAAATTAGAGGCATCAAGACATAAATATTTGGGATCCACAACATTACAAGTCCCACATTGCATATACAAATGATAGTACAAATATTGAGGACTTCTTACAGACATTTTTCATGCCTAATGGAGTAAAAGATGAGGGCCGTTCCGGTTTCTCAAAAAAAGTACTTTTAAAAAAAAAAGGTAATTTCAAGCTCAAAAATCATGTGTTTACGTAAATAATTTTCAGACTAATATAGATCTTGTTTGATAGATCTCATTAAGATCTTTTAAACGGTGCAAAAAAATTGAAAAAATATTTTTCATTTTTATTATATTTGAGTTTGAAATTCAAACATTTTGAAAAAAAAGAACTTTTTCTTAAAGTGAAACACCACCGAACAATGGAGGAATTGAGAAGTGTGAAAGATGATGAAAAGTGAGAGAGAGGAGCCGACAATCCGAGGGAGGAGTCGATATTTTTTTTTTCTTTAACATTATAGGTTGGGGAAGAAGTGGGGAAGGGAGGAAGAAGATGATGGTTTGCATTTGTAGGAATGTTGCGTTGTGATGAAATTTTTTGTGAAGGAAGTGAGTGGGCACTGGGTTGTGTGTAGAATTTTGTAAGGGCAATTAAGTCATTACGCATCAGGGTATTTTGGTAATAGTTGGTTGCAACGGCCCCTGAGTTTTTTAACAAGATGGATGGGAGGGATCTCGTGTCCCTGCAGCGCTGAGAAAGCACTGCAACTTGCAGTGCTTCAAAACGGCACCGTCCAAAGGAAGTATAATCCACTGCTTTTATTGGTGAAGGCCAAATGGCCAATCATCCAAGTTTATCCGGTCAATTAAAATTCAAGTAATTGATTGGAATATTTTTCGGTCAATATATTTTTACTTTTCTTTTATTAGTATTGTCAAGACAAATATCAAAAATTGTTATTATTTTCATCTCATCACATAGGTAATTTCGGTAAAATATGATCACACGTCGGTGGTTATGCTATTAGGATACATTTATCTAGACAAAATAACTATAGATTTACTAATAGAAAAATAGATGATCGTACATGATTTTTTTTTTGGACATCAAGGTGCACAAACTAGTCCAAGTAACTACAGAGTAGTTATAAAAGAATATACATATGTTAAGGTTGTTACTTTATCCCAAATGCTACAATTATTTCAATGTGATTGTGCTTAATTGCAACTCATATTTTACGGTTACAAATAATTAGTGCCCCGCGATGTTAAGTTCCTAGATTTGCCATTGAATACTCTAGATGATGGATCCCATGTAGACAAAAACTTATAGCACAAAAAATCTCATCAAGATCTAGTATTAAACATTAAACAAGATTCATATTTGTACAAAAAATTATTATCGATAAGTACCTTATTTTTCAGTTCGAAAAATGCACTCAGTTTCATGAGGGCTAAATTTTATGGGACGGATGGAGTAGTTATTTTGTCTAGATAAATGTGTCTTACTAACATAACTACCAATATGTGATCATATTTTGTTGGAATTACCTATGTAATGAGATGAAAATAAAAACGATTTTTGATATTTGTCTCGATAATACAAATAAAAGAAAGTAAAAATATAGGGAATTGATTTCTATACTTTTTTTTTTTGATAACCACATTTTTTTTTTTAAATTTTAGTGTTGAGACTGTTTATATATTTTTTGCTAAAAAACAAAAAAGAAATGTGAATATCAAAAAAGGGAGTGCAAAAATTAATTCTTAAAATATATTCACTGAAAAATATTCCAACCAATTACTTGACTTTTTAATTGACCGGACAAACTTGGATGATTGACCATTTGGCCTTCGCAAATATAACAAACTCGGATTAATAAGTACTTCCTTACGGGGCTTCGGAGTTCGGATCCCCTGTCCGAAAATGCCTGTCCCCCTTCTCTGTCCCACCCTTAAAACAATGACATGTGTCCTCCCTAACAAAATCCAAAAGATCACACCACACCACACCCAATCCCTCCCTTTGTCTCGCCGACAATAGCTCACAGACGAGACCAGCTTAGAAAAAACATCAAGGTTAGGGTTTTGAAAGTTGTGTGTTCAATTTGCCATATATATATATATTGATCGCTCTGTTTTCATAGTAGCTGCCGAATATAAGAAAACGAGATAGACTCCATGTATCAATGATTCTCCCTGATTCAAGTTGAACCTAACATCCTGTCTTCCTCCTCTCCGGCCACAAACTATTTCTGTTGTAGGCGATGGTCCGTGGCGGGGCAAAGGAAAAGGTGAGAAGACAAAGGGAGGGATTGGGTGTGGTGTGATCTTTTGGATTTTGCTAGGGAGGACACGTGGCATTGTTTTAAGGGTGGGACAGAGAAGGGGGACAGGCATATTCGGACAGGGGATCCGAAGCCTCCTTACGGTGCCGTTTCGGAGTGCAGTTTTTTTCTTAGCGCTGCAGGGACGCGAGATCCGGATGGGAGGGACAAGTTTACATCATGTGCAGCCCTAAACCCCCCCAAAATCTCGAACTTGAAAAAATCGAACAAACCTGAAGCTCAGGCTACGATCGGCGGCTCCGGCGATCCAAGAACAGGTACCTCTCTCTCTCTCTCTCTCTCTCTCTCTCTCTCTGCTTGTTGTTACTACTTAGATGCTTCATAACAAACACCGAACTTACTTCGCTCAGTCTTTGGTAAAATATTTTCTTAATTTTCCTTTGTTTGGTTGCTTATAAACTGGGTTTAACAATCCCTTCCCGATCTCAAGTTTCCACCAAAAAATCATAATTTGGTAATTGTTTTCCAAGTACAACATTTTTCGGGAAAATATTCTTCCACGTCGAAACAAACTGAGCCTAAATTTCCTTTATATACGTATCACTAATAATCTCGTATTTCTTCATTTCCGACCGAGAAGCCCCATGGCGGTCCTTGTGAGTTCCAAGGCGGACCTGAAGCGCAGGGAGAAGCATAAGAAGGCGGCCAAGTCGGGCGGGTTCGAGTCGATGGGGCTGAGCCTCAACGTGTTCAGAGGAGTAAAGCGCAAGGGCTACAGGGTGCCCACACCGATCCAGCGCAAGGCAATGCCGCTGATACTCTCCGGGGCCGACGTGGTCGCCATGGCCCGCACCGGGTCCGGCAAGACGGCCGCGTTCCTTGTGCCAATGCTCGAGAAGCTCAGCCAGCACGTGCCTCAGGGCGGGGTTAGGGCCCTGATACTGTCGCCCACCAGAGACCTGGCGCTTCAGACCTTGAAGTTTACGAAAGAGCTCAGTCGTTATATGGGTGCGTAAGTCTTTTATGAAATTGCAGTTGTGTTGCCTTTGTGTGGAATATTAGTTGATTGCAAGGTGAAAGAGACTCACTGAGAGGATAGAGAGAGGGTTGGGGTGTTATGGTGGTTTCAGGGGAAATTTTGTCTTAAAAATGCCCAAACCAATGTGATATGTGCCCTACCAACAAGCAATCATGTAACAGAAGGGTTCCAGTTGGATAACATTTATAGATGAGGGGGTCATTTTGGGCAATTTTAAAGTTGAGGAGGTGTGTGTGAGAAAAGTGAATAGATGAGGGAGTGTCGATGGAATTTAACCCTAATTATACGAGCATAATTAGCACTTTAAATGCTAGAAAATTGATCTTTTTTATAAGTGATTGGTTTGAATTTTTTGTATTGATATTCATTATTTATAATTTTGTCTTCTTGAATAGTTATAAAGTTTCTTGTTGAAGTTGTCTTATTAAATTTTTTATCGTTTTCGTCGTAAAATGCATAAAGGGCCCCACTTTGTTAAATTCGCCTTGAGCCCCCAAACTATCAGGGCTGGCCCTGTTTGTATGGACTATAATTGATTGCAAGGTGAAAGAAGACTCACTGATTGTTTTCTTGGGGTGAAATTTTGAATTTAGCCTATGCAATGGTGTTTAGTTTGTAACAAAACTTAAGAGTGGATATTTTTTTTCGTTTGGATGATGTTTGTATTGTTGTTTTGAGTTTTAAGGAAATGATAATGTCCCATGTGGTTGCGCACTTTGAAGATTTGAACAAGAACTGTGGACCATATTCAGTTGCTATTTTGGGATCACAAAACTTATAGAAAATTATAGTACTTCTGAAATGCAAACACTCGTAGCTATCAGAATGTGTGTTGTCCAGTGGAAAAAGTTTTTGACAATTGAAATATATCTTGTCTTTGTTTTCCAGAAAAGAATCGCTTAAAAATAAATCTGTCAACCAAATGAGTTTTTCTAGAAAATAGGTTATAAAGGATTGATCCTATGATGGCCATCAAATATAGCAATTGTTTTTCAATGTTATGCATGGGTCTCTTTTGTTGTTGAAGAATGTAAGTCAGTCAAGATTGTCAAGTCAGGTGTAGACTTGCATGATTTCAATTAATTTGATGTCACACAATACTTGTCTAAAATGTACTTTATTCTGTATTATCTCAGATCTTCGTATTAGTTTATTGGTTGGGGGTGATAGCATGGAAAGCCAGTTTGAAGAACTAGCTCAGAACCCTGACATCATAATTGCAACCCCTGGTCGGCTCATGCACCATTTGTCGGAGGTTGATGATATGTCCTTGCGTACAGTGGAGTACATGGTTTTTGATGAAGCAGATTGTCTCTTTAGCATGGGATTTGCTGAACAGTTGCATAAAATCCTCACCCAACTCAGCGACAATCGACAGACCTTGCTTTTCAGTGCAACCTTACCGGGTGCCCTTGCTGAGTTTGCTAAGGCTGGTCTGCGGGACCCTCATCTCGTCCGACTTGATTTGGAGACGAGGATTAGCCCTGACTTGACACTTACTTTTTTCACCCTTCGGCAGGAGGAAAAATGTGCAGCTTTGTTGTATCTTATAAGAGAACAAATTGGTTCTGATCAGCAGTCACTGATATTTGTTTCCACCAAACATCATGTTGAGTTTCTGAATGTTCTGTTTAGAGAAGATGGTATCGAGCCTTCTGTGTGTTATGGAGATATGGATCAAGAAGCACGCAAGATGCATGTATCAAGATTTAGGGCAAGAAAGACCATGTTGCTTATTGTGACTGACATTGCCGCTAGGGGTATTGACATCCCGCTGCTTGATAATGTTATTAACTGGGATTTTCCCCCTAAACCTAAACTCTTTGTCCATCGAGTCGGCCGAGCTGCAAGAGCAGGTCGGATTGGTACCGCGTTTTCCTTTATCACTTCTGAAGATTTGCCTTACCTTCTAGATCTTAATCTCTTTCTCTCAAAACCCGTCAGAGCTGCTCCCACGGAAGAGGAGGTTTTGCAAGATATGGATGCAGTAATGTCTGAAGTTGATCTAGCAATTTTAAATGGAGAAACTGTTTATGGGCGTTTCCCTCAAACAGTTATCGATCTTGTTTCTGACAGAGTTCGTGAAATTATAGATTCGTCTGCTGAACTTAATTCTTTGCAGAAAGCTTGTACAAATGCATTTCGTTTGTATTCTAAGACAAAACCATCACCTTCAAGGGAGTCCATCAGGAGAGCAAAGGATTTACCCCGTGAAGGGTTGCATCCAATTTTCAAAAACATTCTAGCTGCTAATGAGTTATCGGCACTGGCCTTTTCAGAACGGTTGAAAGCCTTTAGGTGACTTCTATATACTTATTCTTTGAGGATTTTGAATGCACTGTTTTCTTCCCTTAATTTCTCCCTTTCTCGTCCTGATGAAACCTTTGGAACTTGATGCTGTAAGCATTCACCATTTAATGTTTTGCTTATTGCAGGCCCAAGCAGACTATTTTGGAAGCTGAAGGTGAAGCTGCTAAATCAAAGCATCTAAAAGTAAATCCCTGCTTTTATATGTTGTGAATTTTCATTTTCTCATTCTTTTACATCATTCATTTGCATGCCCCCTATTTGCTTTCTTATCTGTGATATTGCTACTTCTTGTCATGATCGAAATGTGTTATATTTGATGACACTGTTATTTACACATTCGATCAAGATTTTCAAACATGAGGCTACAATGTTTTGAGTCTTTTGACTATCCAGCTTGCTAAACAAACTTAGATTCTTTATACGTATGTAATTTTCAAATACAATCTTCCATCCCACCGCTCGAATTTCTTTTGCTTCCGTGTTTTAAGATTCCGCCTCCTGCGCTGTGGCGTGTGGTGGGTTCATGTCATGAGAACTGGGCTGTCGATAATAACATGGGATGCGGTTGTCTGCCTCCTCTCTCTCCTAGACCTTGCCAGAGCCCTGTGCACTCATTTTGACATGTTTCAAAATATATTGAAATCATTATAATTGGCATTCAATCACTGTAACTGTTGTTTTTGTATAGATTAAGCTTGGTGTTGCGTATGAAGATAAGCATCTAGTAGTAATAGTTGTTTTCATTTTTTCCATATATGTACAATCGTTTGAAAAGAAATTAATTGGAGGATACAGCTCCTTGTGTCTTTATATGATGAACTTTGTTGTTATATATGCAATGCCTGTTAAAATTTTAGCTTGACTGTTGAGGGTGGAAAAGATAGAAAAGAAATTCTAAAAACCATGTTAAAGGAGAGTTTATACGAGAAAATTGTAACCATCTTGCATACCAAATCATCAAGTAACTTGCCTATGAAATTGCCAAAAAAACATGGAAGCTGTTTAGAAAGCTAAAACAATTTACTCTCTGACGAGACCTTTTCCTTCAAGATTGGAAACTCAATGGGCAAAGTTGACTAATTCACTTGTAGTTTTTTGCCTTTGATCATTTGTAAAACACAACACTACTTTGACACAAGGTGCATTTAGCCATGTACGACTAATGTTCGAAGTGAACGAAAATACTTGTTGCCCCTTCTGGAAGGTTCTGAATTGTGTTTCTGTAATTCCTCAAGCCAAGGTTCCAACATCTTCTGCCCAGTGATTGTCTTGGACTTATGGAGAACTGCTGTATTGTAGAACGTTACATATTTTTTTTAGTCCACGCCCTGAGGCACATTTCACTAGCTCTTTGTGCCCTAAAACCTCTATAGCATGTGGTTCAAAATGTGCATGATTTCCGTCCTGCGTGTTGGAGCTATAACTTTATCAGTTGGCACTATTATCTTATGATTCTAATTAACTTTTTTTTTTCTTTCTTTTGTATGCTAATTATGCAAGTTATCAGCTAAATAGTTTTCGAGGGATCTGACACTGTTTTGTCAGTTAAACATTGTTTTATACTCCGTGTTAAGATTCCAAGCAATGGTCATAGGAATGACACTGGTCACACTTTGGCACTTTGCATTTAACTTTGAGGGGACTGCTTATTTAGTTTCTTATTATGTTTTCTTGACCTATCTTCACATTAAGAGTTAATTCTAGGGCCCTTCTAGTCAATGGGTTGATGTCATGAAGAAAAAACGAGCTATTCATGAGGCAATCATTAACACAGTACGTCAGCAACGCTCTAACGACCATGCGACGAAGGTAAGCCTCTGGTTAATATGTTCATGTTTATTTTGCTTTTGAGTTGCTGCGTCGAAAAGGCATTATTTTTATTTCTTGAACTGTTTTTGTGGGTGGGGGCCTTGCCAATGTATGATTGTTTTTATGTTCTTACTTGTTTAGGTAAAAGATATGCATTGTACACATTAACTTTTCTTTTGAAAGTACATTTTTGTGAATGTTGCTGGATGTGTTAAGTCAGTATGGTAGTGTTTCTTGGGTAGAGAGCATAATGGGATGAAAAGATTCACGAAATTTGACCAGTCTTTTTTTGTGGCATGGTGCTGCCATTCCATTTGTGAAGGTAGATTGCCCAACTTTGTCTCCGGTCACTGTTTTGGAAACAATCACACCTTTGGATTGTTTGCTGGACGATTTTGTATCTATTTATTGTGCATTGGTAGAATGAAGCAGTTCTCTACTAGTGGATATTTGGGCAAGTGACTCATTGACCGTTGGTGCCAAAACGGCATTGTTAAAGCCTTTGTTGGCTAGCTACATTATCATTTCGCCAGAAGAAGTGGCAGGGTTGCTCCATCAATGCAACGCCATTTAGGCATAACCACCTTTCTTCCCCCTTTGCAACCACTTTTCTCACAATTTGAATGCGATGTGGCAAGTTTGGAAACTAGCTCCTGTGGATAGTGTTCTTAGGTATCCGGCTTGGGTCGTTAATGCGGGGCTTCGAGGACAATCCCTCCAGGGAAGCCAACGAAAACAGCTTTCTTGCGCAATTCAATGATCGACTGCGTCCGGACCTCGTCCCCCTCTCAGACCTCTTCTTGTGTAATTGCACATTAGCACCACCATCTGAGGGTGACAAGGAATTGTAATTTGATTCCGTGTGCCCAAGATCAGAATTACCAATTTGATGCCAAATTTGGCACAAAGGATGGCATTGCTAAAGTTTGGCATCGAATTTGGCACAGGAGTGGAGAGGATTTGGGCATTCTTTATGCCAAATTTTGGCTTCGGCATAGCATTTGGCACAAAGGTGGGCTTGCTCTTAGTGGTTTGGTTCTACTTTGCACATAATAGGTTTAATGTCCCTTTTTGTGTTGAAATGGGGCCTACTTGGTCTTAGTGTCAGTTATTTTATTTGTGTATTTATTTTTTAGGTTAAGAATGTCGGACATTTATCCGAGCTTAAAGGGCAAACCCAATGCACGAGGCTCCCGCAATTGCGGGGTCTGGGGAAGTGTTGATGTATGCAGCCTTACCCCTGCAAGCAGAGGCTGTTTCCGTGACTCGAACCTGTGACCTCCAGATCACAATGGAGCAACTTTACTGTTGTGTCAGGCCCGCCCTTCACATTTATCCGAGCTTATATTTCAAATCTTATCTTACCTCTATTTTCTGGGCTGTTATTCTCGAATGTACTTTGCATTTTTGTGTGGTGATTTTGTGCTTTCCAAGGTGGTTATGTCAGAAGTATTTTATAGGGATTTGCTTATAGAAAATAGTCATTTCTAATTTCTTTAGTAGGTGATTAAGCAATAGAACCAATATGAATTGATATTTTAGGGGTTGTATAGTTAGTGCTTATTATTTGATTGCGTTATTTGATTGCGTCTGCAAAATGTTTACTTCATCTCGAGTTGAAATCGACATCAAAACTAGACTTACTACTGGAAGCTATTGGTTTAAAGAGTGTAATACCCACCTGTGTAGACTTGGCCAAGTAAGAAGCAGCAATGGAGTGGTACTGGTTTTATTGCTCTGGCTGCAGATTTGAAAATGGTGCAATTTGGGTGCGATTAATAGCCACAGGAATTCTTGATTTGGACCATAAGGGCTATTTGGGCACTGGAATTATCCACTGAGATAACTTGTTTTGGGCCATAAGGGCCATTGGACAGTGGACACGAAGATAATTATAATAAATCATTTCTTTCTTGTGAGAGTGTGAACCTTGGAGCACAAATATTTAACTGCCAGTCGGGGGTCAATATCCACTCAATGCCCTCCTGCCTCTGATGGAATTGCTATCTGCTAAAGGACCTATAAGATATATTTCTGATGTTTGGTTTCTTGGGAGGTGTGAGACCCACTTGAATGGTAGTTTCAGAAACTTCAACAAGCATATAAGGACTTGCGACTTTTTTTTTTGATCAGCAAGGACTTGCGACTTTGAAAGTCTTTGAATAATTTGGTTGATTTTATAATACTTGTTTATTCCTTGTTTTGTAATTCTTAGTTATCATTATCAATGTCTATGTTCTTCTAGCAACCTAGTGTTTTTGCTTTTAGCTTGAATTGCCAGAGTTGGCATCTTGCCCACACTATTAGATGGACCATAACATTTAGGCTGTGAATGAGGGATTGAATCTGAACCATCTTAAATTCTTGGATAAAGAATAAACTATAAAGGATACTTCATCCTATACAGACTACTTTGGAATGGTGATGATTTGCCCAGGACTGGGTCTTTATTGTTAACATTTTATGCTGGTTTCTAGGAATGATTGCTTACAGCATACATGGTATCTTCACACAGTTATCTGACTATTGTACGTTTATTTCCTCTCTCTATCAAATGAGATAAATTGCTTGATATTTGTTACAGGCAATAATGGAATCTGAAATCAGTTTTCCGAAGGAGAGAGAGAAAAAAGGTTTATCCTTTGCCCAATCTCCTCTAGTTCATATTGATCCGCTGTCTTGCATGATAAGTCTTGTAGTATTCAATTGCAGCAAATTAGCCTGGTGAAACTTCTGTAAGGATGTTTTGCATCGTGAGAACTTCTATATAAACTGTTTATTTGTGAACCACCACTTGTGCTGTAGTGGAGAACGTCATGGCTGACATCATCAACTGAAGAGAGAACCTTTACGCACTACCTGATGCCTATTAAATAGCCATGTTTACAGCTGTCGCCCTTAATTTTAGTTTTTCAATTTAAATCAAAATTAGAAGGGTGACCTTTTTTAGAGATGTCTCCCATCTGCTGTCACAATGATGTGATACTTTTTTTTCTTAAATTAGTATAAGTGGAAATGGTCAACTCCCTTCGGTTTGAGCCCTGGCAGAAGAAAACTGGAAAGTGAGTTGAAGATCAGTAATCTCATTTACACCTACTAGTGCTGTCAAACCCTAGAAGAACCATTCTTCAGGTCCACCAAGTAGCAAAAGTGTTCTGTATCTTTTTATGTTTTTCAATTGATAAAGGAGCTATTTTAAAAATTAAAAAAGTAGGAAAGTTTGTTAGTAAATCTGGTTTGAAACATTCCTATTTGAGCAACTTTGAATTTAAGGATCATGGGAAATTTTGAAAGGAGACTAACCTGAAATAAGAAAAATCCAGCTAACAATAGAATGAGCAAACTTTGAAAGAAAACATGGGAAATTTTGTTTTGTTTGGTTTTGCATGTTACTTTGTGGCTTTAGGAATCCCGTTTATTGTTTGTTTATAATTGTTCTTGACGCATTCCATTGATTCTGGCAGTTTCCGGTTTTAAAAGGAAGGCAAAGACCTTCAAGGATGAGGAGTTCTTTATAAGTGCTGTACCAACAAATCAAGTACGTCACTCTGTTCTATTTTATGTTAATATGCCTCCAACTGTAGTTTGTAATGTTTCTCATAATGAATTAATGCTTCTGGTCGCAGTTGGATGCATCCATTTCAGTTGTTTTATTGGGAGATAGTTTGTGTTTAACTTATTTTTCGTGCTCTGTGAATTACATATTTACAACTATTTAACTTAGCCTGTGTTATCAATTGCAGCATTTGGAGGCAGGACTTTCGGTAAGTGCCAACCAAGGCTTTGAGTCAAACAGGTAAAGATAAATAATTGCTCGAGCGTAGTCCTCTTTTCTTCATATTCTTGTACTAGTCTTTTCTACTGTTAGTTTTATAAATACAAAGGAAAACTTTCAAGGGTGTTGAAGTTTCTCCAACACTCTTTAACATACGTTAGGCCCGAAACTTTTCTGCATGAGAGGCTGAGCAGTCTCGAAAGAGAGAATGTGGATGTCTGTGTTACATGGATGGAGTGTATATTGAGGGGTCCTGCACGGTATTTGGATACAGATGCCGGGGTACATTAAATAATTATTTCCTGAAATGTTTAAGACTTTGGCCCATTTATTTATAAGTCATAACCTGGTGGCCAAATCGCCCAATATCCCTCTCAATCCACTAATCAACAGTGGCCCATTTAGTCAATTGTTCTTGGACCAAATCCATTTATCCCTTTGGCCCGTGATCCCTGAGGATATGAGATAAATTGTACATCCTGTAAATCTCATAAGAAACCCTAGCCACTATAAGCAAACCAAGCCCAACCAGTGCCGCACATCAAACTCATCAGAGATTGTTGAAGACCCAGATGGTCTTCTTTCTCTCTGAATCATCAGCGCTTGGGAAAACAAAAAGGCTGGGTTTGGTACATACACCGCATTCGTGTCGTGTCGTTTTGACATTGGTGCATCAGCAAAAACCGAGTTTCCATGTAAGTATTTTACATACTGAGGCTTAAAACTAGTATTTCTTTTTGGTTAAGGAAACCAAGATAGTTATTTTATCATCTGATTGGATGATGTCCTGTATAGTGGATTAAGAGATAAACCAAAAAATTGAAAAATACTATCGTACATAATTAACAGTAATTAATTTAAAAGTGGAATATGCTGCTAGATGTTTGAAGTAGAATTCCTATATGCGTTGTATGTACTACCTTTACCTGTAGTGCACCTGAGCATTAGTGGTTAAAATTATTGATCTCTGTATTATCCACTTTTGCTTGTTCTTTGATTTTTTAGGCGTATACTTATTTTTGGTGTCGTGATTAATTAATTGAATAGGTTAGATGCTGCAGTGCTTGATCTAGTTGCAGATGATAAAGAGGGCTTGCAGAAACAAAAGACTAGATTCCACTGGGATAAGGTATCTCCTTATCTGTTGGGGATTTATTTCCCGCGTTTATTCGCGTTCATCTCCTTTTACATTCTTCGAATCTCTTTTCCATGGCAGAGGAGTAAGAAGTATGTCAAATTGAACAATGGGGAACGCGTGACAGCCAGTGGAAAGGTATTTAACAAGGATCTTTGATGTTTTTTTTTTCTCGGCAAACAAGGATCTTTGATGTTTACATTTATGTAAAGGAGATTTCATATCTATAATTGGCATCCAGAAGAAACAGGTATACAAGAATCTTTGTTTCTTGAGATTAGGTCTAAGGTGATTTTGTTGCAAGTTAACGGGTACTAAACATGCTCTGCTTAATGTTAAGAATGGTGAGTATTTGATAATTGGCAAGCACAATACTGCACTCCATATTTCATCTTACAGAAACTGATGAATGGTTTCTGTGTTTAAATTTGTCAAGTTGTACGCTTCCCGCCTCCTTTGTCGTCCCCCATTGCATTTGGTAAAAAAGTGTACTTTGCATACAAGGCTTGTTGCCGTGTCCTTGACACAAACAATTGTTGAACTCTCCTCGACACGTGTTGGACTCATGCCTAAGGTGTCATATATTTTTTCTGTTATTGGCTGATTGATCGTTTCTTCTGCTATCTGCTGAGTCACTCATAATACAACTCCTGTTAGGAAGTCTAAAGCCCCTCTTCAACATTGGGTAGAATGGTGCACACTGTTTATGACAGTATGCAGAAGAGTGTGAAGTTGCATGGAAGATATGGATGCCCCTAATTTCATGATAAGAACGTAGTCTTATGTCCTTTGTTGCCGACCCGCGAAGAAAAAGGAGAAATAGACTTCTTTGATGCCTCTCCGCTATATTTATTTACTTTCATTCAGTTGAGTTATCAATTTCTGTTGCTCCTCAATGGAGTACGTGATTAAGTTGTTTTATTTTATGACGGAAAAGTTGTTTCATGCTATCCATGTGTAGAACTGATTTTACTTGTGCTAGAATATATGTTTATTTTTCACAATTATTTGCGTTCTATGTTTTAATGGCGAGCAGGTAAAAACAGAGAGTGGTGCAAAAGCAAAAGCTAACAAAACTGGGATATACAAGAAGTGGAAAGAGCGTTCACACAGTAAAATTTCCCTCAGAGGAACCAGTAATGAGGGCAATGTTGAAGAAGCCACAAATTTGGCAGGTAAGTACTTACAAGATCAGAAACTTTTTTGCATTTGAGTTTTTATTTCTTGAATTTTGTGAACTCGTTCTGCTTTGTTTTTGCATTGGCATTCAAAAATGCTGACAACGTTTTTCCCTTTTCGTTTAAAGTATAGTTTCTTGTCTTATTTGCATTATGACTTCATTTATATCCTAGTGGGATTTCAATATCACTGGTATTTCATTTCTTGCATGGTTGGAGGTTTGATACCTTTTTGGTACTAATTATTGGAGTTCCCTCCTTTACATTCTTTGCAGATTGTTTACCTGGTAAACAATTTTCGATCATTGCTTTTTTGTTCCCAATTGGAAACATTATCGTTTTGTTTACTTGGTATGGTGTTTACTATGAGATGTCTTTATGTCCGTAGTCTGAGCTACCAACACAAGCAATTTTTTCACTCCATCAGTTAAAGGATCTTAGCCCCTAAGTTGTTCTTATGCTTAGCTGACTCAATTTGTTTTTCATATCAAGATGAATAATTATTATTGTCTTAAACTGAGAGAACATGAAGACTAACAGCGTAGGAGGTATATACGCCCCTCTGTCTCCCTCCCCATTGCCTGGACGCAGAAGTAAGAAGATGTAGTTGTCTGCTGAGCAAGTGGTTGGTAGTGTGTTACTTAGTGTCACCTGAAAATTAAGTCCATTGCAGTACCATTTCCTGTTCTTTCCTCTTCATTTCTGTCATTGATTTGTATTACGAGTTTCCAAAAAAGCCCAACTCTTTGGGTGCGTAGATTGATGTTAGCTTCATTCCTGAAGACCAAACACAATGGCTTTTTGATAACTACTGGATTCTTGGGAGTGCAATCCTTAGCAAGTTTGCCTTGATGTTGCCATGACATCTACCAGAAGCTGCCATTTGATAGCCTTAAAGTCACCTTTGTTGGTCCTTCCTTGCATTCAGTGATTTTAGAATGGGTCATTCATGCTTAACTGTGAAAATATTGTATTCGTTGTTCTAATCAAGGTTGTCTGGGTATTGTTATGGAACCCTCAATCACAATCTTTTTTTCCCCCTTTCTTTTTTGAAGTTCTTAAAGCGCATTCTACCTTGAACATTTATCAACTTCTTGTCACTTATTGTGATTCAAGAAGTGGTGTGTCGGCCAAAGCTTGATGTCCATCAGTGAAATTGAAGTTTCTTTAATGGCAAATTTTTTGTTCCCAAAATTTTACATGCCTTTATGAATTGTGATGGGTAGAAAAATTTTGTTCGCTTTGAATTATTGATGTTTATTGTATGTCAATTGTCTTGAAAGAGGATTAGTTGTATGTTGCCTATCCACGTGTGTAATATTGCTTAGTTATAATTAACCAAAACCTCCCGTCGTTTATGTGGCAGGAGGTAATGGATTCCGAGGAGGCAACGGGTCGAGGTTCAGAGGTGGCAGGAAGCAGCTGTCAATTCCCAATGCGCATGTGCGGTCGGAGATTAAAGATCTTGATCAAGTTCGGAAAGAAAGGCAGAAAAAGGCAGACAGAGCTTCCCAAATGAAGAGCAAATCCAAGGGGAAAAAGTTTGGCAAAAATGGTAAAAATGGTAAAAAAAGGAAAGCAAAGTAGGGGAGACACACCCAACCCCCCCGCCCCCCACAAATTGTGTTTACAAGAGAAATACAGTGTATTTCTAACATGTCCTGGACTGTTTTTGTTTTTGAAGCTCTCCATACATATACTTCATATTTGGCTGTATGTAAACAATCCATTTGCTCCGTTTGGGAAAAAAAAAATTGCTGATTTGCGACTCTGTATGAGCCAGATTGGAAATTTTCACGGTTGTAAATTAGCTTGAAAAGTTAATTTGGGAAGTTTAGGGCATTTTCAAAATGTTGTGTTGTATTCTATAACGCAATTTTAAAGAGCGTTTGGCAATATGTTCTCAATTGCACAGTTTTATAAACTATATTTTGCCGAAAAAAGTAATTATTATAAGCCTCCATTTCATTTTGTTCGTGCATTTTCGATATTAGTATCATTTTTTAATTGCTTAATATCTTCCGATCTATAATGTTATTTTATAATTTTAAAAACTTTATATTATAGAATTAATCAATAATAACTACAAAGTAAGATTTATATTGCATATTTTTAGAGATCCATGTCTACGATACTAGCAATTGAAAATTGGTGAGCCATGCTATGCTATGGTGACCACATTTGAATGCCACATTTTGTGTACTGTGTGACCAATGCATTGATAAAATATAATCAACTAAATATAGGGCACAGTCTACCAATACATTAGCGACAAATCAAATGCTACACCAAAGTTAGAGAGCTCAAAAGGAGAGCAACGTCATAACATACCCACATATTTCTGTATCTCATTGCAATTGGAACAAATTCCTGCAAGAAATACCGAAAGAGAGTCAGCTTTCATAGCTCCTTTTGTTCAAACCCCGATTCTACCCGCCAACGCACAGCTTTTCCGAAATTTGGTACCTGGCCTTGGCCAAGTTTATTGTTTTACATTGCCTTGCCTTAGTGAAAGAAACCGCTACTGTCATCCATGGCAGATTCCCCAATTGGCTTCGTGAGTCATGCATTGTCAATCAGGAAAAATTATTGGGCACTGCCACGCGGTGCCACATACCCTTTTCCACCACGCGATGGTGCGTGGCGTACGATTGAAGTGTGTTGGTGACACCCAATGTGTGGTGGAAAATGGATCTAGGGCATCACGTGACGGTACCCCAGGAGCACTGAATCATCTCTTTCAAGATAACTGGCTGATGGAGGTGTTGAAGAGGATCCCCCATGGACGGGAACTTTAATAAAACACACCTCTTGATAGGCTAGTTGGCAAGATGACATTGTTATCCACAGAGAGAAGGTATAGGGAAGAAGCTTAAACCTGGTTTTTCAAAAAAAGCAAATACTAGACATTAGCCATCCTGTTAGTTGGCTAATGGTTGGCTAACTGATGGTAGTTCCTGACCCGATGGGCATAAATGCAATGGGACTCCAAATTATTCGTCGAAAACCTCAAGGGAGGTCAGTATTTTACACCCTTACGAATTCAATATGTTTGTGCTTGATCAACAATATTAATTTGTTTAACAACTCGTGGTTCGCATTGAATTTACTTACCAGTTCTTCACATATGGATTGCGGGATTTATTTGTATGGACTTCGAATATGTTCAATTGTTTATTTATTTTGTTGCTTCCTTTCTATTTTTTGAATCATACACATTCATTAGATTGGCCACCCGGCCACCCCATAGCTAGGTTGGTTATGGAATTCCAAGAAAACAATCTCCTAGCATAGTAGGGGTCCCCAGCTAAGTTTGAAAGAGTTATGAAGCCAGCTTCTCTTTGAGCATGACATACTTTATGGCCATTAAAATCTTATTAAAAGTTGGTGTATCTGTTGATATCTCTATACAATCTAGTAGACTGAAGGATATGTCGTAGCCCTGCCAACATTTGCCGGTCTGTATGAAAGAATGGTAATTCATGCAGTTCACTGCTCTTACATTTAACGTTCAAGCTTAGCCATATTTTTCCTCCTCCTCCTTGTTCAGTTCTTGGAAACCGAAACAAAGTACTATCGACATTTAATAAGTACTTGAGAGACCCTTTTCTTATTGTGATGGGATTGTGCATGGATATACTGAAGTTGCCTTGGATTCTCATCACTGGGCTTGTTCCGCTGTTTTTTGGGATTTTCATGCTTATTAAAGCTGTAGCGTCTGATCTCTCAGCAGCTTCAACAGAATCTTGTAATCCAAATGTAGACCCTGTGGAAGGAGAGGTTTTATCCAATCAGAGAAAAAAGATTTGTAAACTGCCTCCGGTTGTACTAGTTCACGGTGTTTTTGGATTTGGAGAAGGGGTATGTGATCAAGTTTTAGTCGTTTGGCTTCCATTTCACTATCAGAAAAATTAATGCACAAACAGAATTTTATTAGGAAAACCTATTCAAAATGATGTGACGGAATTTTCATTGTTAAGAGCCACAATGGGGTGTTGAACTAAGATGACCACAAATTTCAGCATCATTCTGTATGGTTTTTTTTTTTTTTTTTGATCGGCCATTCTGTATGGATATTAACAGGATTCTGTTTCGATAACATTGATTATTCTTCTGTAATGGGTTTTGAAACATTTGCTGTTCTGATAACTTATTTCGTTTACAGAAAATGGGGCATGTGTCATACTTTGGAGGGGCTGAAACGAAGTATGAAAGGGTTTTTGTCCCGGATTTGGGTTCATTAACCAGTATTCATGATAGGTGAGCTGCTGAAGCATGGGAAACTAGTAAATGATCCTTTCTCTTTAGTTTCTTTGGTTATGTGTATATTCTTTTGCAAGTCTTTACGGGGCTTTAGGTTTCAGAGCTAGGCAGCTGTTCTACTATTTGAAAGGTGGCCAAGTTGACTACGGAGAAGAACACAGCAAAGCTTGTGGACACTCACAGTTTGGAAGAGTTTACAAGCAAGGTTTGAATACCAGACCTCTAGTTTTGCTACCATTGCGTCAAGCTACAATCGCTGATGAAATGATTGCTGAAGTTACTCATATTTAATGAACTAGTAAAATAAGTTGTTCCTCAACAATTTAACCTGGTATCAGCACATGGAACAATCTCATAATATGATTGTTGCACGCCTTTGCCCCTCCTTAAGCAGATTCAGATGAGCTTGTTGTCGACACTCGACAGTTTCTTCCATTATATGCATGTCATTTATTTAAACTTGCAGGGAAATACCCTGAGTGGGATGAAGATCACCCCATTCATTTTGTTGGGCATTCAGCTGGAGCACAGACAGTTCGTGTCTTGCACCAAATGCTGGCAGATAAGGTTTGTCCGTTTGACCTCTTCCTTATCGAGTGAGTGATCTCTAGCTGTTGACAGCTAATAATTCTAAAACCAATTCAGGCTTTCAGGGGTTATGAAAACACTTCAGAGAACTGGGTTTTGAGCCTCACTGCCATCTGCGGAGCTTTTAATGGGAGCACAAGAACATACGTAATCGGCATGAAGTGAATTTTTTTCTCAACCATATATCCTTCATTCTGATAATTGTTTTTGGCTTAAAATACCTGCATGGTTCCCAAGTGTTCCTTTCTTGTTACTTTCGATTCTCTAAGTTATTATTTTTTTAGATAAATTTAATAGGTTTTCAATTCAAGTCATATTGATCGAGATTTAGAAAACAGAAAATTCTAAACCATTAACTCACTGTCAGTAAAGTACCCCAATGGCATATAAAGTATGTATTCCGTGTCAGTTTTGCCCCAAAGGTGTTTCTTGTCAGTTTGTATCTAAACATGTAGGACTCTGTTTGGATGGTCATAATCTGGACAGGAAATGATTGTTTTATTAGAGCTAATACATAGAGGAATCTCATATGGTCCAAGAAGAAATTAATCTTGTCCTATCTATATTCAGTACTGTTGTACTAGAAATCACATGTCTTGAATTTAGTTTCCGAAGACCATCTTGAGTTAGGGGGTGTCTGTCAAAGCTTTTGGCGGCAGCTTCTGCATTTTTATCTGGGGAAAGTTGTGCCAGTGTGTTTGCTACAACTTCAGCCTCTACTCCGGGCCAAAAACAGTTTACAAAACTACTGAAAACTGATTTCAGAAGCTACAATTTTGATGCTTTTGGATCTACATTAAACAATTATGTACACCTTTCCTGTACTAATGGCTTTAGACCTGCCAGATTATAAAACCCTGCAATCCACACACATTGCTGTAGTATTATAGTTGAGGCGGAAGTGACATTGAACTCAAGTTTTAGAACTAATATGTTTTGCAAACACTGTCATTGGTGTTTAGATTCTAACCATTTGGACCTATTTCTTAGACAGTTAGTTAGACTTAATAGAGACCCTTAGAGATGATGGACAAATTTAAACTTATAAGATCAACGGGATAGCATACATTTGGGGCCGTATGCTTAAAATGAAGGCCAGAAAGAATATTTTGTGGAAAGTATCATATATAAGTTCTAAAAAAAAGTAACCTACTTGTTTGTTCCAGTAATATATGTGTTGCATGTTAAAAAGTACTTGATATGTTTTGCCGATACTTGGTTTTGTCCAAGATAGATCTCTGAGAACTCCTCTAATCACCCTGTTTAAGACTCAAACATATTATTCTGTTCTTCCTTTCTTTATGACATTTCTTACAGGCCAGAAAAATGGAAATCCATAAAGGCAATAAGTCCACTTCAGTTGTGCCGATTATCAATTATTTTCAGTGATTGGATGGACATTTCCTGGCTCAAATCCTACTACACTTTTGGGTTTGATCACTTCGACATGTCTGGAGAAAAGTTGGTCTTAAGGGTCTTTTTGATTGCCTGATGGGAAAAGTGGGTCCTTTTGCTTCAGGAGATTGGGTGCTTCCTGATCTTACCATTCAAGGATCCATGGAAATTAATCAAAAGCTTAAGACATTTCCAAACACGTTCTACTTCAGCTATGCAACTAAGCGTACTAGAAAAATAAACAGCGTCACAATTCCTGCCCCCATAATGGAAATTAATCCTTGGTTTTACATCCAAATTTCTGAGATGTGCCGCTGGTGTTACCCCACCAATGTTCCACTCCCCTATGAAGGCTATCGGTGCGTATGCTAGATAACTTTTGACTGATAATCTTCCATTACCTTCTGTCTGGTTTTTTCTTGCTTTTGCTTTGTGTTGATATAGTTGGAATTCAATTGTATGCCTTTGGTCCTTTTTTCCCTGGTTTTTTTTTGCACAACAAGAATTAACTTGCCAAATAAAAACCTCTAGTCTTATGTTTAGGATGTTCTAGGACACCTTGAAACACCATTTAGCCTCAGGAAGGAGAGGAAAATGAATGTTTGCAATCTCTCGGTATCCTTGACATGTGAAATGAATGTTTTCCAATTTCTTGCACGCACTTTCTCTCGGCATTCATTTGGGCAGGACTTCTAACATTTGACCATGTATGAACCACGTTGGAATCATTTACAGCCTAAACCAACCTGCTATTTACAAATTAATTTCAACACGTCGGGAAAAAAACATTGGTCACTTATACACTTTCCACACTCCTATGCTAATGATAGGGATGAGGATTGGCAGGACAACGATGGGGAACTCAACACCATATCCATGACACACCCTCACCTCCCAACTGAACACCCACACGGCTTCGTTGCAAATGACTCTGAGCTCCTACTGCAGCCTCAACCTGGCATATGGTTTGTACTCAAAACTCTTTAGCATCAAGATTGTTTTACGTTTCATTTCAAGTTACTTGGAAAAACAGAAGTAGGACTAGATTATGTGAAATTTGGAATGCAGATTCAAATGTTACTCAAAAAGTGTTAGATCTATGGCCATAAACAATCCTTACGAATACAGCAATCCTCCTCCTGGATACCAGAACCAGCAAGGGATGTCTTAGTTTAGTTACCCAACAGGAGACCTTATAAGTATTCCATGACAACCATAAAACCATTTTAAATAAGGTTCAATTTAGCAAGGTTTGAAGATTTTTGTGCGTCTGAATGCAAGTCGCTGAAAAATTTCAAAATTGTGTTGATTGTGGAGTACCTTTACGCCGACTTTTATTCACCATAGTGATTCATTTCTAGTAATTTTAGAGGTGGTGTTTTATTGAGGTGCAGGTACTACAAAATAATCGAAGCTGTTCACGTTCAATTTGTATTGAATTTGGACAAAGCTGCGGTATATGACGAGGTGTATGACAGCATTTTCGAATGCTGCAGAAAGCTGTCCAAGAACAAGAGTTCATCACTGTGATCTGGCTGAACCCGAAGATGAACAATGACTGTAACCATTTTTCTTATGGAATGAGCAATAATAATCTTTGAACTTGACAAAGGTTGCTCTCTCTCTCTCTCTCTCTCTCTCTCATGGTTGTGGTCGTAAACACATTGTTTCCTTCTCTTTTTGTATTTTTTTCTTGGCCATAGAGATTCATGGGCCATTCGGGTGTAACTATCCTTATTTCTGTCGAATAGTCGTCGTCTTTCCGGGTTTTGATCTGACCTCAGCTCAACTCAACTCATAATTGCAACAGAAAATCGAACTGTAAAAATTTCTTTAGTCTGATTTATACTCGAAATGTATATTCAGTATGTGGCTCTTTTCAACCATTGATCAGAAAGGGTGACTGTAAAAGCCAACGGTTTGTAACTGTACTGTCGTTCGAAGGGTCATAGATGGTAAAATTGGTTGTCCATTGTAAAAATGTAATGGTCTGTGAGGAACTTTCCCAGAGGAAGTGTTTGCATTTGTATTTCTCCGTTGCTTGTAGCTTTCCATGGTGTAATAATGTCCTTATGTGTAATAGTGACTTTCTAGGAACTTTCCTAGGTTCTAGGCAAGGCGTCTTCTTCCTCTATAAAAAGAGGAGGTTACCAACTACGTACTCAAACGTGTGTGTAATAATATTCTCGTGTGTGTTTCTTTAGATCCTCTCCCTTTTTTGTGATTGTACTCTCTTAGTGATTGCACTTGTGATGGTTATATTTGTATTCGGAAATATGGAGTATTAAACTTTGAAGGATATAGGTAGAGTCCAAATGTATTTCCAAATGGGTGATGAAACTGGCCATGGATTAAGAATACAGGAAGGAGGAGAATAAGGTATAAGGTAGGAACAAGAAAGAAACTTACAATTTTATGTGGAACTTCGTCCACATCTAACTGGGTATGTTGAGGAGAGAGAGTTAGAAACCTCAATTCATTCCTTCCCTGGCGGTTCCGCCCTCTCTTCTCTCCCCCTTCATATACTCTCCTCCTCTCCTACCTGCACGGTTGTTGCAGGTTGTAAGATGGCTGAGACTCTTTTCCTAAGAAGATAAGATCTCCCACTCCCCCTTGGAGCAGGCGGTTGCAAATCTGAGGAACGGGTTTTGTCTCTTGGATCCGAACAGCCAACTGGACTCCCCAACGACAATGGTGAAGGCATCATTGATTGCGAGGGGAACAAGCTCCACCTTGCTGCAGTAAGTTAGAATCTTGGGAGTTAAAATCTTGACCTCTGAATCGATGTTTTAACAATCAGCAGTGTCTAAACTCTCGGAAGAATTTTTTCTCTACGCAAATACAAGTCTAACCTTAATCTCAAGTAAGCTGTCATCATATCACAAGATTACACCAGACACGTAAGGGGGATACTTGACGAAAAGAACACGAAAAAGGAAAATGAGAAGTACGACAGTTATGATGAATGAAGAGGAAAACTTTAATAATTACGATTAGGATGAAAAATAAAACAATTACAACAATTACGAGTTAACCATCCTCGTTGAAGCTATTGCCAGCCATCTATAACACGGGTAGGGGCAACAAGCAGCTACCAATGTAGGATATAAATGTTCCGAAGGAATCCTAGCTAGCTAAAACCACAGTGACAATCATTTGACAGCAGCACTTAACCCAATTTTGGTTTCACTTGCGAAAATGGAGGTCTAGTTGAGAGAGGAAAGACTATTTCATGAAGATTTCTAAAGGACCCTTTGTCGTAGAAATTTTCCTTGACAATCTGCACATCTTCTAAACGAGATCTCCGGAAGAAGGCCTTCCATTTGCTCACTGGAGGCTTCCTTTTGTTGCTCAGTCCGCTTATACTGGCGTCAAGTGCCGCATCACTTGCCTTTGCCTCGTGTACCTTTGTCTGCCAGCTTAAGTACTCTTCCCACTTGAAGGTCTGTCATTTCAGCAGACCAGGAAATATGAACTCAAAAAGGTTCGCTAGTGACCTAATGCAGTTGCATATGATGTATATATATTTGACAGCATAGTTTGGGGGGGAAAGGTAAAAAGAGAGCAAAACATGTGCATGGGGATGCATTAACCAGCGCAGTTACCTTCTTGACAGAAGCAAAAGCCAAGCCGAGCCAATCCTACAAAATTAACTATCTTCTAGATTCTATCCATGAATTTGATTGTGGACAAACCTTTCTGGGTGCTATTATACCTTTATTGGCAGAAGCTACAGCCAATCCAAACTTGCGGTACTGGACTATTTCATAGCTTCTATCCAAGAAATTTTGCACCTATTATTACACTACAAACCCTTTAATCATCAGAAATATATATACACACGCTTCCTAAACACAAACCCCAGCTAGCAGGTTAAGAAACAGTCGAAAACCCAACCGTAGCCCATCCTTAGGTGTGACCGTAGCAATCCTTCTGTCTTAAACAGACCAAAAGAAGGGCCACCAAAGTGAATGGCTATATCCACAGTCCCAAATTTAATGATGGCATCCACAGCCCTTCCTCTCACACACTCACAAAAATGGTGGGGGAACGAATTGTGGAAGCGGCAATTTCCTAAACAAAACAAAATATGTGTAAAAGCTGATGAGAAAGCGATTTGCCGGGGAAAATGCTTCAAGCCGCAAAGCTATTAACTATTTAGTTTTGTATTTGTGAAGATGGAATTGAAACTCGGGTCAAAGAAAAGAGCTCAAGGGAGCTTGGAAAAGAGAGACAATGTGGAAAAGGATGCATACAACTTAATCGAGTTCTTTCCTACCTAATATTTCTGTTTTCTGGGTTAAGTCACATAATATTAATGTTAAATGAACAAGAAGCATTACTTAATTTGCTTATGATAGAAGTTAAATCTCCTCTTGTGTAACAGAGTTGTAATGAATTGTAATTTTTGCTTTTTAGATGGTGCAAACACCTAACAATCAACACGAATTACATGCATCACCAAATCTTATGTCTTTGATTCGAAGAAATTAATGCTTTGTTTGGTTTGTATTTTGAATTTTTTTTTGAAAAATAGTAGGCGTAATAAGTGGAGAGAGATAGAGAGAGAAATGTTAGAAGTAGGGGGAATCTAGGGGGAATTTTTTGAAAATTTCTTTTTGAAAATGGAAGAGAACAAGGCATAATGCTATTACAGCTCGCCAAAGATAATTGGGAGCATAACTTATTATTAGCTGTTCGCTACATTCCTCTTTCTAATAATTCAAAGAAACAGCATACATATTTATTCAATAAAATTCAGGGTAAGCGAAATAGACCTCATTAGTGGTGGTGTTTGTGAGGCACAGGTGGGCATGATACCCAAAGAATCCAGATAGAAGCAAAGAAACAATGGCCAGAAACACCATAAGAAGGATTTGATTGTTGTAAGAGGCCAACAACCACTGTTGCAAGACAGGAAAACATTTAAGGTAAGAGACATTAAGAAGGCGCACTAGGGAGAAAAATAAATAGGTTAGTACAAAAGCATAAGGAGTATACACCAAAGGCAATAATGCAGAGTCCATTCGTAAATTATTAAATATCACACCCAAAAATTGAAAACCATGGTAACCATGATTTCGCATAATTCCATACATCATAAGGAAAATAAAAACCACAAATGCAAACGCATACATATTTCAACGGGAAAAAAGGGTCAATGGACAATTTGGGAGGCAGTTCTGAACTAATTGGACAACCTCAAATATTATCATCATTATGTCCTGGCCTTCCAGCACAATATTCTTTGCTGGACCTTATTAATAATTTTTCATATTTATATCCACATACACTTTCTACTATCCTTTATTAGCAGTATAGTACGCTTTTGGCAAAAGAAGTGGTTTCTTCCAACAGAATTGTGAGTGGATAGAACCCAACATAGTAAAACAAAATCTTTATCACCGGCAATTTACTAACCTTCACACCTGGAAGTTCATTATCTCACCTATCAACATGCCTCAAAACCTGTGTCCTGTGGGTTTGGGTTAAGCATTTCTTAAGAAGGTGGCCTCAATCAGCACAAATAGGTTAGTTCACTATGACTCTGCTGATGAGAAACTAATAGGCTTCTTAAATCAAACTTATAATATTTTTCGATATTCTACTCATTCACAGAAAAAGGAAAAAATGCAGATAACATTTAAAGCAATATAGTGAAGATGATCAAACTTAGCCAACCTAACAATGATAATATTGGAAACAAGTCTCATGTATGAACCTTCAACAGAAACCAGGCATTCCAATGACATTACTGACCTATTTTTGTTTTGTTAGAAACTATGAGAGTGACGATCTTTCATTAGTTGCATCCAGCATCCATTCATTAAGTACAGCTGAGAGGAAATGACTATATCACTCTACAATGTCTACATATTCATGGTTTCGAATACTTGAATGCTAAAGCAAACCAACGTCAGTCAAATTAGCTATTTTCTTGAACCACAACCAAACCAGAATGGCATACAAAACCAAGCAATATTTTGCTTCGCAAATTATCTACAGTGACATGAATGAAAGTTTACTGACTCTACCAAGCATGGAAAAAAACCATTTAATTTTTTCCAAAGACAAATCATAGCCACAACTGCAAGCAAAAGGTCTCACAATGCAATACAAAACTTCTGACTTACAAAAATGTGCTCACCTGTACAACATGCGGAGCCAAACTCCGGAATGAATTTTCAATCCCATAATAAGCTGCAAAAAGTAGATATTCATGTTCAGCCTCTCATGCATAGCTCATCCAACAAGAGATGTCATAGAAAAATCAAGGTTACCTTTCAGAATATAGATTACTTTAAATTCTTTCACTTGACCGGCAAGAATCAACCCAATGGCTACCGTCCCATAAACGCAAAGAAGGAAATGCCTGTGGAACCACTTGTATATCGATAAATAATTTTTACACATACCCAAAGAAAAAGTTTATTTACCAGAAAAGAAAAAAAAAACACAAATCCAAGTGGATTCAGCATCTATGCTGGAAGACCCAAAGGATGAGAGATGTTAGATGGACTATTCTATATGTATAAAGTACCCCTGTCAAATGCTCGACACTCTTATCAGTGTATGGGATTCGTGGCCAATATCTTCAGTTGGACATTCACCTTGCAAGCATATGCTGTGGTTTGACTATACCCTGGACTATGTATGGAACCCCTACAGTGCACATGAAATGCTCTAAGACAGCTAGGAAACACTATTTAATGAAGAAGAAAACAAAAGAACTAGTAAGGAAAATATTCATTTTGTGGCGTGTCCCCGTGTCCTTCGAGGCAAACATTAGACGAATCCGACACTTAGACACATGCCTGCACTCAAAAACTGTCCCCAAGTCCATGTAACACAGAGGTGAGGATGATCCACGCCATAGAGGCAGTAGAACAATGCACAATTACTACTAATTGATTTCATCCTTCACCATGACAGTAAGACTACTAATGAGACTGACACATACGAATGGCCACGCAAAAATGAGATAACAAGCCCTACTCTAGAATTGATCTCAAGCTAATTGAATGGAGAAATAGAAGATAAAAACCCCATGTGGTGCTAACATAACTATGCCATATCGTAACAATTAACAAACATAACATGTATCGTAACAATTAATTGATCTCAAGCTAATTACTAATTGATTCCAGGAAGTAGTCCCCCATGATGCTATAATACAGCACAATCTACCTCCATCCTTCCGCAAAATCTTCCGCAATTGGAAACTAGCAGAGCTATGATTGTTACTTGAATCAAAATCATAACGTTGCATGGAGCAGGTGATCAATTAAGTAGTTTCACACATATTCAGTTCCACTTTTTGATTAACTATGAAGTTGTGCACATGTTTCTCACAAAACAATTCCTCCCAGCATAGAGTATTTGGGGGGAAAAAACATCGAAGAACAAAGGCGTTGTCAATCACTTTAAAGGGATCTTGTTTGGCTGTGATACGGAACATGGATAAATCTTAACTCACCATAAAAGAAAAGCAACGAAGTATCGAGTGTTCCTCTCCCCTATGCAATTATTCTGGAGTAATGACAGAAAACAGAGATACACATAAGAAGAAACAGAAAATGTTGACATTTCATAGCACAGACCACCAAAAGTTTCTGACTTTTACGAATAGAAAAAAGAAAAGAAAACAAAAGCATGGCGTAAGATAAAAGCAAACCATCCATCCACAGTGATGGTCAAACCGAGCCACACACCGATTGCAAACGCTGCAGTGCTTGGACCTAGCAGGTCTATACCAGTGGAAAGAACCCATCAGCAAAAAGTACTGGGAAAGCACATTTTAAAGTCCCACAAATGCAACAAGGAACTCACTTCAAAATCTTGCAAGTTGAACATTCTTTCTCTGAATAAATCATATTGTCATAGGGATAAGCAGAGAGATATAGAGAAACATTCTCTGCATTCACAGTTCCAGGATCAGAAAAGCTAGTCAATAGAAAGAGAAGAATACCGACAGCAACTGCCAACAAGCTTGTGTACCTGAAAGAACATAAGGTCCAAGAAAAAATTCAAACATTTGTAGAAAAGAAAAAACTAACAAAAATAACACATGAGAGAGTAAGAGAAACACCTGTGAATCTCACTTAGATAATAGCCGGGTATATAGATGAAAGATGTTTTTACAATAATGTAATAAGTAGCTCCAATTATTGCCAAATATATGATCTGCCACAGAAGAAAATTAACATAAATCCCCAATCGCATGCCCGTCTTTATTCTTTTCCGCGTCCCACGGGTTGCAAACAAAAAGAAATCTAGATTTTTGCATAATGTTATAGGAGAAAAGAAGCAGAAAAACTAGAAGATGTATTTTCATTGCAAGAGCTTGATTTCCATGTGCTCATCCAAAAACAGATGCCTATTCTACAAAACTCAAAGCATTTAACTCTTCCACTTTCTCATCCTTCAGGATAAAGTAAATGTAACAAAAAGCACAAGATATAAGAAGAAGAGGTTTAAGTTAACTAGCATTCCCCATTACTTTGTACCTAGCATTCCCCATTACTGCAACAACTCTAATTGCAAAGAAGTCTAAGAAGCGGTTTCAGTTAACTACTAAGGGTTTTTTTTTTTACCAGAAGTTAACTATTACGGTTAACAAGGCAACAAAAAAAACCAAAGAAGCAAAAATGTTGGATATAACATGCCATTAAGTGTACGCTGAAAAGGCCAAGGTACATTTGTGCGAATAGGACAAAATTGCAAACCCCTAATAACCCATTCTAAAATAAACATCTTAATTCAAATTCCTCTAAACGATATACACAATGGCAAGAATATTGTGTGTACATATAATGTAGCTTCCAAATTGGGAAAGCCATACAACTATACAAGCAACCATATGGTGCTATTGGAAATTTGGATATAACCAAACATTCAACAATGCATTCTTTTTCTTTTTGATATCTCAAAACAATCAATAGTGCATAAAAATTGCAAACCCCTTGTAACCCCATTACCACCTCCTCCATTCCTCCGTCTCGAAAGGATTGTCAGGTCCGCAAAACGACAACATAAAAAAGTAAATTTTTGTCATGAAAAATACAAACTTTTTTGATAAATGGGCAGAACTCATTGATATCTAGTGACTACCGGCAACAAATTCCAACTTTTTTAACAGGAATCCATTAATTTTAAGTTCCCGTTTTGCGGACCAAACAGTACGGGGCAGAGTAAAACTATCCATCTCAATTCAAATTTCCCTTAAATTTGTGGTTACAAATCGCGTGCACGATAATTATACGAACAAAGTTCATAATTCATCAGATGGAAACCTGTAGGATAGGGTTAGGTCGATCACAACAGTAGTTCTCAATGGAGAGAACCGCATCGGTGCCTCTGGAGCCACACATATACCCAACGATTCGTCTGAAACATTAGCAGACCATAATTAGACAATACAATACTAGAGAGAGAGAGAGAGAGAGAGAGAGAGAGAAATTATACCGGAAATAGTCATAGAGGCCGAAGGCGATGAAGTAATGAATGCGTTCGATGAAAGTGCCTTGGAATATAGGCCACTGCCCGCAGAGGAATGAAATCACCACTAGCAGTGTGACCAGGCCGTGGCATACCAGAAGCCATTGCACGGCCATGAGAGAGAGAGAGAGAGAGAGAGAGAGAGGTCTGGAACAGAAACAGAATGTTTGGGCAGTTGGGTCAACGGAGTTAACATACTTCGTACTTTGAAATTTGTCATTCTACCCCTCGTAGATGTCATTGTTACACCTCAGGACGTTAAACTAACAATGCAGACTATGCAGTATTCCGGAAATACTGAAATTATTATTTTGAAGTATGTGAGGGTTCGATGTCATTCCCGTTCTTTTTTTATTAATTTTGGAATCTCTAGTTCAAATCTATTCACAAAAGATACTTAGAAATTGAGGATAGTTTTCAATGTTTTGAAACGCAGAGTGTTGAGCGAACCGGAGAAGGAACCAGGCGGATGGGTCATCGGTTCAACCACAGTATCGTGATGCCATAAATATTTATATAATTATTAATTATATAAAAAACCATTAATAAAAAGAACATGCACTAACTAATGTAAGCAAAGTACGAATGCCATCTACAAGGAGTTAATTATCCATTTTGTTTTTTGACAAACGTGTATGCAAAGCATATGTGTACACAAACTTTAGTTGTCAAACTCATCTTTTCAAGTCAGCTCTATCATAAGTAGTCAAGTTGGGGTTGAGTGAGAGAATCCCGTTCTTAATTTGGCTATGTTGGAATGTTGGACATATGAGAAAAACTTGTTCTTCCTCAACTCCCTTGTTGGGTTTTAAAAACTTACCCTGATTAACAATTTCCTAACTGTTTTTCCTTAGATTAAGTTTAGGTTGACTTAGGCTCGCTGACCTGTTATGAAATCTTCATCCCATTGGTTTGGGTCATGACATAACCGCCCTTTTAAGTTTCTGGCCTAGCGATCTCTTTGGATTTCAAACCCTCCGGTTGCGAGGGTTTCCGAACCTAGTGGGTTTTATGCTTTAAGTTTTGCCTAAGCTATCTGCCCTTGTGGATTTCGAATTATGCGTCTTGAGCCCCATCTAATTCACCAAGCAGCCTTTTACCAATTTCCTTAACTTCAATTTGAATTCAGCTAGTAGAAGAAACCATTGTGTCTACGGGTGCTAAGATAAGTAGAGTTCTGTTTGTATGCCCCAAGGAGGAGGAGGGTCTTGGGTTCAAGGTTTTGAAGGATTGAAACAAACAAAACTGCCATGTCAAGGTATTTGTGGGCTCTTGCTATGAAAACTTATACACTATGGATTAATTGGATTCATGTGTACATTATTAGGTCCCATTGTTTATGGTACATGCCAGTACCTAATAATGCTTCATGGTCTGTTAGATCTTTGGATTGAGAAGCTTGGTCCAACCTTGGATAAGGCATATTAGTGGTAATGGTAATACACCTTCTTCTGGCTTGACAATTGGCACCCTCCAGGTCCTCTTAATGCTTGGTTTGGTGACAGGAATGATCACAACTTGGGCAGAAACCTCAGTCTCAAAGTGGGCATCAATTATAAGGAATAATATGTGGTTCTGGGCTAGGAGCCGCAATGCTGTTATTCGAGATATCATGGATACTACGCCTAACACTCTGATTTCAAACTCTGGCAAATAGGAATTCGTAGCATGGACCTTGACTGCTTCTAGCATTATTTCCATTCAGTCAGCTTGCATCCCTTATTTCATGTTTCTTGGTGGAGGGCTATCTTGGTTTCAGCGCCATGTTCCTAGATGGACCAAGCATCATTCAATTGATGGCTTCCTGGGGAAAGGATGTCTACAATGGATAGATTGCAGACTTGGGTGGTGATTGACATAAATAGGTGTGTCTCGTGCTCAGCTGGCCCTGAGAAACATGGGCATTTGTTTTTTGGGTGTCCCTACTCTTCCCAACTTTGGAGGCAAATGACGTTGCGTAACCATGTGTCTAGACCTTCTAGGGAATTGTCGTGTCCTTCAAAAGAAGTGTGAGGATGTGGCTGCGTTAGAGCACCAATGCCACCGATTTGAGGTACTACGTGAGCTCTTGGAGGCATTTCAGAGGTCTACCATAAAATCGGACCTTATGCTAGTCATGGAATATTTCTAGCAGAGTTTCTGTTGATTCATAGGGGATAGCACTAGTTTTCTAAGTTTCTGCTTGTGGAGTCTACTGTTGGTCGATTGTCTTGTTTGATAGCATTATTTTGGCTTTGTTAGATTGTGGTGCTTTGTTCTGCTTTGTGTTGCTCAGGGGTATGTCCCAGTGATCTTGCATCCTTGTTGGTTGTTCAAGGGAATCTTAAATTACAATAAGGAAAAGAAAAAAAATTTTGCAACCCTTGTGCAAGCTTTGCTGTTTATGTGGATTTGTCAAACAGAAATTTGAGAGGGTCAATTCAAGAAATCAATACTACAGAGAAAGCACGTATAGTGCAGCAACTTCTTGGAAACACAAACCAAGGGCTAACAAGTTTCCTCAAGCTTTGAGTGTAGCATTTCTTGCAACCTACCATCTTCTTGATCAAAGATTAAACAACGTTTTGGGATACTGAGTCTTCTTCTTAAGTTAGCACACACTCCAAGTCCGACTTGCTAGCCGATTGGTGGGTGGGTCGGGCTTTAACCCCTCTGTCCATGTTTGAAGTGGACTAGGCACGGGCTTTAGCCCGGTGGGCCAAGTGAAATTCAGGCCCGCCATAAAACAATGACCATTAAATCCCTAATCGCCTATGCGTGAGCTTGTATGCAGTTCAAGAAGGCACATGAATGGATTGTGTGACCTAAGTTGAGACACTTCCTTACCAAGCGAAATGTCTGGGTTGATATTTCTTCGTTGCAAGCAACAGCTTTTATTTTCCTTCTCCCCTTGTCCATGGATAAATTGAATCAATATATTAACCACATCCTAGGTCAAACATTTCGTGATTTTTCTACGTATTTCTTGACTTGTAGTGCTTTTTAGGAGCTACACCATTTTCTAAGATTTCAATTCCCTGTTATTTCCATTTCTCCAGGAATTTATGTTAAAAACCAAAAACTTGTTTTCATATGCAAATTGTAGGGGCAGTAATACAGCTTTCAGCAAACTCCAGATAACTATTCCCTCTATTTCAGTCTAACTGTGGCGATCAATAATATGGAAATTAGAAAATTATCAACCTTTCTTCGGTTCTCTTTTCAGAAAACAAAGCATTCCACCTTCTTATGTTGGAGCTCAAGACAGAGAGGAGAAAACCTTGAATTTCAGCTGAGTGTATCTTTCAATGCAGGGGATCTAAAAGAGAGTTTGTGCGGCACAAATTAGCTGGCAGACCTGGATGGAGCACAGCATTCTCAACATCACCATGGCTATGATTGGAATAAGCACAAACGAGACAACGGAATCAAAGATACTTGTAATGATCCGAACAGTGTCCTGTGCCCTGCAATGCCGGATTTCCAACTGGAAATCCAATAGACAGATTATATTCATTGTTTGTTTCCTAATATCTGTCTTGCGGGTGCCAGATGCTGTGGACTCTAACCCCCTAGTGGTGCATTTTTGGCCTTCTTGAGGTTGCAACGTTTTTCTTTTAGCCTTGAAAATTTAATCTTGCATGCTTCTCTCTTGTACACATTTCTTTACGGTCAATGAAGTTCTCTTTTCTTCCAATCACAAAACAAAAAAGGGAGCAACTGTGGCACTCTTGTTCCATCATGTGCGGGCACGAGAGAGAGGGGGGGGGGGGGGGGGGGGGGGGGGGGGTGGTTGTGAAGTCACTACATGGATTGAAGCCTTTTTCAAGGGCAGCAGGCAAGGCACTACCTGGAAGTTAAGTATTCTTAAGCATTAATTGATACAAGTTTCCTGTCATATTCCATTTATGAAGCACCGTCACACTTAGGAGGTCACGGTATCAGTGTCGGACACGCCGGGGATACAAACTCAAGGAGAAAACACCACAATACGTACGGGAAGTGCCACATGGCATGTCCAGTAAATTTTAATTTTTCTAAAGGTGGGACATGCCTAGGACACGGGGGGACACATCATGACAACAGGGGGCATGACTCTTCTAAAAGCTTTTTCGGAGATAAATATTTATAAGCAAAATACCTGTAGATATACAGGCGTAGAGACCATTTCACGAAAGATCAAGACTAGAACTAAACTTTCTAACATATATGGTAAGAATTTATAGCCAAAAAAAAACTTCAATTTTCCTTTGCAATCCACAATGTCTGGTGAGAAAAGGGGTTAAATCATGAACAACTAAGATCATGGGTTAATCCCACACATTATCCCAGGATAAGATAAACAAAGGATGGACATAACTTGACATTGGTGGCTGATGGATGGACGACCAATCAAAAACGTAAAACAAGGTATAAATACACAAAATCGGATCAGAATTTCCGGTACAAAAGAGGAAGAGAGGTACCGTTCTTTAGATGACTCCAATAATTCATCACAATGAAGTGAGTGAACCCAAAAAACAATTATACAATTAACAAATTTTCCCCAGTAAATGCCTCCTACAAGCTACTTGCTCTAACCCTACAAAACTGGTGGCTGCTTTTTCTAACCTGCTCCAAAGGAGGCTTTCTGGATGCTCTAAAATGGGTAGGCCAAAGATCTCGAGACAAACTTTTGCAGAGAAAAAACACTCAAAAAAGAGGTGGTCATGAGATTCCATGTCCTGGCCGGAGAACACACATAGATATAAATTGCCATCCCCCATTCCACTAATGTATACAGAGCCGCATAATAGAAGCCCATCAACGGACATTTGCTTGAACCACACAATATGGTGCCACTGAACGTTTTCCCAAATTTGTAGAGTGAAAGCACCCCAAAATAAAAAGCCAGATTGCATTGTGAGATGCTGCAAACGCACTCCATGGGATTATTTGCTCCCGTTAAAAGGTGAAAAGGGCAATGGGCATATCCAACGACTTTAAACCAGCCAGCAGCCTATCCTAAACCTCTAATGTCTTTGGTTGTGTACTTTCAAAAGGGGAATGCTAACCATTGCCCATAAGATGTTCAATACCGTTGGTACACAGGCAAAAAGTGTCATCAAAATTTTATAATAGCATAAAATTTGTTGCAAGTGTATAGGAACACGTAAATGCCCATTTGATGGTGGTAGCATGACCCTTTCGAAGCTGCAGCTTTTCATGTCGTGTCCACTGTTACCGCTTATTAACCATGGGATCCTCGAAGCATGTATCCACAAGTATTCTTCATCCACGTGAAATAATAAAAATTACAGCAGTCAAAAAGTTACATTTAGTCACATATGTCATCTTGAAATTTACTGGTGCAATAAATTCATAGGCTCTAAAACGATATGGAGCCATGTTTTCTTCACCATAAGCAAACACTTCTTTCTCACAAAGGGACAGAAACATACATCATTGAAAATGTAACTCTGGGATATAGCTTCACTTTGAATTGAAAGAAATTAATGTTCTGCATTACTAATCTGCAGTAACAATTGTAAATACATCACTTGCAGAGTTTTAGCTTTTTGAAAAATGATGATACCATGGATTTAGGGTAGGGCTTTGTGGCAAGACAAGTTGGAATGTTCTCAGGTTGTTCAATCCACAGTTTATGAGATATGCCACCAGCTCTGAGCTTCTCTGATAAGTTCGATAATTGGGTTTCTCCCTTTACTTCAAGAGTAACCTACATAATTGTGTAATCCAATGAACAAAACGTTTAGTAACAAGTTATTACTTATCACATTGTCCATGTGACAGATAAACGAACACCAGAAACAAGAGAACTCGTGAAAGTTATAAAATTCAAAAGAGTTAGGTTCCCTTCTTCGACCGATGCAATTTGTTCACTGGATGTTCTCTATTCTGAGTGCAAGAAATTCCAACATCACAGACCTATTAAAGTACAAGTGTATGACTGACAAGTGATAAGTTGATTTGTGTTTTTATAGAATGGATACAGTTGCTGGAACTAGCAACTTACACACTATGTACACAAGGATAGTATTGTATTTGTCTGTTAAGAAATTCCGAATAAAGAAAGTCAATTACCTTAACTGAGATAGAGAGTGTTTCTATGTGAATTAGAATATTGAAATCTATGATGGAAAACTTTTGTCCATAGAGCGAATGCCAAATTTCACATCCTCTGGCAACTGATTTACACATGATAGGTTCAACGGCTAGACTTCAGAGTATTACTCTTGGCAATTGGCAGGCATAAAGTGTTTTAATATAAAAAAGAATACCACTTTTATATTCTTTAATTCAACAAGCATCAAGACACCACAATAACTGTGCATATGCCAGCGTGCGTGTACAAGACCAGTATGCAAAATAAATGCAATGTGAGTAGGTTCACACCCCAGCTTTATCCAAGTAACTCATATGACACAGCAATTTGTTCTCTATCAATCGAGTAAGACCGATTTAAGGGATACACTATATAGTAGTAACAATCCAGAAAAAGATAGTGGAATCATCATAGAGATGAGAAACAATAAGGCCACATGGGCATTGCAATTACGGAATTCAGAGAGATTTCGCTATTGGAGAACGTACTTTTACTTAGAGCAAGTCCACCCATGTGCCAAATCTTATGCGAAAGCCAATATTTTGGCATTAAGAAAGGCAAAACCCTCCCCACCACCCTTGTGCCAAACTCAATGACACATTTTGGCAATGCCGTTCTTGGTGCTAAATTTGGCATCCCAATGGCCAAAATTGCCAAATCATCCAAGCCATTTAATTTGCATTGAAAATTAAATGGGCTTAATTTAATGGTCTAAATTTGAGATTGTGCTAAAACGACACCAAGCCGGCGCAGACATGGGAGTATTTTTTTGCTTTTTGACACACAAGTCAAAATATGACTTTGTCAATCCTATTTTGGCACCAACGGCTAGACTTGCTCTTTCTTTTCGCCTAATTTTGAAATAAGTTGTTCACAACACAGAATTCCAACCTGAGGGGAACAAAACCCCAAAATTGAAACAGAATGAGGAACGAAAATTGCTTCTACAGTACTCGCTTACCTTGTGCATGGAGTCAATATTCGTGGGGCTACAGTAGTCAACAGTGTAAGGATCGTCCTTGTGCGACCAAACGGCGGCCACAGAGGCATGGCAGCCCTGCGTCACCACGCTCCCCAGCGGCCACGCGTCGACCAGGTCACGACGGAGGACCACGTACTGCACCAGCACGTCCTCCGCAGGTACGGGAGCGGTCGCTTCCGACGGCGTGGAACCCATGCGGACCCCACCGACGAAATCGGGCGAAACCCTAACCCTAACTCGGTCTCTGAAAAAGCACGTCGAAGCCGAAGAAGACCCGATTGTTGAGTGAGTTGATAATGATTTGAGTTGCGACGCGAATGGTGCACCGAGGATACGAGCTGAGGGTATAGCCGTCATTTGGCAATGGACATGTTCTGTTATGCGCTCTCTCTCGCAACACCCAGATATAAATAAGAGATAGCTGAGGGGGTTTAATGTAATTTAACAAAAGAAGAAGTAAGATGAAAGTTGCTACTCTTAGAAAGGGAGCTGCTATTCGCAGCCCTTTATTTTCTCTCATAACCTGTTAAAAATTTTCAATTCTACTCGACAGTTAGTTATCAAAATTGAGATACATTTTCAGCATCCAATTACTGAAATATAATATTTTTTTTAACGGCTATTTACCGAAAATATATGTTCGGCAGTTGTTTACCGAAAGTTGAACATATTTTCGACATGTAGTTACCGAAATATAATCTTGTTCTTAACAGATATTTACCAAAATATTATTTATGATTTTCAATAACCACTTACAGAAATATAGTGGGTTATAAAAGAAAATAAAGGGTTGCGAATAGTCGCGCCCTTTAGAAGGGGGCCGACTATTCGCAACCCTTTATTTTCTCCATTAGTCCACTTCTTTCATTTACTCCATATAACCCATTAATTTCCCTTTATTTACTCCATATTACCCATTAATTTCTTCAAATCTTCCTATTATACCCCTCTCCTTCCAAAATACTAAATCTCCATAGCCACCGCCGCCAAAGCTACGAACACCGCCCCACCACCGGCACTCCCTCCCCTCCTCTCTTCAAGTTTACTCTCTCTCTCTCTCTCTCTCTCTCTCTCTCTCTCTCAAAACGAAACTCACTTGGGAGCTCATCGAGCACTATATTTTTTTCAACGCAAATTTTTTAATTTTTTGAACTAGATTTTCGGTGTTTCAGGTCTAAAAAAAATAATGTTTTCGACATTTGAATACCGTAATATTTAAATAATTTCGACAGTTAGTTACCAAAATGTTTATATATTTTCGGCAGTCAATTACCGAAATATGTGTGTGTGTGTGTGTGTATATATATATATGACTTTTCTAATCTTCAGTAATATAATATTGTCAAATAAATTTTCGGTAACCTAATACTGAAGTATATACCAGAATTCGGCAGTTAATTACCAAATTATATATATATATATATATATATATTTTCAACAGTTAGTTACCGAAATATATATATATATATGTTTTTCGGTAGTTAGTTACCGATGGTTGTGTCTAAAAAGTTAGAAGGGCAAGTAGGGCATTTTGCATTGGGAGCTCATGTTGTAATTATTTGAAAATTTTTAATGGGCTAATGGAGAAAATAAGGGGTTATGAATAGTCACCCCCTTTAGAAAACAACATTATTACACATACCATCCATTTGCAATGATCTAATCACATGCGTTTCACATAGTGGGTAGTATATGATGTTAGAGGAGTGTGGTTGCATCTGTGCAGATGTGGTGCATACCAAATATGTGAATCATTTCCGATTGAAATTAAATTACTTTCATTGGCGGTTAAAACGGTGGGTTTTCCACCACCGCCGTTGTGGGCCCTATCGTGCATTTGTCGGTGATCCGAATCGTTCATCTTACAGGGTCCGCAGAGTAGAATAGTAATTCAAAAAATCAACTTGATCGGAGATAGATATATCAAAATTTGAATTTTGATTTATTAAATGAATGGTCATAGACAGTGTAATTTGACAAAATCAGACCATTCATTTTATGAACTAAAATTTAACTTTTGATAGATCTATCAATATGACAATATCTAATCAATGTGGACCATTAAACCTATAAAATAAAAAATAAAATAAAAAGACCCCTCTCTCTCTCTCAACCCTAGCCGCTACAATAACATTTCTTCTTCTTTCCCTTCCCCCGAGGTTTCACAACCCTAATACGGTGGCGGGAGGGGAAGACCATAATACTTGTTATCAATATCTCTTTTTCTAGCCCTTGGTTTGTTTTTCTCATGTCTCTTCAGATCAACAACTTGTCGTCTGATCTGTGAGAGTTTTATCTCTCCTTTCTGTGAGAGTTTTTTTAGTTTCATCTTTGGGTGAATATTACGTTTACAGATCAGGTTCTTTCAGATGATGTTACTTCATAATGATATCCATGAACATTGCTCTAATACCCCCGTACGATGTCTTTGCTGGATCAACTTATGGTGGCTTTGTCAGATCTGTACCTTTGGGGGTTCATTGGCGTGTTCATACTTGGTTGCAGTTCGTCTAATCGTCTAGGTATTTATTGTCTTTTTTCTTAGCTAGTGCTTTATCTCTTTTTGAGACTGCAAAGAAATATGAAATTTGAGCAAAATGCGCGTCAAACGATGTCTGAGTTGAGGTGGAAGACATCAACCGTCTTGTGCTTTCTCGTTTTGTATCTTTAGATGATTATTTTGGCTTTGTCCAATATATTTGTAATGAAGTTGGTATAATAAGTGCCGTTAAACTTACATCAATATAACTTCTCCCTTTTGTCCAAAAAAAAAATCAAACTAATTTTTATGTGAATATACTATTGGCTGCTGCTGCTGCTGTTACCACGATAAAATTTTATAGTGCCACGATAGTTTTTGTGTACTGACAGTAATACCCTCATCTGCTAGAGATAGTTTCGTGGCATTATCATCTTCCTTAAGTGGGCCTTATAACGATTCAAATTTTCATATTAAATGCATGGTATGGCTCATAATGACAGTGGTGCAAAACTCACCATTTATGCCGCCTAATCTCTTTTCGATTACCAAGTCTCACCCACGTTTCTTAAACAAGAGTCATCATCTGGAGAAATTTTTCAGTCCCGGGTGGATGCCACGTCACCCGGCTGATGCGGTGTCCAAACGGGCACATTCGAACCGTCCAAAAGTATATTGGACAGTCAGATTGAATACTCTCCTTCCTTTTACCCCCACACTCTCACTCCTCAGTCTCTCTCATTTTTCTCTCTCCAAATCCAAGCCATTCAAAACCGAAATGAACGGTCCGAATGCACTGAGCGGGCACCACGTGGTACCCACTCAGCACTGAAAAATTTCTCGTTATTTATACTCCTCCTTAATGCTCAACACTTAACTCTCTTGACAAATGACAATAAACTCATTTGTTCTCAAGCATATGTTCCGTCGGAATCCATGCGCGAATGGGCTAGCAAAGTTGGCGCTTCAGAGTTCGACTGTAGATATTGGAGTCCCCGGCCTCCTCTCTCTTTTTTTTAAAGTTTTTTTGAGCTTAGGCCCTCCTTTGTACCAAAAAAAAAACTCCTTTCATTAGCAAGAATTACGATAAAAGCATCTAGAGAGAAGCCAAGGTAGATGCAGAGTATAAGCGAAATTTCTAAGGTGGCATCCCGCTAAAAACTTTTTGGGTTTTTTTTTTGTTTCATCCTTATTCAATTTTTTTCTTGCCTTTGAAGTTTGGGCCTCATTTTTTTGGTTTTTCGATTCATCTAAGTAAAAAATTATTACTTTTATTCAAATATTTTTGAAAATATCTAAGATAAAGTCCAAAAAATTTACTTTATCTTAGATATTTCACTTACGAGAATTGTAATAGCGGGATAAGAAGATCTCATGGATATTATGATTGGCATGAATTTATTGCTAATTTTAAGACCCATTTTACTGGCCAAATGGTTACATTCATGTACACACATAAAGCTGCGTGCAAGTATTATTTATGCGTGTGGGGCAAATATTTCTTGACTCGGTGTGACTCAATGAGTGACTTAGTGGGCTACTCGAGTGAGTTGTTACCTGTTGTTGACTGGTTGTTTTTTCTTTTTCAGATTATAGCTTTCAGCCTCCGTTTGGAGGATTGTTCTTCTTATTTTGTCGGGCCTCCATTGGGAGGTCATAGTTCTCTAATTTGGCCTACCATGTGTGGGCTTTTCTTCCCCTTCGCGGGGCTTTCTCACCCCTTTGGCGGTTGTGTGCACTATATTGAGGTAATGTCAATGAGTTTTCGGAGTTGTGACAAATTAATGGTGCAAGTTGTAGCCCAGAACAGAATGCAGTGGCTTGTATCTCTCCTTTATGGAGATTTGTTTGCCTTTCCTGATGTACGGTCTTCTCTCCTATCAATAGAACTATACTAAACTTTGGGGAGAAAAAAAAAAAAACAAATAAGACCGAGGATAGATCTTGTTAATTACTTAATCAACAATACTAATATCAGCAGGGATATTGGCAGGTACAAGTCACGTCAATTTTGGAGCCTTGGCAACTTCCTTCGGCTTTTTCTCCCTTCAACCTCTTACATCGAACGTCGCAACCCCGCCAATCATAAATGAAGCACAAATCTCCCGACAATTGATCCCCGCATAATTTGGGCGCAGGCGCGGTCTCCATTATTTCATGACCGCCAGTGCTATCTGTTTACATCCTAAAATATGCCACCCAATAGGAAAGTTACACGTGGCACCGAATAGTGTGTTGACCAATCAGAACACATCCTGGTTGAACCCGAGATACAGAGGATTGCGGGGTTAAATGGTGATGTTGTTTTAGTGCTATACGGTATCGTTTTGATTGGAACCGACAGCGTTTAGACTATAATTAAGGATGGTTTTAAAAGCAGTCTGATTTAAACCGTTGATTGATCTTTGGAAACATCGAACGGTACCATTGCTGTTTGGTTTATAATGAATGGTGGACATGATTGTAGGTGATTATTCTGAGCCAAACACTAAACCACGTTGCTTGGAAGTGGGAACCGTTATTTAAGCATGGAGCCACGAACACCACGATCGAAGCAAGCAGGAGAAGAAGGGATTCTGGAAATATCAGGATAACCGTTCGAAGACCCCCCCTCAACCGTTTTATGTGGCCAACGTGGATATCAATCGAAGACGTGGGGGTTCGAAGGCAAGCTCAGCGTCTATAAATAGAAGAAGCAATTGAAGAGAAAGACACACACAAAAAATCCATATCATCTGACAATTCATACAAAATGATTGCTCAGAGATCTATCTTAGATTAGTTTTAGTTTAGAGTAGGATCTTTTTTGTAAGTTGAAGGCTTATTTGCGTGTAAGACTGCTTTCGATTAAATTCAAGTTTTCTTATTTCCTTTAAGCTCTTTTCTTACCAAAGAATAGTTGTTTGCAAGTTCGCTTTTGATTAAATTCAGTGTGCTTGCATTTCTTTATTATTCTTGATAAAATCTTAAGAGTGTTTGTATACAAACTTACCTTTGATTAGATTCAGGTTTGTTTGTGTTCAATCATCTTTTCTGATTTCGAAGCGCGTCAATCTTTTATTTGGTTGATACCTTAAGGAAAAATCCTCTTAGTTGAGGTAATCGAACGGATAACACAATTGCCTGATTGAAATTAGTGGTTTCAAATCATTTTGAAAAGAGTAATTTCTTCTTTGAAGTTATTTCTTTTCTGGCGCGCCCGCACACAATTATTTGCCAATTGATTTGAGTTAATTCAGCCCAAACAATTTTTGGCACGCCCGGTGGGACCTCGAAGGTACCAGAATGCCAAGGCTTCGAAAGCAAATAGGGACACCGTTGGTGGTCAAGTGCCAGAGGAACAAGCTGTGCTAGAAACAGGCCGCAGAACAGGGAACGCCTATGAATCATGAGTTTCCCCAATTGGCTTCCGAAATGGGAGAGCTCCCTTATGAGGGGCCTTCTTATGAAGTACCTCCTTATGAAGGGCCTCCAAATTCCCAAAAGGGACAAGCCAGTGGTAAAGACCATGATAAGGAGGAAATGTTCAGAGAAATGATGATAGCTTTTCGAGAGATGGCTCAAACTCAAAGAGCCATGATCAAAAGCATAAGAAGTAGGTTGCCCAACTTAGAGGTAACAAGAAACAGTCCAGGGAATATTGGGCTAGATGATCATGCTAATTCAATACTCACCAAAGTCCCTTCGAAGGAAGGCTTGGAGAGGATGTTGGTCAGGGTAAGATAAGGTCTAGAAAGGGTAAGGAAAAAATGTATCCAGAGGAAATACCACAATCTTGGTATGAGCCTTTAAAGCCTACAAAGCCTGTCTTCGAAATCCCAGATCAATCTCATGGAATTCCTATTGGGATTCCAAGAAATGCCAGAGACAGGCAAAGCGTTAATCCTCTTTTCGAACCCACACTCGGGGGATGGGAGGATGATGTAGAGATAGAACGAGGTTATAGACCTGAGGAAAACGAGGGATAACGCACAGCCTTCCCGTCAAAGTCTCCCAAATGCCAAAAATCCCACCACAGCGGTTTATGGAAGCCATAGGCCTGCTCGGGTGAATACTACGGCTGACCCAATGCAGCAACCTTGGTATGAGAGACTTCCCAGAGAAAACCAAGGGGATTTTAGCACTATAAGGGAAAAGCATAGAGATGACTTGGTAGAACCAAATCCACCGGTAGGAAATCAAGAACAAAATTTCCTTATAGGCAACCCAATACTAAGAGACCAAGTTATGGATCTCATACAAGAAGTTTGTGGGCCTCGAACTGAGTTGAGGTGGAAGACATCAACCGTCTTGTGCTTTCTCGTTTTGTATCTTTAGATGATTATTTTGGCTTTGTCCAATATATTTGTAATGAAGTTGGTATAATAAGTGCCGTTAAACTTACATCAATATAACTTCTCCCTTTTGTCCAAAAAAAAAATCAAACTAATTTTTATGTGAATATACTATTGGCTGCTGCTGCTGCTGTTACCACGATAAAATTTTATAGTGCCACGATAGTTTTTGTGTACTGACAGTAATACCCTCATCTGCTAGAGATAGTTTCGTGGCATTATCATCTTCCTTAAGTGGGCCTTATAACGATTCAAATTTTCATATTAAATGCATGGTATGGCTCATAATGACAGTGGTGCAAAACTCACCATTTATGCCGCCTAATCTCTTTTCGATTACCAAGTCTCACCCACGTTTCTTAAACAAGAGTCATCATCTGGAGAAATTTTTCAGTCCCGGGTGGATGCCACGTCACCCGGCTGATGCGGTGTCCAAACGGGCACATTCGAACCGTCCAAAATATATTGGACAGTCAGATTGAATACTCTCCTTCCTTTTACCCCCACATCTCACTCCTCAGTCTCTCTCTTTTTCTCTCTCCAAATCCAAGCCATTCAAAACCGAAATGAACGGTCCGAATGCACTGAGCGGGCACCACGTGGTACCCACTCAGCACTGAAAAATTTCTCGTTATTTATACTCCTCCTTAATGCTCAACACTTAACTCTCTTGACAAATGACAATAAACTCATTTGTTCTCAAGCATATGTTCCGTCGGAATCCATGCGCGAATGGGCTAGCAAAGTTGGCGCTTCAGAGTTCGACTGTAGATATTGGAGTCCCCGGCCTCCTCTCTCTTTTTTTTAAAGTTTTTTTGAGCTTAGGCCCTCCTTTGTACCAAAAAAAAAACTCCTTTCATTAGCAAGAATTACGATAAAAGCATCTAGAGAGAAGCCAAGGTAGATGCAGAGTATAAGCGAAATTTCTAAGGTGGCATCCCGCTAAAAACTTTTTGGGTTTTTTTTTTGTTTCATCCTTATTCAATTTTTTTCTTGCCTTTGAAGTTTGGGCCTCATTTTTTTGGTTTTTCGATTCATCTAAGTAAAAAATTTTACTTTTATTCAAATTTTTTGAAAATATCTAAGATAAAGTCCAAAAAATTTACTTTATCTTAGATATTTCACTTACGAGAATTGTAATAGCGGGATAAAAGATCTCATGGATATTATGATTGGCATGAATTTATTGCTAATTTTAAGACCCATTTTACTGGCCAAATGGTTACATTCATGTACACACATAAAGCTGCGTGCAAGTATTATTTATGCGTGTGGGGCAAATATTTCTTGACTCGGTGTGACTCAATGAGTGACTTAGTGGGCTACTCGATGAGTTGTTACCTGTTTTGACTGGTTGTTTTTTCTTTTTCAGATTATAGCTTTCAGCCTCCGTTTGGAGGATTGTTCTTCTTAATTTTGTCGGGCCTCCATTGGGAGGTATAGTTCTCTAATTTGGCCTACCTGTGTGGGCTTTTCTTCCCCTTCGCGGGCTTTCTCACCCCTTTGGCGGTTGTGTGCACTAATTTGAGGTAATGTCTGAGTTTTCCGGAGTTGTGACAAATTAATGGTGCAAGTTTTAGCCCAGAACAGAATGCAGTGGCTTGTATCTCTCCTTTAGGAGATTTGTTTGCCTTTCCTGATGTACTTCTTCTCCCTTCAATGAACTATACTTAAACTTTGGGGAGAAAAAAAAAAAAAAAAAGACCGAGGATAGATCTTGTTTAATTACTTTAATCAACAATACAATATCAGCAGGGATATTGGCAGGTACAAGTCACGGCAATTTTGGAGCCTTGGCAACTTCCTTCGGCTTTTTTCTTCCCTTCAACCTCTTACATCGAACTCGCAACCCCGCCCATCTAAATAAGCACAATCTTCCCGACAATTGATCCCCGATATTTTGGGCGCAGGCGCGGTTCTCCATTATTTTCATGGACCGCCAGTGCTATCTGTTTTACATCCTAAAATATGCCACCCAATAGGAAAGTTACACGTGGCACCAAATAGTGTGTTGACCAATCAGAACACATCCTGGTTGAACCCGAGATACAGAGGATTGCGGGGTTAAATGGTGATGTTGTTTTAGTACTATACGGTATCGTTTTGATTGGAACCGACAGCGTTTAGACTATAATTAAGGATGGTTTTAAAAGCAGTCTGATTTAAACCGTTGATTGATCTTTGGAAACATCGAACGGTACCATTACTGTTTGGTTTATAATGAATGGTGGACATGATTGTAGGGGATTATTCTGAACCAAACACTAACCCACGTTGTTTGGAAGTGGGAACCGTTATTTAAGCATGGAGCCACGAACACCACGATCGAAGCAAGCAGGAGAAGAAGGGATTCTGGAGATATCAGGATAACCGTTCGAAGACCCCCCTCAACCGTTTTATGTGGCCAACGTGGATATCAATCGAAGACGTGGGGGTTCGAAGGCAAATTCAGCGTCTATAAATAGAAGAAGCAATTGAAGAGAAAGACACACGACAAAAAATCCATATCATCTGACAATTCATACAAAATGATTGCTCGGAGATCTATCTTAGATTAGTTTTAGTTTAGAGTAGGATCTTTTTTGTAAGTTGAAGGCTTATTTGCATGTAAGATTACTTTCGATTAAATTCAAGTTTTCTTATTTCCTTTAAGCTCTTTTCTTACCAAAGAATAGTTGTTTGCAAGTTCGCTTTTGATTAAATTCAGTGTGCTTGCATTTCTTTATTATTCTTGATAGAATCTTAAGAGTGTTTGTATACAAACTTACCTTTGATTAGATTCAGGTTTGTTTGTGTTCAATCATCTTTTCTGATTTCGAAGCGCGTCAATCTTTTATTTGGTTGATACCTTAAGGAAAAATCCTCTTAGTTGAGGTAATCGAACGGATAACACAATTGCCTGATTGAAATTAGTGGTTTCAAATCATTTTGAAAAGAGTAATTTCTTCTTTGAAGTTATTTCTTTTCTGGCACGCCCGCACACAATTATTTGCCAATTGATTTGAGTTAATTCAGCCCAAACAATTTTTGGCACGCCCGGTGGGACCTCGAAGGTACCAGAATGCCAAGGCTTCGAAAGCAAATAGGGACACCTGTTGGTGGTCAAGTGCCAGAGGAACAAGCTGTGCTAGAACAGGCCGCAGAACAGGGAACGCCTATGAATCATGAGTTTCCCCAATTGGCTTCCGAAATGGGAGAGCTCCCTTATGAGGGGCCTTCTTATGAAGTACCTCCTTATGAAGGGCCTCCAAATTCCCAAAAGGGACAAGCCAGTGGTAAAGACCATGATAAGGAGGAAATGTTCAGAGAAATGATGATAGCTTTTCGAGAGATGGCTCAAACCCAAAGAGCCATGATCAAAAGCATAAGAAGTAGGTTGCCCAACTTAGAGGTAACAAGAAACAGTCCAGGGAATATTGGGCTAGATGATCATGCTAATTCAACTACTCACCAAAGTCCCTTCGAAGGAAGGCTTGGAGAGGATGTTGGTCAGGGTAAGATAAGGTCTAGAAAGGGTAAGGAAAAAATGTATCCAGAGGAAATACCACAATCTTGGTATGAGCCTTTAAAGCCTACAAAGCCTGTCTTCGAAATCCCAGATCAATCTCATGGAATTCCTATTGGGATTCCAAGAAATGCCAGAGACAGGCAAAGCGTTAATCCTCTTTTCGAACCCACACTCGGGGGATGGGAGGATGATGTAGAGATAGAACGAGGTTATAGACCTGAGAAAACGAGGGATAACGCACAAGCCTTCCCGTCAAAGTCTCCCAAATACCAAAAATCCCACCACAGCGGTTTATGGAAGCCATAGGCCTGCTCGGGTGAATACTACGGCTGACCCAATGCAGCAACCTTGGTATGAGAGACTTCCCAGAGAAAACCAAGGGGATTTTAGCACTATAAGGGAAAAGCATAGAGATGACTTGGTAGAACCAAATCCACCGGTAGGAAATCAAGAACAAAATTTCCTTGTAGGCAACCCAATACTAAGAGACCAGGTTATGGATCTCATACAAGAAGTTTGTGGGCCTCGAACTCGGGGGGTACAACCTCAAATCTATAGAAAACCATATCCAGAATGGGTTGACACAACATTTCAGATCCCTAGAGAATTTAAGATCCCAGACTTTACTTTGTTTTATGGGGATGGGAGACAATCTTCTATAGAACATATTGCTAGGTTTTCTGCCCAATGTAAGAACTTGGCTCAGAATGGTTTCATGAAGTTGAAATTGTTCCCAAATTCTTTGTCTGGGCCAGCTTTTGCATGGTACACAAACTTGCCTGCAGAATCGATAACAAGTTGGTTTCAAATGGAAGAGGCATTTCATGCACAATTCTTTAATGCTGAGCCTGAAGTCTCTATGGCAGATTTGGCTAGGCTAAAGCAGAAACCAGATGAAAAGGTAGCAGATTTCATATCTAGGTTCAAAAGGGCTAAGACCAAGTGTAAACTCCATCTGCCAGAGGCAGAGTTTGTGAGATTAGCACAGGATGGTTTAGAAAGAGAGCTTCGAAAGAGGTTTGATTCTACAGAGTTCAGGGACTTTGCAGACCTAACCTATAAAGTTGCTAGATATGAATCATTGTTAGAGGAAGATATGGATAGGCATAATTCCTCTTATCCAACATACTATAGGGATCCTAATTATGAAATAGATGCTGCTGAAATTATAGAGCACGAACCTTGTGTTTGTGAGCCCTTAATTCAAAAGAATGTCTCTCTTGGGCAGAAGTTCAAACAAAAGGAAATTACTAAAGTATATTCTTTTGATATATCTAAAGCTGATGAGATCTTTGACTTCTTGTTAAGAAAGAAAATCATTAAGCTGCCTTTGGATGTGAAACTGCCCACAGCGGAAGAAAGGAATGGAAAGACCTATTGCAAATGGCATGATTCTTGGTCTCATTCAACTAAATCTTGTAATGTTTTTCGTGACAGGATTCAGGAACAAATCAAGAAAGGAAGAATCAAATTCCCTGAAAAGACTATGGGGATAGATGCAGTGCCCTTTCCAAAGGTAGAAGAGGTCAATACCAGTGTGCCCTCCTCACTGGCTCGAACTGTCAAGAAATATTGGCAGGACAAAGAAGACCAGTGAACATGAATACTGTTCAATATGGAAGGGGCAAGCCATACGCTGGCCACCCTCGAGGCATGGGAGCGAGGCCAAGTTCCTATAGGCGAGCCAATGATGGTTTTTCTTTGCAGAAATTCTCAGGTAATAATCACCTGCCTATGCTAGAAGCCTCATTTTTGGAGTGCCTGTGTGTAGGATGCAGGGCCAACTATTTGGTCTTCAAAGACTTGGATAGAAAGGGCGTAAGTTTTTTCCCAAAAGAAATGGGGATGAAAAGAATGGCCCCAGTTCAAGCAAAGCCAAGTGACAGCAAGTCTTGGTTGGCACCAAAAAGGGACATGCCTACTAGCCCTGTTCCAGCTATTCACAGAAGGGAGCTGCCACCTTCGAAGAAGGCTAATGTTGGCCAGACATCGAAGGCGCAAGAAGAGGCCAAACAAGAAGAATTCACCTTGGTGAAAGGGGTTCCTGACTGGTTTCTGAAGCAAGTTAAGCCTGACTTGTTTCAAGGATACAAAGGTTCAAACAGGAATGCGAGCAGAACTTTCAAGCCACCAATTTCGAACTCTGGAAACTGGGTGTTGATTAGGGATCCCAAGTCTCAATTACCACAGATGGTTCCATTGCTCTCAAGAACTCAAAAGAGAAAGCTCCAAAGGAAGTATACGCTCTTCCAGTCAGGAGAATCTTCAACGGGAGAAGAATCAGATAGACGAGCAAAACCTAATCCAAGGTTCGACAGGATTGAAAGGGACCCAGAGGAATTTCGAACCCAGTATCACGAGAGGGAGACTTTGGAAAAGGTTGCCTCTGCTATGCTCGAAGAGGATCTGGATCCACCTTCTCCTAACTCGCTGGCTAGTTATCAGTCTGGTTTGCTCGAGGCCATGGTGGTGGAACAACAGGGGATGGAAGAAACCTTTTCCCCTATGGAGGTATCCACACAAGAATTCGAAAAGAAGGGTGCTGTGGAGACCGAAGCAGTTAAACCAATCAAAGAAGTGGCTTCGATCCAATTTGGAGATCAGCCAGAAGTACAAGTTAATATGGTTATCCAAGCTCTATGAATTTCTTCTCAAATGGTCAGACGTTCAAAGATCAAGATACTGCTTGGTCGAGCTTGAGCGAGCCAGAGAATTCTGAAGAAACTCTGAGTGATAAGGAGTTAAATATCATATGCAACGACTGTGACTTAAAAGAAGTATCTCAGATCGAGATGGGTAAGAACTTGGTACGTGAAATTGAGCAGAATCAAGAAAGTTTAGAGGTAAGCTCAAAAGAAAGTGCTTGTTTCGTGTCAGATTCCATGTCCGACGTCGAATACCCCCTGGTAATAGATTTAAATTATGTGGAAATTTCATATCCATTTAAATTACCTACTAATGCAATGAGACAACATTTGCGTCCATTGTATATCACTGCACACTTTGATGGAGTCCCACTTAATAGAATCTTGGTGGATAATGGGGCTGCGGTGAACATTTTGCCTTTCCAAACTTTAAAAAAGTTAGGAAAAGGAAAAGCAAAATTAATCCCAACCAGCACATCCATTGCAGGATTTACTGGGGAAAGCCAACATGCCAGGGGAATCATTTCCATTAGATTGGCAGTAGGTGGAATAGAAACTGATACCGTTTTCTTTGTAGTTGACACATATGCTAAATATAATGCTTTATTGGGAAGAGACTGGATTCATGTTAACGGATGTATTCCTTCCTCTATGCATCAGGAATTAATGATTGTTAAGTATGACAAAGGCAAGGAAGTGGGTGTCGAAGGAGTCAAAGCTGATCCACATCCATTTGCTGCCACGGCAAATTTTGCTGAAGCAGAAATGTACAAATCGGATGTAGTTCCTCTGAGTGAACTACTTCAAGCAGCCACCCATCCAACCAACGAGATGGAACTGGGGGAATTGGCAGAGCTAAAATCGAAGCTGAAACAAGCTGTTGACTATGAATCAGACACCCCAAAAGATGATGCTGCTTGGATGTGAATCCAAGAAAGAGGCTGAAGAAAAAGCCAACTCATTGGCTTTAGTAAAGTATGTTGCTCTGGGGGTCGAACAGAAGATCCAAGAAGAGAACATATGGGAAGAGGTTATGCAGAACAATAACCCTCATGTGCAAGAAATCCAACTCACTTCTGAGGAACGGGTTGAATCACAAGATCTGTTGGAAGAAGTAAGGTTGGGAGATGCACAAAACCCCAATCCAGTGCTTATTAATAAACAGCTTGAGCCTGGTATGAAAGCTGCATTGGTGGCACTATTGAAAGCCAACAAGGAATGCTTTGCATGGAGTTACAAGGAACTACCTGGCTTGGACAGGGGATTGGTGGAGCATAGGTTACCTATCAAGCCACAATTCAAACCTGTGAAACAACCAACCAGGAAGATGAGTCCAGAAACTATTGCAGGTGTTAAAAAGGAAATGCAGAGACTTCTAGACGCAGGTTTCATTAGAACAGCCAGGTATGTTGAATGGCTATCTAATATAGTTCCAGTCCCTAAAAAGAATGGAACTATCAGAATCTGTGTTGATTTTCGAAACCTAAATACTGCGACTCCTAAGGACGAATACCCAATGCCTAATGTGGATACACTTGTGGACAGTTCTGCTGGCCACAAGATATTATCCATTTTAGATGGGCATTCAGGGTACAATCAAATCTGCATAGCAGAAGGAGATGTGCATAAAACAGCATTTGCCTGCCCAGGTAACATTGGCATCTTCGAATGGGTCAAAATGCCATTTGGGCTAAAGAATGCTGGGGCCACATATCAAAGAGCAATGAATACTATTTTTCATGATTTAGTGGGAACTTTTCTGGAATGTTACATAGATGATATCATTGTGAAGTCAAACTCTGATGAGGATCATCTACAACACTTGGAAAAGACATTCCAACAAATGAAACGCTATCAGCTGAAGTTAAATCCAGAAAAATGTGCTTTTGGAGTATCAGCTGGGAAGTTTTTAGGGTATCTAGTTCACAGTAAAGGAATACAGGTTGACAAGAACAAAGCTAAGGCCATCATTGAGGCTAAACCACCTTCTTCTAAGAAGGAGTTGCAAAGGTTTCTTGGTCAATTAAATTTCCTTCGAAGATTTATATCTAATACTGCAGGGAAAACTAAAATCTTCTCTTCTTTGTTGAAACTGAAGGAAGGGGAGGAATTCAAGTGGTCAAAGGAGCATGATGAAGCCTTCGAAGCCATTAAAAGATACTTAGCCAACCCTCCTGTATTGGCGCCTCCCATTGAAGGAAAGCCAGTAAAGTTGTATTTAGCTGCAACACAAGATTCAATAGGTGTTCTGTTGGCTCAAGACAATGAGGATGGCAAGGAAAGAGCAGTTTATTATCTTAGTAGGTTTTTAAACTCTTGTGAATGCAAGTATGCTGCAGTAGAGAAACTATGTTTAGCTTTATTTTACGCTTCTAAGAAACTCAGGCATTATATGTTGCCTAGAATAACTTATGTTATTTCTCAAACTGATGTAATTAAGCACATGCTTTCTAAGCCAGTGCTTAGTGGGAAGATTGGGAAATGGATAGTGTCTTTAATTGAATTTTGTCTTGAGTATGTGCCTCAAAAGTCAATAAAAGGGCCAAGCATTGGCCAATTTTTTGGCCGATCATCCAAATGAATACAAAGCACCAACAACGTTGGAGGCTAGTACAGTTGAAATCAGGCCATGGAAATTATGGTTCGATGGATCAAGAACTATTCAGATGGCTGGAGTGGGCATAATTCTGGAATCCCCCCAAGGCTTGAAAACCAAATATGGTTTTAGGCTCAGTGAGGGACAATGTTCCAATAACCAGGCAGAATATGAAGCATTGATTATTGGACTAGAAATTTTGCTTAAATTAAGGGTTAGTGTTGCTGAAATCTTTGGAGATTCTCAGTTAGTGATTAACCAACTAAATGGACAGTTTAAATGTACTAGTCCAGCGCTGATAATTTATTATCAGCATGCTAAAGAGCTGATGGATCAATTTCATATGCTTACTTTAACTTATATTCCTAGGTTCTTTAATGAAGAGGCTGACGAAATAGCTCAAAGAGCGTCCGGCTACAAAGTTTTATCAGAAGTTGAAAAGGAATTTTGTCAATTAACTTTGAGGAAATCCCTGCCTATGTTACACAATAGGTTGACGGACTTCGAAGTATTAAACGTCAATGCTTTAACCCATCGAAATGCTGATTGGAGGCAAGCATTGATTGAATATTTAACCAAGCCAGACAGCGTTGCAGACAAGGCAACCAAATTGAAAGCAATGAACTATATAATGTATAATAATGAGCTATTCAAGAGAGGAATGGATGGTCTTCTTTTGAAATGCTTGAGCAAGGTAAATGCATTTAAATTAATGGCTGAAGTGCATGAGGGAATCTGTGGAGCACATCAAGCTGGCATAAAAATGAGATGGTTAATAAGGAGATACGGGTATTATTGGCCCACCATCCTCAAAGATTGTATAGATTATGCAAAGGGGTGTCAAGCCTGTCAAAAAACAGGTCCACTCAAGCATTTACCAGTCACAGATTTGCAATATGTAATAAAACCTTGGCCCTTTAGGGGATGGGCTATGGACATGATTGGGATGATTTATCCTCCTTCATTGGAAAAGCATAAATTTATCCTAGTAGCTACTGATTATTTCACAAAATGGGTAGAAGCCCAAGCCTATCAGGAGGTCAAACAAACCCACGTAATAGATTTCATAAAGGGAATCATATACAGGTTTGGGAGTCCTCAAACAATAACAGTGGACAATGGTTCCATATTCGAAGGACGATTGGTAAAGGATTTTGCCACGAACCATGGAATTTCATTAATATATACTAGTACTTATTATGCTCAGTCCAATGGTCAGGCAGAATCAACTAATAAAATTATCAAGAAGGGGATCCAAAAAATGGTGGATCAAAACCCAGAAATTTGGCATGATCTGTTACTTGATGTGTTATGGGCATATAGGAATACAAAAAGGACTAGTACAGGTACCACACCATTTGCATTAACATATGGGCATGACGCTGTGTTACCCATGGAGATCACTGTAAGATCCCAGAGAGTAGCATGTCAGAATGATTTAGACACAGGATCTTATCATCAGGCCATGCATATGGAATTGGAAGATATTGATGAGGCTAGAATAAAAGCCTTAAACCAGATTATGCTACAAAAAGCAAGAATAGCCAGAAGCTATAACAAAAGAGTGGCTCTTCGAAGCTTCGATGAAGGAGATCTCGTATGGAAAGTTATCCTCCCTATTAGGGATAGGAGAGTTAAAAAAGATGGATTAGGAAAATGGGCACCAACATGGAAAGGGCCTTTTCAAATCCATAGGGTTTTGAAAGGGGGAGCTTATCATTTGAGAAATTTGAATGGTTATGTTCATCGAAGGAAAATAAACGGAAGACATCTGAAAGTTTATATTCCTTCCATATGGGAGTCCTTCCACAAGAGGTAGTGGGAATAATTTGGTTACACACATCGATGGTTCTGACTGGCTGATTTAGTGTTGAGTGATTTGATGCTAAAAACTTTTTTACAAAAAAATTACTTTTTAGCATTCGAAGACACAAACGAGTCACCATACTACTAATCGAAGCTATAAAGAATCGAGAATAGCCAAGCAAGAGTTTCATTTCATAAGTACAAAACAGACCCAAGTAGGTCTGAACAAAAAAAAAACAGGCCCAAGTAGGTCTGAACAACAAAAAGACCAACTCTGGTCCAAAAAGCAAAATGAAGACCATTGGTGATCTTCATAGTCCCAAAGGAGAATCTTCAAGAGGATCCTCCCTCTGGGGGACTTTTTGCCTCATGAGCCGAGAGGACGGTCGAAAGATCATCCCAGGTCCTAGCCAAACAGAGGCGTGAAGCTGTTTCCACACACACCAGCTGGCTTCGAAGCTGAGCGATCTCACTTCGAAGGGCCTGGGACTCAGCATGGACGTCTCTCTTCAGCTCCATGATCATGTTAGTCAGGTTGGCCAATTGACTAGTGAGATCATCAAGATTTGGATGGTTTTCAGCCATGTTGTTTGTTTGAAAGAGATGCTGTGATCTATCGACGTCTAGTTGTATTTATAGCCCAAAGAAATACGGGGAGTCCGCCTCATTTATTACCATTATTAAATGGGTTGCAGACGCATGAAGCCCGGAAGGTGAAGGGTTTGAGAGCGTTAGGCGTCATACGTCAGAAGTATATGATCTTTTACAACTTACGAGGAGACGGCTAAGAAACTACTGGAATTAAATAAGTTAGTTGAAACGATTGGAATTACACTAGATTAGTTTCGAAGTATCAACACATTTCGAAGCAAAAGTAATAAATAGACATGGAATAAAGGAATACAGCATTGGAAGGAGGATTTCTGTTTGTATTTTCCTTCATGCTATCATGTTTTCATTAATAACATTAAATAGAAAGGGATGGCTAAGAACACCAGTTTATTGGTCAAAGCCATTAGAATAAAGATCGATACATTGGTAAATAATTTCTTTGCTCATAACAGTTACACAGAAGGTTACATTGGAGAACCTATCTAGAGCATAATAGTATCATGGAGGAGGATCTCTAGGGATCAACCAACTGAGATCCAAAGACTTGAACCTAGCTTCATTGGGACTTGATTCTATTCTCCCTACAAAGCTCCATTGGTAGGGAGATAGAGCTCAAAGCCCATTCTTGTCTTCGAAGCAACAGCCCAGTACAGGCACATCATGAGTGTTGATGTGTCTATACCTAAGGGCTTTAGGGTTCAAGGGAAATATCATGAGGGTTGATGTGGCTATGTTTCGAAGCTTTTCTTCACAAATACAAGATGAGGCTTCATGATAGTTATCTTTCTTGTAGCTTTACTTGAAAGCTTGGTTTGAATGATACCACAGGAAGGAGAAGTGGAGAAGATGATCTGTAAGTTTTTTCTTTTCCAGAGACCTCTATTTATACTAGTAGATAGTCATTTATGACTCTTTAAGATACGGTAGGTGAGAAGTTGGCACAGTAAGCTTTTAAGCAATAGGAACTAGTGTCAATCTTAATTACAGTTGTACTTATCCCAGAATTGAATTGAATAATAAAAAAAACGTACAAGCTGTGTGAAGTTACAAAAAGGGGCTTATTACATCACGAATAGTGGTTAGTAGCTCTCGAAGAGAATTAGAGTTAGCATCCAAAAGTGAGGTATGGATAGCTTTTCTTCTCTGTTCCTTTCGAAGAAAAGGAATAAGCTGTGGAAGCGTTGATTCATCCCGTAATGCTTCGTCTTCAAGCTCTGGAAAGCCATTCGAAACTTCAGCTATCTCTTCCCTGACCTTCTTCATTTCTTCTTGTAACCACTTCATTTTCTTGTCAAGTTCTGAAAGTTTGTCCCTTCGGGCTTGATAAAGAGACAGACGAGAAGCAGTCTCAAGTGCTTTGGCCTCCAATTTGTTGGTTTTCTCAATAGTTGTGCCAATGCTTTCAGACAAGAAGTGATTATAAGCAATCAATTCACTAAATTGTTTGAGGTGCTTTTGAAGAGTGAAGTTGATTGAAGAAGGGAGTCCTTGGGAAAGGGACAAGGCCTGATAGCATACCTCGAAGTGGTAAGTTAAACTATGATCAATCAAAGTAGGAAGTCCTAAATGATTTAAAGATTTTAGAAAACTTTTTAGTGTTAGAACTTCTTCCTTTGAAGGAACATGTTTAATCTTAAAGGAAGGTAAGTCAGAGGGCATGGAAGGGCTCAAAAGTTGTTGAAGGCTTTCGAGAGAATTCGAAGAGGAAGGAAGAATGGGATCAGCAATCTGATTACAAAATTTTTCCAATTGACTCTTAAAGAGGGAATATTGAAAACCACTAAGGGCAAGTCAATTGGAGCAGAGGAAGATGTGGGGATGATCTTCAGGAAAAAGGGCCATGCCTATTCCCTGCATAAGAATTATAAGTTAAGGTTAAATAGAATGTAAAACAAGAAAAGAAAGGTATGATTAAGTATCAAGAATACCTGATCTGAGGAGGAGGTCAAACTGGAGCCTTGATCCTCAGCATTTCTAAGAATATGGCTCTTCGAAGCCAAAGTAGGGTCCATCCTTAAGGGTCCCTCCCCTGAAACCGATAAGGAAGTAAAGGGGAAGTCTCCCTGAAGAATGGGAAGTGGCCCCAGAGTCTTCGAAGGAGCCAAACTAGCCACTACCTGTGCAAAGGTTGGCTCAGTAAGGAATGACAGCAAGGCGTGCATGTCAATATCCTTTGCAGCAAGTCTTTCTGTATAGAAAGAGCTTGAACAGGGGATGCCTGTAAAAAAAAAAAAAAAGTTAGAGTAAATCCTTTCATAATTCGAAAGGCGAGTATTCAGAAGATACCTTGTAAGGGGCATTTGCTGGCATTGGGATTAAGGGCTCTATCACTTCTTGTTGAGGGCAGGGAACAAGAGCTAGGTCCACCGCCTTAACAGGGGATACAACCTGAGCCTACAAAGAAGTTAGCAGCAAATCACGAGCACAGGAGACACATGAGAATGTATGCAGTTTAAACTAACTTAAACCTTCCTTTTTGGGGAGGAAGACTTCTTTGGAGAAACAGGCCTCTTGGGAGGAGTTGTTTTCCTCACATAGCGGAGGGTCTCCTTCATCTGTCTTGTTTCACCTGGTTCGAACTCAAGAATTAGAATGACAGTAAAATCCTTTACTGAATTGTAAATAAGGAAGGAATTTACCCCTTGAGGCCAGCATCTCTGTGTCACTCTCTGTCTCTTCATCACTAGAAGAAACCTGAGGACCACGCTTCCTGGTGGTCCTTGTCCTCTTCGAAGCTGAAAGGAAAGGGGTGAGAGAGTGGCTCGGATAAATGGTATGGGGGTTTTAAAAGATTAATTGGAGGAAAAACCAACCTGGAGGTGCAGCTGAGAACTCAAGATAGTGCTTAGTAGGAATTACTTCTGTAGGCTGAGAAGTAATCTTTCTCTTTTTCGAAGCACTTTCTGGAAAAGAAGTGGCACCTGTAGGATGGAATGCAATTAGATTTGGTTTCAGCAAAAGAGAAGAGGTGTTCAAAGATAATTACCTCTTTTTTGTGTTACCCTCGTAGATTGTCTTCTTGATGGAGAGGGGGGAACGACCATTGCTATTGGGGAGGCTTCGACTGGAGTCAATCTTTGTTCAACTTCGCCCCCAGTAATGTCTTCGATCCCTCCAGCCAAACCAAATTCATTGTCAGAGGAGAAAGATGACGAGTTATTTTTTCCTCCATGCCCAAACTCAGACTTCTCGAACCCAATGTGGGCTAGAAACCGTTTGAAGGGTTTAATCCCTGAGAGGAAGGAGCAGTTAGAGTGCCACCAGTTATCAAATGCAGGGGTGGTGCACACTTCAGGTTCCCTGAACTCCTGAGTCACTGTTTTCCTCAATGCATGTCTGGCTTGGGCAAACCCCGTCAGAAATTGGTCAGCCATGATCGGTGATCGTTCAGACATACAGATGTTGGCGAGGCCACAGTAAGGAGTGGGTATGCCTTGAACAAAGTCCAGTTGCCTAGCAAATTGTGCAGGGCAATATACCTCTGCATGTGCTATGGACTTGAGGGTATTCGACGAGGAAATGAAGATCTCTCTGCTTGTAAGAATGTTGCCCCATGCTTGGAGAGCTCGAGAGGATCTCCCCCGTTTGTCTGCCAGGATGTCGAACAACCATGTTGGCCCAACAAGAGTAGGGTATGGATTGGGCCACTCCCTATCTGAGGCTAGACCAGCAAAAAAGCAGAGGTAGTATAACCAAAGTCTGTGTTGTGCTATCCTCTGGGTGAACGTAGTTGTCACCATGAACATTGGGCGCCTCGACGACACCAGTAAGGGATGTGGGTGCTTTGAAGGGACCCAGCTCAGGAAAGTAAGCATGAAGCCAAAGTTGAATAAACCATTGGGGCCCTCCCTGCGAATGGTTCAAACCCTTCTGGTAGAAGTCAAACCCAGCTTTGTAGACATGGCCCAAGAAGCAGGAGGCGAAGTCAAACTCTTCTCCTCTAGCAAGTGTCAGTGCCAATGGAACAAATTCATTCATCACTCTTTTCCCGGAGTGGCAGAAGATGTGTTTGCAGAGGGTGTAGAGAATGTAGGCAAAAAACCTGTCTCGTCACTTCTCCTACCAATTTCCTTTCTCTGTGGTAGAACTGGGAAAAAGCCCCGTTGGTGGCAGTCAAACGAGTAAACCCTCGGGAGGATGGAACTCCTTGGTAGGGTCGAATTGGGGGCCATACGGAATAAGCCCCAACATTTGGGTAACATCCAGAACTGTGGGTGCCATCATGCCACAGTTAAAGCGAAAGAAGTTGAAAGATGGGTCCCAAAAGGCCAAGGCGGCCTGAATCAGAGGAGGATTTTGTGGGACCCCCCTTCGAAGGAGGGTAATAATTCTTTTTAAACCCACCTTCTCTAAGTCGTCCGACTTCGCAGCCAACATACGGGTGGTCCATATCTTCCAATCCTTGTCCAATGTGGGCCAACAGGGGAAGGATTTCTTTGGAAAATTTTGCCAATCCTGGTTCGAACAAGCCCGGATTTCAGCATCCCCCAATCGAGGATAGTAGAGAGAAAGGCTAGCAGGGATTTCTCCTATGAGTTGAGGGCCTAAAATGTAAGTACCTTCTTCGCTAGGGTTTGGAATGAAGACTCTGGAATCGAGATAGGGCTCTTTAGTCGGTCCTGGTGTTTGTCCTGACACGAACCGTCTCAAGGCCAAAGAGGGAGTAACATGTTCTCGGGCTGCTGGATTGCTGGAAGAAGCCATTGATTTAGTTTGGGTTTAGCGTTGATGACGAGGAAAAGAGAGAGGGTTTCTGTTCTTGGGAGTTTTGAGTTTGAGAAAACTTGAACGAATAGAATGTAAGGGGTGGTTTTGAATCAATTCCGCTTTTATACTCCGGCAGGTGGGCCAGGCCTGTAGTGGGCCCGTACTCTAGGGTCCGCTGGGGTTGGTTTTTTTTTCTCTTTAGTAGAGTTTTTTATTATTAGAATTTCTATTTTAACAATAAACCCAAGTCCAGCGTGTTGAAAAAAAAGGAAATTTCATTGAACAAACCTACTGGATTACAAAATTGAAATTTACGTATTTACAAAAGGGAAAAAGCAAAACAAGGGAAATTCTAGTTCCTATGAAAGAAGCACAAATTAGGCCTTCGAAGGGCTTGGGTGCTGAGTGGTTGCTTTTTTATTCTCAAAGTAATGAGGAAAGGACCAAGTAACAAGGCTATGGAACTTGTTCCATGCAAACTGGAGGAATTTCAGCTCCATTTTCCTCATGTCTTCTTTGGAGTCTGACTCCAATTTCTTCTCCAGCAGGGGCCTAAAGCGGAGCACCAAAGCTTTGGCTTTCCTTCGAAGCCGAGCCTCTTTTGTTGGACGCTTCATTTGTTGCCTTTTGAAGCGCCTTCGAAGCTTTTTGTCAGCATGGCCAGGCACCACTTCGAAGGACTCAGTAGTGAAGTTATGGATTTGGTCATGCAGTTTTTCAATCCTTTCCTTAGTAAGAGCATAGTCTTGAAGGGTTGATCGAAGCAATACGCAGCAGTATTGGCTTCGAGCCATGACTTGATCACTGGTAAGAAATCCAGGAAGCAGTGGATTTGATAAAACCGCAGAAGGGATGGAACATAGCACCAGTGTTTCACAAGCCCATTTGAAATTGGTGAGTGGGACTTGTTCCTCCAGGATATGGATGTCCAGAAAGGAGAAAGCTGCAAGAAGCTGCAAAGCTTTGCTCTTGTCAGCAGAGTAGATGGAATAACCATATTGCCATTGGAAATGAGGGGTGTTAATGGCAAGGTTATTCACCTCATTGAACCAGTCGGGCTCTTCAGGAAGAGGAATTAACTTGTTGGTCTCTTCGAAGTCAGCTGGGAAGTGTGGGGTTTGCACCTCTGTGAGCCAGAGGGTTTTTTGGGCTTGGGCCATGCGTTTGAAGTCGCAATAAGGGGCCGGCCCAAGATAGTTTTCTTCCTGTTTAAGGAAAGGAGAAAATTTGAGAGAAGAAATAAATGGATTCGAGCATGCCCATTGAACGGTAATTTTAACCAACTCAGGGGTAGGAATTGACTCGCAAAAAGGGTTTCGAAAGTGATGGAATTTATGAGGTGTGGGATCAGGTTGATCGAACCGGACCAGAATGGTGCCAGTATTGGTATTGGTAGGGTTTTCTTCCCATGAGCCCCAGTTGGACCCATCGAACGAATTCGAACGGGTTAAAGAGGAGTCCCAACCTGTGGTAGATGGGTTGGGAGTATGGAATGTTCGATCCGAAAGGATTTTGCTTGCTAACATTCGAGGAGAGTTTGGAGGAGACATTTGAGGAGAAGGAGTTTGGCAATCGAGATTGTCCAAGATAAGATTGATTTCTGGAAGAGAGTCCATAAACTTAAGATTTCTTAATAAGGGAAAACTCAAATTCGAAGGGGTTTATGAGGGGTAATGTAATTTGTTAAACCCTATCATTAACTGCCATTTATAGGGAAATTATTGTAGCTATCTTTGGGAAGCTCAATAGACGTGCATGGGAATGAAGCCCTGTCAAGCTTCGTGCATCCGAAGTTGAAGGGATATGGGCAGAGAACGTGTGCCATTAACATTTATTTAGCATAAATAAAATGTTAATGCGGGGGGTGTGTTTACATCCTAAAATATGCCACCCAATAGGAAAGTTACACGTGGCACCAAATAGTGTGTTGACCAATCAGAACACATCCTGGTTGAACCCGAGATACAGAGGATTGCGGGGTTAAATGGTGATGTTGTTTTAGTACTATACGGTATCGTTTTGATTGGAACCGACAGCGTTTAGACTATAATTAAGGATGGTTTTAAAAGCAGTCTGATTTAAACCGTTGATTGATCTTTGGAAACATCGAACGGTACCATTCTGTTTGGTTTATAATGAATGGTGGACATGATTGTAGGGGATTATTCTGAGCCAAACACTAAACCACGTTGCTTGGAAGTGGGAACCGTTATTTAAGCATGGAGCCACGAACACCACGATCGAAGCAAGCAGGAGAAGAAGGGATTCTGGAAATATCAGGATAACCGTTCGAAGACCCTCCTCAACCGTTTTATGTGGCCAACGTGGATATCAATCGAAGACGTGGGGGTTCGAAGGCAAGCTCAGCGTCTATAAATAGAAGAAGCAATTGAAGAGAAAGGGACACACAAAAAATCCATATCATCTGACAATTCATACAAAATGATTGCTCAGAGATCTATCTTAGATTAGTTTTAGTTTAGAGTATGATCTTTTTTGTAAGTTGAAGGCTTATTTGCATGTAAGACTGCTTTCGATTAAATTCAAGTTTTCTTATTTCCTTTAAGCTCTTTTCTTACCAAAGAATAGTTGTTTGCAAGTTCGCTTTTGATTAAATTCAGTGTGCTTGCATTTCTTTATTATTCTTGATAAAATCTTAAGAGTGTTTGTATACAAACTTACCTTTGATTAGATTCAGGTTTGTTTGTGTTCAATCATCTTTTCTGATTTCGAAGCGCGTCAATCTTTTATTTGGTTGATACCTTAAGGAAAAATCCTCTTAGTTGAGGTAATCGAACGGATAACACAATTGCCTGATTGAAATTAGTGGTTTCAAATCATTTTGAAAAGAGTAATTTCTTCTTTGAAGTTATTTCTTTTCTGGCGCGCCCGCACACAATTATTTGCCAATTGATTTGAGTTAATTCAGCCCAAACACTATCACCATTAGTCTCTGCACGTGAGGGAGGATGCATGTCAGTTAAGGAATACCATCTTACATTGATTAATTTGCTGTAGAATGATTGATCGCTAAATGTAACGTTGGAATCTCTCTACTTAGCTTAAACTTTTCAGGTTTTTTTTTTTGTTAAAAGTGAAAAGATTGTATTGATAAACGCCCAGCGGCACTTATAAAATGGAGATCATTACAAAGAATTTGGACAAATCCAAACTAATTAATCATCTAACAAATACAAAACAAGTAAATCACAAGGCAATCGATATCTTTCATTCTAACCCATACATGGTCTGACGCAACAACGACACTTTTAAACTACATAAATATCTAATTAGAAGTCTCAAAACGAGAAAAAGTGCAAAGTTAAGGGCAAAAAATACCAAATACCCAGATGATTAGATGCACTTCACCCAAGTATGAACGCACCAATGAACTCCCAAGAACTACAGATTTGCCAAGCCACCACGAGTTGTTTCGCCAAAGACATCATGTAAGGATAGAGTGTTGAAGCACAGATATCGTTGTGAAGTTATCTCGATTGAGAGAACTCGATATGTAAATAAAGTTTGTCCAAAGACGATACTAATAAACTCTCTTTGAATGAGAGGCAAAACTCTCATAGAGCAGATGACAAGTCGTTGATCTAAAGAGACGAAAGGAAAAAAAGAAAAAAACGAAGAAAGGGAGTCGGTAGTACCATAGCCTCCCCCTCTCGCCGCTGCACACGGGTATGAAACGCACGGGGGGAGGGGAAGGGAGAAGAGGAGATGTGGTGGCGGGGTTGAGAGAGAGAGATAGGCCGCACACAACTGTGCTTAAACTTTTGAGTTGAATAGAAAGTTTTCACAATGACCTTTGTTATAGTTTTATTTCGATGTTTTTTTTTGATAGGCAACAAAATTTTATTGAGAAACTTGAAAAGGGGTACATCAAGTTGGGGAAAGGGGAAGGGGAATCCAACACAAAGTTGGATGAACACCTGTTTCGGACAAAATCCAAAACACCCAAAGTTTTCTTTCGATGTTGAAGAATAGAAAAAAAAAATTAATTCAATTAACTTGTACCAATGAAGCAAATCTGCCAAATAAGTGCATTTTGAGGTTGAGTTCTGTTAAGATTTTTGAGTTTTTTTCTTATTTTACCTTTATTCAGATATTTTTTCACATTTGTTAGTTTTGAGCCTAACTTTTGTGGATTAATAATCGGGCAAATTTTCGTAGTCGTCCCTGTAGTTTTACGGTTGTCGCCCTTTCGTCCCTATAGTTTCAATTGTCTCCATTTCGTCCCTGTAGTTTGTTTTACGTTCCAAATTGGTAAAATCGTTAACACCGTTAACGAAACTAACGGAAAAATATGATTAAAAAAATAAGTGTTCTAATTTTCAATCCGGTTGAACCGGTGCGAAGATCTTATTTTTTTGATCATTTTATCCTAAATGGTCGTAATAAATTTTTGGCTCTAAGGCCTTGCAACAAGCACCCGAATACTCCTTATTTAGTTTCAGGACTCTCTTAGGGTGCTCATTGAAAGGCCTTAGAGCCAAAAATCCATTATGACCATTTAAGATAAAATGATCAAAAAAATAAGATATTTGCACCGGTTCAAACGGATTGAAAATTGGAATACTTATTTTTTTTAATCATATTTTTCCGTTAGTTTCATTAACGGTGTTAATGATTTTACCAATTTGGAACGTAAAACAAACTACAGGGACGAAATGGAGACAATTGAAACTATAGGGACGAAAGTGAGACAACCGTAAAACTACAGGGATGACTACGAAAATTTGCCCTTAGTAATTTGTCTTGTGAAGACGAATTGTAAAAGCTAAAAGTTATGCCTTTTATCCAAATATTTTTTAAAATATTCAAGATAAAGCCTAAGCCTTTTACAAGAAAAAATTTTAAGTAAGGATTAAACAAGAAAAATTCTAAAAATTCTGAAAAGCCGAAGCATGGATGCACATGCGGGGAGGTTTGGAATTCCCCAAAAGGATAAAACCACTTAAATGTTTGATCGTGCGAATACCAGTATGCATGTTTGCTCTACTACAAGTTGGTCTGAACATTATCAGCGTTATAGAAAAGTAAATTACGAGTTAAAATTTATACTAATATCAATGCCAAGATCAACACAAATTAATATTCCCCCCCCTATACGTACGTACCTAGTTAAGACACAAGATACTGCCACAAATTATTCAAAAGGATTTCCTAAAAAATGCATGCATGCATGAGAACATAGAATCACCTGTAGAAATGAAAAGCACGAGCACAAGCACAAACAGTAGGTTAAAAGGGGAGAGGTTCTTCATGTTGGATCTGTTGATCAGTTTTGTGGAGTCCGGCTCCTCTCCAATCTATAAGGAATTGGAGGATCCTCCAATTCCAATTCGATGGTCAAGATTACCCTAGTAACTCAAACCCTAAAGTTCATTTGGTATTCTACGGGCACTCAATTACTACCCAAATATTTTTCAATTGCATATGCGTATTCTCTCCCCATTTTTTTTGAACGGCGAAAAAAATTCATTAATCTTCGAAATTTATAAAAAAACTCATTAAATTTTTTTGAACGGTGTCCTCTTCCCGTTAAACCTGCCTTTGAAAAACTTTTTATATAGCTCATGAGGATTTTTTCGACCGATATCATATAGTTCATGAGGATTTTTTTACTAATATTATATCAATAATTTTTTTATTTCAGCATGATTTTTTTGTTGATATTATCTTATTATGTAGCTCACGAGATTTTTTTTTACTGATACTAATGTATTTGTATTTTCATTTGTGTTTCGCACTGTGTTGTGTGCTCATTGATGTAGTTGTTCTTGTATGTAGAGAAAGTTGAAATTAAATTCAGTTATGGAAATTAGAAAGAAATCGTAAGAGTAAGTAATTGAACGTAATATAATTTTTATAGAAAAAATATTTTAGAAGAAATGCAAAAGGAGTCTTTGATTGACCCTGTAAATCTGATAATATTTTGAACCTGCACCAATTATTAAAGTTACGAAATGAAATTTTACTGATATTTGGAATTTGGTAAATTGGGGCATGAAATATAATAATTGGGGAATATTTGGAGAGTAATTGGATGCCCATAGAATACCATATGAGTTTTGGGCTGGAAATACTAGAGTAATCCTGACCATTGAATTAGAATTGGAGGATTCTCCAATTCCCTATGGATTGGAGAGGAGCCGGACTCAGTTTTGTGTGTCCTCAAGATTTTCTTGTCAATATATATAGGCTTTGATTGGTTATTTATTTATTTATTTATTTTTTGGAACCTAGGCTTATTGGTTATTGCCAAATTAAGGTTGGACAAAATAAATGTTTCCAGAGGATTACTGCAATCAGATTTTATACCAACTTTGTAGATTTCATTCCAAAGTTAGCCGATTTGAAATCTTTCGTAATTTAATTTTCTTAAAATATACTAATTAATCCTTTTGAACAAAAAGGAAAAATTTTTTTTGACAGCTGGTAGGAATTAAAGTTCGACAAATTTTGTTTAGTAGACTTGACATCTCTTCTTGAATACTATATGAGAAAGAGATGCAAATATTTGACTTTTATATATCCCAATTTGCTTGTCTAATTGACTTTCAAATGGGTAAAATTTCCTCCTTATTCTTACTTATTTGAAATAAAGTAACTTTTCAAAAAAGTTGAGAAGTATTTAGTGTTGGAAATTGACTTTTTATGCTTGTCTAATTGACTTTTAGTGTTTGATGTAATTATTATGTTTCGTAAATAAGTTAGATTTTCAATATTGGATAAATAAATTGGGATGCATGGAGGGAGTAATCTACAACTCCGTACATCCATATTTAGGCCTATCAAAAAAAACTACACCCATATTCAGTCCCCTTGGGACATGGACAGGTGGTGTTGGATCGAGAACTCCCTCCACACACACTTTTGTGTGAAACCCACACTTATATGTAACCTACCCACATTTGTGTGGTGGGGAGAGCCCTTGGGCCCTAGGATATGGATAGGTGGTGTTTGAGGACTCCCTCCACTACACTTTTGTGTGGTGGGGAGAGCCCTTGGGGCATCACCTGTCCATGCCCCAGTGACACTGATTAAATTTTCCACACACTCTTACACTACCAAGTCTCCATTCTTGTAAACTTAATTTTCTTCTTCGTTTTATGTGTGTTGTTCATTTTTTTTTGAATTTTTGTCAGATTTATGTGATATTTTTTGAATTAATTAATCATCCATCTCGATGAGAAGAATCTAGAAGTAAAAATGATGACAAAAAGCATAAAAAAAAGTTCATTAAAAATGGAAAAAGTATTAAACAGATGTCTTATTTGTCTAAAGTACCGTCTTATTTGAATTTTTTCAACATTGATCCATATTTTTATACTTTTTCGATTCATCTCATTAAGAGGAATGATTAACCCCAAAAATTACAATAAAAAGCTAAATAAAAAGTTACGAAAAGTAAAAAATACCAAAATAAGTTTTCGGACTTATAAATTTACAAGAACGGAGCTATAGTGTTCCACACACACCACTCCAAAATTAGAAAAAGGATGAGGAGGGAAAAAAAGAACCTAATTGTTCAGGTAAGTTGTGGGAATTGCGGGATAAGAGGTAATTGGGGTTGATAAATCTTTTGCCGGAGTGTGGTGATTGAATTTGGTTTCCAATGGGGGATTGTAGTGAAGTTATGGGTAAAAGATTCAGGTGAAAACAACATGGTGGGCTCATGATTGACCAGCAAGAGTGTAAGTTAATTGTAATTTTACGCCGTCACCATCTTTGACTTCTACATTGCCATAGTTTAATGCTCTATTTGGAACTTAGAAAAAATGGGACAAAGGAAAAGAAAAGAAAACAGGAGAAATATGGAAAGAAAAGTTTACCATTTACAAAACTTAAAATTGTTGTTCTCTTTTCTCTCTTCAAACCAAGCAATGGAGGGGAATTTTTTTTTATAATTTTTCTTTCTTTTTCACTCCTTTTCAAGTTCCAAACAAAGCCTTTAAGTAGGTCAAATGTTGAGTTTTAAACTTTAGAAAAGTTAAGCAGAAATGGGTCATAATTGAGAGGGATTTAGACCCTGTTCCTCTTAATTTTTAGCATTTTTTTTTGAGGTTTTGTACTTATTAAAAAAAATTGTGATCGTTACTTTTGTGCCAAATTTTTGTGAATTATTGATTCGTTTCGATGAGAAGAATCAAAAAATTAAAAAAATCTAATTTTTTTGGACCTTTTTTTTGCGGAAAAGTAGTTATTTCTCAAATTTTGGATAAAAAGTGAAGCATCAAATTAACAAAAGCGAAATTTTTTTTAATAAAGACAAAAAAAAAAAAAAAACCAAATTCCTAAAAATGCGTTTGGAACAACACCTTAATGTGATTTACACTATGAAATTTCCCATTTGTCTAAGGAGTCCTTTGTTATCGTTTTCTACGTAGCTACGCTTTTGAAATGAACTTGACGCTCCACTCCGGCGCCCTGAGCTCCTCCCGCGTCGGGTACGAATTCCCGGCGAATAGAACCCTACTAGTTTCGGCCAAAATCAAAGAGCCGGAGGCAGTTCTTCGTCGCCGTCTCGCGCTGAGGAAAGTGGACAGAGAGCTATCGAGAGGAAACTACAAGACAGCTCTCACTTTGGTCAAGCAGTTGCAGGGAAAGCCTGGTGGCCTCCGTGGGTTTGGTGCCGCAAAACAGGTCTTTAACCCTCCCTCTCTTAAATTTCCGTCTTGCTGTTTGGCTGCCTAGAAGAATGTAGGGAAAGAAAACAAAGTTACAAGTTTTGTCTTGATTCGCGGTGTATTTAGTCATCAAAATTCCAATTTTCTGGGCTGGGGTACCGAATAGAGCATTGGCGTATTAGTGGAGATTTAGTGGAAAAGAAAATAAAGTCATAAGTTTTGTCTAGATGTAGTGGAAGTTAATTAGTGGAGATTTATTTATTTGCTTGAAGATTGTTTGGGGGCATCTTCTGTTGGTTAGCTTGATATACATTGTTGGGTCTGTTTCCTAATAGCTAAAGCTTTTGGGACTACCGGTAATTTAACATGGTGTTAGAGCTCCAAGTGAATTTAACATGGTATTAGAGCTCCAAGTGCGAGAGGTTTTGGGTTCTAGTCTCTCAAGTTGCATTTGTTCTCCATTTGTATTATGTTTCTCGTCTTTGCATTCTTTTGTACTATGTATATCACATCTCCGTATGCAAGATGGGGTCGTACATGAGAGAGGGTGTTAGATAGTTGATGGTATTTACTTGACATCTTCACCATAACCCTCATAACACTGAAATTTGAGGGGAAAAGGGCGAAAGATGAGCTCCAATCATTTCAGAGGAGGATATCAAACTGAGGGATACCTTAATTTTATCTCATCAAATCTAGGATAGGGCAAGTTTTTTCACCAAATCGGGTGAAAGAAGGTTTTCGGGGTAAGCCTTTTTTATGATGTTATTTTTTGAAACTCTTGATGTGGTAAGGATTAGAGTTTTTTCATCAAAATGGTAAAACTGAGTTTTTTGAAGAATTTGGGATTTTTTTTTTTTTAACGATTTGATGAGGAACAGCGTGGTGGTTCATATCCGATTAAGCTTTTAACCAAAGTTATAACCAAATTCGATAAAAGAGCGAGTAAGGTTTGGAGATGGACTTATGTGAGGAAATTTTTTTTTTGCTATTAAAAGCAAATCCATTCTCTAGATAAAATAGAGGATTTTTATTTTTTCCAGAATTTTGGGAAGGTAATAGTAGCCCATTACACTTTGTAGTAACCGGAAAAAGGAAATTAGAGAAAATGGGTTAATGTGTAACAATTTGACATACAGTTGTGTAAAATTAGTACAAAGCAGCGGTCTGAAGTACCAAGCATGAAGTAATGGTTTTACTACTTTATAGTTTATTCATTCAATTTGTTCATGCAGCTCAACTAAATGTAGCTAAATTCGGGTCCTTGTTTTCTTGTGACTCCATATCCTATCCTCTCCTCCTCTTCCCTACTTGGAAGTTCCCATAGGGTCGTTGAAATGTTGCTATGTTGTTTTAGCAAGTATGCTAATTCCATTTATGATATTCTCTGCATAACTTGTCTTAGAGATGCTAAAAACTCCAGTCTGTAGGTTCCTCGGAGAATCTCATCCTTGGATCAGTTAAAGCCCAGTGGAATAGACACATCATCTCCTCAATATTTAGTTGATTCAATTCTGGATTCCATTAAACGCAGTACTGAGTTTCAACTATCAGAAGAGGTTTGCACTTTGCTATGCACATTGTAGTCCCTGCTTTATGAACTTCAATTCGCCAGTTAGAATTTTCAAAATTTTGCATTTATGATGGCAGAATTATCTACATTCTCGAAATTTTTGTTCTTTATATGTTTATGTAAATGTATATGGATGTATACATATACACAAGGTCACAAGCATATAAATTGGTGGAAACTTAGTAAAAATTCTAAAGAGCGATAGGATATCCTAACTTGATATTCTGTTGATTAACCCTGTGTACGAAGAGCTTTTGCTATGAGAGCCAATCAAACATACTTGTAGCAAGAACTACTACTCACAGTAACACCTTGCTTTGACAGTGGTTCAAATAAAGGGAAAAAATTCGTAGCCAATGTTTCTTGTTTTAATAACTCCATCCGTTGCAATTTGTATCCTTTTTTACTATTTCTATACATCTTGAAATCGTCACTAGTTTGTAGTTTATTTCTTGTCTTCAAGAACTAATTAAAAGATATTCTAGGTAGTGGAAGGAAAACTTAATTTTTATCATGCATCAACATTTTTGGTTGCCATTATCAAAAGGGCACGATTGTTAAAAAGGGATGCATAAATTCATACTCTCTCTATCCCACTTTAAATGTCGCCTACGGGAATCCGTGCATTTTCAAACTGCAAAAAAAATATTTATATATATATATTTTATTTTTTACACCAAATTAAGATGGAGTATGCTTTTAGTATTTTTATCAGATAACTGTTGATGTCACAGTTTGATTCCGATTGACGCGACTGTAGAAAAACTGACCCTTGACCCTGTCGCTGCTCCGATTTGCTCTGTGGTCCGGTTTGGGTTTATAGTACATTGCTTTGCAATTACTTTCTTTTAAGTGGAATAAACTTCTTTCATTGGCAATTTGTTCTGTTTGTCTGACTCTGAGGCCATTCACAGACTGATATTTTCGTTTGACTCATGCGTATCTGTAGATGTTGAATGATTGCGATGTGCTTTTTGTTAGATCTCTGTAGTAAGATGACTCATTTTTCTAATTAGGTCTCGGCATCAGAGCTGGAGAGTTTGACACATGAATCTGTCATTGAAGATCATTTAATGTGTACACAGGTAAGCCATCCCATTCTCCATTTCTTATAACTCCAATTTGGCCAAAGAAGGTACACATTTATTGTGCGATGAATTGTGGGCCTTATCAGGGACAAGTCTCTCCAAATATTTAAGAATGTGCTAAAAGGGGTGACATTAATAGGTTTATATTGAAAAGCCGCGGAATTCTTTGGGTACCTGTTGATTCATAGAGAACTAGAACCTTGACAGTCACAATTTTACATCAATAATTATGCAGATTGGAAACATAAAATCTAGCGTCGTAATAAAGTAAGAAATGGGTGCCACTATTTTCTGTTGTGCACGTAAATGACTGCTTCCTCATACTTGTTTGCGGCTTTGCCCTATCTAGTCTGGGACATAATACTATTTTGTGGGACATGTACCGCAGGGGCTGGGAAACGCTACATCTTTTGCGATTGGAGATTTTGACTTTAGAATTTGGAAAAGAATAGAATCTAAAGTCAAGTAAGAAATAAGCTCAAAACATTTGATTTTTGTTTTTAATTCCTTATTCAAAAATGAAAGATTCATATGTTTCCAAGTGGTGCACAGTGCACACACATCAGCCACTAGCTGAAAGTGTTTCCATCTCTAAAAGAACTTGATAAAAAGTTAGATTAGCCTAGTGTCCGACATGTGTCGAGGAGTATCTGGAAAATGAGATGTCTGACATGGACACACCACCTTCACTGAAGTGTGCCTGCTTCTTAGCATGTTGGGTTCATAATTTCCTTCCTCCATTTGACCCAGGCTGTACCTGTTTCCAAATTTCAATTAGGTTTCCGTCATTTGAGTGTCTGTAGGTTCACTGGTTCTTTCCTGACCACCCATGTCGTGTCGCTTGATTTTGTAATTGCCTCACAACCTTTGGTTTATATGGCCATCATAGATGTGTTACAGAACATTTTATGAGCTAAAGAAACTTGTATTTTGTGCAGCATGAAGCTGGTCATTTTCTGGTTGGCTACTTGCTTAGTGCTCTACCAAAAAGATACGTTGTTTCTAAAATGGAAGCTTTGATGCAAAATGAATTTGTAGGAGGAGGGGTTGAATTTATGGGATTTGAGTTTCTCGGAGAAGTAAGTGTCTGTTGTCATTTATTTTGCTTATCCCTTGCTCCAAAAATCATAGTAAATGGTTAAGCATTTCCCAATCCATTAGCCTTAGTTTTTTTACTTTCGTAGATTGTGCTGTTTGGATGACCTTCCAATGCAAACTGGCACTACCTTCATTTTTGTCAATATTTTGTCTCTCCTTTGCATCACGTACTTAGTTTCAAGTTCTCTTGATTCCTGGTGTATTGTGACTTGAATTGAGCTTCTGAATTAGAATTCAGATGAAGTTTGAAAGGTTCATGGAGTTGAAGTAGTTAAGCATTTACAATTTGGTTTTCCAAAATATTAAGGACGAAAAGAAATGGACAACAAGCTTGAGCTAGGCACTTGCATCTTGTCATGGTTTGGATCATGCAATCTTGATGTCGGTTTAAATTGATGTTAATAGTTTTTACACACTCCAAAAACCTTGTCTGCCTAATTTTGAACAAAGGTTAGTTCAGTATTTTCATTCAATGCAGGTTGATACTGGGGGAATATTACAGATGAACCTATCCAGACAAAAACCAAGTGATGGAGTAAGACTTCTTTTCCCTGTTCATGTTCAATGTATTTAGCATAAATGAGGGTTGGCATTTTAACTGTACTTGTTTACCCAATGGGTCATCTAGGAGGGTATAATAGGAACATATGTGTCGTGCTATATACAGTAAACCGAATCCAAGGATATCATAAGCTTTATCATCTGATTGAGTTAAATATGTATCCACATAATACAGTTTCCATCACTGGATTGTCTGGTATATGTATACAACCTTGAAGGCACGCCATATTTCTACTACAATTTTTGGTTTATTAACAGAACTTATAAGCAAGTTCAACTTATCGTGTATTCCTTTGTCTCTTACAATTTTGGGTTTTGTGGGAATTGTGTGAGCTGCATTGGGAAAAAAGAGTAAAGATACTAATGTCCTGCATGTTCTCATAACATGGGCCTGAAACCAACTTTTTCACCACATCTTGATTTAAAATCTTTGCTGCTTAATTTGGATTATAGTAGAAATATTTTGAAATAAAACAACTGGACATTGTAATTTGGTAAATTATAACCCAAAGTTGCTTCCTCAATTGAAAAACATACACAGACATGAAATTAAGAGGCTCTCTTCTAATGCAAGCTCTCTCTTTATCTATCAATTGCTAGCAAAGCAAGGCATGAAAACAGTCCAAGACATCCCAATATTATGTAGCCTGTCTACCCATCTTAAACCATCTATGTTTCTTGTTAGAAAGCAAATTTAACGTTTGAGTTGCCAGATAATTTGATACCTGGGGTTAGTTGATCACTTTTTTGTCTATTTTTTTTTCCAAATCTATTTATATAGTTATGAGTTTCTTAGAACCTTAAATGGTACTGTATTTCTAATGAGAGGACATCTCAATGCGGTTTTGTTTCAGTGAGCTTGAAGTCAAAATGCACCTTTGCAGCAGCTCTGAATGTCACAAAAGAAAGCGTATATCAGTATTATGGAAAATGAAACACTCCAACTGATAAACAAGCAAAACAAATCAAAAATACCAAAGTTGTACAGCAGTGGCTTCAATGGAACACTTTTCACCTACTGACAGAAAGGCAGTGACAGAGCCGGGTGCACTTGAGTCGACTGTTGCTTCATATTTAGTCCCTACTCAGAATGGAAATTTCACACTTGACCTCTTCTCCAAATGATTTAGATGGGTGTTTTCCCAACAATAAACTTTTGTCTCCGTTTTTCTTTACTGCAAGGAAATGATGGAAAATCATGAAGACTTTTCATGTCCCGCTAAGGAGACAATTGACAACCAACACCTAAAATCCACTTGGGGGAGTTCAGTCTAGAAACAGGCCCAAATACCCTGGTGGGCCTAAAGATCTCATATAATTGTGTGTGCTAAATTTTGAAGATGGTAGGCCTGAAAGAAATATTGCCACTGTGGTGTTCAACCACGAAATTGGCCACATGGCCCCCTATTATGCGTTGGGAATAGGGTCACATGGTTCCCGCTGCATCAGAGAGCTTCCCCTAAGTACGGGAATACGTGCTTTTGTCTTCATCAAGCAGGACATGCCCATGAAATCAGGCTACCTTTTAATTCATCAATTCCATACAACCTGTGTTGTCATGAAACAATTAATAATGGCAGAAAAACAATTTAATATGATGGTCATTCCTTATGCTAGGCTAGAGTAGGCTTTCAATGTTGACAGACACAAGATGGTCCTCAAACCCTTTCGAAGCCGCCACTTCAATTTCTCCTGCACATCGAAGCTTCGGTGCAGAGCTCATCTGAAACCAAAACCATATATGCTGTTGATTCTCTTACCAAGTTTCAATTCAGGGGAAGGGCGTAGTTCCCCGATGAAGGTTTTGAAGGAAGCCATGCTCTTAAATGTTCAATGTTACATGGATCCTTCATTTTGGCTCAAGTATGTCAATGTGTCCGACACCCTTACCCTTTTGGACACTTGGATCCTCTAATTGTTAAGATACTTACGGAAGAGGAATATCAAATTAGTTAGAAAAGCAATATTTCGAATATTTCACATAGACATGAAATAGGGAAATAACAAAATGTGGGAAGTAGGAGTTGGAAGAGTGCCTGAGGTCGCCCTCCGGGTATATGGCGGTTGCTACAATGGTGCTTGAGACCACCGGAGGTGGAGGAGGAGAGAGCTTGGGGTGGACTTAGAGAGAGAGAGGGATGGCAGTGGAGTGTAGGTGTGTATTGAATGCTTGTTGAATACTTTTTTATTATGAGCCTTGGAGATGAGAGAGAGCCAGGTGTGAGGCTCCTCCCCATTGGTGGGCAGAGTGGAGGTTGACATACTTTCCTCTTATAGTCCCAAGTCAGGCCTCGGAGCTTGTAATCAAGGAACCGATAGAGGCTATTTCGGTGATACATGGAGACCCGTATCATCTCCAAGTCAGGCGAGGTATGATACGGGCTCCGAGGCGGTAGGTATGATACTTCTACCGAGATGTCAGATGGCGGTCAATGCCCCCTCTCTCTCTAGGACCGGTCAAGTTAGAGCTCACGGGAGGCAAGCTCGTCTTCCTTGACAAACCCCTTGCTCTGTCCTCCAAACCACATTCCTCCTTGGGTCCCGAGCGAGGTACCTAGGCCCTGCTCTCGGCCTAGGATGGTGTATAGAGTCGCCTTTATGTATTTCGGAGTATTCGAAGTGTTAAGTAAGTGGTGAGGTGCCCGGAGGTGCCCTCACTCCTCCATGGGTAGGGAGTTCCTGGAGGAGGCCTTGCTCCTCTGGAGGTGGAGTTTGTGGAGGAAGCTTGCTTCGGAGGAGACAAGGTTCGTGGAGGAAGTCTCCTCCTGGGCGGAACGTATATCTTGTGGAGGAAGCTTCACTTTGGCGGAGGCAAGGTTCGTGGAGGAAGCCTTGCTCCGCCGGGGGTGAGTATCATGGAGGAAGCCTTGCTTCTCCCGGAGGTGAGGATTGTGGAGGAAGGCTTGCTCCTCCTGGGAGTTAGTATTGTGGAGCAAGGCTTGCTCCTCCTGGGAGTTAGTATTGTGGAGGAGGCCTTGCTCCTCCTGGGTGTTAGTATTATGGAAGAGGCCTTGCTCCTCCTGGAGGTGAGTATTGTGGAGGAGGCCTCGCTCCTCCCAGAGGTGAACGTCGTGGAGGAGGCCTTGCTCCTCCTGGAGGTGAACTTTGTGGAGGAGACCTTCCTCCTTCCGGAGGTGGATCTTGTGGAGGAGGCCTGCTCTTCCTAGAGGTGGATATTGTGGAGGAGACCTTGCTTCTCCCGGAGGTGACTATTGTGGAGTGTTAGATTAATGAATTAGTTTGTTGGACGGAGTTTCATTATTTATCCTTAGTATGTAAATAGTTAATAGTTAGGACCTCATTGTAATTGTTGTATCTTGCGTTGTATATATACCCAGTTTAATGAAAGTTAACCCTAATTTTGGGTTTCCACAAATCGATATTGTCATCTCTCAACTTTACATGGTATCAGAGCTAGAGTTTCGGAGGCTTTCCCCATTTGTTTGTGCCATAGTTGCACTTTGTTTCATTGTGATCCGTGTGTTCCGGATCCTCTGTTAACCTCTCCACGTACGAATCAGGGGTCGCACGTGCGGGGGAGTGTTGGGATTTGTCCCACATCGGTTAATTATCTCCTCCAAGACTAGTATATAAGCCTGGGCAGCCTCTCCACTCTTTGCCAATTGGTTTGGAGTTGGATGCTTTAACATGATATCAGAGCGGAGATCCTAACCCTAACCCTAACGTGGGATTTCTCTTTCACCAAATCTTGAACATTGTCGCGTGAATAGTAACTGTGAACAGCGTCGCGTGAACAGTACCCGTGAACAGCGTCGCGTGAACAGTACCCGTGAACAGTGTCGCATGAACAGTTCTGTGAATAGTGTTTTGTGAACAGTACCGATGAACAGTAGCATACTACTATATCAACCAGTTTCAGCCCTATTTGCCACTCAGATTTGAAACCTAGGGTTCACCGACAATCTTCTGGCCTGTTCGGACCTCCGACCACTGCTTTCCGGCGTCGCCTTCCCTCACTGGAGCTCGCCGGAGTTTTTCAGGTTGTTTCACGTTCAAGTCAGGTACTTTCAAGCTTCCGCTGCTGCTATTTGAGTTCAATCGAGTCAGTTTGAATTAAACCAGTGAGTTTGGGCACCTTTTCTGCAACTTCTGGGTTGGTCTTCTCTTGTTTGCTGCTGGTTGTAGCATTTTGGACGTGTAGTTATACTGTAATTCGTGTTTTGTGGTTCTGTTTCTTTGTTGATTCAGAACATATATCGCTTGCCAGTGGTTGGTTTTTCAGTTTTTTAGAGGTTATTTTTTAGCCTAGTGAGTTTGGCTCCTGGATTGTTTTTAGTAGATTGTTACAACTATCTCTGGTTGTTGATAGTTGATTGTTCGTGGATTGTTGACCCAATTGATTGGGTATTGCTTATTTTGAGTTGATTCCCTTGATTGGAGTTGTTTTTGGGAATTGTTAGTATCTGGTACTTGTTCACTACCTTCTGTTGATATGGCGGGTAATCCCAACCACGTTCCAACTGGCCCTCTTTCTCGGGAGGAGATACAAGCTCTCAAGCACCTACTGGCCAGGCTTGATACTCCATCTACTATAGCTCCTACCTCTACTGCAGCTTTCTCTACAAGTATTCCAGCTAATGCATCTTCTTTTCCGTGGATCATAGATTCTGGTGCCACAGATCATATGACAGGCTGTTCTTCATTTTTCGATTCCTACTCTACATGTTCTGGTAAGGATAAGGTTCGAGTGGCAGATGGATCCCTATCTGGTGTTATTTCAGGGAAAGGTTCCATTCGATGCTCTTCAACCCTTCCTCTTTCTTCAGTTCTTCATGTGCCAAATTTTCCTACTAACCTTCTCTCTGTTAGTAGTCTTACACAATCCTTAAATTGCTCAGTGACCTTTTTTCCTACACATTGTGTCTTTCAGGAACTGGGTACAGAAAAGGTGATTGGCAGTGGTAGATCATGTGATGGCCTTTATTATCTGGAGTCTGCTCCTCGTCCGTCTCCTTCACCCATGCCAAGTGGTCTGGCTCTGCAAGTAGATACGAGTCCAAGTCTCACTATGTTACATCAGTGGCACCGTAGATTGGGTCATCCATCTTATGGGATTTTAGAAAAACTTTTTCCTAATCTAACTAAACATTGTCATCGGAGTCAGTTTTTTTGTGAAGCCTGTGAGCTTGGAAAACATAAGCGCTCTTTTTATGCACCTATTAACAAAAGAAGTGAGTCCCCGTTTATGATTATTCACACTGATGTCTGGGGGCCCTCTCCTGTTACTTCTCTTAAGGGGTATCGTTGGTTTGTCACTTTTATCGACTGTTATTCTCGTGCTACTTGGGTGTTTTTACTTAAATCAAATAATGAAGTTTTTTCTTGTTTTCAATCTTTTCATGCGATGGTGAGTACTCAGTTTGATGTAAAAATTAAAATTCTCCGTAGTGATAATGGCACTGAGTATATTGATAAACGTTTTAGAGCTTTTCTTGATGAGCGTGGTATTTTGTTTCAGACGACTTGTGTTGACACTCCACAACAAAATGGAGTTGCTGAACGCAAGAATCGTCATTTGGCTGAGGTTGCTCGGTCTCTTTTGTTTACCATGAATGTTCCAAAATTCTTATGGGGAGAAGCCATTTTAACTGCCGCTTATCTTATCAATCGTATGCCATCCAGTGTTCTCAACTTCAGGACTCCCATAGAGTGTCTTCCTAGCAGTTATCATGCTATCACTCTTCCCCCGAGAGTTTTTGGTTGTGTGTGCTTTGTCCATGCACCCCACCCTTCCGGAGGTAAGTTGGTTCATAAAGCCCATAAATGTATTTTTGTTGGGTACTCTCCTACCCAGAAGGGATACAAGTGTTATGATCCACATTCTAGAAAGTTTTTAGTCTCCATGGATGTCACTTTTTGGGAAAGAGAGTCTTTTTATTCCCTCTCCAAGTCATCTCTTCAGGGGGAGTCTAATCAGAAAGAAGAGATGTTTACTATGTATAATCATGGTGAGGGGGAGCACCTATTTTATAATCATGTTGATGGAGAGAAAGAAACAGTATTTTATAATTAAGTTGAGGGAGAGAAAGAAACGGTATCTGCTGAAGAGGCAACACATGGCATGGGTGATGACACTGATGGACTTCCAGCACGGTTGCAAGGCAACTTAAAGACCTATGCTAGATAGAAAGATGGGAAGTCCTCCCATGTGATACCACTCTGTCAATCACCATTGCCTACTCCAGTTCCAGACTCCTCAGCTGACTCATCTGGTAATGATTCTCCTCCTGTTAATGATTCTCCTCTCTCAGCTGACTTATCTAGTAGTGATTCTTCTCTTATTGAACCTCCTGTTATTGATGATCGTCCTATTGCTATTCGAAAAGAGAAAAGATCATGTACTCTACATCCCATCTCCCAATTCGTGTCTTATGATTGTTTATCTCCTTCATATTATGCCTTTGTTTCGTCTCTTTCCTCTATATCTATTCCACAGAATTGGAAGGATGCGTTAGTCATACCTGAATGGAAAAGAGCTATGGTAGAGGAGATGACAGCTTTGAAAAAGAATGGCACTTGGGAGCTAGTACCACTTCCTGGAGGAAAGAAATCAGTGGGATGTAAGTGGGTATTTACTGTTAAACAGAATGCAGATGGTACAATTGACAGATACAAAGCTAGATTGGTCGCCAGAGGGTTCACTCAAACCTACGGTATTGACTATGAGGAGACATTTGCTCCAGTAGCAAAGATGAATTCTGTACGAGCTCTACTTTCCTGTGCAGCTAACCTGAATTGGCCACTTCAACAGTTTGATGTAAAAAATGCATTCCTTCACGGTGATCTAGATGAGGAAGTGTATATGGATATTCCACCAGGTTTTTCTTCCGCTGCAAGTGAGGGAAAGGTGTGCAAATTGAAGAAGGCATTGTATGGTTTGAAGCAGTCACCTAAGGCTTGGTTTGGCAGATTCTCAAAGGCCATGCTGAGTTTCGGCTACAAACAGAGCCATGCTGACCATACTCTATTCATTAAGAGGAGTGATGGTAAGATTGCTGTCCTTATTGTTTATGTTGATGATATAATAATGACAGGTGACGATGTGAATGAAATTCATAATTTGAAGTCTCGACTTGCCCAAGAATTCGAGATTAAGGACTTGGGAGCGATGAGATACTTCCTTGGAATGGAAGTGGCAAGATCTGATAGAGGTATTTTTATCTCTCAACGAAAATATATTCTTGATCTTTTGGAAGAAACAGGCATGTTGGGTTGTAAGCCTGCAGATTCTCCTATTGAGCCAAATCATCATTTGAGTGGAGATATGGGCGAACGTACTAATAAGGAGAGGTATCAGCGACTTGTTGGGCGACTGATATGTTTAGCTCACACCCGGCCAGATATTACCTATGCAGTGGGTGTAGTTAGCCAGTTTATGCATGATCCTCGTATTTCACACCTGGATGCAGTTTATCGTATTCTGAGGTATCTCAAATCAGCTCCAGGAAGAGGAATTCTGTTCTCTAATCATGGCCATTTGCGGTTGGAGGCTTTTACTGATGCTGACTGGGCTGGTTCTGTGGATGATAGATGCTCTACCTCTGGCTATTGTACCTTTATTGGAGGGAATTTGATTACTTGGCGAAGTAAAAAGTAATCAGTGGTTGCTAGATCTAGCGCAGAGGCAGAGTACAGAGCCATGGCTCATGGTGTTTGCGAGCTCTTGTGGCTCCAAACCTTATTAAGTGATTTGGGTTTCATTGACAGTGGTCCTATGAAACTCTACTGTGATAATAGGCTGCTATAAACATTGCTCATAATCCTGTTCAACATGATAGAACGAAGCATATTGAGATTGACAGACACTTCATCAAGGAGAAACTGAGCGAGGGTTTGATATGTATGCCTTTTGTGAGATCTGGAGATCAGTTGGCTGATATATTCACAAAGGGACTTGGCAGCAAGAGTTTCCACCCTATTGCATTCAAGTTGGGCTTGATCGATATCTTCGCACCAACTTGAGGGGGAGTGTTAGATTAATGAATTAGTTTGTTGGACGGAGTTTCATTATTTATCCTTAGTATGTAAATAGTTAATTAGTTAGGACCTCATTGTAATTGTTGTATCTTGCGTTGTATATATACCCAGTTTAATAACTTTCCCTAATTTTGGGTTTTCACAAATCGATATTGTCATCTCTCAACTTTACATGGAGGAGGCTTGCTTCTCCTGGAGGTGGTCACCGGCGGGGTTCTTGGAGAAGGTGCAACCGGTTGCGGGATATATCGTATACCCACTTTAATGTACCCTTGCGCGCATATACTCACATCACAAGGCAAGTGTGTGCTGGCATAATTAGACCATGGAGGGAACCTTGTTCCTCCCAGGATGGGTTGCCAGAAGAGCTTATGGAGGATGCATGTCCGGATGTGAGGTGTATCGACTACCCACACAAAAATATAATTTTCTTAACCCTTTTTTGTTTAAATACATTTGTAAACATAGTTTATGGTACATAATTTGGGAAAATGATGCAATATATAATACAAACAAGAGTTCAGGATGTGTTCCCGTACCCGTACTCAAGTTGAGGACACATATCCACGTATCCTAAGATTTAAATTTAGGAAGGTCCGACGCTTGGACTTGCACCCGCACCCAATTCTCGCACGAGTCCATGTAACATAGATGTTCATACTGGATCTCATCTAGATTAGAATAGGGCATTACGTGTTGGAGAAGTATCATCTGTGGACCACATTTTCACTATTAATGTGCTTGTTTGTTTGATGTCATCATTCCTCTTAAATTTTGTTTTTTAATCTTATGCAGATCTATAAAGGCAAAATTTCATCAACGGTGAGCATCTTGTTCCTTTCTCATCATATGATAGGTTAAAGTCTTTCTTTGTTTTATTTGATCGTGACTTTGTTTAATGCGTCCATTATCTGAACCCACGTTGATAGTCGTGCATGACTATCACCATAGCAAACCAGAGATAAATCATTACAAGATAATGGGTGAGAAATTTTATTATTGCTTTTATCAAAGATATTTATACTTCGACAAGCTGAATCGGTATAAAGAAACTGGGATGGAGAAAGATGAAGGATGATCACTTCTCAAGAGATAAATGTGTGCAGCAAAAATTGTGTACAGTAGTTGGACGGTACCATGCAGCCTCTGGTCTGGTGGTTACAGAGACGAGCAGGTGAACTGTTGGCAGCGACTTGTTGCTATTCAATGTCCGCTGCACTCACACAAGTCATAACCCACCGACCCAAGGTGTCCCAGCTGGCACTCTGACGATCTAGTCAATGGGAGGAGGAGATTAGCGAGCACCATTAAAAACTAGTCTAAGTATAATAGTAAGCATACCTTTACCCATGGGGCCTTGTGAGAGACTGTTGTTAAGGTTTGTACTTGGTTAGCAAGTAAGGGTTTGGACCCTTTGGGGGCATCCACAGGGTTTTTAATAAAAGGCCGTTATGTATCAGCTTGGCCGTTACGTAACGGGATTTCCAACCTCTGATACCGTTATTTATTTATGTATTGGCTGATACGGACAGACACAGTCCTATATATGGCCAAATAACTGATATCAATACGTTTCCCATACTGCAATTTCAAACCCTGGGCGTACATTTCTTCTCTCCCTCCCGTCTGCAATGCTCTCAGGTAGTTAAGGGCAATGTGTTGTGATCATCACAACATATGTTCTCTCTCCCCACCTAGGATGTCACGGTCTGTTATAAGAGAGCTCCTTTGTGTGATGTCGCGTAGGGTGGTTACCTGCATGGATTTGAGCCCATATGACATCCTGCCATCTGATGCTTGGTGGAGCCAGGTCAGATCCTTATTGTCACAAGCTAGCTAGGTGATAACATTTGAACTACCTTAGAACCTTACATGAATGGCCAAAGTACGGTATGGGCAGTCTCACGTATGTGTTCATGGTATCTTCCATCTGACAGAAAACCTTGTTGACGTGATATAGATGGTCAAGGTGGGCCTGGTCGACCTCGCATTGCAAGGTTAACCCAGGGTGTCGTACATCTATTTTGACCTCCAACAATAAATCATGTTGGAGTTTGTCCCACATCGTTTAAGTATCTCCTCCAAAAACTAGTATATTAGCCTGGGCAGCCTCTTCAATTGGCTTTGAGTTGGATGCTTTAGCAAATCACTTATTTTCGATTACTCAACTCTTTGTCTGGATATTCGGAATTATGCCAGCTTCAAGTGACTGAACTGACTAAAACCAAAAGGTCATATGAGAAAGGCAAAGGAGAAAATATAGGTAAACATCTATGCCTAAACTCTGTAGTACTTTTAGAATTCAAGCTATCTTCTACCAACAATATGCCCACAAGGGCCTAAATATGGAAATAGAAAGAAATCCAACAATGAGTGAGTTTGACAGTGATTTCCTAATTGGATTCGTTAATCTTCAATACTTATTGAACCAATGTCCCTTTGTTTCCACTCATTCCAATTTCCCTTGCAAACAATGGTAATTGGTAATGACAGTTGGTTTGTAGAACCCCTAAAACTTGTCCAAGAAAGGTCCAGATAACAAGAGTGCCCCAGGTAAATACTTGTGTCTAGAACCCAAGTGGTACCCTACATAAGACTGAGCATCATGCTTCTAACCTTTTTGCTAGAGGTCAGAATTCTCTCGGCAGTTACAAGTTTGGGCTCCAACCTCTTTTAGTATTAAGGTTTTATGTTCTTTTCAGCCATTGGTAGCTCGCTTCTTTACTGTTCCTAAACTTTCTGTACGTAGCTGTAAGAAGCATCAGCATCCCTTCTTTTTTTTTTTTCCTTCTTCGTCCAATCATAGCTGGGTTGGAAAAGCATTCTTGAACTTCGAACTCAGAAATTGATTTTGTGTGGAATTTATGTACTCCTATGTTTGCAATGATTACTACTCTAGGCTATCAAGAGATCGTTTTTTCATTCCGCATTGGAAGAGTGAAAAACTCTCACTGTGACATAATAGAGATTGTTTTCATTTGCAGACTTTGAACAGGTTTTCATGCGTAATATTAGGAGGCTTAGTTGCAGAACACCTGGTATTCGGATACTCCCAAGGACTTCATGGTGATGTGGAAAAGGTAGCCTTCTTAGTAATTATTTTCGAGGAGGATCCTCTCGAGTCCCAAAAAGGGACTGGACAGTCCAGTTTAGGTTATTGTGGGCTCAGGATCAGTATTTTGGGACCATGGCCCCAAAAGTATTATCCAGTTCCTTTTGGGGACTCGAGAGGATCCTCTTCCTAATGTTTTTGAGATACTATAATTTGCGGAAAAATTGATTGGGATAAGTAACTGACTCTTCATCAACCCTGGAACAGCTGAACAGAGTACTTAGATGGATGGGTTTCGAAGAGAGTGAAATTGATTCCCACTTAAAATGGGCTGTAATGAATACTCTCTTAATATTGGTTCATCATCAGGAAGCTAGATCCAGACTGGCAGAAACCATGGCGTTAGGAAAATCAGTTGGCTCTTGCATTGATGTAATAGAGAACAACTTAAATGACATTGGACTATAGACATTACCAATGATCCAGCCTATTACTATTTATGTGTTCTTTTATGATTTTGTTGGAAGGGAATGCAACTCAATTAAGGCTATACACCGGAAAGAATCAATGCGATGGGGAGGTTGAGCAGTAGGAAGAGGCGATAGCGAAGGCGTGGTTCATCCTCTAAGAAAAAGTAGATGTGAAGGTTTGGATCAAAGATCTTCGCGAGACGTTCTAAGCTTGTTTTTCGTTTAGCTCTTCTGGACCAAATTTTGCATCTTGAAGAGCTTAGAAATTTTGCATCTTGAAGATCCTATCATTAAAAGAAGGTGCGACAAACCTAGTAAATTGAGCTCAATTCGAGTTTACCCCTTTAAAACATGATAAAAGTAGGGCTATTGTTTGGAGTAACAAGGATAAGCTTCAAAAAACTTGTACAATTGTTGGTCTTTACCTGATATAGAAATTTGTCCACTAAAAACCAAACTCATTTCAGACCTGGCCGAAAAATAAAATTAGCCAGTTACAATAACTTAGGCTTGCCATTTTTCCAAGCTAGTTGGCAACCTTTTATTCAGCTACTTTCTTTTCTCATTTTTTTGGAATGGCTAAAATGAATTTTATTAATTTTTTGAAACAAATTATGAATATTAAAGGAAACCAAAGCATAAGGCATTAAATCAGAGCAAGAGCATACCCACAAAAAGGCGCCCCTCACTCCGACAATCAACTGCCACCGGGGCGCCAAGGAAAGAAAACCAAACCGAGACTGACAAGAAGCCAAACCAAGGCAAAACCCCAAAAGAAAAAAAATCACTCCCCAGACCAACCAATGCAACATGACCCCCAAAGAAACATCAAAGGATCAATCATCATGCTGGAGAGTCTAAACCTTTGCCCTTTCCTCATTTTCAGCTTCCGTAATCACAATTCTGCTTATAACTGCCTCATCATCACCCTAATAACCAATATCAATGATCTTATTTACAGACCAAACCGCCGGAGAGATTCATTGAGGTGAAACTTGTTCAAGCCATTAGAAGAAGAGGACAGAGCAGTAGCTTCAACAGCAGATCTAAACACTACACATTTTTGCTTCTTTCTTCCGCCTGGCATCTGCTCATTTGTAATCCTTCTTTGGTTCACCACAGTTATATCTTTTAGACTATCAGATTCAATTATGAAATTCTGAGTTCCACAAGCCAATGCCATAGGCTCATAGCACAAGCCACTCTAATTGCCCAAGCCCCCGCTGCCAATGCTGATGACACCCTAATCCTTCCGTAGTTAACTTCCATCATCTTGCCGCTGTAATCCTGGCTAAAACTCCAAATGCCGCCTGCTTATCCTTTGATGAGAATGCCCAGTTGCAGTTGAACTTACAGAACCCAGTGGGGAGACATTGCTACTTCGGAACATTACAATCCCCAATCGAGCTAGGAGGTGTAGGTGTCAACCAAAGCTGCATTCAAAGCTCTACAATGGGACGGACGCACACGAGAAAAAAAACCAAGTTATTCCTGCACTTCCAAATAGACCAACACACCTGGGCAACCCAATACAAGGCCAGACTCATCCCTCCGAACGATCTCCTCAAGCCACCCCATTGCCGAAGTAACCAACTGGAAATTGTCACCCCCTTTACTACAACTCGCTTTCCACATCAAAGGTCCACCATACTGCCGAAGAAACCAACTGGAAATTGTCACTCCCTTTACTACAACTTGCTTTCCCCATGAAAGGCCCACTCACACCGAAAGAAAACATGCTCAATTGTTTCAACTTGTGGCGAAAAGGGCACAAAGGGTTCCAAGCACACTTTCTAAAGAACAAATTTTCCTTAGTCTCAACCGCATTCTTCAGAGACACGCCACATAAAATTCTTAATCTTAGGATGACGAGGAATAGCCCATAACTTTTCCACAATAACTCCGAAAGATAACAAGATGAACTAGGAATTGAATCACTTCTCGCATTTAAAAGGGTAAGAGCTAACCTGTAGCCTGACTTCACCGAATACTCACCTTTCAAACTGTGTCTCCACACTGCTTGCATCTCACAATTCGACCACAAAAGGGATACTCAGAAGTCAGAATCTGATTGCCAATACTCCCACGAAACATACTTCTGATCAGCTCTGTATTCCACCTTCTAGAACCAACTTCGAGTAAATACATAACCTTAGTCACTGGACAATTGAGAGGAGGGGGGCCAAGACCCACAGGAACCCTATTCAGCACCACACCTATCCTTCCATACATTGATTGCTTCCCCATTGCCCATCTTCCAGCCTTGCACGATAAGATCCCTTCCCTCTAAAAGGCTCGACCAAATCCAAGCGGGGGAAGCACCTCTATTTGCATTCAGAGGATTAGAGGTGGGAAATTAACACGACTTGAGAACTTGAGCCCACAAAAGCCATGTTGAAGGCTCTTAGCTAACCAAAACTGCTCTTTAGGCTGAGATAGTTCTTCCCTCTTGCACCAATGAATACAATTCCATGATCTTACAACACGAATTAATAACATAAAATGCTAAATTGCAAGTTTTCATTTGCAATACTGAATTCAGCAAGATACGAGTCAGGTAATCCAAAAATACCATATTCACAATAGACGTTACCCATCAAAAGGCTTAAAAGCAGAGACACTTCAATTCATACGTGCCCAAAGGAGGAGTAATGTTCTCTGCTAATACAAAATCCCAAAGATAGAATAACAAAAGGGAAAAGCATAGTTCCTACTATATAACATCCTATTGTTGTTTTTTCCCATTCGAAGAGTTTTCCTCTAAAACTCCTGAGAAGCAGAACCAATCTCGCCCTTGCCTTTACCGGCCTTCTTAGGAAGCAAAGTCTGGTGGATGTTTGGCAAAACACCTCCATTGGCAATGGTCACAGACCCCAAAAGCTTGCTAAGCTCCTCATCATTCCTCACAGCTAGTTGAATGTGCCTTGGCACTATCCTGTTCTTCTTGTTATCTCTTGCTGCATTGCCAGCAAGTTCCAATACCTAATTACAAAATCACCCACTTTTATGAATCAGAATCATCAACACACAAAATTTATAAACAGAAACCACTGTCCGCAAAACTAATTAACCCAACATTCCAGTGAATGGGGAAAAGCAGAATTCCTAACCTATTACAAATAATCAAAGAAATTACTCATCTATCCTTCTTTTCTTTTTTTGATGAGTGAAGAATTTTGTAAGCAAAAGGCATTAATTAAGGGAATGCCCACCCCTATACTGCTCATCTATTCTAATCTAATACATAAGGAGGCTACCCCTTTTGCTGCAAACTAGCGAATGAAACTGTATCACAAAAGTGTTTACCATTGTTACCCCTCAAGAGTAAGTTTTTACAATCTTCTTAATATTAACTCCCCCTTTAACTACATTAATCGGAGGGTCAAAGAAGGGGGGAAAAAAAACTAACTGCTTACTTAACGAAGGAAAAACAAAACCACTTCACGTCAAAACTGATTTTCCAACGTCCTCTCCATCCCCAAATTCAAATTTGCCACTTTCCAACTCTGTGGCAAACTCTAACAGTATATGTTTTCCGACGGTGTTCAACATGTTGGCAACCATTTTGATTCTGTTCTCTTTTTTTTAATCCAAAAACTTGATTCTGAAATTAGTTGGCGGGTTATTGGTGAATCAACCTCCACAAAACGCTTGCGGAATAAGAAATCAATTATGATTGCATGCAAAAGTGCAATGCATGCACGGCGAGAAAGTGAAAATCAAGTCAAGTTACAACTCTTCAATTAGAGAAATTAAAAATGTCTGCGAAGTAGCGACAAAATCAATCACTTGCATGCATCAGAAATGTTACAAATACCACATGACAGAAGTGTTACAAATAACCAATGCATTTGAAAATTTTCTCTCGTTTAGTCAAAAAATTGAACTTTGAATCTCCAAAAAAATTCAAAAAAGACTGAAATTAAAGCAATTCAAAAATTTAGGAAGAACCATGCCCTTAAACCTTTCATCAAAATTACCATCAAAAAACAAGAAATAGAACACATTGACGTCAGAAGTAGCTAAATCAAACAACGAACGACAAATAATTCAACCTAATGGAAGGAATCCGAAAAGTTGGTCCAAATTTTAACGCAGAAGACGATAGAAAAATCAGAAAAAGTAAGTACCTCAGCAGCGAGGTACTCAAGGACAGCAGAGAGATAGACCGGGGCTCCGGCACCGACCCGCTCTGCGTACTTCCCAGCCTTGAGAAACCGGGCGATCCGACCCACGGGGAACTGCAGGCCCGCCTTGTGGGACCGGGACACGGACTTGGTCGCCTTGGGCTTCCCCCGCCCGCCCTTGGTCGTGGAACTCATCTCCTTCGTTTAACAAGTTGGATGCAGAGAGATGAAGCAAACCCTAACCCTGGTTTTTGTTGTTTGTTGGTCAGTTGGAGAAAGGTTGAGTTAATATAGGCGGGAAGAGCGTGCGGTGATTGGTGGAGAATGTTTCATTCGGATTGCTTGCGTGGCGTCTTTTCTTTGTACTTTGGAAATTATTAGAAGAAGAAAGCGGTAATCGTCGTGAATTTCGGAAGACAGAAAGGTTGGAGTACTAGGGCCGTAAATGAGCTGAGCAGCTCGTGAGTTCGGCTTAGTAAGAGCTTGGTTCGGCTCAGTTCGAAGGATATACGAGCCGAGCTCGAGTTTGATTTTGCAACTCGTTTGATAAACGAGCCGAGCTCGAACCTAGCAGGGCTCGACTCGAACAGGTTCGTCTCGGCTCGAAATATATAGGTTCGGCTCGACTCGGCTCGAACATGCCAATATATAGGTTCACGAACAGGCTTGTCTCTGCTCGAAATATATAGGTTCGGTTCGGCTCGAACATGCCAATATTCAGTTCGACTTGGCTCGTTTAGCCAATTTTTCAATATTAAGACTGAAAAGTTGACGAATTCGAGCTCGAATTGGAGCCGAGCCAGCTCGTTTATTCAAGACTGAATACTAACGAGCCGAACTCGAGCTTTGTACATGTTTGTCGAGCCAAGCTCGAGCTGAACTTTTCCGGCTCAATTCGAACTGAAGCCGAGCTCGAGTCAGACGAATTCTAATCGAGCCGAGCTCGAACATGCCAATATTCGGTTCGGCTCGGCTCGTTTACACCCCTAGGTGGAACCCAAACACTGCATACAAACATTTACATACACTCACAGTAAGGATGAAATCCAAACACTGCATACCTCCAATTTGTGTAGATCCCACTTTTATTGTGAGTATGTGTGTTTAAGTATTTGGAAGATGCAGGGAGCGGATTCAAAAGGCATAGAAAATGCTAAGAGTACCGATCGTTGGGTATTGACAGGCACGCGAAGCCTATTCAAAGTTCCCACGGATGATTCAAGCCGTTTAATAATTTTTAAAAAATTAATCGAGTGGACTTGATCCGATCTAATCTTTTATTTTTATATTTAAATTTCAAAATCCTATATGAATGAAAAATGACCACAGCAAGGTTGGGTAGATTTTGCCATACTCAAACTTGAAAAATATTGCACGGTCCAGAACTTGACTCAAACTCGAAAGAATAATTTTTGGGTGCTCCCGTTCCCATTTCGATCGGGACGGGTTTACCTCTTCCATAAAAAATGAGAAAAAAAAAATGGAAGGAAAGAGTTATATATATGGTGGTATTGTATTAGTATAATGATAATAATGCAGGGGTAAAACTATATATTTTTAAGTACAATGATAGTTTTATTAGGGTAGAAATATAATCGTACTTGTAAAAAAATTGCGGGGCGTGTTCGGGCCAAGTAATGGGGCTGGGTAATACCAGCCAAATCCGATTTTTGTAATTATTCCCTAACCAACTCTGCTATCCGAATTTTTGGGGATCGGACGAATTACCATTTTCTAAACGGGTTTATGCTATGTGAAATTATATTCATATACTCTTACTACAAACAAGGATATATTGATTCATATTCATCTACTTAAGTTTTCGTCCCTGAAATCATCATGAAATTAACTTTTATTCTATGATTTTTTTGATGGGGTCATCTTGTAGTCGTATGACTGTTCTATTTTGCCATTACTCCTTCTATCCCGAATTGCTTGTCCCTTTTGGAGAAGCTAAACTATCAATAGGACAGACAATAATTGCATCAAATTCAAATTGTGAGGCATAACTTTTCTATATTGCCCTTGTATTCTATCTTTTCAAAACAATAATTACGGAGTAATTTTTAGGAACAATTCTGAAAACCTAAAAACTTTTCAGTTTGATTTTTCAAAAAGACTTAACATTTTGGAATATTCAGAAAAGGAAAGAAGGACCGGAAGTTTAAGACGGATCGAATATTATTTAATTTCTACATATAAATTCATAGCCTTAATTTGAAGATTCTTTCTTCTTATTTTGTAATAATAAAATAAGAACCAGGCCTCAAATACATCAAAAAGGTTTAATGGGGCTCACAAGTCCTTAAAAGCCCATTAAGAATAGCCTGAGGAGGGTCACATTCATAAAGTGGCCGAATTTGGGTAATACCATAGGATTGGTGGTCCATGGGCAAGTCAAGTTCATGTTTGCTTTTGCAAGGATTAGACCATAGGATTAGCCTGTGTAATAAGCCCAAGGTCAACCCCCAAATCCTTAAACCCATGGCTGCTCTCTCTCTCTCTCTCTCTCTCTCTCTCTCTCTCTCTCTCTTCGATCAGTGATTTACAAGTGCAGTTTTGTTCACCCTCCCTAAAAGAGGTTGAACATCATCCTCCCTTTTATTAGTTGAAATGGTATAGTTCAAAACATTTTTTAGTGAGCATGACATCACTTTATGATAAGATCCACACTATTTCAACCAATAAGAAGGAGGATAATATAGTTGCCCTCTTAAATAGAGATTGAACAAAACTCAACTCGTGATTTACCGTGGGAAAGCTCCTACTATGATAAGAAATTCCCCCAATAAAGTTGAACAAGATAACGACTCATTTGAATTTCATCTTTGAAGTTAATACTAATTCATAAACCTACCGTTAAAGCATCGCATCCAACTCCAAACCTTGGCAAAGAGTGGAGAGGCTGCCCAGACTCATATAACCGATGTAGGACAAATCTCAACACTCCCCCGCACGTGCGACCCCTGATTCGCACGTGGAGAGGTTAACAAAGGATCCGGAACACACGGATCACAATGAAACAAAGTGCAACTATGGCACAAACAAAGGGGAAAATCCTCCGAAAGTCTAGTTTTGATACCATGTTAAAGCATCCAACTCCAAACCAATTGGCAAAGAGTAGAGAAGCCGCCTAGGCTCATATACTTAGTTTTGGAGGAGATAATTAACCGATGTGGGACAAATCTCAACACCTACTTTGTTCACTTTGTTGCTGCCAAAACTCATACTTTGCTCACTTTGGTAAAAATATAAAAATACAAAAAAGGTACTTTTTTGAAGAGACTATAACTAATAGGGAATTCCAAAAATCCACCGTGGCTACAACTGGGTGGGAAGTTGCTATGCAATTTAATAAGTTATCTCAACATTACTTTGCTCAGCGGTAAATATTCGCCATCTTATTCCATAACCATCCAAGATTTTTGTTCTACAAAATAATGTATCTAGAGTAGATTATACGCCATAGATATACCACAGAATATTACTATAAGTCAACGGGTTCGCGAGGAGCGAATACGATAAGGCCGGCCGGCCTATAATATCAGCATTAAGAAATCATATTTGCCAGCAGTACTTCCTCTTAGAAAAATGCCCAGGTTCTTCTGATCAGTATCGATGCAAAAGATTGAGCAGAATCGATCCCCACAATAATCAAACTTTACTTTGGGGAGTCGGCTGTTTATTTTAAAAGTTTTGCATCCCATGAACTTGTGTTTAAATTCATTGAACACATTGTGCTTTGTTAAAAGAGTCAACTGCTGTGAGTTAAGGGTGGTTTGTCTCCTGGTCTGCTGGTGATGAGAGAAAAAATATATAGGCTTAAAAAATACATTGGCAAAGCATGAGCCAACTCTCTCTCTTTCTTTATAAATTCCTGTTTACAACTTGGACAGATTCCAATCGCCATTGCCAACTATATTTAATCTTGTTTTCTTATAAGCTTTGTTTAGTGGGAGCAGGGCGGCTGAATGAACCAAGCTACTCGAGTTTGGGCTCGTGTTTGCTCATTAAAAGCTTATTCGAGATTAGTTCATTACGGAAAGAAACCAATTTGCTTGAACATGTCCAAGATTGGTTCGTTACATAAAGAAATCTTAATGAAGCTCGTTAAGATTTCAAACCAAACTCGAACGAGCTACTACTCGACTTGTTCGACTTATGATGTATAAAAAACCTAGGCTACTCGAGATCGGCTCGTGTTTGGTTTGAATAAAGCTCGTGTAAGATTGGCTCATCTCGTAAAGCTAGGATCAAATATATTTTTCAAACCAAGCTTGATCAACCACCTGCTCTGCTCATTTGGCTCGTTTAGCACCCTTAAGTTATGTGTGAAATCAAATAAAACTTAACCAGCCAAGCAATTTGTATTGTTTTTGTAGCAGAAATATATCTGAGAAGTTACATCAGTACGTGAACTTACTTGGAAAAAAATTTGTTTTACATTCTGAGCGGATGTTCCGGTGATATGAAAGTGCACCAATTTCACTATGAAAACAGAGGAGCTCTGTTTTGCATTGCTTTTGCAAAGCAACATATCTCTGTTGGCTGTTTAGTTTTGAGTGATCAAATTATAAGCTAAATAGACACATTTGACAAGTAAAACCAAATTAAACCGAAACTTATGTTCCAATCACTTGGGGTTGGCTACAGGAATTCATTTTCTCTATTGAGCTCTATCAAGGGCCACTTATTTGCACAAACTCATTATACTCGCGCACAACAGTATCTAATGTCAATTTAGGTCTACCCCTCCCCATAGTATTATTACCCAAAGCAATCATATCCGCTCTTTTAATTACTGCATTTACTGGTCTACAATAAACATGCCTAAATTACTTTAGCCTATTTTCCTTCAACTTCTCCTCTATAGGTGCTACACCTATCATCTCACGAACTGTTTCATTTCTAATCCTATCTCATCTAATCTTACCACACATCCACCTTAACATTCTCATTTTCGCTACACTCATCTTACTCACCTCATCTTCAAAAAAAAAAATCTTGCTCACATGTTTCGTAATAGGTGAATATTTTATCCCGTAAAGTATCGCTGGGCTTATAGCAGTTCCATAGAATTTTTCATTCCACAAAATTTGTGGGTACCCTTTTGTCACATAGTACACTAGTAGCGTTCCTCCACTTGAGCCACCACACTTGGATCCTATGGGTCACATCATCAGCAATCTCTCCATTTCTACTAATAATTGAGCCTACATACCTAAAATGATGACTTTTTTGTATCTCATGGTCTTGGATCATCACTCTTTTTTCATGTGCACTGCTGGTATCACTAAACTTGTATCCCATATACTCAGTTTACTACTACTTATCCGGAAACTCTTTAACTCTAATGCTTCCCTCTAAATTTCTAGTTTCATATTAACACCTCTAAAAGGTTCATCTATGAGGATAGACACATTTGACAAGTGATCAACAATATTTCTAGGGACGACAAAGTTTTTTTTTTTTTTAACCAATGAAAGTCAGTATTGTTAGTAAGTCAGATTAGCACATTGGTAGAGAAGTTGAACTCCTGATCTTCTTTCTCCTGACAATTTAGTGCACCCCTGTTACTGTTGGGCCAGAAGCCTCTTGGCTTGTTTTTCGTGAGTTGAATACTGGTTGGTTGATAGTAATGGGGTGACAAGCAACAGAAACCTCATACTTTTAGTTTATTTTTTCTTCGTTTTTGTTTTCTTGTTTTCGGAAAACTTAAAAGTTTAAAATGTTCCTTTCATTTCGATGTCGAATTTTCTCTATGCGGACACAAAGTTTTTCAATTTTTTTTTTCGAGAAACAATTCGCCAAATGAAAAATGAAACAACAAAACACAAAGCAAGTACCATACCAAACAATTCTGCTGAACTTATGGTTCATAAGCAGGCAGGAATGACAACTGCCTAGAATTTCTCCCTCTTAAGTGTTATGATGAGTAAAGAAAGAAGAAACAAAACTGTAAACAATATATGGATAGAAAATAGAGGTGAAAGATTCATTCTTGTCCTCTGTCACTGTCCGTACATTTAGTACAATGTCAAATCAAGCTCCAAATATCACAACATTGCAAAGACAACCGACAGTCGTACACACAGATCTGGATGTAAAAATGTACGGAGTTATCCGATGCATATGATTTGCATGTTACATTCGTTGGATCCACGTGAATTAAATGACTTTGAACGCAGATTTGTCCGAATATATGCATTCCTAGCACGGCTTATATCACGAACCCTCTTCAACACCGAAATGACAAAAGATAAAACTTAAATAGGAAACCCATTCCATTTTCTTGATTTTTAACTGCAGATGATGATGGCTTCACTGCCTGTCTCATTCTATTGGCATCTACCCACCGGCTTCTAATAATTGTTGCTCAAGCTATAACCAAGGAAATTGGAAAACAACAACAACAAAAAAATGTGGTGAAACCGAGAAGCTGATTGGTTTGGTCCGAAATCAAATGATTTTCTTCTTTAGTATACACTCACCTTGAATAGAGTTTCAAGCTTGTTCTTCACAAGGGAATACTCATTTTTCAATTGTTGCAGACATTTCAGGCACCTGCATTAGACCTTGTCCTTCCCAATTAAGTCCATATATCAAAGTTTTCACAAAAATAATCCATGTATTTGAGATTTTCGGCCTAAATAATGTGATGTTACTCAGGAAGTTTTACCCTTCAATATTCTGCTCATCGCAATAATTGCGGAAGGAAATGCAGGCCTTCTGAACTCTTTGTGCTCCGATGCTGTCACAACATGAGAGAAAGTACAAAAACACATAAATTTAACAACAAAAAAGAAGGAAATTGAGAAAGAAACAAGCAATGGTTTTTCCCTTGGCATTTGCAAGTTAATTGAGTTATTGGCATTGTTAATGCCGTTTTTCTTCCATTGCAGGCTTGTCGAATGCGAAATTTTTTGACTATTTTTCTTCATTAAATGCCAATGTGACCTCAGGATAATTTTTGATTGACCAAAAAATAATACTAATAATAATGTGACCTCAGAATGTATGTCACTTAATTATGCATTTGGGAATTATGATAACTTAATAGAAACTCTTAGACTATACCAATCTTGTTGAAGTTAGAAGAAAATTTTCCAAGTTGAGTTCTTTTTTTGTAAAGTTATTATTGACTTTAATGTTCAATCAAGACAGGAAAAGATTTATTAGCTGGACTATGCCATACTGGGAGGATATGAGTAGTGAAGAGGAACTTTAAAAAAAAAAAAAAAAAACTTGTTTTTCTAATTGTTTCTAAATATTGTTATTAGAAGTCTTTACTCGAAAAACGATCTACTTTCAAATTAAGAAACCTGTATGTTGAAGATGCATGAAATTGACAAGCGCCTTTTCATAACCATAGTATGTCCAAAAACACAAAAAATTGAAGACGAAAATTAACGAATGCAACACCAACAATGGGTATAGTTACCTTGAGCTGCTACCCTTCAACTGGTGGACATGGGCATCCACCTTTTTAAAATCTACACTCTGTTGTTCCCTGAAGAAAATGAGAACACAAGAAAAACAATAACATTAGAGTAATTACAGAATGAGGCAATGAGGTGTTGTACTAATTCTTATGCATTTTTAAATTTTGATAACAAAAGAAGAAAACTTATTTCCATGAACGAGCAAATTAATGAGAAAACAAATTAAAAGTAGAATATGTTCCGACAAAAATGAAAATGAAAATACACAAAAGAGTGAAAATGCTGACAGATCTTTGGCAAGTTCATTGACAAGCCTCTGAGAATCTTGAAAGAAGAGAGAAACCACTTCTGCCACAAACTCTGGGTTGCTCTCATCTTGTAATTGCTGAAGCTGGTTGAACTGATCATCAAGAAATCCCTTCTCATAATAAACGAAAAAGTTATCATCAATATCCGAAAATCTCGTTCGCTTAACGGTTTTTTGAATATTCTCGAAAACCATCGTGGGAAAATGAATATTTATGAAAAGGATGAGTTTTTTGTTTTTTGTTTTTGAAAATTAAATTTGTGAAATGCATTTTGTTTTGAAGAATTGATTGTGTAGAAACTGAAAGCAATACTTGGGATAAGTAACGGACCTCATTAAACAAGGACCTTGTGTAGTCCCCCAATTGTTTTTTCAACTGAACCACATCCATTGTTAGCGTGCGCGCTCTCTCTCAAGCTGATTGTAGCTCTATCAACTAGTAACTATTTGGAGGTTCACTTCATGGTAGTGTTGAACACACTGCTTTCTTGGAACAAAACCTGGAGACCCAGAGAGAGATTTGATGAATTTAAGGGGCCAACAATAGACACATCCAGTGTGTGTATGTAGAGAGAGAGAGAGAGAGAGAGAGAGAGAGAGAGAGAGAGAGAGAGAGAGCACCTTTTTCACCTCTGTAGATAGGTGTGTTTCTATTCTTTTGCCCTCTTGCAGCCTAGCTGGTTGTCCATCTGTGATCAGTCAAAACACTGAACTTGAAAACCACCCACTAGATCCAAAATTTGATGCCATGTACCATTCCCATTCCCATCTTTTGCTTTCAGTAATTAATAATTATAACTCTCTCTCAGTAATTAATAATTATACCTCTCTCTCTCTCTCTCTCTCTCTCTCTCTCTCTCAATACATACATATTATATGTATAAAATATCAACTAATCTACAACCACATCCAAAATACACAAACGCTCACATATATGTGCGGGACTACACATACTTATGGTGTGGTGTGTGAATTCTACGGATTTAATCATGTACACATGTTTGCGTAAATATGTTGTTGTGGGACTACACATACTTATGGTGTAGTGTGTGAATTCCAACATTTAATCATGTGCACATGTTTGTGTAAGTATGTGGTTGTGTCACCGCGTAAGTTTTTGTGCATTTCGGACGTGGTTCTAGACTTATTCTATATATTTCGCGAGCTGTTGAAGCTGCTAACATGGGCATGATAGCAATAAGCATGCTAAGGTTGGGTTTCCCCTAAAAAGTTTATTTATAGCTTTAAGACTCTGGACAAATTGTTTCCGTTAAATAGGCTTTTAGCTAAAAAACATGAGAAGAATGACTCATCTCGAAATCCGTATCTCTTTAAATTTTAACTCGTTTAGTCGGTTCAGACAGACAAGAGAGGAAATTAACCACCCCAAATCTAGTGGAGTAATTTGACGGATTTGGCTTCAAAAAAGCAAGATCGAAATTTTTGGAATTTGTGTCGGTGAAAAAAAGCAATACCAGCATCAGCAGCACAGTGGGAATTTTAACTTACTCTGGCCCAAGGTAGCAACGATTATATAGAACTATTTTGTTCTTAATAGGCAACTACAACACAGATGTGCTTAATTATTTTTTTTCCTCACGAAAGAAATTCAAAGGATTTAAATGAGAATTTAATATCATTTGGGCTTTTTACTAGTACATCAAACCAAATCTATTTAAAATATAAGAGTCTAATAAACTAATTTTATCGGAATATTAAAGATTATATAATATCTACTGATTATTTGAAATTGGGTGGAGCTAATTAAGACTCCTTGTGGCCTATTAACTTTTTCTTAGATTTTACATTGTTGATTCTGATTCAATTTTTAAAATTTTAAATTCTACACAAGCTGTGAATAGTATTTGTTGGTGCTCTGAATTGTGGATTAAATATTACAGAAGCTGAAGAGTAGTGTTTGCTGTAAAATTTGCAAAATAAGCTTTTTCCTATGAATTGGTCTACTTTGTCCTTGACCCGGGCTAACTTTACGAATATTTTTGTCTCTACGGTAGTGATAGCTTCTAGAAATCTATAAAATCATCCAAAGCTTCTAAAAACTGGTAATTTTTTGAAGCCAGAAGCTCTTAACCCCCTCTTAGAATTTCTCGCAAGCAGCCATATAGCTCCTTAGCTCTGTTACTGGGTGGAACTCACTTCTTGAAATGTGACTACCTTCTTTGTGGCCAGTTGTGTGTTTAGCTTTCTGTATCCATAAATTATGGGAAATGATTTTGCCACTCCCTTTTTTGTTAACGTCACTCTCTTGCAAGTGTATTTTTGCACTAAAAATACACTTGCAAAAATACACTTGCAGGAGAGTGGCGTTAATAAAAAAAGGGAGTGACAAAATCAACAGCCTAAATTATTGATATATCTATGGGCGACGTTAAAAAACTAACACCATTTTTGCATCTTTTACCTCCAAGATTTTGTTCCTTAGGTATATCGTAGGTTGAAAATAAAATGCAAAGGAGATGTTATGAAAGTGGGAGATTCTTTTCTTATTTTCCTTTCCTTTTTGTGATCAGGCATATGTTGAAAAGTGAAAATTCCACAAGCCTTTTCTTCAAAGACTTGAGTTGGTGAAATAGAAGAATCAGATATGTTGTTTATTTTTCAAACACCATATGCTACTAATTATCATTATCTTACCTACTCCTTCCCCACCCCTTTCTCCTTTCTATCCATTCCACACTCCCTTCCTTTCTACTACCCCATCCCAATTTAATTGTTTTTTTCGGGAGTTTGTGTCATTTTTCAGTTGATTATATCTTGTAATTTATAATATTTTATGTGATTTCAAAAAATATTATATTATAGAACTAATTGAGATCTATCAAATAAGATTCATATTTGATATGAAATTCATAACGGATTTTAAGATATCTGTAACTAGTTTTTTAGCCGGTTAGAATAGAACGATGAACAATTAAATCGGGACAGAGGGAGTATCTTTTTGTAAGTTTTTAATCTATTTGGTTATGCTCTTGTTTAATTTTGTGGTTGTGTTAAGAGCTGTTATTCTTGGTTGGTTGTTAGATTGGTTAGTTGATTAGCTTTAAGCATCTCAAGACAAGAATAAACAAGGGCACATCCCCCACAACCTTATTAGGTCATGCCAAATAGAATTTGGAAAATTATAATCATGTCTTAAAAAGTTTACACAGGGTTGTGCAAAATATGATTATAAGAAAGTTCATGGATCCTACATTCGAGTGTATGGGAACCAATACCCTCTTTATATTTTGTTGGATATAATTACGTTTACCATCGGTTAGTATTCAACGCAAAGCCGATGTGATTTTTGTAGTATTCAACGCAAAGCCGATGTGATTTTTCTACATCACTGAGTAATAAAGACGTGGACTGTGCGACCAATGTGAGGACTCAGGTTTATGTCACACAATCAAGTGTTTAATGTCTTTACACTGTCCAATTAGGGTGCAAGGCTATGGGGCTTATCAATTCATGTCTACCAAAAACGGAAATTGCCTAGTTCCTTACTTTCATTTTCTCACAGACGATAGGATGTTAACGAGTTAGTTTGTTACAATAGCATAACCAAACGTTCAAATCTCCTCCTTAAACTCGAAACCTAAACACCCAGAAAAGCTAAAATTACTACCACTTGGAAAGTTGACCTAGTTTTTTTTTTTGTGTGCGTGTGTGTGTTGATGAGAAGAACATTGTCATTAAGCATCAAGAACTGCGGCTACAAGGGAACAAAATTCAGGTGGGAGAGGGGAAGGGGAAGAAGATAACCCTCCCTTAATTAGATTTACATGCAAGTCAATTGGCACATCGATTAGCTACACTTTGTATCCATCTCCCTGTGTCTTCCCTCTCCTTTCCCGTTGATCAGATCGACGAGCTTCGGCGCATCCGTTTCCATATGTATTGAAGGGAGCCTCCATGCCTTTGCCATGGATCGAGCAAGCGACTCTGATTGCCCAAGCTTCTTCTGCCAGGGCAGAGGACACCCTAATCCTACCAAAGTGTTTTTTTTTTTAAAAAATGGGCGAACCAATCCTTCCAAAGTTTGTAGAGATCACTGATCCATGCACGTCGCTAACCAAGTAACCATCCCCCAAAAGCCGCTTTTTTCTCGTTGTTCAACCAAATGGCTCACAGTTAAATTTCCAAAAGCCACTCTGACGACGACAGGACGTTGACATCTCTGGACATTGTGACCCTCCTCACCACGAGCGATTTGACAGTGGTCCTTGGAGTAGGCAGCTGCTAAAAAATCACCGCAATGGCGGTGAAAAAATCTTGGTTAGGCCCAACAACAGTCCTGACACTCTTACATGGTGACCGTTGCAGTAACATGTCCCGTAACCGTTATTTAAAACCGTGATATGAGTACTGTTACTCAATGATTTCCTTGGTGGAAATCAGTTACTTTAGATAAGATAAATCTCATTCGTCCCTGTTTTGCACTTCATGGGCTAATAATCCCATTGTGATAAAGGGGCGTTTGGCTAGCTATTACAAGGGTCTTTGGGACTCGAAATGATACCAAGGAGGGGTTCATAATATAACATAGAAGGCAATTTCAATTACCAACTTCCAAATGTTTTTTCTTTTTTTTCAAAATCAAGCACAACGGTTTTTTTTTGGTTCAAGTTTCATAGGTTTCAAAAAGGAGATGACTTCTCAGCGGTCCCCTTGCGAGAGCAATCGGAATAATATAGGCTAATGCTCCCGGACAACTGAATGATTCCAATAATGGGAGAGCATCTAGGGGTGGGTAGGGAGGGGTTTGCAAAGAGACAGAATTATTGCAATTAATGAACAGATGAGTACAAAAGTATAGGTTGTTTTAGAGTCCAACAGTAGTGAAAATGACCAGGGGGACAAACATCAAATTAGAGATTTGGCTGATCAACAGAATGCAGTATGTGTAGGTATCCAAAGCTCAGACTGGATATGCATAGAAACAGTAAGGTGATGACTTGGGTTTAATGCTTCTAAATGCACCCAGAAATGTACATAACAAGGGTGTGAAAAGGCCAAAAATCTATTTGCTGAAGCATGCCATGGTACAACCTTTTTGTTGATTGATCAATCAATGTCATTGCTGAAGCGGTACGATTATTTCCAGTGGCGATGTACGATCAAAGGAAAACGCTTCCACTGGTATGTCAATCAGATTGCAATTAGTTGAAATGCACGTAAGTTGACCCGAATACCAGAGTTATAAAAAAAGAAATGCACTCTCAATTTCTATTTATAACCTCTTCTGATTTCCATTTCGGCGTTAGGGGAGGTTGAAAAAACCAAAACTGGCCCGAGTTTGAAGTTATTCGCTCGACAGCAGTATTTAAGAAGATATCTGAAATCAAATTTGGGCAATGAAGACCCTTTTTGAAGAGGTTTGGAATCCAGTTATGAATGATATTTATGAAAGCTACAAAGATTACGGCGTCGAGTTTTCAGAGTGGACGCTTTGTGCTTGGGTCTTTTTAATCTTTATAATTTATTTTCAAAGATTAATAAAATCCTTTTCTACCATTCAAAAAAAAAAAAATCAAAGTGGAGATATTTTAGGACGTCTAAAAATAAAAAGATAGACTAAAATTACAAGACAGAGGAAGTATTATTCTCATCTGAAGAAGGGTGAACAAATAGTGCATTAAGAGCACCTACAATGTACCTTTTTTGTTTGATCTCCTTCGCGTGGACAGCCAAAAATCAATCTTATGGGGGAGAATTTAGTGAAACAAAGAACAGCATAGCCATAAATTGACATTATTAGTAGGGCATTTATTAAGCACGATTTAAAGAAGAAGAAAAATTCAATACACAGGGACAAGATAACGAAAAAAATTTGCACTCCTAACAAGAGCAAAACCAATATGTTTGGCTTGTCTAGTTTATTTACTTCTTGAAAAAAAAAATCATCTGAATTGTTTTTCACAAATAGCTTTTGAAGGAGTATTTTTTTAAATTTCTAGATGAGAAGCAGTGAAAAGTAACATGTCTAGCTCATTCTAAACTAAATCATTGAACAAATACTAAGCAAACAAGCGCTCTTATTTTACTTACATCTAAAATATAATGCTTCTCTTGTGGTACTAAAATGTTATGCTTTCAAGAAATAAAAACTGTTTAAATCGCGTTAAGTTACATGTGCAAATTAGTTAACATATTTCAAAAAACAATTAATACTATTTTATAGCGATAAACAGTTACATAAACACTCACATTCACATTGGGACCCACAAAAAGATGTTTGTGTCCGTATTTGTGTGTTTGTAGTTACAGAATAATTGTTCAACAAAATATTCCAGTGGGGACACGTGTACTCAGTAGGTCTATGCTCCCACCCCCCCCCCCCCCAAAAAAAAAAAAAAACTCAAAAAGAGCCTGGTGGGGATGCTCTAAGAAAAAAGATTTAGAAAAAATAAATACCAGTTCTCCTGTACTTTCTTTCCCTTCACAAATCCCACCAAATCAGCATTCAAATTTTCATGCTCCTCTGTAGCAAAACGGCATTGATATAACGGAAAAGATATACGTACCGACCAAAAATATACCGAAATCGTACCGACGGCGTCGCCGGCCGTCCTCCGGCCATGCGGCTCTTTGATTTCCGAGCCGTCTAAATTCTAAAAAAAAAAACCGAGGGGGTCCACGCGGGAATCAAGGGCATCCGATGTGTGTAAGGTGCTTGATCTACACACCCTTTTTTTCGTGTATATACATATATATACACGAAAAAAAGGGTGTGTAGATCAAGCACCTTACACACATCGGATGCCCTTGATTCCCGCGTGGACCCCCTCGGTTTTTTTTTTTAGAATTTTTGGACGGCTCGGATCGGCCGTCCGGTGGCCGGAGGACGGCCGGCGACGCCGTCGGTACGATTTCGGTATATTTTTGGTCGGTACGTATAGCAATACTCTTGATATAAAAGGCATGCACTGTACAGTAGAATGAGCTATTCTCCATTTTCCTCTTTATTTTCACTTTTTTTTTCTTTGAAGAACAATATTGTCACACAGCATTGAAATAACACTGTCCATACAAATCTCTTGCACCATAAACTTCAAAATATACAGCATTTACATGATAAATTAGAAGGAATGAACCCAGGCATTTCTGCCCCAGAGACACTTGGGATCATCAGCCAAAGAATGAAGTGCTTAAATCTTCCAGCAATTAGTCAGTAGACATTGGATTCCTTACAGCAATAGCCATCGCCGGCCGACAAGAAGATCACAGTGCACAATATTTCGAGTGAAAAATGCACAATATGTGGCATTTATCTCGCACATGGGAAGCAGGGGCATGTCAACCTACAGAGAAAAATACACAAATGATCATATAGACAATTGGAAAGCAATCAGCACCATATAATTGACGGCAGGCGCAGGGAGTTTCTAGGAATGTCTTAAGTGAGCAGTACGGAAACAAACAGTCTAAACCACTGTCTCTTTTAACATGCAAGTCAAAGGAGAAAATAGAGAAGTTTAAAGAACACATAATTACAATCCAATGTTTTGTCAGACTAGCTGTTATTTCAGTAGATGGCTTTGTTGCAAAACTTATCAGACTACTGATGGTTTCTATTGTTTTTTGCTGATTTCGCACTTTTATGACACAGACAGTACTGAGAATGTGTTATTAGATCAAACGGGTAAATCGATAAATAGGTTAACGGGTTGTTATTGCTTATGCACATTGCATAAGTACGGCTTTAGACGGAGTGGTATGTAATCGTGTCAACTCCACAGGTCAGGCAGTGTGAACATACCTAACACATTTAGACACGAATATGAAATGACAGGACTTGAACATGACAAAACGCCACGATGGCCACCCCTAACTGGAGCATGAAAACCCCTCTACCAAATCTGAAGATCTTTTTTTATGGGTTTTATAAAAACCCAGATGTGAAAACATGCAAAAGGAATTTCAAGCTTTGTGTTAAAGTCATGAGAATGCTATACGCAACTATATCAGTCCAAACAATTTTACAATCACCAGCAACCAAAACAATAAAAACCATCATAAAAGAATCAAACTAGAGAAAACAGAACTAAGCATACTTTCAGACTTTCCTACCTTCTTCAGAGAAGGCAAATACACCTCCAAGCATGTCATCATTATCCCCATCTTCCTCGGATTTCTGCTTGTCGCATGGGCTATTATTGCTGCTTTCAACATCTGTAATAGCTTCTGTCAATTCAGGGCTTTCATCGTGACTTGACGCTTTACAGTATCCCTCCTCAAAGTATCGTCCAAAATCAATGGGATCATGCATATCTTCATGCACTGGCTCATCAATTATATTCATACTCAAATCAGAACGGTCAGAACTTGTGTTTGAAATTTCACTGGTCAATACACTACTTGAAGACTGAACCTCTCTAGGTGCAGATCCTCCAGTAGAAAGTGCACTAGATTTTGGAGAAGATGGAGTATTTACAACATAACTTTCTCGAATAAAAGAAACTCCAGTTGCAGATGGCCCACGCAAAGTTCGTGCATCCACTTGGTTGAAGGACCCTGGATTCGTTGCATGAGACCATAAGAAAGCATTATTCCTTCCGATGACCCCATCATTGTCATTTTCACTTTGGACAATGCGAGGATAAGGCCTAAAACTATCCATTTGATGTAAATCACGAACAGCTGCCGGTGTTCTTGATGAACCTGATCGAAATGCTATTGGTACAATAAGTTAATAAGTTACTTAACGTGCTTATGTGCTACCTCCATCCCACATTTTTGGTCCTTTTCAACTATTCTGGGCATCTTAAAAATCGTCCATATTGTTTATTATTTCTGTTTCAGATGATGTCAAAAACTGTGTACAAGAACTTATAGAGAACTAACGATTGGCAGAAAAATTTCAAATTTTTGCCACACGGATACAGTATTCGTTGATCTAATTAGAATTTAGAAGGAAACAACCGAAGAAGGACCAAGAATCTGGGAGAGAGTGAGCAATCAGTAAGTGCAACTTGCACTTCATACCGAATAACATATCTTACCAACATCTGGGTTTTCAAGTGAGCCAGGTGACACCAGCTTGGTATGGGTAATTATAGCTTCTTCTGAAAACTTTTCTTTACTACCATGAGAAGTAGAAGATGAAGCAGAACATTTCCCCCCAACCATGCTCCTGCGGAAAACATCGAAGGTCTTGATCAAAACGAGATGTGGAAACCGCTAAAGGTAGATGAATACAAATCATAGACAAAGCAGTGAACCGACTCAATGCACAGGTTTTAGCACAAAGTACCCAAACACAGAATGCATCAGCTTACATTAACCTAGATTGTTAAATACATATATGCACTTCTCTGGTATATGTTCATTTTGTTCATTTCCATTTTCATATCCCTTCATGAGCTTTTGAGTATGATGACCATATCGAAACACGATTAGTTCACACCAATCTGAAAAGTTTCCTAAATTGTTAACTGGAGTGTTGCCAATGCAGTTTCTGTTTCCTTTTAAGTTTTTCCCCCTTGTTTCATTCAACTAGATGCATGCGCCAAAATCAAGTATATGAAGAGTCCATCTCAATCTTCCAGCAGAGGTGGTAGAGGGAACAAATGCAGAAGAATTATAACCACATGTTTTTTTTTTTAAATAACCACATGATTTTTCTCCACTATTATTGAGGCTGAGCTTTGTTGAGGCTGAGCTTTGCATTCCAACCCAGATTTTCCCTTTGTTTCTGTTTTCTATACCTTCACTTACTGGAATATCACTAAAATAAAACACACACGAGTTTTCTTTAAGGCATCTAGCGATTAATAGGAAATATTAGCCCAAAAATTTCTCCACTACTATTTCCTAGGTTGAGGGTGGGGTTTTGAATTCCAATCTTGATTTAACCCTTTCACTTTTGTGTCGCTACATTCTTACTGAAAACTTGAACCAAGGATAGATGCTTTCATCACTAATTTCAAACACAATTTTTTTTAGGCATCTAACCATTTAAAGCAAAAAAGATAAGCATTTTCTCCTATTTGGTATTAGAATATTTGAGACGATCACATCCTATATCATCCATGCAATAAGGCATCACCTAGTTCCTATCTGTCGCCGCATTTAAAAGTATAATTGACGGCATTGTGAAAAGAAGATAAAGTTTGCTATTGTATTTCTTATTGCCGTTGTGTTTTTTTTTTCCAATTATAAGTTCATTGAATGTTGTTTCCAAGCGCATTTGTACTAATAATAAAAGTAACCGCCAACAATGGAAAATTTTCTACCCTACTGGCTATTTTTAATCATCAGCCACACACAGAACGATACTTAAATGCCAAAAACAAAATGGGATTGAAAAGATCTATATCAGTGAACTTCTAATAAACTCAGGATCTCAACCACATCCCATTATGTATCAGCCATTAGACCCCGGACATGGAAACCATAGTGCAAGTCCACCCTAAGTAGCATAAAATCTTTGGTAATTTGACAAACTATGCATTCTCCTACATTATTTGTGAACTTTATAGAGTGCTAGTAACCATAGTTTATGTGCATCGATTAAGTAATTTGTGAACAAATGTTAATATTCTAAAAACGATGTATGAAACAGTGCGCAGTGTAACCCTAGTTATTTGAGAAACTGTCAAAATTTCTAATCTAGTCAACATTTATCAATATATAGCTCTTTGATTTACGGTTTACCAATCTTGACGATATATGGACAAGTTGCTAAAAGATGTTAAATATTCACAAAAGTGTGGTTTTCTGTGAATGTTGACTTCAAAGCCTTGTTAAATTCATAATTAGATATCCACGACAAACTCCGCTAGAATGACCTCATTGATTATCATCATGGGTAAGGATATACTGAACCAACTAGTAGAACAGATTAATAGTTAACGTCTTTAAGTGCACCAAATGCACCAAAGTTTGACAAATTTACAAGGTATGTTGACAATCTGTTATGCAATTTTAAATGTTGATGTATCTGTAAGATAAGTTGAGGTCACCTGTGGCAGCAACTAACGTGTGGATCCAAACACACAGTACATGTATCCTTTAGGTACACTGAAGTACTACGTGAACAAAAGTGCAGTAGTATCACGTGGTAGGGTCTGGGTTAGACCTCAACCCCAGCTAAAAGCGAGGATGCTGAGTGCCCCCATGGTTATATCCTTCAGATTACCTTCATGTCCAGGCAATGTGAGGCTTTCATCACAGATATCTGTATAACATCTCCTGGAAAGAGTTTCAACCAATCTAAAAGGGGCCAAGTGCAATCTAGCAACTGTTAGTGTTACATTCATTTGTGAGCTAGGTTCTCTCCATGGTGACCTTAGTGGTAATGATATTGGGAAGGGTTCCACATGCAAAAATCTTCCCCCAACCCCACCTAAATAAGGTAAGAATGCTCCCAGCCGCTGGCCCACAAGTGAGCCCATGCGAAAACTAAATGACCGGGCATGCCACAACCCTGACAGCGGTTGAAAACGGCAAGTGGCTACTAACACACTGTTCAAGCTTTCATTTAGTACTTTTGAATCAATACAGGCCAGCGGACTAGAAAGTTTTTAAACCCGTTTCTCAAATTGAAGCAACTTTAATACAGGAAAATATCTGTGTCATAAAGCTAGAGTTCACGTCACAGCCTTTTAGAAAATGAACCATTTTGTCTCAGGAGGGGAAACAAAGTACTCTCATGTCCAAACTTCATCACTAGCAAACGGCTTATAAAAGCAGCTCCAACTATTAAATAATTGTTCGAATGGAAGATAAATAATGCACAATTGGGGGGTGTGGGGTGCACAATGGCAGATGTACAGGCATCCAAGAAAACCTACTTAAGAACTATAGCAAACAAAACCAAACCAAATAAAGCCTCAAGTCCCAATCAATTGGAGTAAACTATATGAATCCTTTTTTTCCCCACCACGTTTTTTTCCCAATATTGTATACATCTGCAGGGCTTAGCAAGGTGTTAGTAGGTTAGTCCACAGTGAATTTTAGAGGATATCCATAGCCCTAAATCCCAAACGCCCACCACGGGGCTCAAACCCTAGCCTCCCACATGAGAGGATAGGAGTTACCAACTGGGACAGGAGCCCATTGGTTTTTCCCCACCAGTTGAAGGCATCATCTTCCCAGATATTTTTAAAAAAAATTAGATTCTTCCGAATAACAGCCTCTAGTGTCAATTTTGGCCTATCCCTCTCCCTTAGTGATACCCTCAAACGAAAACCATAACACTCCTTCTAACTTCCGCATCGGTTGATCTGCAATAGATATGTCCAAATCACCTTAATCTATTTTCTCCCATCTTATCTTCCATTGGTGCTACCCTTAGTCACACAATTTGCTCTTGGAGGGTAGCATACGAGCACTCAGATTGCAATCTGATGGACTGGATAACAAATCGCTCGAAATTTGTAAATTCAATTTCTACAAGTTGTGAATTGTTCACAGATTCAATCGTTAAGCCAATGATAATTTTTGGCAAATTTATTAATTGCTCGAGCAGTAAAAGCGGCTGGAATGTGTCAGATCAATAGCTTTATGCATGTGGAATGATGACAAGCATGCTAAACCTTTTCTGCTGTTTGCTATAAGTGCCTAGAACCGCTGCTAACAACTAGTACTAATCAAACTTGTATGAGGAGTGAAAGTGAACGTAAAATCACAAAACCACATTAATTTCACTTCATTTTACAATATGGTGCATGGAGTTCTGTTGATTAATTTCTTCCATTGGGATTATTTATACGTATGGCACTTTCTTGGTAAAATTGGATTATGGGTTTGAAGTGAATCTACTGATCCTTGCTTGCAAGACTGGTGCCACATGTGAAGAATGACCTACAGGACTGCTCATTGTCAGAGAGAGAGAGAGAGATCATAAATGAATAGAGTGGGTGAGAGAGAGAGACATGGCGGATTCGATGGGGGGAGCAGGGACTGTGAGAGAGAGGGAGAAAGAGATACATACATATACATATTTTTAGTAAGTTAAAAAACATTAATATCCTTCAAATAACCCAGTTAGGTATAACTTTTCCATCCAATACATGGATGGAATGTGAGAATTGGCCTTAGTAAGTAACGGTTTGTTCGTTTAAAGGGCAAGTGTGTGCAATTGATAGTTAAAGAACGAAGGAAATAAAATTTGAATAGTTTAAGGGCGATACTCTTTCTCCAATCATCAACCATCTTTCTAGTTAAAATAATCTTGTAAAACAGCTTTGTTAACCACAACACTCCAATGTCACCAAGGCTCTTCCGTGCCTCAATGGGAAAACCCATGGTCCTGAAACTTTGTATTGCATGGCTTCATCCTTCTCAGCGCTTTCGCCACTTCAGACTTCTGTACTCTGCGATGATACATATATTCTTGGCTACCACTCCCACTACTTTAATAGTTTCTCAAAGTAGTTCTCTCATCTTCCTTTAATCTCATCACCATCACCCTGCAATCGTCATTTTTTTATGCACGGAACTTGACAAAGTTTTCTTCTCTCCCAATTGGCAAGCTTATAAATATTCGTCTCTCCATCCTTGCTGTCTAGTCTAGCATAGAAATTAGTAGGCGATATCATCTTAGCTTACCCCATGTCTTTCTTAGCCTACTTGAAGGCTTGTTTATAGCTCCGAAAATTGTCTTAATTTCTATCCATCCACCACTTTTTAAAGCTCTCTTTTTCAGCTTTTACTATGGCTTGGACCTCATCAGTCCACTAGCAGGTCTCTTTAGAGATGGGATCCCTCTAGTGTTTTAAAGTCGGCCTAGGTAGCCACCCAACACCTAGATTTTAGGGTCTTTGAGTTGATTAAGCATCTTACACATTTTTGAAACTTAGGCAAGGATTAGTCGGCTAGGTGGCGTCTAATCGGAGGGTGTATTCCGTAATTTCTAAAAAAATTAAAGTAAAATGTGTAATGCTAAAAGGTACAAGGGGTTAAATGTTTTTTTAAATAAACAGATTATAAATATATATATATATATATATATATATACACACACACATAATATACCAAGGATTCTCTGATTCAAACCCTAAAAATTTATTTTTTTGTTGCTACTTTAATCTTGATTCATTTCTTCCTAGTCTTGTGTCTTTTCTTACTCAAACTTTGGGGGATGTGGGAAGACATTATATTTAAAAAGTGGAAAAAACAACTAATCTGAAGGCGCCCTGACTAGTCAGCCTAGGCGCTAAGCGCATCTCTTTCGCCCTAACAGCAAACTTGTTTTGCAACAAAATAAGGATAGTAGCGCGAAGAAAACCCAAGCAGATCAAGAACCCGATGTAGTCAGGTGATTTCACAAAATATTATAGTTAATTTGAGTTGTGCATTACGGAATGAGCACAAAAATTGAATAGGGTATCTAGGCCTGCTTTTCTGATGCCTTTTGACATTGATGGTTCCATGGCATAACATCCTTTGAGTTCCTCGATTTTTGGAGGTATAGAAGGACCGCTACTCCAATGGTAAAACTTTATAAAAGCAACCACTTTGTGCATATATTGCCAAAGGTTAGGTCTATCTCTAGTTCTCCTCCACCCATACCCCCCATCGATTGGGGAGTACATAGGTATTATTATTGTTGTTAATTGAGAAGAATCCAACTTAAGTCTTATTAATGGGGAAATGCAACCTACTCAGAGGAGACCCCAGAGACAACCAACAAACAGTTAATCCTATTACCTTTCAGCATCCACCTCATAATCAACTTACAAAAACACCATCCATGCCCTGGAAGCCATGATGTGCTTGGGCATTTAGATCCTAGACTAGGATATCCAAAGGTGACCAGTGACCTAGACCTTGAAGAAGCTCTCCACCTAAAGATTTTAGTTGAGTATTGCATTTTTGGTGATATAATCTGTACATATCAAAAAAAAAAATGATCTAACAGCAGGAGAAAAAAATATCCAGGTATCCTTAATTCAACAGTGACTGGCAAACCATCTCAGAAATACCACTGAAAAGTAATCAGGATAGGCAAACAAATAAAATTACCTGTCATCACTCCAGTCTGAATGAACCCTGTGGAAACGATCAAAAACAGGCAGCAAATCCTTCCGCTTTATCTCAACCTCGTGAACTGCTATCTTTTCAATCTCAATCTCTCCATCAATTTGATCTTCAGCAAGATTATTTTCCTCATCCCCCAGAAGACTCATCCTGAAGAAGCATATCTAGAACAGACAATAAAAGATTACAAGCATACTCTAGAAAAAAGCTCATTTTCAAAAAAGTTAACAAAACATAAAAGTACCTTAGACTTTTGCCAAATTGGTATCCTCCCAGACCGTATCTGCACTTCTGCATTGGATAGATACACATGAGAATGTTCATGTTGCTTTCCCAAATCCTTTTCCCCAGTATCATTATCTTCATAATCAGAAGCATCCATGAGCATTGCAGATTCTCGATCGCCAGGATTATTCCCATCAATGCATTCCTCCCTTTCAAGCCAATCTACTCTTCTGCAGACGTCCCACCATTGAACGGGCTCAAATTTCACATGTAGCTCTTCCTCTTGCATTTGCACCAACGAGTCCGTCCCAGCTCCTGAAGCAGATTCACTTTGTTCTCCCCCCACTGAAGGCAGGAGTTCATATTGAATTACATTACCGGATGGAGAATAAACCAGTAAGTGCTCCAAGGCGTTGACTTTTGAGAGAGCAAGTTGCTTGTGAGGATGCACAGAGCTGTGAAAGATAGCAGCAACACCACCCGGTGGCACAGAGACCTTTCCTGCTGCAGAAGATGCAGCATTGCTGACGGTATTTAGCCACCCAGAATTACCAAGTCTGATTCTACTAACCACGGATAGAGTGATAGGAGGTGGAGGGGAAGAAAAAGACTGCTGACTCATCACAAGAGATGAAGTAGACCACCACGGATGAGATAGGACAGGTATGAGGCGAGGTCCATCACCGTGAGAATTCTGTATTTGAAGACCAGTTTCACCACCAAAAGGAGAGAGTACAAAAATATGGCAAGTCCCCCTAGATGAAACTATAGCTACCCACTGGCTGTATTGACTAAAAGATATATCTTGAATCACCTGAAACAAGAAAACAGACATAGCAGAAAAATTAGGTCAACTAATAAGTCATGAATATCCAGAAACATATCTATAAGCAATAGCTGAAAAAGAATGTACAGCTGATGTCAGGCCGCGATGGAGCTTGTAAAGGTGCGCATGAGAAGAACTCCAATCAGAGGTTCGAGCTCCTGATCCATTTTGAGACAGCATGATGCGGAAGATATTTATATTGTTCCCGTGTACAGAGGCAGTAACTAGAAGAGTCCCACTTGGGTCAAAAGAAAGAGCTGATATAGGACTAGTATGAGCCCTAAATTGTGAGACAACAGCTTTAGACACAAAATCTCTAATAACAACCTGCAACAAAAAATAACAATCAGCCTTAAGCACACATAATATATTCTGATTCTCAGCAAGATTATTAACTGCATCAAACCGCTCCAGTACATTGTAACTGTTTATAGCTGGAGTGATATTTACCTAGATACCACCCACAAAGAGAGAGGCTAGCAGGGTGGGAAACAATGTAGAAACATGGGCAAATGTGCCTTTTTTCATCAACAAGAAAAAGAAAAAAGAACTCTTGGAGAGAGAACTCATCTACACTGGAATACATTGAAAAACAAAATCCATTGCACCCTCTCTTTCTCTCTCACACCACTTGCATTTCCATATATATTTTGTGCGAGGAAAAGCAGGAGCTAAACAGAAAACCTTGAACCGATATATATATATATATAAACAGAAAATCTCATGACAAAGCATGGATACGGTGGGACATTGAGTTTTTTCTATACAAAAAAACACAAACCAGCATTAAATTGCTTATCATAGCACGCGAGTTTTCTCATCCTTCATAAACATTAACATTTTCTGCTGCAGCATCAATATTCCATGCAGGATATTGCTATTAGTAATTGCTGGTAAACTAACCGTTCCAGCAGTGTCGTTTTCAGTTGATGTTGTGGGAGCTTTGCCAACTTTCCAGCCAGAATTCGATGAAGCAGGAGGGCTGGAACCATCAGGCATAAGTTCATGATAATATTTAGTGAAAGTCTTGTAGCCCTTGTCACCCAAGTTAACCAATCCGGCCGCTAACTGCTTGCTTGATTCCATTGCATATCGAGCGACCAGACTTCCATTTCCAGGTGAGGTAGAAGGACTGACACCAGGAGAAGGGCTAAGACTTTGGGGACTCAGACGTCCTGTGCTTGATGACAATGGGTTGTTAGATGCATAAGCCAACCATCTGGTGCCCACGGCCATTGGTCCATAGCCAATATTAACTCCAACCAGTCCTGGGCTCACCAACTGAGGAACTGGATAAGTAAGGACATTGAACTTACTCTCAAGGGTAAGCGCATCAAAGCAGTAAATCTGCCAGCAAACATCAAACATTATGAGTCAGTTCAATTCTCCAAATTACATAACCATGTTTCAAGACAAAACAGTTTGAGTGAGCATTTTGTTTGACCACCAGCAGTCCACGCAGCCGGCGGCCCCATCTTACTCATCTAGCCACCAAAGACCTGGTTGTCTTATTCGGATTGGACTATAAATCCAGAGGACCACGTATCCCACATTTAGCTGGAATTTTTTATGCAAGGGTCAAATTGCCATGTGATATACAAATACCTAGGGGATAAAGTATCAATAATCTGTAACTATTAATCCAATAGAATTACATACATCAGCTTATATATCCCTTTATTAGTCCGGTCAACCAAACAGGGCCTAAGGGGTACTTACCACTTAAAAAGTGATCACTTAACAAATCATTGTACTGTAATGAACATATGCTATATCCTCTTCCGTTGACAACATTTCCAAAGGAATTATTTACAAGTGCCACCCAAGGAAAATCAAATTGCCACCTTTCAAATAAAATGCTCAAACACGAAATACTTACTTGTGCTACAAGACCCACAGCCACTATGCGTGGACTGCATCTAACCATATACACGGCAGACCGGAATCTCAGAACATGGACATAGTTGTGAGATCTCAATGAGTAAAACCTAACCGCTGTTGGAGAGTTGAGAAGGTTCCCCATTTGAGGGTCAACACAGCCATCTCTGACAAAAACATCTCTCCCATTCTGCATGGGACCTGAGCTTCTTGGTTCATCACTTGCCACAACCAAAAGCAAGGGATGAGATGTTCGAAATCCTTCACGGCCCGCGGACTTTGCAGGGATGGGCTGCATTTGTAAAAATGTGACTGCATCATCCCGCCTCGAAACCAATTCGATGAAATTAGAAGCATCCTCAACATCAAGGACTTGAAAGCCATTGGAGTATCCAAGCAAGAGAATGCGTTTTACAGAAGCACCAAGTTCTACTTTGTCGAAGGAAGCCCATAAAACCTGTTAGCCAACAGAATTCACAGAATGCTCATACGTATTGGGAAAAGAAAATTTTGGAAATAATAACATATGAAGCAGCACACAAAGAAAAAGGGAAAGTCAGAAGATACATACAAAAAATCCTATCCAGAGATGTGACGGGAGGAAAAAATCAATTCAACTGTGTCTATCTATAAGACCACAGAGAAAAAATACCATTTGGTGTCTTAAAACCTTTTATATTATTCATTAATTCTCAACTAACCAGTAATGTCAGCTGAACAGCTTTGGATTATTGCTCCTTAAAAGGGATTTCTGAGGATTTCGTAATCACCTAAGAATCATAACTCTATTTACGGTGGAACCAAAGCTGCCAGAAATTGGTTAAGCGACCACTGTGAATAGTAGGAAGAAAACAGTAAAATGATAAGAGAGAATTTGCTTTCTCACTTAAAGACAAAACACCCATTCATATCTTGGAGAAACTTCCTGCAACCAATCATACTCTCTTGATGCTGAAAATGCACAGCATGGTGCATTTCCTGTACTAAAAACCCTCCAAGTTCAAAATCCAGTGAAAGCATCAGCAGAGTCTCCTCTTTAATTCAATGCGTGTTTACTTTCTCCTTTGGCCACCTTCTCACCAGTGAACCACCAACTTAATATTCACCCCAAACCAGTGTTTTACACACCATATTCCTATTTAACTGGTGAGGTGACTATAAAATTGCTTCAATCCATACTCTATTACCCATGTAGAACTTACCTTTGTCAGCAATATTTGATTCTTTGATCACACATTGAAACCTTTTCGTGTCAGAACCATGCATAAACACAGAGATACATTTTGCTAATGTAAATACCTAGGATAATCAAGCATTTCTTTATGTGACAACATATGAGCCTTTCGTCTAACTCAGCAGGTAGAGTTATTGGGCTCCTAAATTATCTTCAAACTTGCTAATGGATGACTCATATGTCTATCAGGTTGAGGTTGGTGCAATCTTTATTATTGTTCCTCAGTTAAAACCGTACTTAACAAAGCTTTGACCCCATCTACTTCCGGTGTTGGCTCCACATACAGGTATCCTTCCAATGCCACCTAAATTACTCCTAGCCCCCTATTGCCTTTCGGTGCTTAAACATGAATTAATATCCTCCTCTATGTTTGGGGTTTAATTGGTCTCCACAATGGGTGCTCCATATCAAGTTGACCTTCTCACAGATGCTTTCCACAATGGAAAAAGAAATACTCCTAGATGATATACTAGCCACCAAAACATAGTTACTAACTTGTTAATCCATCTAAATTCGCTTGCATCAAAAACCTCATTTTTGAAATGTTCATTCTTCACCATAATTACCAGGAGCGGGGGGGGGGGGGGGGGGGGGGGGGGGGGGGGGAGAGAGAGAGTCTCACAGTGAAACCTATGACTTACCGTCATACGACGAGACAATCTTCAGTTCAGGGTTTCATCTCCCAAGTTGAAGTTACAGTATGACAAGACAGATTTGTTCTGATTAGAGTACATATCCTCAAGACTAGCACAAACAAATTTAATCCCAGTAATTACCGTGTAGCAGCACTTGTGAATTCACAATGCCCAGTTACGGTTGGGGAAGGACATTGACTTCCAACTTTCCAAAAAATCCAATCAAAGTTTTTTACTTGCATTATCCTTTGGCATCTTTGTATACACTGCATGTATTAAGTTTCTAAGAATTTTTAATCAGTAGGATGGAAAGTAAGTCTGTGATGCTCGTCTGTACGTTTGGTACCCATATCATATAGGAGAAGTGCCACAGTCAGATGTTGCACAAAAAGATAATGAACATGGTAGCGTGGTTAATGCAGAAACAGAAGATACTCCTATTTTTCATTTTAGTTTTTTGATAAGCAATGAATTTATTGAAAAGGAATCAAGGAGATACCACCCATGTACAAAAGAAAGCGAAGAACAGAAGGCCATAAGCCAACAATACCAATTGCGAGCGAACAATGAATGGAACCTATACACCCTTCTTAATGACAAAACATCTAACATGTCAAAGATTTTGGATCAAGGATTTGGCGACAGAGACGAAAAAAACAAAACGTAAGGCATTTTCATTTCATAAACTCAAGATGTGCTTCCCTTGCCCCTTCTTTAGTTCAGCAAACCCCTCCACAAATCCTTACAGTTTCGTTTAAGAAAGCTTCTAGTAAAAAACAAGTTCCACGAGCCGATAATTATTAGCACTTGTTGCGAATGCAATAAGTTTGAAATATGACCTCCAATCAGAGTCTCAGAATCGATAAACAAGCCCACCCCAACCGCAAACATTGGACAAAAACGAAACCCTAACCAATCGAAATAAGGCCTGTTTGATTACTAAAGAAGGTATACAAAGTAGAACAAGCTAAAGGGGGAGAAAAGAAGAAAGGAAACTTTGCTAAATACTTCAAATCCAACTAGTTGGCTTGCTAAATTGAACTTCCTCATTTCCATATAAATCTGGACTCAAAACCCAAGCTATGCCATGTTGCCAACTACCAAATCAAAACACTCCCCTAAAATAAACTCCTCAGAAAGAAAACACAAATCCCAAATAAGTACTTTCCAGAAACATAATGCTAACTCCCAAATCAAAACCCAAACTAGTACCGTTTAACATAATGCACACAATAGGACAAGGACCACTCACACGATTAATTAACTGGAAAATATAACCATAATTGGATATGAAAGCGAATTCACTATGATCCAATAATTTTGTCTCTTATAACTCAGGTGTCCAGGCTAGCTTACGTGAACATCGACTACTACTACGATCAATCCCACCGTCCACTGGTAGGGCCCAATTAAAACAACTTTAAGCACACACACTCACATGATTATTCAACTCAAAAAGATAACCACAATTGGACATGAAAATGGATTTACTACGATTCAATAATTTTTTTCCCTTATAACTCAGGTGTCTCGGCCAGCTTACACGCACATCAACTGCTACTAGGATCAATCCCACCATCCACTAGCAAGGCCCAATTAGAAAACTGAAAGCACAGAATAAAACTGCTCACAATAAAACACTATAAAACAAGGAAAAATATAACCGTAATTGGACATGAAAACAAATTCACTACGACGATAATTTTCTTATAACTCAATTTTTCAGGCCCGCATACGCCTAACTCGACTAATCCTGGAACCAATCCCACCGTCCACTGGACAGGCCCAATTAAAACAACTGAAAGAACACATTCTCACATGATCATTCAACTAAAAAATATAACCGCGGATTTACTACAATTCAATAAATTCTTTTTTTTCCAACTAACTCGTCCGGGCTAGCTTATGCGCGCTCCGACTCCGTCCCCTAGCGAGGCCCAATTAGAATTGAGTAATACAAGACCAATCCCACCGTCCACTAGCGAGCCCAATTAAAACAACCAAAAGCACAGAATGACAGAATAAAACAGCTCACAATAAAACACTACTGTATAAAACAAGGACCATTACTCACATGAGTAAGGACGGCTATACAGCTTCCTAGCTCAATCTCAGGGGAGCGAACGGACTTATAGCGATGTCACCATAGCACATAAAGCGGAGGTGACATAACTGGAAAATATTACCATAATTGGAAATGGAACCGGATTTACTACGATTCAACAATTCCTTCTTTTTTATAACTCAATGTCAGAACTAGCTCACGTGCATCCCGACTAGTCCCTCCCAATAAAAATCGAAGTAAAATCGAAGTAATACCTGGTCTTTCCGAAGGTCGTCGGCGTCGGCAGAGATGGAGGCGGCGACGGAGGCTCCGGCGGAGCGGACGTTGGAAGAGACGGTCTTGATACAAGAGGAAAGGAGGCGGAGAGAATTGGGGATAAATCCATTCGAGTTATTATTATTATTAGGATTGTGCTTGCTCTTATGATTATTGCTTGCTTGGGTTTTCCTCATAATAATCAGAGAGCTCTCGGGAAGGTTTCTTTACCGGTCACCGGAGAGACGCCGGCAATGATGATGACTCCTCCGCCTCCTCCCTCCGCCTCCGCCGCCGACAGGTGCCGGGAACTCACGATCAGATGGAGCATTTAAAAATGGGGCCCGCCCACGCCTGAATTTCAAAGTCGGAGATAACTACGGCGATAATTTGGTGTCGATGTTGTTGATTTTGTTGTCGTTGGTGGAGTTGGGTTTGACCTTCGCTGAGACGGTTCCTCTCTCTCTCTCTCCTTTCTCTCTCTCGGTTTTGGAGTTCGCTTGTTAATTGTTGCGGTGGAAGGCAGTTTTGCTTAATGTTGGAAAAACCTCTCAGGTTTCAATAGTATTACTTCGCCCCTACATAGTTTCGGTCTACATTCTTTCTTTTGCTCGGTATATTGGAATTTGTACAAGCATCGTCAACTAATGTAAAATTGTCACACATTTTTTAATAGTTTCACATTAGGATCATTTAAGAGGTAGTCTCTCCGTCCTAATTTAATTGTCCCAATTCTATTCTAATTAGATAAAAAAATTAGTTATATTGATCTTGTTTAATAGATCTCGATTTGTTTTATAATACAATATTTTTTAAATCACCTAAAATATTATAAATTACAATATATAATCAATTGAAAAGTGACACAAACTCTCAAAAATGACAATTATATTAGGACGGATGGAGTACGTAATTTGACCAAATTGATGTTTGCAGACTCGATATAGAATTAGAGATATTTTTGATATTCGATTATTAATTAATATTGAAAAGAAGATTTATTGTACTACTTAAAGAACTATTGGGTAAAGTTTTAAATCTTTTAACAAAATTTACTTTGCATAAGCTTAATGGTATTTTAGAGGATTATTCAAGAATGTAGGTGCAGATCTATTTAAAAAAGTCAAGTCATACAAAGAAAAAAGTGATATTCTATGTGTTTTTGGCTCATGCTCAAATTTAAAAAAGTCAAGTCATATAAAGAAAAAAATGATATTCTATGTAGTTTTTGGCTCATGCTCAAATTTAAAAAAGTCAAGTCATACAAAGAAAAATGTGATATTCTATGTAGTTTTTGGCTCATGCTCAAATTTACTGGAATACAATTTAATTGTTGAGAGAAATGATATTCACATTCGAGTTATTATTTTCACGCAACTCAACTCTTGTGAGAGCTAAAACTTAAGAGTCAAAAGGAAAGTGTAAGCATCTTGAATGGTAATTGTAACTTTTAAGGAAAATATATCCTTACCCATAGCACATCAATTAATATTTATATCGAAAAATAGTAGTGCTACCTAGTACCTACACTCCATCTTTAACCTCTCACAATTTATTTTTCAAAAGCTAAATATAATACATGCAAGAGGAGAAACTTAAAATCGAATGGTAGATGTCATTTTCTGATTAGAATGAATCCATAAACAACTGCATTTTCTAAAATTTGGAACTATCGGTTATACAACAATATGGTCATATCAGAGGGGCACCATGACTGTACATAAATTAGAAGGTGGGAATTGCTGATATTATTTGAAACGTTTGGGGAGGTACTTGATATTAATCATAAAGTGAGGGAAAGAAATGAAAGATGGGACAAAACAGTTTACGTCACGACACGGGATAAGAATATCTTAAATGAGATGCGGAAGCAAACGATTAAAACCGATTTGGCTTTTCCTTTTCTTTTTCTTTTTTTTAAAAAAATTTGTGATAATGGAACCGGATTGGCTTTTCTACCCTCAGTAAAACTGATCAGATAACCAACCGGGACTAACTCAGTTGGTCGGCATTCTTGCTTTTCGTTAAAAGGTTAGAAATTTGAATCTTTCTAATTGCATGTTGGTGTTATTATCTCTTCTATCAATTGACAAAAACAAAACCGATAATGAATTAATTTTGGACTCACCTTGTTAATCCAAAATGCTCTTGAAAAATAGTTTGTTGAAAATATCATCCACGAGAAAATTTGAATGGATTCAAGGATGGTTACTTTATAATTACATTACATTTAGGATAAGTTCATTACATTTGGGGGTATTTTTGTTTGTTTATCCTGAAATTTTGCTGTTCTCATGATTTATTTTTTTGATTTATCACCCGTATCGATTAGAGAAGTTTAAAAAACAAAAAAAAAATGTCACCAAAAAATGTTCATTAAATATAAAAAATACCAAATACTTATTTTCTATCTAAAATTTTGATTTAGACAATTTAGTTCATCATCTTGATTGACCATTATACCCTCAATTAGTTTGTCTCGACATTGTCGGATTTTAATATTTGAAAGTTGCTGATATTTTTGGATTTTAATTAATATCCAAAAAATTGGACATATTTTCAGATTTTAATTTCCAAAAGTTGCACATATATTCGGATTAATAACCGAACATTGCACATAGTTCAAAAATCTTTCATATATTAAAATTCGAAAATATGTCCAACTTTTAGATATTAAAATCTGAAAACATTTGCAACTTTCGGATATTAAAATCCGACAATGTCGGAACAGACTAATTGAATGTCGACAGTGATAGTGGAGAGAGGCCGACGATGGTGGTGGAGCTTGCTGGTAATGGAGGAAGTCCGACAATGGTGGTGGTGGTGGAGTGGTTGCTAGTTGTGTAGGTGTGGTGGCAAACAGTTGTGGTTCTAGAGAATGAAGTGAGAACGGAGAGGAAGAAGGGTAAATAGGGAAGTTTATGGTTATATTTTGAATTGTATTTAGCAGCAAATGGTTATATGTAGAAAATAAGTGGTGCAATTTATGGAGGCCAATCTCGGCCGTTCTAAAAGTGTTTTAGACAATTCAAATTAAAGACAAACTATTAATGGTAAGATACTACATTTATTACCGGTCAAAAATTAAAAACATATCTCAAGTTGATTGCTGAATTAAACAGACGGGTGAGATTGTGCGTTTTCCGTGAACAAATTATTCACGGCTCTTCCGTGAATAAGTTTCTCTCCAGAACCAATAGTGGTATAAACAAAAAGGCATTGACATGCATTTTTTATGGACTAGCTGTTTGGTTAAAAAAAACAGCGTTAGAATAATATTCTTTTTTGTAAACATAAACTGTATAAGATTAAAATGAATAGATGTATACACACAAAAATGTTGGATTCTAAAAAGAGTGGAGATCGAGTATATGTCGGGTTTATATATACTTGTAACGTACAAAACTAGTGGAATGTCTGTGCGTGCCTGAAGGCATTGACAAACAAAATATAACTTCAAGTACATTAACCACTTTATCACTGTATTGATCAAATCCCAGTTGTTTTCACAAAATTCACTTTATAACTTTTGAAATAAATAAATAAATCTTTGTACATTATCCATAAAACGCGAATTACGAATAATTGAATTTAATAAAATAGAGCTAGCTAATCAACTCAAATTTAAGTAACATAAGGAAGCAAGAGAGTTTACAGAAGTAACCATTTGATCAGTTCGAAGTAACAGAAGTTTGAGGTGGTTTCACTTTCCTTCTCTGTGTTTGGAGATTAGCACAAACATTAGATGAGTTTGAAAAGTCACATTTTTAGCACTTAATAATACAGCAGGTTCGTTTAACTTTTGAAATCTAATGAAATATTTTGGTTAGGTCGCTTCCGCTAAGGTTCTTGTTTTTTTTAAGTACTTATTTTCTGCTTTACGAAACATGTCATTCACTCACAATACATCATCTTTAATTCATAAAATAAGTACTTATTTTAGTTAGTGGTAGACAATTATCAGTCTTTATCATAATATGGATTTCAAATCAAGATAAAGAGTTTTTCACATTAGGTTCGTAACAAATTATCCACAAATTGAGCTCTATAATTTGAAATTGAACAAAAAAAACTCTACAGTCTCCGACTTTAAATTTATAAACAAACTGATTACATCACTCTGATCATGACCACCAAATCCATTATAATATACTAGTTTACATGCACATTAATTCGGTGAATAAAAAATATCAACAACGTACTCATTATTAGATACGTTGGGTCCATCATTAGACATTGGAGTCCACCAAATGGCATTTTAAAGCATAATTGAAGCTTACTTGACATTGATTAGATATATGATTAATCAAAAGGTAAACACTTCAATAACCAACTAGTGTAATTTATTAACATATAAAAATTATTAAATACCTCTCTTAAAGAAAACAATTTTTATATATCCATTGGAGGCAAAAAAAAAAAACCAAATGTCAAGAAATCCACTCTAAATTAAAATGGAAAATCATGAAAATCCATATATAAGCACCTATGGCTGAGATTCCACAATAATTTTCTCACTGGCGTTAAACAATTAACGACCTACAATAAGTCAAGTGCAATTAACATATGGCTATACTATTGTCAATAAAGCAAGAAAAATGTAAGAAAACATAATTTTTGATGCACTTTAATTTTAATATTTCTAAGCACTTTAACGCATAAAGAACAATGTCTTCTTCTTCTTCTTTTTTGTGTGGTTTTTTCTTACTATTTTATTGACAACACATTGAGTACTTATAAGCATTTTTATTAACATAATCCTATATACCCCACAATCATAGAGAGAAATTTGTGTATGTGAATATGATCCACGGAAACGGATTTCAGATCATGAACATGAAAATTATCTAGGTAAATCTAAAACTACATCAAGGTTATGCGCTGGGTAGCGCAGCGCATCTATTTCGGGTAGGGGTGCTAACCAAGCAATCCCAGCCCAAGTGATAGAGTGGCCAAGCCAAGTATAAGCACTTCACCCAAGAGCAAGGTGCAGTGGGGGGAGATTCGAGTTTACAGGAAAGATCAGAGTCGGATTATCGGATCTCCTCTGCTGAATAAGTAGCTGGAGCATGAATGAGTGTAGCATCTTTACTTTATAGAATCCTAATCTACCACAACAACCAAGATGCTTCAAGACTCCCCCACTTTTTGCAATCCCACAATGAAATACAAAGAAACACTTTACCACGGTCGCTCCGGAATTGTTAGAGGCTCGATTATACCTGCTAGTGAGATTGGCTTCAACCTTCCCTTTCTCTGGTTCCTAGCCCCAGGCTTCCTTTTAGGGTTCTAGAGAGAATTCCTATTGAGTGAGTTGCCTACCCACTAGACTACCTTTCGAGAAGACCAAGATGAGAATCACGAGATTGAATGATTCTTCCCTAAGCCTTCAAAACGGAACCACCTTTTGTCACTTCACTACCTTTCTTCTCTTTAACCTTCATTGTAATTTTCCTCTTTTAGTTATTTTCTCTTTTCAATTTCCTTCCCCAAATACTACCAACCACACGACAAAAAAAATGAGCAATAATGATAAAACAGTTGTCACTGAACTGTCACTAAAATTGTGTTGCTAAAAATTTTTAGTGACAATGACAACTTTTTTGTAGTAGCTGTGAAAAGCTGTCACTAAATTTTTTTTGTGTGCCTAAATCCAAGAGCCAGACTTGACATCAAGAAAGGAAATGCGATGGACATGCATTTAAGAAAACGACTCCCACCATATCATATTATCCTTATCATGGTAGCCCTCTGTAGACACCTCAATCCGGGCCTCGAACGTGCTTTAAAATTCCCGATGATGAAATAAAGGAAACGAATACCCCCGAGAGCTTGGTAATGGGACTTTTCCAAAATAAACCCAAAAAGCCCAGAGCAAAACCCAAAAGCCCAGAGTAAGCCCAAAGGCCCAGAGCCAAAAGCCCATAGCAAGCCCAAAAGCCCAGGACTGGACCCTTAGTACCGCACGGCACACCTCTACACTACACGGCATAACAGATTTCAATACGCCGCACGAGGTCATGAGGTCAACCGCACAACATTTTGGATAAAGTTCTGACTGACTCAGCTAGCTGTCGGCCACGCCCACTTGAGCCACTCTTACAAGCTAGCTCAACCGAATGGGCACTTCTAGCCCGCCCAGAAAATACATCCACCATTTGAAATTCAAAATCATTGGCTTTTGCCTATAAATACAACTCTGCACTCAAGAGAAAAGGGCCTGAACTTTCTTTCTCTCTCATCATGCTTCCACATCCACTCCTCACTTCAAAGTATTGAGAAAGTGCTCTCAAAAACATTCTCAAGGCCCTTTCTCCCTCAAAATCCTCCATTTTTCTCCTCACTATTGAAGTGAGTCCTCTTACTCACTTCAAGACCTCTTATTCCCCAAAGAGCTTTTTTGCCAAATCATCCCCACCATTTCTCCTCGACCGCCTTCTTCCATGTTCATCCGAAGCCATCCACTCCCATTCAAGCTCGAAGACCAAAGGTATAAACTAGTTTCCTTGGGATAGGCCTCGTCCATATCCCTGAGGGAACCTTGCTGTGGTCAAGATCGACCTCATTTGGGTCAGATCTTGACTCAAAAAACCATTTTCAAAACAAAAGCAAACCACTATGCTAAGAAGACTACACCGCGCGGCGTTTTGATGCGTCGCACGGCGTAGCTGACTTAGACGCACGGCGTTTTGAGTTTACTGCTTTCTTTGCCCAAACCATCTGGATCACCGCTATTCTCTATCAGATCTTTTATTAAAACGTCAGGCATAGATATTCTTCGAAAATAAGCCATATCTACAAGCCATGGGTAGTTTTTCTTCCTTTTTCAAGAAAATGGAGCATTTTTGGGCTACTTAGAAAGATCAGGAGTTCAAACACTCCTTTCCTGTTCATGGCTTGAAAGAATGGTGTTTTCCAGAGTCATCTGAAAATGAAAATGTTGTTTGATGTTGGCTTAAAACCCCGTGCGTGCTATCCAAGACGCCGGGCGGCATTCTGAAACTTCGTGAGAACCTGGCAATGTAAAGAAACCCCGCACGGCATTTTGTAAAATCGTGCGCGGTATTACAGAATGCAGTGTACAGGACATTGTGATCCAGACAGTTTCTGCTGAAAGTCTCTTTCATCTTGCATCATCTTTATCATCACTGTACAGTTAGCACCACGAGCACGCCAATGTGATTTATTACCCTTGTCCCCTTTCTCTTTGCTTGCTTATTTAAGAGTTTGATTTTTCCCGAAAGATATTTTAAATCCTCTCTTATTGAAAGGTTTAGTAGAGACCGGTTTTCACCGGGCGAGCGGGGTGCTTTTTCTAAAACGAAACCTTTCCCGTTCGTAGCATGGCTCCCGAACCCAAGATCTCAAACGTTTTCGTTAGACCAAAAGCCTTTCAAAACAAGCTCTCGGTTTCTCGGATCATCCATCTCAAAAATCCGGGTAGCGACTCTTCTTTCTGGGCGCGTGCCGGCACGGGTAGCCCACTCCCTCCAAGTTTGATTAATTTGGTCACAATCCTTTTAAAAGCCAACGAAACCGTGTAATGCGGCTGGTGTACTACAACATTTTCCATTCCCAACGAAACACGGTTCTAAAATTAGTTTAAAAGGCCATGTTTTCCGATGGAGTTAAGCAACACATCTAGTTACAACTAGCTTTTAGGGCAAGTTCTTTTTATCAAGCATATAATGTCGCCTAACATTGGCTTAACCACTTTACTATTCAACACTCCCGAATTCATATAAAAAATAAGTACAATTGATTCTACAATTTCTACAAGAAATCATTTTCAAAAAACAAAATTCAAGTCAAAAAATAGTTGAGTAGGGCTTACCTGTTCTTTCGTGTATCCGTTCAGTATCGGATAAATTACTACTATTTACTCACGAAATACTCCTCAAAATAAGGAAGTTGTGAATATGATAGTTAAGTACAACTTCTTTTACAAGTTACTAGAACAAAAGTTCAAAATGTTTACTTAGAGAACTTGTAAAATGCCTATTGTCTAAGATTACTCTTTAATGATTCTACGGATCGACGTACCCTTGAATTAAGTGTTACATTAATTTGGTCAAACGTTTTATTTGGTCAAACTTTAAATAATCTCAATCTTTCTGGCCAAAAACAAAAAACTAAAACTATAAGTAAATGATTGTTAACAATTTCTAGAAAACTCTCGTCGTCCTCTGTTTTTAAAGCAAAAAAGCTAAACAAGTTATCTTATACAAAAGGTACCAAATCGGACAAGCAAGTAGCTAGACACGCATTATTCGAAGGAAAATGAATTTTATACAAATGTTCTTTTATTTTTGGTCAACTGGGTGCAGCCAAATTCTTTCGAATGGATAAACGAGAAGACTTGGTGACAAACAAAAAAACTTAGAAGGAAATGAACATTAATACCAAGTTAACAAATCCATTAATAAGAATAAGGAAAGTATAACTGTGTTGTCACAGTTATAATAATGAATACACGCAAGCGACAAGCAAAGACCAAATTAGGGTCTAAGGAACGGAACACAGCATACTGATCCGTAAGGCACAAAATACACAACTAGTTAACAACTATTGTTGGGCATTCGTATGGTTGCTTCGATTGCCAGTAAAAGCAACCGCCGCATAAAACTTGGTTGAAATTACACGGAAGTAATCAAACATCCCCAAAACAGGGTTATGGTCAAGAATATGGAATTGGAAAATTCTTCTTCTATTCTTCCTTATTTTTATTCCCTCTTTCAATCCATCCAAGGGAAATGCCAACTCTCCAGTATGGTACGTCTCTTCCAACAAGCCAACCCCTTATTGGGAAATAACTGTTAATTGCTCTTGGAGTACCGCCACGTGATGCTTCAGGAGCCTTCTCCACCACATATTGGTGTGGGCTTCATCACCAAGTGTGTGGCTCCCACCCTAACGTGTCTAACGTGTGGGGGAGAAGGCACGGTGCTCCCATTCTTCCTAACTTATTTGTCTAGTATTTTCTCAATATTTATTTATTTTTCATTATTTTTTATTTAGTTTTTCATAGTAATTTTTAGGATTAGTCATTTGTTTCGGCAAGAGGAATAAAAAATATATACAAAATCACAGCCCCATGCTGAAATAGTTCATATAAGAGTACACTTGGACAAATCGGCAATTGTTTGGGGAGTGGAGTAATTTTTTTTCTTTATTGACTTTGTTTTTTGCTCTTGGTCAAACTCTTTATACTCCTCGTTGAGATGGATAATTAATCCAAAAATATGTCACGAATTTAACAAAAAAATTTAAAAAAAAAGAAACGAACAAAAAATACAAAACGAAAAAGACAAAAAAAAAAAAAAAAAAAGAAAGAAAGAAAAAGAAAGTTAGGGAGAATAGGGCCTGAATAATTACTCCTTAATCAGGACCGACCTTGGTGAAAAGTCATCATGAGTGGTCGCATTTCGGATCCCAATTTGGCCAAATTTTAGCTGGGGCTCCAAATTTTGGTAGGCCTGAAATTAGGCCTAAAAATGAAATTGCTCTGATTAAGCTAGCCTTACACACATCCTAGCTACCATGTCAGAAAAATTGGATGAAGAAAATAAGATAACATGTTATAAATAGAAAGATATCAACAACTCATTATTAGATACGTAGGGTCCATCATTAAGTATTAGAATCCACTTAAATGACATTTTAATTAAAGCATAATTGAAGCTTACTCGAGATTGGTTAAATATATGATTAATCAAAAAGTAAACACTTTCAATAACCAACTAGTGTCCGTCCATCTTGATGCAACAATAAATCCCGAGAATAAAGCATGCTTCGTACGGGCCAATAAACAACATTATAAAGTCAAGTAAATGCTATTCACAATAATAGGCCAATAATAGATGAATGATATATCATCAGGGCTAGAGATCCTCCGTACCGTATTTTTGGTGTACCCGTGTACCAAGTGACTTATTCATGTGAGCCTCCGAACCGGAGAATCTCTTAACACAATCCCACATGTAAAAGTGCTTGGCACATTTGCACATCGAAAAAACGGGTATAGAGGACCTTCAGCCGAGATTCAGCAGGTATGAATTATGACATAGCATGCATGGTAATAGACGAAATAGACATACTCATTTGGAACCAAACGAAAGGCGCTATACGGACTAACAGCAAGCAAGATAAAGAAAGCAGCTGGCACAATTCCACCTTGCACGGTTATGAAATGGAATATAATGATATTACTCATGCATTATCTATTCATTGGCAGCCATATTACAACAGGCTTACCTAGTCCTATTATGGTTTCTAAACTAGGTACCAGGGGATTCAGTGTTCTCTCTGTTTCGTAACTCCCACTCAGTTATAACTTGCGCAAGACGGGAAAGAGAGAAGCATTTCAAGCAACGGGAATATTAGGTTCGCCTAAATTCACAAAGATCTGTGCACGGGCCAGGCGTCCCAACACTGCATTCCAAGACACAAGGTGGTTCATAAAGGCATTTACATACTCCCCTTTGTCGCTCTGCATGGAAAGGTTGGAGAGATATCAAAGAAGATTTCACTCGAGAAGGAAAAAGTGCGAGGAAGAGTAACATACCTTATAATCCAAATAATAGGCATGCTGCGAAATAGCAAAAGAGGCTTCATTAGCAACTTACATCACTTTTCACTAGGAGAGAGAGAGAGAGAGAGAGAGAGAGAGAGAGAGAGAGAGAGAGAGAGAGAGTCAACTTACCTCCCACATATCCAAACAGACAAGGGGCTGCACAAGATTTGCAATTTTGTGAGACAGAAAATAAACGACCAATCCAGATTATTAAACTAGGTAGTGCAAATCAATATGGATGTGTTTGAAATTGGCTTACGATGTCGTTCCACACAAGGGGGCTGAATGCATTTGTTGTTTTTACAACTTCAAGTCGCTTCTCGTTTCTCTTCACTTGAATACCGGAAAACAATCAAATACCCTTTGTAAGCAACCAGGAACATATATAGGTTGTAAACAAGTCCATTTGGAATCTGAACGAGTCAAAGTGACAAAGTCCATTTGATTTCAACATCCAGAAAGGAACATTTATCTTAGTTTGAAGAAGAGAGATGCCGATTCATCAACCACGAGCACTGACTAGTAAGCTTGTAATAAGGACTAGGGAGGAGAAGTTGCCTGAGACATGACTTACCGACCAGCCAAACCCAGCCGGAGCCAAATAGAGTGAGAGCTGCTTCTATGAACTTTTCCTTGAAATTAGTAAATGAACCAAAATCCTTTTCAATCTGCCCAAGAAGACCCAATATTGGCATATTCCCACCTCCTGGTTGCATAGATTCCCAAAAGAAGTCATGATTCCAAACCTGGAAAAGGAAGTCAATGAGAGTTCGTTTGAATAGCAAGTTGTGAATTAGGTTCAGACTCACAAGAACCCTTCCATGGATGAGATGGAAGAAGATTTCATATTCTTTTAATTTTGGGGTAGGCTGGGGTGACTCTAGGATTTTCATCTAGTGGTGACAAAAATATATGATGCTCTAATGACGAAAAGCTCTATACAAGAAATAAAGCTCGAACTTGACGAGATTTATAATAAGTAAAAGGAAAATTAACATATATATTCACCTTTTATTTGTAACCAATCTATTTTATAGGTTCCAAAATTTATTTTGGTTTGATGGGCCACAAATTTAATTGGACTTTTATTTCTTTTACAACTTTCAACCACCACACACGCACAATGCTTCTAGTGTGTGGCCACTGACAATGTGAGTGTGTGTATTATGTATGAATGTGGTATTAGAATTTTCCTTCATCTCAACTGCATGAGTGAGTGACCCTGTGCCGTGCCGAAAAAGTACCAAAGAAAATTTAATTAATGCATAAAAAAAAAGAACAAAATTTAGTTCATTTTTTGGACCCCGAGAATTTGTTTGAACCCTCTCAAGTAGTGGTACAGCCGCCCCTGCCGGTAGATTCATATTAATATCCACCACAAAACATGTGTTGTTTTTATAAGGGTCCATCTATAAATGAACCATAGATTTCCTTAATCAAATGGCTTAGCGAATCTCAGAACAACTGACAGTCAAAAGTTGGGAAATGTCGAACTTATTAGAAAAATGAAGAACTCCATAAAGTCTATGATGCAACGATCATATGGCATGAATAAGAATAAGATTTTAATCCTCTAATGCATCTCAGCAACTATCAAGACTATTGTTGCAAATCGTTTTTTTTTTTTTTCAATTTCTATTTGCTACCCCCAAACAAATTTAATCACGCCAAAGAGATAAGACTTAAGAGGAATGTTTTCCTTTTTTCTCCTTCAACACAAGAAAACAATTGTGCACACTAACTCAAACAAACCCAGATTACATTAAAATTTATTTTACCTGCATGTTTGGTCAGGGCCATCTTTCTCTTTACTAGTTCCAGATTTCTAAATTATATATCATGCAACAACTCTAGTGCCCATTAGGAAATGGGAAACGGGTTAATAACCCAGCAAAAATTTGCTTGTAGCTATACAACATGAAGTTAATAGCTATGAATTCGACAATGTAACTATGAATATCTCAATTTTCAACTACTTGAGAAACGTTGCCAGACTGTAATGATAGCAAAAGATGACAACTTTTCCTTGAATGATACACAAGACTCCTTTTTGTGAAACTTATCCTCGTGTGACAAATGGCTGTGTATCATTTACGAGAATAAGTTTCTATTCACAAGATTGGATAAGTGAATAGTTTCTAGCCAATTCACAAGCATTGCATAAGTTCTTCATAGAAGCCAGTTTCTATTTTTCCAACCATGGGTATTTAGTCCGGAGTTTTAAGTGCATCTACGACCAACATATAGTTACTTGTTATGTTTGTGAAGCAGCAAAGTTCATATTCACTATATAGATCATTCTCTAAACTCACTTCACCAATGCAACCTGTTTAAGAGTGAAGATTACCATTTAGCCTCGATTATCAAACAAGGTACGCCTTTAGTTTTTAGATTAAGCCTATAGGTGAACATGTAATGACGTACTGTATTCGTAACGCATTCATGAGCAATAAAATGCCCCACTAACAGCAAGCCAAAGAAAAAAACAGAAGCTGACGAACCTGGGCAGCATTGTTAAATTCTGGTAAGGGATTGCCATTGTTATACGTCGCTTTCACAAGTTCATCCAAAGTGTACCCATACAGTTTGTCACTCTTTGCAAGTTGTTTGTTAAGACCTTCCAAATAACCACGATGATGCTCTCCCCAGTGCACCTCGAGTGTCCTTTGGCTCATATACGGTTCTAATGCATCCTGCAAACACAAAGGGAAAAAGCAAAACATTAAGAAAGCAGTTGTCAAATCATTAAGAAGCTCAATTTGATTATAGTAGAAAGGAAACTTCAAGTCTGAACTCAAAAATCATATAAGGCTGATGAGAAGGTTGACAAACATTATGAAATCAATTTCCAAAATAGCATCTCCACGAAGTTGAGACAGTGTGTGATCCCTTAGTATTCCGAGGCAAGCAGCTCATGAAAACATACAAGGGATACTTTCAAATCTTTATCCATATCTTGTTTCCGTAATATTTGTATTTTTGCTTCTCATGTTTAAGATTATCAAGCAACTTTATGAAGTATAAGGCCAAAGGAGGCTACCAGATTCAAGATCACCTGACTACACGAATAAGACAGAAGACAATTCACTCACAAGTTTATAAGGTGGTTTTTGCAGACCATAGTAGGCAAGAACTCTTGGTGTAGATTGTTTCTGCTTCTGACTCTGTAGTGAAAGATGCTTGTTAGACATTATATGCATAATAAAACTTGCCAGAAAATGTTCAATTCATGAACGCATCAGTGCTTAACTGTCACACAACCACACACTCAAAATCGTAAGCTCCGTGTATTTCAATTATTCATCTGCAAGCCTTTCCCCATATGGAGAAATAAACCAACAAAGAAATTTCACTCTAACAGGCATTAATGAGGAGCAAACTACACAAACACACTTGAACCCAATTCTTCCTAGTTCCTAGAACCCAAGCTTTGATGGAGGGTTAGACAACTAATAAGCCCAACAAATTCATTTATTTGTAGAAGGCCAAATTTTTGGGTGGGATGGTCTAATTTTTCTTCGCCGCCAGTGGCAACGAAGTTCTTGGTAATTAGCAAGGGGGAAGGAAGATCTCCACTCATTTCATTCATTCAGGGCTTGCAGTGAGGCGCAACCCACAACAAACGAAAGGGGCAATGCTTATTGCAGTCCTATTTTAGTTGAAAGGCTCGGTAAGCGTAAGCTATTTAAGTAGGCTCAAGAAGGGTACAGACGCAACTTTTTTCACCACAATACAATCAACACACATATCATATAAATGCCTTAAGTGCACTATATGGGATAAAGTATAATTCCATTGGTAATGAAAAACTTCAACAAGTGAAAGGCGACATCACTGAAACACACCCGAAATAGATGCCTGGGACTTTTCAACAGCTTGGACACATCTGTAAGCGCAAGAAGATGAGAGCTTGCACTTGCAGGGCAAAGATTTGTACAAGACGAAGATGACCACCCCATTTCTTGCTACTAAAAAAAGCATCAACAGCACAACAATTTAGTGTTAGGACCTGACTCCACTACATCAAAAAGAAAAAAAAAATTCCTCGGTAACATAAACAAAGTTCACTCTTTTTCCCTCGTGGGCATTTCGACAAACACCTTGTCTGCTTCAAAGGAAAGCATAATAAAAATGTCTACGTTGTACGCAAGTATACTTAAATTTCACAATCCTGTATACCAAAGCTGAAGCAGCTTTATCTTCCACACGGTATTGCTTTTTGTTTTGTCTTTCACGCTGGTTTCTCTCTTATTTTAGTTGCTCCCCTACCTGTGCGTGTTGGTCCTGTTGGATAGGTTTTCCCGCTCAGCCAATTGAGGAGAGAGAGAGAGAGAGAGAGAGAGAGCAGCCTACCATGGACCATATTGTCAATACACCACTATTGGGCCTTGAACCTCACTTCTGGCCCATTGTCTAGAACTTGTGGAAATGAAAAGGAGAGGAGGAAAAATAAAAATCTCCTTTATTATTTGGTTTGAGATAAATAGAAGAGCACAATAGCAAATGAAGTATTAACCGTGCAAGAGAGAGCCCGGCGGTGTTGGCGCGGTCGCCGGAGGGGTGGGTCGTTCGTCGGCAGTGGCTGTGGGTCGTCAGTCCGAGTGGAGGGCGCTGGAGGAGTGGGGGGCTATTGGTGGGACGGGATTAGGGTGGAGAGGAGGAGGGGCAGCGTGGTTTAACCGGAGTGAAGTGGAGTGGAGTGGAGATTTAATCTCAGCCCTTGAAATGGAGGGCTGAGATGTGAGATTTCTTTAGAGGTTTTTTAAGCGGTTTCCGGAATATATATGTACTAGTGTTATCCTGTGCCTACGGCACTACGCATCCATGTTGGAAGGGGATGGCAGTTGTGTGATTTAGGTGAAAATCATGGACACATGGCAGTTGTGTGATTTAGGTGAAAATCATGGACACTTAACCGGGGAGTGGGAGGATGCACTCTAGCCTTTGGATCAAATGAATCTAAGCTGTTCCAACAACTTGTCCCCACACTCTTCTGTTTTATAATAGAGATATATAGTTAGCTTCGTATAAAGGCTCCTTTACTTTAGTTAAGTTGCGGACGTCCCCATTTTCCCATTTTCCAACCAAATTTCAATGATCTGAGCCGTTTAATATTTTCAAAATGTGATTTTAAGGGAATCTGAGATAAATCAGCAAAAAAACACTGTGATTTTAAGGTTGTGTGGGCTTATGAAATATCTATAGTGGAGTTATCGCTAAATCTCAATTTTATCAATTTACCCAGCACTACCAGAAAAAATTACAAAATTGCTTTTGATGGCGTCCACGAGATGCTGTGTTAGCTCATATTATTAAAAGGCTTCGACTTTTCATCGGACTGCTATTGTTTGATACATTTTTCATAATGTTCTTGGACCGTTTTCTTTCACATTCTTTCAAGTCTCCTACAATATAGTACATTAAAATTAACGAATGAAGCGACATGTAATTTATATGGTCTTTCACATACTCATTGACCGAAAAATTTTGACCTAAAATTTTTTGACCAAGTAACTATGGTTTTTCACATGAGAATAAATTCTTTACATCGCCGGTGTAAATATTTATTTCCTCCAAATTATAAGCACTGCGACACGTGTCAAAAAAGTGCTCCTAATTAATGAAACATGGCGATGTGGCACAATACAATTGATTTGGAGGAAAAAAATGTTTACACCAGCAGTGTAAATAATTTATTTGTTTTTCACGTACTCATTGAATGCATGTATGGTACCGCCTCCCGAACTAGAGGTCCCATTGATTACGTAAACGCAAGTACAGCATATCCCACGTGGTACACGTTCGGCACTCCTAAGCCGTTCAATGCAGTTTTGGAAGGCTCAGATTGAAACATTCTCTTCCCTCTCACCCCTCCTCTTTCTCTATCATTTTTCTCTCTCTAAATCCGAACCGTCTAAAATCGCATCGAATGGCTCGGATGTGCCAAGCAAGCACCATATGACATGGTACCCACCGCACTCAAAAATTTCTCCAAGAAAGAAAACTGGACTGATTCCTCACGGATTGGAGCAGACATGTAATTTATTGTCATTTATCTCTCTCTCTTAAAGAAAAACAATTTTGGTAGGCTTGGAATTAGGCCTAAAAATGAAAATTTGTTCTGGTTAAGCCTTACACACATCCTACCATGCCAGTAAAATTGAATGAAGAAAATATTATAACATGATATAGGGACTTGATTAAGCTACTTAACTAGTAGTAATCTCTTCGTTAAAAAAAAATGCAGAAGAGATACATAATTGATAGAATGCTCCAGCTAGCTATAGTTTAATACTATTTCAGATTATACGACTGCATATGTCTTGCTAGCTTTCTCACAAACGCACAAAAATAAAAAAAAATAAAAAAATTGAATAAGGACAAAATAAAAAAAAGACCCAAAAGCGTAGGAGAATAAGAAAAACACAAAAGACCCAAAAGCTATAGTTTAATACTATTTCAGATTATATGACTGCATATGTCTTGCTAGCTTTCTCACAAACGCACAAAAATAAAAAAAAAATAAAAAAATTGAATAAGGACAAAATAAAAAAAAGACCCAAAAGCGTAGGAGAATAAGAAAAACACAAAATGTTTTGCACATGTGCTTTCACTAATGTTTTCTGATGAATGCTTTCAAACTCGACATTTTAGGACATCGATAACGAAATCAACAAAAACAAAAACGCTTCCGAAATCTCTAGGCTCGGGCTTCGACCGTGCAAATATTTTTCTCCTGGCAAAGAGTACTACGTATTTTATTTTCTTCTCATTTTCCTAAGCTAATACTCCACATAGTAAAAGAAATGAATCTAGCTTATTTTGTTTGTTTATTTTCCTTTCCTATCTCTGCCCTCCATTCTTTATTTTTCATGAATCCAAAATCCAAAGACTAACACGGCTGACTTTCACCGAGCAAAAGCAATAAAAACATCGCGTCAAGAGTTTCCATTTAAATTCCTGCAGCAGTGATCTCCAATGGAAACATCATACAGGGAAGTGAAATACATGATAAGGAGTACCAGATATGGCCCAAACTGAAATGCCTGTCTCTTCAAGGGCTAAAAGAAAAAAAAAAAGCTTAATCCTCTCCATGCAGCAATGTTTTACTGGGAGGAACTTTATAGGCCTTATTACGCAAACGCGATACAAACCAAGCCGAGGGAGGAAGACTTGAGCTAGAATTCCTAGTAATACAGACAAGCTTGACGTGTCGAAACAATGGCTTTACGGTTACAGAGAATGGCAAAACTATTTTTTGGCCGTAAAAGGATTCATTGATGCTTGTATTTCTTCCAGAGTCCGCCCTTTGGTCTCTGGGACTAGCTTATCCACAAACAGAATGGTTAATCCGCATACGCTTGCGAATATGAAAAATGTCCCTGAGAACAAGTAGAGGTATGGTTATTGAACAGTGCACAGAGAGAGAGAGAGAGAGAGAGAGAGAGAGAGAGAGAGATTCACCGTCTGAGCTCCAGTCCATTAAGAAGTTGAAGGTATATGAAATAATCCAAGTCCCGAGCCAGTTGACTACTGTAACAAGGCTTCCGGCCAAACCTTTCATGTTTATGGGAAATATCTGAAATGAAAAAGCGTCCTTTCAATCTGAGATCAATTTAACTGTTACTATTTTGAATGTGATAACTTACAGAATACAGACTTCTAGCTCAAGTTGACAACTTACCTCTGACATTATCACCCATGGAATTCCGCCCATGCCTAATGAAAAGGACCCCGTAAACACCTGATTCCAGAATCAAGAACGAGAAGTTAGGAATTGAACGCCTTCTCTTTACCTATTAGAACTTCAATCTCTCCAAACAATGAATGTCATTTCAAAGAATCAATAGACCCCATTCTATGAAAGTTCGAAGGCAATGTTACCGGAAAAGTCTAATATGCTGCAATTTACTTTCTGGAAAACATGGTATAATTTAGTTCCAAAACATTGCGTTAGCAATCCACCCGAACTTTTGTCCTAAATATTTGTTAAAAGCATTTCTTAGGAGGGGAGAAAACTCAAATACAATGAATAAATGCCAAAGCGATTTAAGATTTGACAAAACAGTCTAAAAAACGGCCATAATGCACCTAGAATAGTGTAATGATTACATTGCTTAATTGAAACATAATGAACTGCATTTTGACATATAAATGTAATGATTTTTTTTTCTCAAACTTCGGAAGTACCTTAACTTCTAATAGCGTGATTTATACTAGCCTAACCGTAGCACAACACATTTTACTGCACATGGGGGCTATCTACTCCTGTTCACATTTCTTGTACTTGGAACAACACACGCCCAAGGTAACATTGATCAGGAAAGGAGACAATATGTTTACAAAATACAATAACAGTGTTCTGTCCTACATTTGATCAATAAAGAGGCAGTACCAAAACTTTCAACCAACAGCTATTTATAGTGGTTTAGGAAGACACATTGCTGTATATAATAGAAAGAGAAATGACTGTTGCAGGGTGAATGGAATCAATGGATTACCAGCACACCACCGAGAGCCATGAAGGGACTGAAATCCTTCCACACTTGAAGATCCTGCGCTTGGAAAGTTCGCTTCTTAGTAAGATAACCACACTTCATCTACAAATGATTAGCTAATATATATGAAAGCATGTCTGTCGAAGAAGAAACCTGCAACAAGTATGATAATCCAACCAGGAAGCAACCCAAGCATGTTCCTGCTGCAGAAATCTGTAAACAAAAAAGACTCTCTTAGACTTTTCGTACAGCAATGCTTGAAAACTTGAACATAATTTCCCACATACCATAAGGAGCGCTCTTCGTCCGGACTTATCCATTAATAGCACACCCAACAACGTCATGGGAACCTAAAGAAGAATATTGACAATGTCCCATAAATGTGCCTAGGAACAATACCCAAATAAAACCACCGGTAGAGAGTCCAAAAACCTGAACCACCACCATCGCCCAAGTCCCAACTTTGCCAGAGAAACCTACATTTCACCACACTTATTAGTCATTTCTTAATTTTCTCCTGCATTGTTGTAAACAGTTATAAAGAGTACACTTTATCTAAAAATGCATCATCAACCGGACTCTGGATGCGTAATCTACAAGAGGAGGATTTCCTCGCAGGAACTATTGCTTGAGTAAGTAATTTACCAGCTGATTCAAATATAGCACTTGCATAGTATGCAATACCATTGACACCTCCAAACTGTTGCAATACCATTAGACCAACTCCAACCTAGATATTAATGGAGTCATCCATTATATGGCATGTTTCAAAACAAACACACACAAAAAAGAGAGAAGGGAAAATGCCACAAGCTAGGCAAGAAGGCTCACGATGAGGGAGTGAGCATATTTCCTCTGGAACAAGTCAAACACCTTAGCTGCTGCTAACTTTTGAAGAGTTTCTGTATAATCCTTTAATGGTAAAAGTCTATTAGATTTCTTAATTGCTCGCAGGAAATACTGAAGAAATTTAGGAAAATCCTACTTGTTAATCCGACAAATTCTTGACTAATTTCTAATAACAAGTACACTCTGATGAACCGATGAAGTAAAGAAGTTACTCTAATTTCTGTAGCTTCTTCAGTAATATTTGCACTCTGGCCCCGAAGCCTCTGTAATGCAGCTTCACAATCTAACCACCGATCATTCTTTGCCTGCAGAGTTGCACCATTTTCAAGCATTTCAATGTGTTGTTATCTCATAGGATACGTGCATATTAGAATGGTTCTAAAACGTCTTCATACCATACAGGTGATTATGAAGTATTCTGTCTCACAATCCAACCAAAATAAAAAATACCCTGAGGCTCCATTTGGATGAGTGGATTTAAAATAAAGGGATTTGACGTCAAAAAATTTCGGATTCTCGGAAGGTTAATAATTGGAGGAGCAGAAATACTTCTGAAGTTTAGAATTGAACAGAGATGTACTTCTTGGTAGAGGTGTATACGAGCCGAGCTTCGGCAAGCTCGAGCTCGGCTCGTTTACTTAACGAGCCCAAAACTCGAGCTCGAGCCGAAACGAGCCGAGGTTAGCCATTTACTAAACGAGCCTCTCTTAATCGAGCCGAGCCTCCCTTAACGAGCCGAGCTTTTGTCGAACGAGCCAAGGTCCACTCGGCTCGTTTAGTAAACGAGCCGAGCCGAGCCGAGCAGAGCCGAGCCTTGCCTTAACGAGCCGAGCCGAGCTCGCGAGTAGCTCGGCTCACTTACAGCCCTACTTCTTGGCACATCTCCTTTAAGATCTTTGCTAGTACTTAATTCTGGGTGGTTTTTTGAGTTGGTTGTTGAGGTGGTTTTCTGTATTATGTCTAGCTGGCTTCCTAGGCACAACTAGCAGGTAGCTTTTCTGTCTTCGTATAGGGTTTGACTGTTCTCTAGTTCTACTTTGGTCAGGCTTAGCCTGCTAGTCTGTATGTCTTCTTCAGTGGTATGCCCTGTTGGTTGTGTAATTTGGTTTTTCTTGGTTTCAATAAAAGCTTTACTTACCCAAAAAAAGAAAAAGAAGAGAAGATATTTGTACAAGTAGAACATTAACGTAAGAATTCAAGTAAAATATACCCACCAGTTATTTCAAATCCATCAACCGAAAAATATCAAATCCACGCCTACAATCTAGATTTAAGAGACCAAATTGAACAAAAAGCTATGCTCATTGAAATGAGTAATCAAACCCTTTCATTTCACATCCAAAAATCCAAATGCAGCATAAGTCTTAGTTATTATCAAACCACCATCCAAGCAACTAGTAGTATTGACCAAGTTCTACATGTAACTCACCAACCACCTAGGAGACTCCGGAATGAAGAACAAACCAAGAAGTTGCAGTACACATGGAATGGTTCCTGAATGATATTAATCAGAAGCAATTCTATTGATAATATAAGTTGTAAGAAAAACAAAAGTTACCAATTAAAGCCAACATGCGCCAGGAGATGAAAGTTCCAACGAGATACGTTATTGATACACCAATACATATCATCAACTACAATGAAAAGCATTAACGTGTGTCAGCTAGGAATTTAGATCTCCCTCTATGTCTTTGAGTTCCTGATTTGAAGTAGCTACAAGCACACCAATTTACACATTATTGTACACAACATGCCAATTTGGCATAGCATCATTGGGAATCGGAAAATATCAATCTACCCAATTACCAATGAGCAGTGGTGCATGGGCATGTTGTACATGTGCGAATTGTTGTACTTTAGACTTTCTGTTCTGAATTACCTGATTAGCAGCAGTAAAGCCTCCTCGAAGATTCTTTGGTGTTATTTCTGCTATATATACAGGTACCTGCTTAAAATAGCAAATACATATACCTTCAGCTTCAAGTGTAACATTAAGAAGAAGCCAAATGTAAAAATCAAATTCCAGAGCTTGTACCACATATGAAAGAAGCCCAATTCCATATCCCACCAAAAATCTTCCAAGGTCAAGGAGCCAAGCACCCTTTGACAATCATCGACTAGTTAATACAGTTCTAGAAAACATATTTATGTTGGATGACTACCTAGTTTCATAAATATTTGTGGTCATTTAAATGCACTTGAATATACAGTGAAACAACATTAATGCACAAGGCCTGTGGAAAAGCAAAGAAGTAAAAAGAACACAAAACAAGAAACAAGGTGAACAAAGAAAATGAGAAAAAATGTTAGTAAGCTTTAAGTTCAATGGTGACAAAAGATTGTCGTTTTTTACCCAATTCACACATCTTCGCCTAGAATCTACTGAAGAGACCACAAATACATCACTTCAATTATAAATTATTTTAGTACAAGTCTGTCAATGAATAGAACCTATATTCAGTGTCCGTGAGGTAGCTTCCTCTACCACTTCCATTCCAACTTCCATGTCCCATCAAGTCACGAAATACCGTTTCTATGACCAAAATTTCTTTCACAAATAACCCTATGAAGCAAAAATGAATTAAAAGTGCCAAGGCAACAAACCTGTGCTAATATTATTCCAAGCCACCCTATGATGCAGAATACCTCTGCAAATCCCATTGTCTGCATCGAAAAACAACCACACAATAACTGAATAGGAAACCAATTTAGGGGCATTTTTATTTTATTTTCTGTCATGCATATCAATATCAAAACTCTCAAAGTAACTGTCAAACTTACACCCCTCCGGCCAAATAGATCTGCTAGCTTCCCACTCATTACTGCACCCAACATTGCTCCAACAGTCGATATTGAACCAAAAACTGAATACTGCAAAATGGCACCAAGAGGAAAAGGGGAAGAAAGAAAGTCATTGCCAAATGGGAAAAAAAGGGCTAATACAGAAAAGTCATTTTATGAATTCTAGGTCACTCGAACCACACTGATTAACAATACTACCCAACTTCCCTGTCAGTGGAGTAACTGGAGTTCATATCTTTCTACTTCTTACCTTAATGGAGGAAGCAAATATAAATATGAGAAGGGGGGAGAAATACAGAGAAAGTATTATTTGCTTCACCCTTTCTATCACCACATAGCTAGATATATTGCATGGTTATACAATCCAAATCTCAACCATATTCCTTATTGTGGATTGAGAGGAAAAGTTTCACAATGAAACATGCAGATGCCAAGTTGATACCAATATCACATTAGGATTTTCCACTTTTCCAGTTCAAATAACATCACTTTCAAGAACATATTTCTTGGCCCAGATCTAAACAATCAAGTGAATGCCTCCCCAGCTTGTTGCATGTGACTATCTTTATCTGAATCAACTCTAGTCACTTTCATTGTTTTCAGCCTCACAGAAGACGTGCTTACGTTTTTTGGTTTTCCAATTGACATATAAAAACCGATCAAAACAAAAAATCGACATATAAGCAATACTATCGTCCAAGTGATCTAGAGAGGAGACAGACAAAGTTGGGCCATAAACAAAAGCTCATGGAAAAGAGTTAAATTTCCTTAGACCTTCTCATAGTTCTAACGTCAGAGAATCAATATCTTTCATTCAGAAGTGATAGGGAATATACCAAGATTGGACAGAAGTAGAAAAACACATGGGAAACTAAGAATAGTCAACACTAATATTGTAATGACCCGAATCTCGGGCCAATATTGTTTTGTCTAGGAAACTGTAGCCCTACTTCATAATCCTAAAAATCTAGTATAAGATTAGATTGGATTTGGATTTTATTACGATAAGATTTGATTGAATTTGATTAGATATGATAAGGATAAAATTTGATTGGATTTGATTAGATATTATATAGATTTTGTTGGATATGATTAGATTATATAAGATATGGTTAGGATTTTCTAGATATGATCTAGATTCTCCTCCCATTAGTATAAATAGGCTCCTCCACTCCCCTCCACACACCGCACCTCACTTCTCTTCACTTCTCTGAGAGAGAGAGAGAGAGAGAAGTTTGAGAGTTTATAAGTAGCTAGTGATGTTTTGGATTGGTGGACTAGTGTGTATTTAGTCGGAAGATGGAAAAATGTTTTAAGGCATGGATTCGTAGACGTAACGGCCGGGCATATTTGAGGTAATCCGGGGAGTATACGATATGCTTCCCATTTCCGGAATCCTTTCTTCACTCTCATCTTTGTACTCCTTTTAATTATCTCGTGATATTTGTTCAATCTTGTGGATATCATTGGAAAGTGGAATAATTGGTATCGAATATGATGTTGTTGGATGAGTACTATAGAACTGTTTAGTACAAGGATCGAATGAACTCATGCACCAATAGCCTATCCAATATCCAGGATGGGTCGAGGATGACTCGGTGAGGAAGGTATTGGGAGAGTGTCATTGGTCATGTACTGAGGAGGACATGGTATGAGGTCCTTTGTGATTGTTGCTTCGACTTGATGGTCAATTATCGTTTATTGATTCCACTTATGAGTTTTGTTATTCTGTTGTATCGTATACTTCCCGGATAATTTCTTTTTCAGGTGTGGAGCCAGATTAATGGAAATTGAATCGGAGCATATAAGGAATAATTTGGAGAGCTCTTGGAAGAGTTGATAATTTTGGAGTATCTAGAAGATTATTTAGAAGGCGGCTTAAGTTTATTTTGGTGATGTAATTTATTTATGGAGGAAATAAAGTGTTTGAAATACAATGTATTTTGGAGTTTATTTTTAGAAAATAGCGGGGCGTTACAAATATGGGACAAAAGCAAGGAATTCTATAAACAATATAATCATTTGAAAATAAGAACTTCCATGCCCAATGTGAATGATTTAAAGCCAATATTAACTTCATGTATCCTTTGTTCTCAAAATCAGTTCACACAGAAAGTATTATCAACAAAAATAGGAATATACTTTTGGAAAATGGATAACAATGTTTTAAAGCCAATATTAAGTAGTAATTTTACAGCCTAGACTAACTCAAGCCTGGAGGCCGGGGTTCTATATTGAGATATTGGGATAAGAGTTAGAATTGGTGATATGGCCAAGTATCAATTGATATAGCAATGTATCGGCCGAAGGCGGAACACAGCCAATACGATATGCAACGACCCAAGGGTTGAATGAAGTAGAGGATTAATAGAGCCCTTGTTGCGGATGATGCCTAGTTTTAAGTTTCTCAGTACTATTTTAAATTACCACTCCCTCATTTCCTACTATCGACAAAAAGAACCAAATTCAAATGAGTAATACAGTTCTTTTTAATCATCTAAAAGACTAACCTCTGCCACAGAGAGACCAAGATCATCCATTATTCCAGACTGAGCAGGTGAAGAATATCCCACCTGCAAAATCAAACTTGAACATTAGGGTCTGAATTTATTTTCCAGTAAGTACAGGGGTCCAAATTAGACATGAGAATGAAGCATAAACCTCGTTGGAGGTCATTTAAATTGTATGTTATGCCAATCCTACAAAATATCAGGACTCACTTTCAAAAATTTTTGTGTGCAAAAAATGGATATGCAGATGGACTACTCCATAGATCCATCACGGAATATTGCTCTCAGCGTCACATAGTCATTGAGACCCCACCACACGAATATGTCAAGGCCAAAGTTAAGGTCCCACCGCGTGCTAGAGGCATGGAAGTGTATGCTTAGTCTCACCAAGTGGTGATAGGGACTTGAACCCAATCATTGAGCTAGTCACTCCAAGTACTTGCCTATTGAACCAACCATTTGCTAATTCCACACCACTAATAAGGTAAAATCACTTATCTTGTACAATAACATGTCCCCTCACTAGTAATCATGCCAATCAATCGTAGTCCCCGTATAATTAAGCAATTCCGGCCATTGAGTTTGAAACCATTTTTATAGTTTCCCAGATGTGGCTCTTAGCTCGTCTGGTTGTACCCTTGGAAGTCTAATTAAGCAATTCCAGCCTTTGGGTCTGAAACCATATATATTGTTTTCCAGATGTGGCTCTTAGCTCCTCTCGTTGTACCCTTGGCTTCCAAGAGGAGGTCTGGGTTTCGAGTTTATGGAGAAACGTTGTACCCTTTGGTTGTTAACCCACTAATTCCTCTCTAATACTTGGGCAGAAAATAAAAGCCATAGAAATAGTTTTTCATGAATTGTTGGTAGATACATGGCATAGAGTAGAAATGGGAAAACCCAGAAAGGGAACTTACAGCAGAGCCAAAAACATAAGAACCAAAGACGGCGACCAAAGTGCTGAGCACAACCACAGCTGTGGCATGCGATGAGGAATCACTACTATCAGAGGGGTTTTCACTGAGAAGGAGGGGTATCGATGTCTGTCCATCTTCAATGCCTCCTCTCTCCATATCTCTCCCTGTGTGTGTGTGTGACTGTGTGTATCTTTATCTATATATATGTGAAATATATCTACACACTTGACATCTTACCATTGGTATATTGGGAAGGAAGACCAAAGGAAGTAGCAGAAATGATCCAAACTGTCATTTTTTTATTCCAGGCAGAGGAAGATGCCACTTTTTTTATTCGAAAAAATGCTAGGGGCACCGAGTACTGAAAATGTACAACGGCATAATCCAAACTGTTTAGTAATTTTAAAATAATTTTTTAGACGGACTGGTAAAAAAATCATTTCAATCGAATATGTGTAAGTTGTTGATCCTGTCATCCAAGTTTCGTTCAAAATTTAGAATCCTAATTTTAGAATTAAAATTTGAAGATTAGATCAATAACTTATACGTATTCAATCGAGCCAATTTTTCTGGGATGGCCTCTAAAAAAATAATTTAGAATTAATAAACGGTTCGAATTATTTATGTAAGGCCCAAAAACACATTGCAACGTGGGTACACCAAAAATTTTGATACCAAGAACTTGAGGGAATTTTTATTGAGAAATTAAGCAGCAGACAAGGAGGGTGGAGTAATTGGGGAGGATGGGTTTGTCTTTTTGCTCTTAAAAAAATGAAGAATCTTTGTCCAACGTGCGACTTTGAGTCTTTGTCTACTTTTTTTTTTTTTTTATTATTCTGTGAACGTTAATTTTCACCAGGTCCAAATACAGTCACCTCCCTTGGGATTTCTAGACTAGAAATGCTGACCCCATTATGTTAGTACTTATATCTATTAAATTACACCACGATTTTACAAAATGTCTCACTTGCAACTGTCTTTTGTGGCACATTTAAGGATCAGGAAGACAAAATTAATATTTTACGGCTAGGATTGAGGTGGAGTTTCACAAAAGTTCCAAAAAGTGAGTTTTTTTCTTATTCAATTTTTTTTTTCCCAAGCGACCAATATCCCACAGTTTACTATTGGGTTCCAATTATAAGCAGAACAAAATTTTGTATGGGCTGGCCCCAAAGGGGTTGATAGCACCTCAGATGTTTTGAACTCAAGACTTTAGGTGGAAGCAAACCCTTAAATCTCATTCTTGACCATCAGAGAGAGATTTAATTACTGACCTTTTATTTTATTTTGGTAAATGGTTTTATTACTGACCTTAACCCCTACCAAGACGGATTTTGGATAAATGAATGAACTTTCTTGGCTCTAAAATATCCAGCAGAGATTTAGTGCGGTTATCTCCAATGGCAATCGCAGGTACATTTTGTGTTAAATATGTTTTGTTAGAGTGTGCATTAGTGTAAAAATGGGTCTCACTGTAAATGTGTGATAAGACATGAAAAGTTGAAGAATATCCCACCTGCAAAATCAAACTTGAACATAAGTAGGGTCTGAATTGATTTTCCAGTAGGGCAGTAGGGTCTGAACATTAGGAGGGTCTGAAAGATGTTATTGAAATCTTTAATATGGTGTAAAAAAATTAAAAAATTATTTTTCATTTATATTATTTTTGAATTTAAAAATATGAAATAAGTATTTATTTTTTAAGAATGTGTTCTGAAATTGACTCTAAATACTACAGGGGTCCAAATTAGACATGGGAATGAAGCACAAATCTCGTGGTCAGAAACTTGGGGAGAGATATAATATTTATAAGTCTTTTAGTCCCCGTTCCGGAATGGATTTTTAAGTTCTTATTTTTTAAGAAAGCAATTTTAAACTCAACAATTATGGATATATTGAAATATAAAAATATGCAATATGGATCTTATTTGAAAATTTTCGATGAGATTTTTTATACGATGTAAAAAAAATTGAAAAATTATTTTTTTATTTACATTATTTTTTAGTTCAAAAATATAAAATAAGCTACTTATTTTTTAAAAAGGTTTCTGGAACGAGATTTATAACCTCAGCAATTCATGGTGTGTAATTTACAAATAAGCTACTTATTTGGTGTTGACCTAAATAATTCAGCAATTCATGGTGTGTAATTCACAAATCACCACTATCATGACATTCCAAAAAGTATTCACCAACACATGGTAAGAAAACTTCAGTTTACAATTTTACCCTCATATAACACTTCAAAAGCCCTAGCCACAAAACTCTCCCCCCCACCCCCTCCCTCTCTCTCTCAGCTTTGTGTCTGTATAGAGTTTCGACTTTCGAGCGAGTTCGTGCTTATGCGAGGGAGCTCCTAGTTTGGTATACGGAGTATCTCTATAAAGCCATTGTCGACGACAACTACGAGGACGACGGACTGGAGGAATTTGGTCAGCACCCTTTGACTAACATAGGAAAAAAACTCCCACATGAGTATTATCTTAGATACCCACACCTCTGCCGCGATTTCATTTGAATAAGAGCAAATAGATCCCATCAATCAATTAATCAACAACAACAAATTAATTGTGCTAAGTGTTTGAGGCCTCCAATTCTCCGATCTTAAATTCCTAGAATGGAAACAACGCACACTTGAATCGAATATGGGGTCGCGGAAAAAAAAAAAAATTTTTATAAATTAGTGTTGTAATAGTCAATCATATGTGATAAGATTCTCTAAAAAAAATATATGATTTGGTGCATGTTAATAGAAAGATTAATCTTTTCTAATACCAGACATAGTCATTTATAATTAATAACTTGCTCTTTTAAATCTCAAACAATAACGTAGCCTTTTTATAAATAATGGCTTGCTTTTTTAAACCTCAGACAATAGAAATAAGGTTCTCTTAAAAAAAATATGACTTGGTCCATGTTAATTAAAAGATTGGTTTTTATTAATATTCGACATATTCCTTTATAATTAATGACTTGTTTTTTTAAATCTCAGACAATAGAAACAATGTTCTCTCAGAAAATATGAATTGGTCTATGTTAACAGAATAATTGGTCTTTACTAATACTCGATGTAGTCTTTTATAATGAATGATAATGATTTTCTTTTTAATACCTTAGACAATGATCAATCATACGGAACAAGGTTTTCTCTCAAAAAACAAAAACAAAAAAACTTGGTCATGTTAATAAAATGATTGGTTCTTATTTTTACTCAACGTAATCCTTTATAATGAATGATTTGCCATAGAATTAATGGTTGTAAACATTAGCAGTGGTGACGTGCATTTGGATTAGTTTAGTAGTAGGAGTTTGCTTGAATTAGGGCTTGGATTATGAAGGCAGGCGTTGGAGTAGAAAGAAAAGTCTTCCCCTGTTTTGCATCGAATCGAAGACCAAACCCAAAACAAAACAAAAAACAGTTTCACAAACCCACAAATTCCGACCTCATCACTGCATGTACAATAACTCATATCCATTTCCATATGCAATCCATACCCCTCTTTTGGGTTTTCTTCTATTTTTGAAGATTAAATAGGCTCGTGAATTGGCTTGTATATTATGTGGTATAACCCAACTGTTAAATTAAATCAGTTAAACAAGTGGGTTTGGAAGAGAGAAATTGATGATGTCGGCTTGTTTCTCTAATTTTGGCCTAGCTGAGAGAGAGAGAGAGAGAGAGAGAGAGAGAGAGAGAGAGAGAGGTAATACAGTTGAAGAGCTTCAAGGAACTTGACGTGTTCGTCATCAGTCCAGCTCTGTCTGTACTTGGTAATGGTGTTAGGCTTCCTCACCTTCTCAATCTCCATCAGTACTTGGAGCTGAGTTGTTCGCTGTCATTGATAACGACCATTGGGAGACCGAATTCATGGGTGGCGGCGATTGAGAGTCTTCTGGTGGTGACCGCAGAAATTGAATCAGTTGGAGATGACAAATATAAGGGTAGAATGGTCTGAAGAAGATATGTTACCATGTATTGGTCAATATTATTGTCAGAAAGTCTACTAACACAGTAAATCTGTGCACAAATTTCTATGTGGTGCTCACTAACAATCTTATACAAGTGATTCGAGCCGTTCATTATGTCTAAAATATTTTTTCAAGAGTCCTTGTAAAAAATTAGATGAATCCGATACCTATAAGTACTTGATCTAATCGTCTAACTTTTCATTCTCTAAAAATTTGAATGAAAAAGTTAGATGATTAAATCAAATACTTAAAGGTATCAGATTTAGTTGATTTTTCGCGGATGCCCTTAAAAAAATGTTTTAAATATAATGAACGATTTGGATCAATTATATAGGATCCGTAATGGATCCCACATAAAAATCTGCGCACAACCTGTGCACAAATTTACTGTGCTAGTGGACTGGTTCATTTATTGTTTATGTTATGTATTGGGGATTTCAAAAGTGCACACCATTAAAGTGGGAATAAAGTCTACCGTACGCCACTTGCCGGTAATTCGCCCTTTTCCGTTTCATTTCTCACGTCAGAATGACAGATGGGGGAATCTGCATGTGCAGTACTTTCAAAAGTAGGAAAAGACAGTAGTGACATTTCAGAAAAAAGGTGTCTACACATTTGTCTACCCTTTTACTCTTTCCGTTCCTAAACGAGAGTCCATCTTTGGAATTTCAACGTTTTTAGGGAATATGTAATTATTACATCTATTTTCCACCATTACCCATATACTCTACCTATTTTGTACATTTTGTATTCAAATAAAAGGGACACTTTTGAAATTTTATCAAATTTTCACTTCTATTTTTGGAAAGGGACAATCATTTTGGAACATCCCAAAATGGAATAAGGGACTCTCAATTTGGAACGGAGGGAGTAATAGTATTGTTCGGCTAAATAAGCTAGTATTTTATTTTTTTGTCTTTATTTAAATTTTTTTATATTTGTTAGTTTTTTGTCAATTTTTTGAGAATTATTGCTTATTCATGATAAGAAAAATTTAAAAAGTAAAAAATTACGATCGAAATTCAATTTTTTTGAGTAAAGATGAAAAAATTGACTTATTGGCTTATTTTTGTCTTTACTCAAAAAATATATGTTTTGATCGCAATTTCTTACTTTTTAGATTCCTTTCGTTATGACGAAACAAATAATTCCCAAAAAATTAACAAAATACTAACAAATGCAAAAAAAATAAGTCACTTAACTTATTTAACTTATTTAGCTGAACGACCCCTAAAAGAACATGATATATATGACCCCAAAACTAAAAGGTCGGTGTCTATTATTGTTAGCATGGCCCTCAGGCCCCTCACGGTTGTGACGTTTTTGTAAGCAAGCTCATCAAGTTCAGAGACTAGAAGGATGAGTCACATGCAGTTTCTAGTCAACAAAGACATAATGTTCGGAGCAATGAATGTTAGGTCACAGCTCTACCACACGAAAATCTCACCTGTATTTGAGCAGGGCGTGCCTGTTGGGGTTCATCCGAAAATCAATAATGTCATGATCCCTTAGTTGATACACGATCCATCACGCATTCATTTGATGATTCAAGATGTTCAATGAGTCTTGACCAAGTCTTTGTTGATCTTCGATCGCTTGGATTTGCAGAATGAACGATATTACATGAGAGCAAAATGAACGATATCATCATAATGGACGATATTCAAGACTTACAAAATGAGCGATTTGAATTTTTAAATTAGGCCATCGCATATCTTATTCTGCATCACATAAAAAAAAAACCCAAAAGGAGTTGTTACGCATTACATGAGAGCAAGCAGGCAAAACAATATAAGAGGGGGAGGGCCTTTGATTTTTGGAAAATGCCAACTATAGCTCTTAGGGCGGCGAATAATGTAAAAAAAATGTATCAATCTCTGAAAAAAGTGTTTTTATATACGTGAAAGCGTATTGATATAATGTGCATTGAAATTCTAAATTGTTTGACGTTATATGCATCTTATCGATCACCTAGTGAGCTGTAGTTGGCAAGACTATAAATGGCCAATTAATTTTGATAAGGATGGCTCAGACTCCGGTTTGCCCCGGTTTCCCGGACTGGTCCGCCCATGATGGAAAATTCATTTTAGATCTTAAGAAAACCCTGAAAAATAGTTGGGAACTTAACCATACCCATATAATTTATGGTTTCATTTTATCCGTTTTCGGTATTTTTTTTAAAAATTTCCTAGGACTTAATAATTAACAAGGTTTTTTTAGGGTTTTACTACATTAAAATAAGTTTCCATTCAAGGGGGATGGGCCCAAAACCCAACCCCCAACCCCCCGTCCAATTATTGGGGCCCCATTCTTGGTGGAGCCCAAAGGATTAAATAAGTAAAAACAAACCACTTTTAGAATGGGGGAAAAAAAACCAAATAAAAAAAATAATGTTTAATTTTTTGTTTTGTGGAAAATTTATTTTTCTGTCATTTTACCAAAGATCTAATTAATTTTTCTTGGTTTGAAAGACCCTGGAACCAAAACCAAATAAAAAAAAGTGCAATTTTCAACGGTTGAATTATCAAATATTTATTTTTTTACAACCTCAAGGTAAATTAATTTTGCTTTAGAACCTTATTGAAAACCCAAGAGAATCAAAAATAAAGAAACACCAAAAAAAAAAAACACCCCTTTCACTAAAAAAAAAAAACCACCATAATTTCCAATTGAATAATTGTTTTTTTTTTTTTTGTCTTCCTTAAAATTAATGTCTTAAGTGTATTTAATTCGTTTTCTTTATTAAATGTACTGGCCAATAATGTGTAAGGACTTACCGGAGGCCCATAAAATCCATTTCGAATAATTTTAATCAAAAAAAAACCTTTAAGGGGTTGAAAAGGCATAGACAAATTAAAAAACGGAAAAGGTTAAGAAGAATCATTCAAAAAATTTCATTTGCTTCCGTTTTTGGCTTCCCACCCATTACTTTTTTTTCAATATATTAGAACAAAAAAGTTAAAGAAGAACAAATCCAAATAAATCAATTTCTGTTCCCGAGTAAAAGAAAATCTCAAACGAAATAAGCCATTATTAAAAACAAAAAGGAAAAAAAGAAAAGCTCTCTAAGAGAAGAACACCAACATACAAGTGGGAAGACTCAAACTCCTGATCTCCTAGTGAGATGAAAGAGTTCTAGTCAACTGAACTAGCCCCAGTTGATTCCCACACCATCACTTGAACCGGCCCATTCTCTCTCTCTCTCCCTCTCTCTCTCTCTCTCTGCGCGCGACATTAAAGTTGTGCATTGCTGGCTTGGCTCCACGTCCATGGCCCGCTCTCATTTTTGTGCTAGTGCAACGGAAACAGCGGAGTGCAGAAAAACAAGAAAGAAAAGAAATGAAACCCCATTTTACATCAGCTACAATAAATAGCAGCATTGGGAGGAGTACTGGACTTGTAAACCAAAACCAAATTGGCGAATTCTTCCTTCAACTTTATTGCTTAATGCTTATATACAGGTACTCTCATCTCTATTACTGTTTCTTGTTGTGCTTATACGTACGCACTACACACACAGACGTCGCATTCAACAAGACCAGAGTCACCTTCCCATGGACGCTGAAATTCTCCTCTCTCTCTCTCTCTCTCTCTCTCTCTCTCTCTCTCTAAATTACTACCGGCTCTTGTATGCTTTTTTAGCGGATTTTCTTTTGGAAATTTAGATACTCTCTCGTCCTTAATTTGGATCGGACAACTGAGCGAGTTTGGCATGTCACCTTGGCCTTGGGAATCCATGCCACCGCCACGTAGTGCTTTAGGACCTTTCTCTGCCACCACTAATTAGCTACACACACTTGGTGATGGAGTACTCCACTCAGGGGCGGACCCACGTTAGGGCACGTGGGGTCACGTGCCCCCACGCCTTTCTAAAAAAAAAAATTTTTTTTAAAATTTAATATAAATATATAAAAGTTTCCTAGACAGGCATGAAACATAAGCGTGGTGGGTTGGTAATGCACCCTGTTAAAAGTTCCGAAGCCTGGGTTCGAATCCCAGGCACTCCGTACCTTGTTTTCTTTTGTCCTTTTTTCCCTTTTTTTGTTATAACTCATTCTTTAATTTTTTCATTTTTTTCTACCTCTTTCCGTTATTTCTCTATTTTGTTTTACTTCTTTCTTTTATTTCTCTATTTTTGTCCTATCTCTTTGTTTCTTTATTTTTCTATTTTTGTTCTACCTTTTTTTTTTTTTTTCCATTTCTCGATTTTAGTTCTACCTCTTTCCTTTATTTTTTTAATTTTGTTTGACCACTTTCCTTTATTTCTCCGTTTTAGTTCTACATCTTTTCTTTATTTCTCCATTTTTGTCATATCTCTTTGTGTTTTCCTCCCAATCCAAAATATTATGAAAATTAAATTACTATATTCTTTAGTTTACTTTCTGTTGACTTTGGCTTTAATCTTACGGCGCAACAGTTGAAAGAAAGTTTTCAGCCATAAAATTTGTCAAAAATTGGTTGTAGAATAGAATGAGTGATTAATATTCAATGGTTGAGCAATAATTTAGTGATATACATATAGAGAAATATTTTTTAAGATTGTGAATAATAGGTGCCCCCAGTATATGATATTCCTGGGTTTGCCACTGACTCCACTCTAATGGTGGTGGAGACCACACGTGACAGTGCTCCGAGAATGTAATTTTCGGGATGGGCGCATTTATAAGTAGTCTTGATGCATAGATTTCTAACAGAAATCAAAGTTTGGTGACCGAGATTGGGTTATATTTTTGTTTTCCTGTAGGAGTCTGTACTATGAACTAAGGTGTATGGTGATGGACCTGATATAATATTGAGAGAAAGAATGAACGCTGGAAACTGAAGTAAATTTATTCAGCAAACTCAAAACACTTAAATAGATGATTACATGAACTAACAACCCACTAGTTTAGGAACTAACTCACAGCAGTACCAAAAAACTAGGAAATGAATCAAAACAAACTCCCCCATTATTGATACTCCTGCTAGGACTCCTACAAGAGAGGTAAAGCAACAGACTCCTAAAGACTAGGACAAAACAAAGACTTATTCAAAGTAAAACTAAACTAAAGTCTTAACACCCTCCCTTAAACTGAGTGTTATTCAGACAGCCAGTTTAGGAAGAGTTCTTCACCGGCCCAGCAGCTCCCTCCCTCAAACTGGATCTTCCATGGAACAAACACCAAGTAGCCTTCGCAGCTTTACGAACACGTCCAATTTGAGAGGCTTTGTGAAAATATCCGCAATTTGATCCTCACTTTTGCAGTAGATCAGATCAATAGTGCCATCATTTGCAAGATCACGCAAAAAATGATACCGCACATCAATATGTTTGCTTCTCCCGTGCAAAACTGGATATTTTGACAGCTTGATTGCTGAAGTGTTATCGCAATAAACCGGTGTGGGGCTATTTTGATGAAAGCCCAACTCTTCAAGAAGTCTCCTCAACCAAATTGCTTGAGATGCACACGCCGCTGCAGCAACGAACTCAGCTTCAGTGGTTGACAAAGTAACAATTTGTTGCTTTTCGATGACCAAGATACAGCCCCTAATCCCATTATAAATGCATGGCCTGAAGTGCTTCTTCTATCATCTTGATCACCTGCATAGTCACTATCAGTGAAGCCAAGTAAGCCAAAACTTCCACCCTTCTCGTAAAGTATGCCAAAACTAATCGTCCCTTGCAAGTATCTGAGAATTCTTTTGGCAGCGAGGAGATGCAACTCTGTAGGAGTTTCCATGTATCTACTGATGAGGCTGACTGCGTGCATTATGTCTGGTCTCGTTCCAGTCAAATACATAAGGCTCGCCACAATTTGCTTGTAGAGAGTTGAGTCAACCTTCTTTCCTTCATGGTCTTTGGTAAGCTTCAGTCCAAGCTCAACTGGAGTACCAACTGAATTGCAATTCGTCATCTGAAACCTTTCCAAGATCTCTCGAACATATTTCTTCTGTGAGATAAAGATCCCAGCAGAATTTTGTGTTACTTCATAACCAAGGAAGTAATGCATCAATCCAAGATCAGACATCTCAAATTCATTCATCATTGATTGCTTGAAATCATCAAACATAGCACTACTACTTCCAGTGAAAATTAAATCGTCCACATATAAGCATACAATTAACAACTCTCCAGTACATCCAGATTTAACAAACAAAGTATGCTCATATGGACATTGATGAAAGCCTGACCTTGAGAAATATGCAGCGATACGACTGTACCAAGCTCGAGGAGCTTGTTTCAGCCCATAAAGAGCCTTCCTCAGCTTGTACACTTTGTTCTCCTTCCCTTGTTGCACATACCCTTGAGGTTGATCAACATAAACTGATTTTTGCAACTCGCCTTGCAAGAATGCAGATTTTACGTCCAATTGGAAGATGGGCCATGAGCTTTGTGCTGCCAGTGCAAGCACCAACCGAATGGTATCATGACGTGCAACTGGAGCAAAAACTTCTTTGTAGTCGATGCCATATTCTTGCTTGTAACCTTTTGCAACAAGACGGGCTTTGTGCTTATCGACCTTTCCTTCCGCATTCAACTTTGTCTTGTAAACCCACTTGACACCAATTGACTTCTGCCCTTTGGGAAGATCTGTCAATTCCCAAGTATTATTTTTCTCAATGGCTGCAATTTCTTCATCCATCGCTATCTGCCATTTTGGGTATTTGACAGCATCTTGAAAAGTAATAGGATCACAGTCTGCAAACAGAGCAAAATGAATAAGTGGATCATCTGATTGATCAACTCCTCGTACCTCATAATCTCGCATCCATGCCGGTCTCCTTCTGCTACGTTCAGGTCTGGTCATGGTTGAAGATTCTGAGTTATCCTCTTCGGACATTGTAGCTGGTTGACCCAGAGAGGCAGGTTGTTGCGAGCCAATAATTTGATCACCGAGTGTTTGTTGAGGATGACTTTCTTCTGCATCATTGTCCAAACTCACTGGAATGTATGGAATAGAACTGCTACCAGCTTCTGTCCACATGTTCTCTTCATCAAAGACAACATCCCGACTGATAATAATTTTCCGAGTGACTGAATTGAACAACTTATATGCCTTGGACTGCTCACTGACTCCGAGGAAAACACACTTTTCCCCGTTGTCATTAAGCTTCTTCCTCTTCTCATCTGGTACATGTGCGTAAGCTATGCACCCAAAAATTTGCAATTGGTCCACACTCGGTCTTCTACCACTCCATGCTTCTTCAGGAGTTCTATCTTGGACAGCAATAGTAGGACTTTTGTTCAAGAGATAAATACTCCACAAGACTGCCTCAGGCCAAAATCTCTTAGGGAGAAACGACCTATTCAGCATACTCCGCACCATATTTAAGATCGTTCGATTTTTCCGTTCCGCAACACCATTTTGCTGTGGGGAGTAAGAAGTTGTAAGCTGCCTTTTGATTCCATGTAACTCACAGAAATTTACAAATTCCTGTGAGGTGTATTCGCCACCACGGTCTGTTCGGAGAGTTTTAATAGGCTGCCCAACTTCTTTCTCAACAAGAGCCTTATAATTTTTGAATGCCAAGAAAGCTTCAGACTTTTCCTGCAGCAAATAGACCCATGTTTTGCGACTAAAGTCATCGATAAAGGTAATAAAGTACCTCTTACTACCGTTGGATGAAGGGTTGATGGGACCGCATATGTCGGAATGCACCAACTTCAACACCTTCTTGGCTCTCCATGCATCTCCTTTTGGGAAAGGATCCCGATGTTGCTTACCAATGACACACTCTTCACAAACTCGTGAAGGATGATCAATTTGTGGAAGTCCCGTCACCATGTTCTTTTGTTGTAGCAACTTCAAACCGGAGAAGTTCAAATGACCATAGCGAAAGTGCCACAGCCAAGCTGCATCTTTCACCACAGCAGCAAAACAAGGAAGTATATCTCTCTGAATAGATAAAGGAAACATTCGATTTGCTGTCATACTGACCTGAGTGATCAGTCCCTTCATTGGATCTTGAATGCGACACACACCGTCCTTAATGATGATCTCGTATCCCTTTTCTTGAAGTTGATCCACACTTAACAGATTACTCTTCAAACCTGGAATGTAGAATACATTTGAAATGGTTTGATGGGAGCTCTTAGAGGTCTGGATTTGAACGCTGCCCTTCCCCATGACAGAGATAGTTGAACCATCTCCAAATTTGACAGATGAACGGTAGGACTCGTCTAATTCAGAGAATATAGACTTGTTCCCACACATGTGGTTACTTGATCCTGTATCCAAGTACCACATGCTTTGACGGGTCTCCTCAGCGACATTGCAAGCCATTAGAAAAGAAATTTCATCCTCCTTTGCAAAATTTGATTTGCTCCCTTTCCTTTGTGCATCTTGGTTCTGCATTCAGAGCGGTAATGGCCAAATCTGTTACATCTGAAACATTTGACTTTGGATTTGTCAATTGGTTTCGATTCTTGGTCACCACCATGCTTATCATCCCTTTCTCTACCTTTGCCTTGATCTTTGTTGTTGGTGCTGCTTCCTCCCTTTCCATGCCCGCAACCCTTCTGTTGAGAAGATGGGTTGTTGGTCAAGTGTTGTAGCTGCAATGCTTGCTCCACAACTTCATGCTGATTAATTCGCTGCTCATGGACAGTTAGCGTACTCATCAATTCTTCAATCGAAAGGCCATCAAGATCCTTCGATTCTTCAATGGAGCAGACCACGTGATCAAACTTCCTTGTCATTGATCGAAGAACCTTTTCAATGAGTGTGATTTCTTCCATCTTTTCTCCACTCGTTCTCATCTTGTTTGCAATCGTCAAAGTTCTGGAGAAATATCCCTCCACTGACTCTGTCGGCTGCATACGAAGATTCTCAAATTGGGCACGAAGTGCTTGAAGTTGTGCCCGCTTAACCTTTGCGTTGCCTCGATACTTTTGCTTCATTGCATCCCAGATTTGCTTCGAAGTGTCTTTGGTGAGAATGGTCTCCAGGATTGTGCGATCAATGGCCTGGAAAAGATAGTTCTTTGCCTTCAAGTCCTTCAATTTGAGTTCCTCCAGCTTCGTTTTTTGTGCGTCCGTCAACACCGCATCTCTCACTGGTTCGACAAAACCAGTTTCCACGAGAGTCCAATATTCTTTGGATATCAGGAAGTTCTCCATCAACATGCTCCAATGATCATAATGACCATCGAAGCGTGGTATAGAGGGTTGCACGAAATTCTCTGCTGCCATTAGAGTATGCTGCTGCAACACAGGAGTGAGTAGAAAGAGCTTCTGCTCTGTTGGAGACGATCTACTTCAGCCCCTGTTTTTCTATGGCTCTGATACCACTGATATAATATTGAGAGAAAGAATGAACGCTGGAAACTGAAGTAAATTTATTCAGCAAACTCAAAACACTTAAATAGATGATTACAAACTAACAACCCACTAGTTTAGGAACTAACTCACAGCAGTACCAAAAAACTAGGAACTGAATCAAAACAAACTCCCCCATTATTGATACTCCTACTAGGACTCCTACAAGAGAGGTAAAGCAACAGACTCCTAAAGACTAGGACAAAACAAAGACTTATTCAAAGTAAAACTAAACTAAAGTCTTAACAGGACCCACGTGAGAGAATCTAGCCTGTGTTTGGTAGAGTTTTTGGAGATAAAAAAAATAAAAAGTTATGTAGTATATTGCATGTTTATTCGTCCTAAGTTAAGTTTTTAACATTTTAACCAATTTTTTTTTAAAAATTTTTGAACGCACCTAGACTAGTCACTACTCTTTTTTTTGGCATATTTAATATTTTCTTGGCATATTTAATATTTTCTAAGTCATAATACATGTGCGCGTGGGTGAATGTTGGAAGCAAGAAGCATTCCAAAAACCAATAAAATTCGTGAGATCAAAGATTGAGAGCGCGAAGATTGAGAATGAGAGCAGAGGATCCTACGACGCGGGGCATCTCACAAGTGATTAAAATATGAGTTCCACATCAGCTATGATTTAAGTGACTCTCGCAAGAAATTAAACAATGTTTTATTTTTAAAAAAATGATTTGGTAACTTCCACTATGTTTTCTTCTGCTATTAATTAATCAAGCCATCAACTCCCTGCTCCCTGTTTGCGTAGCCAAAGTTTCATTTTCCACGTGCCAATCTGGAAGTGAGAGCACCAATGTGAAGGCCTGTCACAAAAGTGATTTCCATAACTTCTCTTTAAAAGTACTTATGACTATTTTTAACTTGCCATCAAATAATTGTTACGGGCAAAATAGTACTAATCAATTTAAAACCACCTATCATAATCACCCAACGCACCATTCCCACACTTTGTGCACACAAAGAGTGTGTGTCCACCTTCTAGTTCCAATAATATCCGAAAGAGTATTGAAAGTTTCAAAACCAGTAAAATAACTTGGAGACTTGAGGAGTTGGGAATACTAACACTAGCTACTACCACGCAGTGAACCGCAGCTAGAATAAGGCAAATGAGTTACTTAGATCGAACTCAAGTTTTTTAACTCGAAATCATTAGATTGCCGCGATTCTTGTTTCTAGATAGAGGTCAAAGATATTTCCGGCTCAGCCAATAAATTTTTATCGGTTTGGAAAAACGAAAAAACAATTGAACTACCATTTTGTGTCTTCTAACTACTCCATTGTGTTCATTTCTGAAAGCCACATGAACTCCAAACAGTTAAACAGGTATGTTTGTTTTCAATTTTTCAGTGAGTACAACTGAACCACTCAAGTCCTTATAGCTCTGCCTCCTGCTTCCAAGTAAACAGATATGGACAGAGAAAACCTTGACAGCCTGTTTGGATGGATCAGATGAAGGGGGATATGTGAATCCCCCGGATTTCTACTCCGGCTGTGGCTCAAATCAGGTGTTTGGTTCAGATTTTTGGAAGGTGGAGATAAATATTGTAGATGATTCATCTCCGGCTGAAGCCGGATTTGTGAAGGCGAGGTCCGACCCTGTCGTTGGCAAATTCGGGAGGTTTTGAGACGGTTTTACCCCTCCAAATCCCCCTTCCATTTATCCTTTCTCATCCCATTTCTTGTTTCATCGTATTCTTTTACCCAGACCAACGAAGAGAGAGAAGAGAGAGAGAGAAAAGAGGAAGTCGCTGAAGAACTCCGGTGACTCCACCGCCTCACCGACGGTTACAACTCTCCCTCGTCTTCCTCTTTATACGGGCTGAGGTATGGTTGTTCACTCCATTTGCGATCGTTTTTGTGGTTTTTGAAGATGTTCTGTGTTTGATGGGGTTGATTTGGGGGTTTTTGATGTTGGCTGTGATTTTCCACCCATGGTACTCCATAGCTTGCATCTGAGTTGCCCTAAAATGTTGAAACTTCATTTGGTGATTTTGCCCTAATTTTGTTCTACGGTTTGTAGATCTGAGTTGCCCTATAAATCTTGAACAAGTAGTTTTTTTTTCCCCACTTTTTTGATCGGCTAATACAACCAAGTGGAACAAGTTGAAAGAATCATCACTTGGTATACGCTGATTCACTTGGGATAAATGGAAGATCCAGGCTTGTGCTTTAGTTGCATAAAATGGACAGTGTATGAATTATTCTTGCCGAACTGGAAAACTGCTGCACATTTTCCTCCATACAGAATTTGAGTATTTGTTGACAATATCCTTGCTAAAAAGGCAGTCTAGTTTAAGGGTTGGAAGGAAAATTTTCCTATATATGAAGTTGGAAGTGATTGGTCTGTAGATCTGAGTTGCCCTAACTCGAAATAGTTGTTTTTTGATCTCATTTTGTTCAACAACTAAACTGTTTCTAAGGTATAGATAGCCATAGAGCTTCAGTTTTTTTTTTTTTGAGAAGCCCTTCTGTATAAACCATGTTCTTTTCAGCTTTCCATGTTATTGGCATCCTTTTTTCACTCGAAATTTCCATGATGGTTACCAAGGCTCGCGTGTCGTGTTAGGATTTTTGCTATTATTGTATTGATAATTTAGGCTATGCCAATTACCTATGAAGCACCGTCAGGCCTCATTGGTCGCCATATCCATGTTTGCCACAGGACAAACGCAACACGTTGAGGACATGCAATTTGGCAACTCTAGTTAAATTTACCATATTGTAAGTGGGGGACACATCGGGGACACGCCGCAGAAATGTGTATCTTAAGTTAGCATGGATTGGGATATGGCACGGGTCAATATATATTAGTTTGTAATACTTGGTTTGGGCTTCAAATTATACTTTCTTACTAATAGGAAGGCAAATATTGGAAATCAAAAAGTACCAATGTAGTCAAGATAAAAATTGCAAACTGTAATGAGTGTAATGACAGTTTGGATGTTTGTGAAAATGATGTTCATAGGGATAACACTACTTGATAGTATATCCAAAAAAAGTTTTTAATAGTGAGGGCAATGTCTTCTATATTTATTTTCTATGCCATGTATGTAATGAAAAAGTTTTTAATAGCCTACACCGTGTTGTTTATTTGAGGGAATATGCCCCTTTCTTGGCGTTGTAATTAAGCACAACTTGAAAATTGTTCAGGCAACGATGATGATCCATGTGATACAATGAGGGGTATAGGGCCCTTTTTGTGGAATATTTTAGGGCAACAATGATGATGCTTATATGTAGGGCAATGATGATGCAATGTTAATAGCCTGAAATTGTATTAGTTCGTACTGATATTGGCAACAATGAAGGCCTTGTTTCTGCTATATTATGGCCTATTTTTTGTGTTGTTTTATTGGGCAATGATGCAATGATAATTACAATGTATTAGTTGGTATTGCTTTTGCCAATTTTGACGGCCTTAATGGCAGCTTAGTTGCAAATGGTAGTGCTACTTTGACTATGCTAGAATTGTCTGAGCCCAAGACTTGATAACTTGTGCAACTTTCTGACTATTTTGTGAAAGTTGAGAAGATAGGATACTAGTGTGTGTAGTATCCTGGATAGTGCAGTTTTTGTGTGTATGTGTGTGCAGGCTTATAGCTGTTTCTGAGCAGTTTATTTGAGTGATTATGGGCTGTTTTGAGCATGTTTTATTCTGCAGGTTTATGGGTTGCTTTGATGGTTTCTGGGCTGCTTTGTTGCTAATTTGTATCTGGTTTATGGGTTATTTTTTTGTTGGTTTATGGGCTGTTTTTTTGGAAGTTTGGCTGCTATTTGGCTGGTTTATGGGCTGTTTTTTTTTTTGGTTTTTGGGCAACTTTTTAGCAGGTTTAAGGGCTATTTTTTGCCCCCAGGTTTATGGGCTGTTTGAATGGTAAATCTGGTTTTCCTATTGTGTTTGCTGTTTTTCGGCTGTAACGTCTGTTTTTCGGCTATAAAGTGGACAGTTTTGGTGCAGTTTTTCTAGACACCTTCCTGGCTGCTTTCTGGCAGGTTTTTTATTTATTTGTTTGGCAGTTTTTTGGCTATTTGTTGGACTGTTTTGGTGCAGATTCTTTGGCTTTGTCTTGTGGCAAGATTGGCAAGGTTTGCATGTTGGTTTCAACCGAACATTTGTTGCTGGTTTTTGGCCATTTTTTTGCTGTTTCTTGGACAGTTTTGATACACTTTGTTGGCCAGTGTTTTTGGGCAATTAATGGCCAATTTTGGTGTTGTTTTTGGGCACCGTTGGTGCTGTTTCTTCGACAGTTTTTGGTTGTTTCTTGCTTGCCTTACAATCTCTATCTTGGCTGCTATTAGAGCAGTCTAGTTCTGCTGTTTACTCTCTGCTGTGGCTGCTACTAGTTGCTACATGCTGGTATTTTGTTTCTTGGTTGCCTTACAATGACAAATAAAGATAAATAGTACTTTTGGGTGGTTTTCGTTGGCCGTTACACGGGAATCTATACAAGTCGGGAGACCACGGAACTGCAGGTTAATGGATACCCAAAAAACTTGACGAAAAGATACAACACGTTCGATGAAGCAGAAGGAGCAATGTTACAGTTCCATGAGGAAAGCTATCGGCTCATTCAAATGCAATCGGTCCAAATCAAACATCAATCAAGTGACGATGCTTCCACATCCACAAGTTATTTGCAAGTTCAACATCAACAAAGTCTATCAACATACTTTGTTCTAGTTTTTTTTTTTTAGGTTTCGTAGCTTATATTTTGTTCGCACTTCTATTCGATTCGGAATAAAGTTGTAAGTTTAATTTCCCCAATTTGAAAATGAAGACTGCATTATGTAGAAAAACATTAGTAATTTCAAATAAATATAATTACTTGAGATACAAAGCGGAATGGTACAAATTTATTTCTCAAACACGTATTATCAAAGTACAAACTTATTCTTCGGCCACCCTCTTATAACTTCAAACTTCTAGTTTTCTTGTCGAATAAAGCAATGGCCCCAATGATTAAAATTGGAAAATTTCATGTCCCGGAAATGTCTCAGTTGTGGCCGATCATACATAAAATTAAGGCAAATAGTTAATAAATTTACTAAACAAGATTTAATATGATTACATTTAAATTTATGCAATAATTAGTTCTAAATATGTATTTACTGTAATTACGAAATGTACTTTTTAATTACTAAATTTAAAATAAATAATTCGGATTTTTAAAAATAATAAATCAGAAAAGGTTAAAATATTTAAAAAATAATTTTATTCAAATTTATGCAATAATTAATTGCATATATGTATTTAATGTAATTATAATGAAATAAACGTAATTTGTCCATTAAAATACTAAAGTGGGGGCAAATAAGTCATTTAACACCTTATCCCATCATATCCACCTTTCAAATCCCCCTTCTCAAAAATTCATCCAAACACCTCATTACAAATCCACCCTTTTTAAAAGGTGGGGCCACCCTTATTAACATATCACCCATCATTACATATCCACTTTCAAATCTCCCCTCATTACAAATCCACCCAAAACAAATCCTCCATCCAAACGGGCCGTGAAGGAGGGCAAATAGCAATGAATGTTAGGTCACAGCTCCACTAAACGAAATTTCACCTGTATTTGAGCAGGGCTGGCCCGTTGGGGTTCATTTGAAACCAGTAATGTCACGATCCCTTATTTGATGCACGACCCATCACACATTCATTTGATGATTCGAGACGTTTAACGAGTCTTGACCTAGTCTTTGTTGATGTTCGATTGCTCGGATTTATAGAATGAACGATATTACATGTGAGCAAAATGAACGATGTCATTAGAATGGATGATATTTGAGACTTACAAAATGAGTGATTTGAAATTTTAAATTAGACCATTGCATACCTTATTATGCATCACATAAAAAAAAAACCCAAGAGGAGTTGTTAACGCATTGCATGAGAGCAATCAGGCATAACAATACAAGAGGGGAGGGCCTTTGATTTTTGGAAAATGCTAACTATAGCTCTTTGGGCGATGGATAATGTGCAAAATAATGTATCGATCTTTGAAAAAAGTGTTTTGATATCTGTGAAAGCATATTGATATCATGTGCATTGAAATTCTTAATTACTTGTTTGACATTATGAATATTATCGACCACCAGTGAGCGGTAGTTAGCAAGACCTTTGATTTTTTGGAGAAAGTTATTCACGGCTCAGCCGTGAACAAATTCTTTACAGTAGCAATCAATCGCGACTGTCTAAATGTGTTATGGACGGTCCGGATTTTAATAAAACTTTTTTTCCGAATTTTTTTTTTATTAAAATCCGGATCGTTTAGAATATTTTTAGACGGTCGTGATTGGCTCCGTAAACAACTATTTACGGCTCCACTAAAAAGATTTTCTCTTGATTTTTAAACCGGTTAATAAATGGCCAGTTAATTGTGATAAGGACAGTTCAGATGTGTTTTCGTGAATTCAATGGCCGGTAGCTTGGTAGTAGAACGATGCTTTCAGATTCCTGATCGAGCTTTTACTATTAGGACGGGGACCTCTCCAACAAGTTGTTGGCAACAACTGATCACACGATGAAATCATGGAAATTGGCATCGAATAATTGTTTTTTTTGGCGCTCCAACATATAATAATTGAAAGGTACTGGTCAAATAAAGCACTACATGCAGTAGTGTTCCTGTATTACATTTCTCTGGTGGTATTGAAATATCACTCCTGAGAGAGCAACATAATGCACATGAACGGGAGCGCGAGTGAAAAATCGTTTTTCAAAAATATTTCAAAGTATCTCATTTTCTCCGATCCTATTCCGATCTCAATTCCATTCCATTATCAATTTCATTCTATCAAACCAATTAAACATACTATTTATCATTTGTTGTGATTGCCGGCTTGGCTCCACCTCCATGGCCCGTTATCTTTTTCATTTGTCATTTGTCGTGATTGCTGGCTTGGCTCCACCTCCATGGACCATGGCCTCTTAGATTTATTGTGGGAACGGAAACAGCGGAAAGCCAAAATATATAATAAAAAAGAAACAAGAGGGAAAAAACCTAGCCTCTCAAAAAATGCAACCCGAGTTTACATCAGCTAACAAGAAACTCGATCTTTAGCCGCATTGGGAGGAGTGGGCATGTAAAACCAAAACCAAATTTCTTCCTTCAACTTTCTTGGCATTATTATTGCTTACAGGTACTCATTTCTACTACTGAGATTCTGTTGTGATTGTACGTACACACTACACACTCAGAGATATCACATTCAAGAACATCAGAGTCCCTTCCCAGGGACGTTGAAATTCATCTCTCTCTCTCTCTCTCTCTCTCTCTCTCTCTCTCTCTCTCTCTCTCTAAGTTACTCCTATTTCTTCTGTAATGGGTTTCCCCCCGGAACAACCCCCGTCCGCCCTCTTTGGGGGTTCTCTTGTATGTTTTTTAAGTGGATTTCCTTTTGGAAATTTAGATACTCTCTCGTCCTTAATTTGGATTGGACCACCGAGCGAGCTTGCATTGGCACGTCGCTTTGGGAATCAATGGCACTGTCATATGTGATGCTCTTCTTTACTATCACTAATTAACTACACGCTTGATGATGGAGTTCACGCTAATGGTGGCAGTGCCCCAAAGAACGTAATTTTTCGGATGCGGCATTCCGCTAACAACTTATTTTACTTTTTTAGTTTTGTCTTTAATTGAATTTTTTTTTCGTTTGTTAATTTTGCGTCAGTTTTTTTTTCCTTTTTTCGTCGAGACGAATTGGAAAAGTATAAAAAAAATTTCCTTCTATCCAAATATTTTGAATAAGGACCAGTTTTAAGGTAAAAAAAAAAATTGATTTTTTTTTACTTAAAAATGGTCTTTGTTGAAAATATTTGGATAAAAGTTATTTTTTTATTTTTCCAATTTATCTTGTCGAGACGAATTAAAAAGTCAAAAAAAAATTGACACAAAACAAACAAACGTGAAAGAAATTCAAATAAGAACAAAATCAGACTTTTTCTAAAAGTCAAGTGGAACAACTAGTGACGATGCATAGATTACTAGTAACAAAAATCAGAGTTTGGTAGATGTGACCGGGATTGGGTTAATTTTTGTTTTTCTGTAGGAGTCTGTCCTATGAACTAAGATGGTGATGGACCCACGTGAGAGAATCTAGCCTGTGTTTGGTAGGTAGAGCTTTTTGAGATAAAATAATAAAAAATGGAGTTATGTATATTGCATGTTTATTCGTCAAAAGGAGTTATGTAGATTGCACGTTTAATCGTCTTAAGTTAATTTTTTTTAACATTTTGACAATTTTTTTGAAAATGCACATAGACTAGTCACTATTCTCTTTTTTTTGTAAGTAATTTTTTGTGTGGCATATTTAATATTTTCTAAGTCATAAAACGAGTGCGTGTGAGCGAATGTTGAAAGCGAGAAGCATTTCAAACCAATCAAATTTGTGAGACCAATGTGTGAGAGCGTGAAGATTGAGAATGAGAGCAGAAGATCCTATGGCGCAGGACATCTCACAAGTGATTAAAATATGAAAGCCACCATAAACTATGACAGACGTTACTCTCGCAATAAAATTAAAATATGATTTGGTAACTCTCATTGGGTTTGGAAAAACGAAAAAACAATTGAACTACCATTTTGTTTCTTCTAACTACTCCATTGTGTTCATTTCTGAAAGCCACATGAACTCCAAACAGTTGTACAGGTATGTTTGTTTTCAATTTTTCAGTGAGCACAACTGAACCACTCAAGTCCATATAGCTCTGCCTCCTGCTTCCAAGTAAACAGATATGGACAGAGAAAACCTTGAAGGAGGGCAAATAGCAAGTCCTTTGCTTGTTCATGGAAGAGCAGACAACGAGGGTGATGGTGGTTGCAACGGTAGCCTTGGCAATGGTGTCGATGGTATGAAGAGTGACACGTCTAGCACAAGGGTTCTTGTGCTCAGCACGTGTGTTGCTTGCTGTGGCTCTTACGTTTTTGGGGCTGCTGTAAGTACCAATTGACATTGTTGGAAATGGTTAGTAAACTTATGTTAGCCGATGTTCACTGGAACTTGGTTGATTACAGGTGGGATATTCATCACCTGCTCAATCCGGCATTGTAGATGACCTTGGCCTCTCTGTTGCACAGGTAAGAAGTCCTCGTTGGTGTGATATATTTTCGTGCTCCCTGCAAATTTAACCCAACTTCTCGCCATTGCATCGTCCATCTCTTCTCATTTCTCCACCTGAGCAGTTGTACTTGATTTATATATTGGCATAACTATATCTGCATGCATACACAGGATTATGTTCCACTTCTATGAAGCACAGATACGAATGCAGTTCTTTTTTATGTTATAGAAAGATAACGAAATGTCAAGAAGGAAAAAGATAGCGCAATGGTACGGCTTGGATGTAGTTTGATTAGCTTCCCGTACGTTTTTCTTTACACTTGGATATGCCTTAATAGCTTTCCGTACTTTTTCGTTTTCTCTTTTCAAATCCTTGCGAAAATGAGATTTGTAAGCAACATGTGGTAGGTCTAGAATTGCTGTCTAGAACCAGAAGTGTCCATATTAGGGGTTAAGAAGGGAATGTACTGGTATACTTCAATGCAAACTGTGCCCCGTGTTGGCACATATTATTAGTAAAATCTTCGTCAAGCATGATCTTAGGTATGTCATTGATGGAGGAACTGCTTTGGGAGAGATTAGAGTTCAATTGTTGAAATAAATTGCTTTGGGTGAGGTAGAATTCACGGACCAGCTTCATCTCACTAAGTCTATTTTCTACATTTCTCTCTTTGGCCTTCTTTCTTCCCTAATCTCTGGATGTCATTTTGCAGTATTCCGTTTTTGGTTCAATATTGAGCATTGGAGCACTGTTGGCCGGCGTAATGAGCGGGAAGATAGCAGATCTCCTTGGCCGGAGATGTGTATGTTTTCCTGTTGCTATTTAGATTTTAAATTTGCAAGGCATGACAAAAATCTTGACTCCAAAGTTCTACCGATTTTTTTGTCTGACACTAAGTTCGGTTATTTTCGTGCAGACGATGGGGTTTTCAGAGATATTCTCCATCATTGGCTGGCTTGCAATTGCATTCTCACAGGTTTCTTGCCTATTTTGTTAATCCTTTCTATCTCAGCTTTTGGTTATTCATTTGTGCTCCATTTGATTATCGCGAAGTAACATTAATGATGCTTTAATCTTTCAATTCATAAAGAAAGTCAGGGGAGTTGTATAGGCCAATTTAAAACCATCCACACCTGTAATTTACGAAGTAAATGATTAGTCTAATTAGAAAAACTCTCCATGGGGATAAAAGCCATAATCTTGAGACCCCAAACAAATACACTGCTTGAATTAGGATAACATTGCCAACCTTTACCTGATTCACATTGCCTGAAATCTTTCCACAAAACTCCCTGAGCTCTGATCTCCACTCTCACTTGAGCAGGAGTGAGAGAGCAAGAATGGTTCTGTAAAATTACCTTCAGCAAATTAGTGCCGGAGAGGCTCAAGAGCATGATGGCATGAATAAATCTTAAAGTTATGCAGCTTTTCAGTTGGTTTAACAAGTGAAACAGTTGGACCAGAGTATAAGATTCTCATGGCTACTCCGTTGGAGTTTCTAGTACTAGGCTTTTGCGTAATATTTACTCATCTCTATGTTCAACTTTGGTACAATTTTTTTTTTTTTTGTACGGCGAAAAAGAAGATTTTATTAATCAAATGTCGGGATTACAAGCGATTAAAGGGATAGGAGTAGAAGGCATCACAACGAGAGGGCAACATCCCAACGAGGTTGGCACCCTGCCCCTCGACAATCATATGCCGCTCTGGCTCAAGAAGGCATTAAGGTTGACAAGCGATCAACCGAGCTGAAAAAAACCAGAAACAGCAGATACAGAGTGCGAGAGGAATAGAAGGCCCATGGAACATAACAGGGCAAAAAACACAAATCTAGAGCTGCCTAATTAACTGCCTCAACGAAATACATTTACGGTTCCTTCACGTATCTGCACTCTGGCCTCATATAGAGACACCCTAAAGGCACTTAGTTGAGCCCTCGTCGTTAAAGTGCTGTGTTGTTATAGGACTTTGTTGGTTGGACAAGCAAACCCTAACTTTGGTTGATTTGTGATTAGTAGATGCTGTGGGTTATCCTGTTTGGTGAACCTAGCAAAAATTTTGGGGGGATTTAGGAAAAAAAAAGAGGGAGAAATTAAGTACAATCATTTTTACTCCTCTTGTCTGGACAAACTTTTTCTTTCAATGTTTTGAGTGCATCTTCCCTCAAAAGTGAAAAATTTTCAGAGTCTTTAACTCAATACAAAGCATAATACCAATGGTGTGATTTGGAGTAGGGGTCATAATTGTCTTTTGCCTCATTAGTTGTGCATTTTATGCAAGGGTGAACAAAATATATCTATCTTTCCAATGTCCCATGGCATTGGTGCTAGGGCATAGACCTCTTCATTATGTGGTACAGATTGCTTGGTTCCTCCTGCATTGAAAATTGTTGGAATCGTTGTAATTTTTCTATGTTTTGGGTACTCCATTGGAAGGAATACTAGGATCCTCAAACAGAAGTCTTCAAGAAATGGGAGTACAGTATAGGGTTCCCCCTCCCCCCTCTCCCTTTTGGGCTTGTGTATGTTCTTCTTTTGAGGGATTCCTTTAAATTTTTGACTATACTTGAGATTTAAGGGTGGTGCGTGACCTGCATTTTTTTGTCTTTTATTTTCCGTTGAAGAACTTCTTGCCGTTCTTGCCCTGCTGAACGTTTATGCTCTTTTTATTAATGAAGTTTTTGTTCTTGATAAGTAAAGGGTGCTTGGTGCCTTTACCTTGGAAGACTATCGCTTGGATATGGCATTGGGCTTCTTTCTTATGTGGTAAATTCTGTAGCAAATGCAATAGCTCTTCTATTTTGTAATTTATTTGCTTATTGATGTGAACTTGTAGATGATTTCCTCCTCCTTTCTAAACAGGTACCTGTGTATATAGCGGAAATCACACCAAGGAATCTCCGAGGAGGTTTCACCACTGTTAACCAGGTAATTTAGTACCGTGACAAGACTTAAAACTCAAAGTCTGGATTGACAGTTTCCTCATCTGCATCTTGTTGATTCTACAGTTGATGATATCCTGTGGTTTATCAATGACATATCTCATTGGAACTTTCGTCTCATGGCGTGCCTTGTCTTTAATCGGTGATTTGTTGTTGGTTCACTGATTTGATTCAATCTGAAAGTCTTTCAATCGAAATTCTGACTAATCGACATTACTTCAGGAACCATTCCATGCGTATTACAACTTCTGAGCCTGTTCTTCACTCCAGAGTCTCCTAGGTGGTTGGTGAGTTAGATTGATGATTCATTAGGAGTTGTTTGGGTGATAGATAAACATAGCGTGCATGTGGATTACTTTGTCGTCTCTTTCGCTGTTAACTCTCTAGTTTAGTAGTCTGTGGCGTAACTGAATTTAAAGACTAATATATCTACATTATAAAAGCATATGAGACCGTCTTGTAAACTGATGGAAACCATCACTCAACAAGCTCAATGATTCCTTCAGTTGTAAAAAAGAGAGGGAAAACATTTAACGATGACTATAATTCTCTGCAGGCAATGGTCGGTCGTTGGTCAGATTGCGAGGCTGCATTACAGTGCCTTCGAGGAAAGAATGCTAATATCTCGGAAGAAGTAGCTGAAATTAGAGTAACTGCTTGACTTTGTTGGTTGATTACACACTAACTTGCTCTTTTTTTTTTTTTTGTTTCCTTTCATTTTATTACCGGTCAAATTGTCAATCTGAACATACAGATAGTTACTTTTTTTGGTTGTTTTTTCAAGTTGAGATGAACATATATTATTTTACAGGAATACACAGAAATCCTTCAGCAATTCACAAAACCAACAATTCTTGACTTGTTCCAGCGGAAATACGCTTATTCCCTCGTTGTTAGCTTCCAAACCAAAACTGTTGTAGCTTCTTTCTCATTTCTCATGCATCGAAACTTATATTCTGTATTCCTCCGAAAACATTTTAGGTCGGAGTTGGGCTGATGGTGCTGCAACAAATTGGAGGGGTTAATGCCATTGGATACTATGCAAGTGCTATTTTTGAATCAGCTGGTTAGTATTACAATTTCAAGATGACTTCTACAATTGTTTGTCAATGAAACTCAACGGAAACAGATACACAATTGTCTGCTTTTATGTAGGTTTTCCAAGCAGCATAGGGACCATAGCGATTGCCGTTGTTCAGGTATTTGGAGTCTGCATCTTGGTTAAATACTACACAGTGTATGGATCATGGATTTGTCGACCAATTTATGGAGGAAAGGAAATGATAGACAAAAAGATTAGAAGAAAAAAGAAAATACAGTATATTCATTGTGTTTGGTTCTGTACCATTTTGTTATCCACGATCCAAACACGGCCTTGGAGATTTCAGCTTGCCACATTTACGAGAAAAGGTAGATAATTTCCTTCAGGTTCCAATGAACTTGTTGGGAGTGCTGTTGATGGATGTATCTGGAAGAAGGCCGCTTTTAATGGTACAGAGTTGAGTCATTTGAGGTTTAGCTAGAGTGTTTTGCAATATAGCCAAGTCATACTTCTAAAATTATACTCTCGTTTGCAGTATTCTGCAGCAGGAACGTGCTTGAGCTCTTTCCTCATAGGGTTGTCATACTTGTTGAAGGTTTCTTCTAACATACCGAATTGTCATGATTTTTACCGATGATTCCCACATTAACAACTGTAATAAAGTTAAAATTGAACTTTCCAAGAGCAGGGCTTTCAAGTGTGGACGGAGCTCACTCCCATTATGGCGGTTGTTGGTGCTGTGGTATGCAAAGCTTTTAGTCGATGCATTCTTTTTTTCTTTTGCTGGATACTTTTAGTTGTTGCATTGTTTTCATACATCAAGAATTTGTTTGATTTTCTTGCTGCCTTCAGTTTATGGTACTTGGTTTATGAGAGTAGCAAGCACTCATTTTCTTCTTTGGATTGAATTGGTTTATGCAGCTAGCATTATGAACTGCTCCGGTTGGTTGTAATTTAGAATTCGTGTTTTTTTTTTGGGTAAATTAGAATTCGTGTTTAAATGTAGAAGTTCTTCCAAGTAAGAGGTTGAAGCGTTAGATTCAGTCTTAATATCTTTTGCTATGGAATCAGGCGTTCAGAGGAATGTTTGCATTAGGCATGGGAGGAATTCCGTGGGTTATGATGTCTGAGGTATGTACTTAAAATCGCGTAATGGAATCCATATTGTGTAATCAATGAACATTTGAAGCTCGTTGCAGGGAACTGTATTACATTTTTTATTTTTTGGTGTTAGATATTTCCTATAAACATGAAAATGTTGGGTGGAAGTCTCGTAACGGCAGTCAACTGGTTCGGTACTTGGATTATTTCGTATGCCTTTAACTTCCTTATGGACTGGAGTTCAGTAGGTATAACTTGATACATTTCTCTCTCTCTCTCTCTCTCTCTCTCTCTCTCTCTCTCTCTCTCTCTCTCTCTCTGGGTTTTGATTATGGTGTCTACATAATAACAGAGTTTTTTTTTTCTCTCAGGAACCTTTTTCATGTTTGCAATTGGGGGTGGATTAACTGTCGTGTTCGTTGCAAAAGTGGTACCAGAAACCAAAGGACGAACTCTAGAAGAAATACAGGCAACAATGAATCCAATTATAGCAACCTGATAGATACTTAAGAGAGTTGGAATATTTGCTTGCAAAACAGATTTCTTATATGTTGAGTTTAATCTTATATGTTGAGTTTAAGGCACGTGGGTCTTTTATTGGTATCAAGCAAAGATTTTTTCTACTGCAAGAATCCATAAGAGTGTGTGATGAGCTAGGTAAAAAGGTAATGCTATGCTCATCATCATCTGCTTTGATCATATATACTTATTTAGATACGGTACGCGATTTGATTGTTTTTTCGATACTTAAATAGTATCGATAATGAATCAACTAGAGGTCGTGTTTGGAAGTGTGCCTGATGTGAGCAAGGGTGGAGAACGTCAGGGTATTAGCAGTGGTGTGATCAAGTATCTAGATCCTTGTAAGGAAATTGTAATCACAAAGGGCAAGGAATTTAATGTTTGAATAAAAGCTTTTGGACAATTGTTTGATTTTTGAGGTGTCATTAACCAAGAACATAACCAAGTTCATGAATGACTCTTAAATTACCTGCTGCATACATGAACAGTCTATGAGTGCATGAATTAGTACTTTACGTAGAGTACTCGGTTCCATATATGCACCCCATCTGTAGGCGAATCTACTTCGACAAGCTCTGTTCATATGGACAAATCATAGAAGGAGTCAAAAATCTACGAGACTGCTATATAGTCTTCTGTTTTGCCCTGGAAAACCTAGTAGACAGTCTGCATTTGGTTCCTTCATTCGTGGTCGTATTTGTTTGTTCATACTGGTTGTGAGAGAGGCGCGGAGTACATGTATAATTACGGTTGTTGATGGAAATTTGGTAGTATTTTGTAAGTTTACACTTACGGTGTACTAACGACGAGGATACGTGAAACCCAAAATGAAAACCTCTCTGGGTGTTATTGAACTTCTGCCAGTTATTCGCAAGTTTCATTGACAAACACAGTCCATACATTCAAGTTGATGGCCATTACTCTACTAATAACCAGAGTCTATTTTTCTTCTTCACCAGAATAAAAGTTTGAGATTAATACTGGCGGCGCAGTACGTCCACAGGAAAATAGAAACCATAACAACCTTGCTGGCCGTCTCGTTCAGCTCCTTCAACATGTTAGAAAGTTTTTCCCCGAGCAAATACCTCGCGAAGCTAATGGCTATTCCGGATTTGATGGCACCGTGCGCAAAGACAATCTGATCGGAAGCCAGAGTTAGGCTAAGATACAGAGTGTAGACAACGGCTACCTCCTTGGGTCTCCGAATCACCCCTTTCTCCGCCCAACCGAACCAAAACGAAAGGCTGATGAGGAGCGAGAGGAGCACGGAGATCACGTCCAGGATCGTTGCCGGGTACCAAGAAGGCTTGGATGCGGCACTTTTGGGCGAACGGAGGTAGAAGATTTCGATGCAATGGAGGGAGACAGGCGTTGCCACAGCCAGGGCTAGTGTCCAGAATCCACAACGAGCTATAGCGGCTCTCCACCTTGCCGCTCTGAATATCTCTTCGACGTCGTCTTCTTCGTCATAGTCGTCTTCGTCGTCAGAGTTGTGGTCAGCATTGTTTATGGTATGGGTATGATCAGCATTGTCTTGGCGACCGCTGCGATTCCTGATCGACATGGTTGGAGTTGGGAAGGAGAGACAGAGAGAGATGGAAAGAGAAAATGGAATTTATGGTGGAGTTTACTTTTGTAAAAAAAATTCTACGTATTTGTAGTTGTAGTGAGCAATGCTAGGTACCCCGAAAATGAAAAAACTAAATTTGGATGATTGATTTCTCATCGAGAGATGCTACATACACTACCATCCAACCACTACACATCCACTACATTCTTTGTGGAGCCCATTCCGGGTCCCAAAAAAATACAGAAAAATGTCCATAAATTTTAAAATAATATATTATGAGGCCCTGTAAAAAATCAGCTCCAACGGATATCGATAAGTATTATTTCTTGATTTATAGGGACGAAACTTTAACTGCACAGTTTGGCCCCTACGAATCTAGAAATATTACTTACCGATATATTGGAGCTAATTTTTTACAAGGCCCCATAATATATTATTTTAAAATTTATAGACATTTTTCTGTATTTTTTTGGACCCGGGGTGGGCTCTACAAAGAATGTAGTGGATGGTGTAGTGGTTGGATGTAGTGTACCTAGACTTATTATTTCTCATTTTAGAATATTTTCGGGGTATCCTTTTGTAGTACGTAAAATTAGTAGTTTGTAGTGGTCTAATCTTGAGAAGGTGAAACCAAATTTCTCGGAGAAAATCAATGGTGGTTGCTGGTTACCTAGAATTTGGCTTGATACCCGTTCTTCGAAAACAAAAAAGTGATTAATTAGGACTAATTCCTCTCTCTCTCTCTCTCTCTCTCTCTCTCTCTCTCTCTCTCTCTCTCTCTCTCTCTCTCTCTCTCTCACACACACACATACATTTGACGTGTAAACGAGCCGCGCTTTGCCGAGCTTGGCTCATTTACTAAATGAGACAAAAACTCGACCTCAAGCCTTAACGAGTCGAGTTTAGTCATTTATTAATCGAGCCTCTTTAATCGAGTCAAGCCTCCCTTAACGGCCAAGCTTTTGTAGAACAAGTCGAGGTCCACTCGATTCATTTAGTAAACGAGCCAGAAACTCGAGTTTGAGCTCGGCTCGTTTACTAAACAAGCAGAGCTGAACCTCAACGAGCCGAGTTTGAAAGCTGATTAATTCGTTTACAGCCCTAATCTCTATACCTAGCTAGCACCACTCCTTCATCCAACATGTCTATACCTAGCTAGCGCCACTCTCTAGTTGGCCTTTATCTCCGGGCGATAACGTAGTAATCGTGTCTTTTGTATTTTGCGAATTCGTACGCTGTGTTCTGTTCCTTAAGCCCTAATTTGGTCTTCGCTTGTCGCCGGTGTGTCTTCATTATTATAACGACAACAACACAATTGTACTTTTCTTATTCTTATTAATAATATATTTCTTGCTCTTCCAAAAAAAAACCTAAAAAACAAAAAACACTCTTTAGAGCACCACCAAAAATAAAAAGATCACTGAAAGTAAATTTGTGTACTGTTAATTAATTGGGTCAATTTGATCAATCCGCGGGGGTCGCGTGGCTTGGTCGATCTCCTAAACCTTGTTCAAGAAAGTAAGAATCGTGTAACTTCTTAGTTCTTGAATGACATCCACAGTTTTTTTTGATCGGCAATTTTTTTATTAATTTCTACAATATTACAAAGATTAAAAGAATAAGAACAGAAAAGAAATTAAAAATTACTTAATCTTCAACACTATCCGAGACCCAATCACTAGTCCAAGACCAACCAAAACCCTAAATACCAAAAAACCGAAACTCCCACTGCCCAAACCACCACCCTGCTGGAAGGAACATCTAAACCACTGTCGGAACTCGGGGAACCAGCCCTGTTGCTGCCCCAACGTAACATCGATGCTCCACCCTTGACTTCCACAGTTGTGTTGCTGATCTTTGGATAAATTGGATGGCATTTATGTTTGGCTAGTTTTATATAATTTGATGGTTCAACAAGATGGTCCAAAATTCATATAAGACGGTGAAAATATCCAAAATTTTGAATTTTAACAATTTTTTGGGTCTTTTTCCGTAGACTTATGTGAATTTTTTTTTTTTAACTTTGATCTATATTACTTTTTTTTTCAATTCATCCCTTCGAGATGAAAAAATACGGTATAATATAAAAATGTACCCAAATCTTGTAATGATCAACATAAAACAACTAAAAAGATTGTGTTAAAAAACCACTAAAAAGTTAGGACAAACTCAACTTTAATATAACTAAGAGATAGGCTTATTCACGGAGCCGCTATAAATAGGTTATTTATGGAGCTGCGCAATATCAGCCATCCGGTTCGGCTTTGAACGGTCTGTTAGAATCCAGAGCGTCCAAAACACTTTGGACATTGGAGATTAACTTCCGTAAACAACTATTCACAGAAAGCCCTGTGAAAAAGTTTTTCTCCATAACTAAACCATATAATAACCCTTAAACTCAATTGAGATGCCACACAAAATAGCAACCCAATCTTGTTCAACTAGATGATCTAGCTAGGTAGTCTGGGAAACTGCCCAAGGAACCCCAACGCAAGCACAGCCAAATAGTTGCTAACCAGCGGGGGACCAAGTCCCCTGATCAGACAGGTCCTTAATCGTCGACATCAGCTGCTTATTCCACCGAACGTTCGGAAACCAGTACAGCAAAACCCTAATCACCACAACTCTGCAGTATATCTCGAGCCACCTCGTGGCCATTTGCTCCGCGAGGAGCGCGATAACCGCCAGCAGCTAGCGTGAACGTGGACTTGGGAGCCCTGCCGCCACCTTGGCTTATCATGGCGAAGAACAGCGGCCCCAGCGTAGTTGACATAGTTTTATACTTTTATTAGGGTTCGGGACAATGCGTCATATTCTGAGGGGAAGGAGACAGATTTTGGTAGCGAGGACTTGGGAGAGGGAACAGAGATGGCGGAGACGTACGGTTGCGATGGTCCAAGTTGACGAGGTGAGCGGGGTGAGAGTGGTAGGGTACGTATGGAGGGACATCTTTGGCGGGGAATAATATCAATGGAGGAGGCGAGGAGGAGGTGGTGGCAGCAAAGAGGGGTTTGGGTTCGGGAGGGTGGCGGAGAGAGAGCGTGAGGGTTGCGGCGGTTTTGGAGAAAGCGCGGGGGTGGCGGAAGGCGAGAGAGGTGGGTTTGGGAGCGAAGAAGTTGGGGGAAAGAGTGTTAAGAAAATAATGTCCCGCATTGCTTAGGTGTGGAATGAGTGATCACTTAATAACATATGGGACCTCTCCACTCATTGCCAATTGGTTTGAGATGGATATAAAGTTTCTACATGGTCTCAGAGCGGGACCCGTTCCACCCCATATTTTATAAAAACACGTGAGGGGGATGTTAAGAAAATAATGTCCCACATTGCTTAGGTGTGGAATGGGTAATCACTTAATAACATATGGGACCTCTCCACTCATTGTCATATGGGCCTTGTGAGGATTCCTAGGGTTTTGGGGGCAATGAGGACGGCAAGGGCGGCGGCAGGGTGGTTTATGAGGGTTGAGGTTTCAGTGGCCACGAGAGGAAAAGTGCAAACAGCCATTGTTCTTCAAGCGAGTTTTCACCCCCTGTTGGTTCGGAAGTTTGATTAGAGTATATAGTAGTACTGCATGGGCACCATTCCGATAAAAGCGGTCAAGGAATCCTACGGGTCAGAGAAAAGCAAGCTGGGAGGGCAAGGAGGGCCAAATTGGCCAATGGTCTCGAAGCCTTGTCTTGAGACCTGTTCACCTAAAATTCTTATTTTTGAAGTATTTTATTTTTAGTTTTGCGAAACAGATTATTCTGTAATAATACATTTACTTTAATTCAAAAAATAAGTATTGATTCCTTTAGCGGAACGGAGCCTGAGTGGAGTCCGTGTGCATGGCCCCCACTCAAATTTGAATAATTACATTGATTAGTTAGCTTCTTGTAAGGGATCTCTTCCTTAGCTTAAGTGTGGATCTTAATGTGATCAGAACGTGATTTAATTTTAGGGTTTTTGCGAGAAATTAACAAAAAAATATGATTGAGGAGAGCTTCATTCAAGCAGTTTTCATTGAACGGTTCAATTAAAAATTGGTCAAATCAAATACTTTTCTGTCATATTTTTTGTTGATTTTCCGCGGAAACCCTTAAAATCACATTCTGAACACATTGAATGGTTCGAATCATCAAAATTTGATCGGAAAAGGGAGGTCTATACTTAAGGTCCTTACCAGAAAACTCTTTTACATTGATATTCCTATATATTTTAATCATACCCAATAAATAAATTTATGATAATATCCCATCATATAGCTCTAAGTTTTTTTAAAAAATATTTGTAAGATTATTTCTCTAAGGTTTAAATTTTTACACCGCCTTTTTGTGCAAAACACATTTCTTTTCATTAATCACAATGTGAAATTATACATACCAATATGTATTGTCATTTCTGCATAAAATACTGTACTCTTATCATTGCATTACTGGTATCTCCACTGATTTTTGTTAAGGCTTATCAATTACCTCTTGCACCCTTAAACTAGGGCGCCATTACTTACATTTTTTAAAATTATCCCTTATGCTACAAAATTCTACACTTGGCTACCTTAAACTATCTGAACGTTTCAACTTGGGACCCTTATTAATCTTTAGTCACTTAATAGCCATGAAAGACCTTAGAATAGCTTTCAAATGTTATTTTCCCTCCAAATATTGCGATAATGTCGAGGATGATATGCATATGAACTTGCATCACTTTCAAACTCGAATAGTAGACATTTGTCTCTCTTTTTTTTACATGAGGAGTTATTGGCATCTCGATTGTGTTGATAATATAAGGGTATAGAGAGGTCTTAATTGGGACAAAACTGAGGGAGATTTAAGGATGAGATGAGTGAAAAAATGTAGTCCAGGCAAACATCTGATCTTTAATTTTGTTAGATATGCAAGTTTATATGCTTGTTATTGTGCGCATTCTAATGTGTCAAGTTTTGCATATACTTTTGGGTTGCATACTTGTGTAGTTTCGATTTTCCCATATGCTTACGCTACTTATGCACATTAGGGGTCCATTGTTTTTTTACCCTTGATTTTGATGTGATTGGTTCAGGTTGGTGTTTATGTTGGTATTTATTTTGGTTCTTGTACTCTTTTGATTGACTAATTGTCAACTCTTATTTTGTTTTCCAGGTTCGGAATGTATATGATTGTTGGGAGTTTAGTGTGTAAATTTTGTTGGGATGTTTTCTCTCATTTTGATGCCTTCTTCTTCAATCCTTTTTAATTTTTGTAACATCTTCTAAGGATCAATATTCCTCTCTGTTAAAAAAAATATTCACATTCTTGGCATTCTAGTCCCATTTGAGCACTATTCTGGACAAAGGACCCAAGTTTAAAGATTTAAGTTGTTTAGTAAAACTGAAAAGTGTGATAGTTTAGGAGAGAAAGATGTAATTAGGCCTTTTTTAGTTTTTTTTTTCGTGTCAAACAACATGAGAGATTATTTACATCATGTATGAAGTAGCCAGTACCAATTCGGAATATTACATCAATTGTGAGAGTTCACGAGATAACTAAGCCCAACAACTTAATCCATGTAAGAAATAAGCCCATCATAGGGAAAAACAAAGAAAACGGAAAAGCATATCTAAGGAAAAAACACTCTTATGCACGTGGAGATATTCAAGCTCTTGACTTCTTAGTGAGATACAAGAGTCTTGAGCAACTAAGATAGCCCCAGTTGGTTTCCTTTTCTAGCTAAACAGGGACGAAATGTTTATTTGTATAACGAAAGACATATGCGCACAGATCTATTATACAAATCATGCATAAACAGTTTTTGTGGGGCCCACCTCACAAAGATGATCCGAACCGCTCGTTTTTTTAAATTATTTTGTAGAAAATAGGCTGATATTGGTAATGGCTTTTTCAAAAAATTTGGAGTGAGACTGAGTGGTTCACTCTACAAATTCTGAAAAATCTCTTACAGATTGTCTTGATTTTTAAAAGAATCCTACCAAGTTATATTTTAAAAAAATGAGCGGTTCAGATTGTATTTACTGGATCGGTGGTGGGGTCCATTAAAACTTTCTATGCATGATATTTGTACACTTGATTTTTTAAAAGAACCCTTACCAAGTTATACTTAAAAAATAATAATAATAAGTGCTTTAGATCATATTTACTGGATCGGTGGTGGGGCCCTTAAAAACTGTATATGCATGATATGTGTAAGAGATCCGTGCACATAGCACAACTCCTTTATAGAACAGAAAGTACGTGGATACAACAAATCTGTGCATAGATAGTGCACAAATTGTTATGTGGGGCCTACTATGGATCCCACACAAGTAATTCGAGCCGTTCATTATGTTTAAAACATTTTTTCAAGGCCACGCTCAAAATTAGCTCAATCTGATAACTATAAGTACTTGATCTAATCGTCTAACTAAAGTCCACTTTCACCCCCTGTGGTTATCGACATGTGCGGATACCCCCCTTGTGGTTTAAAACTGACCACATAACCTACTTGTGGTTTTGAAAATGTGCGGATAGACCCCCTGCCGTCATGTTTTCCATCCATATTAACGGAGGTGTATCTCACACATCTCTAGAATATAATCTGAGTCCTTCATAATGTATTAAATAAATAATAGAGTATCTCTGTAAAAAATCATCTCAATCAGGCATCAATAACTCAGTGATCTAATTTTTAGTAAATTCAAATTTGAAATTTTAATTTCATAACAAAATCGATTTGACCATGAGCTTTTCATTTTTTGATTGACTTGAATTTTGGCATAGACGTAGTACTCGTCAAAATTTACAATATCAACGGTTTGGATTCAATTTTTGGTATACAGGATGGTGTGGTTAGATTTAAAAAAGAAGAAAAATCAAGGGACGTGATGGGGGTATAACGGTTTTTTAATGTTGTGTCCATTAATATGGATGGAAAACATGACGGCAGGGGGTCTATCCGTACATTTTCAAAACCACAGGTAGGTTATGTGGTTAGTTTTAAACCACAAGGGGGGTATCTGCACATGGCGATAACCACAGGGGGTGAAAGTGGACTTTCCTCTTTTCATTATCTAAAAACCTGAATGAAAAGTTAGATAATTAGAACAAGAGTCCTGCTATGAGCAGGGACAGTTTGCAGAGAACCACGCAGGGACAAACACGTTTGGTCCCATTTCGGGTCCAGAAAAAATCTAGAAAAATATCCATAAATTTTTTAATATTATTTTATAGAGCCCTGTAAAAAATCAGCTCCAGTGGATATCGATAATTATTACTTTTTGATTCGTATGGACGAAACTGCTCAGTTCACCCTTACGAATCCAAAAGTAATACTTATCGATATCCACTGGAGCTGATTTTTTACAGGGCTCCATAAAATAATATTCAAAACTTTATGGATATTTTCCTAGATTTTTTCGGGACCCGAAATGGGGTCAAATAGGTTTGTCCCTGCGTGGTTCCCTGCAAACTGTCCCTACTCATAGTATTTTTGATTTTGGTTATAGAAACTAGAAAGAGAAGAAAGAATGCAGAATAAAAGTTTGATTCGGCTCAAGGATCAAGCAGTCTTAGCTAGTCGAGTCTGGTGTATGTGCTCCGATAAACACGAGTTTAGCTTGAGGAAAATTGTAGAGTAATATCGCTCTCGGTTGAGTTTTGAAAAATTAAAAGAGAGAATTATATAGAAGGGTATTGTCCGAAAATGAACTTTTAAGAAGCACACGTAAAACAAGCATAGCGAGCTAATTTCATTTCTCTTCACGTTGTCTTGAAGATCCCAACATAACCTGGGTAGACACCCGTAAATCATCGCGTTTTCTTACTGAAATTTAAAAGTTAGAACGTGGGAACGTACCCACAAAAGTTCCTTGATTTCCAGTTCAGCCCAATCAAATATTGTCTCCCGTCACCCCTTCCCCTATGATTCCATGAATTTAAAAAACAAAAACAATGCTATACATCTGCATACGAAGAACAGTCTCTTACACCTATATCATCACGTTACCTTCATGAAAATAAGTTATAACGAACCACAAAAGTGGATTCCATGAATATTGTTATCGACCATTGTTTCACGTCACCCTTCCCATATATGATTCCATGAATTCAAAAAATAAAAGCAATGCCAGACATCTACATACGAAGAACAGTCTCTTAAGACCCTGGATTGTAGTTTACAGTTGTCAATTTGAATGAAGCCTTATTTCTATAATGCCTAAGTCCAAAACTTCCATGTTATCCCACTTCACTAATACAATGAGCGAGTTACAGCAGAAATATATCTGTTTGATTCAAAAAATTCAAACCCTAATATGGGCAACCTACGCGCACAGACTTGAAAGAATCAAACCTCATTTTCATCTTGGTCCTGTTCCATGCTGTCCTCTGCGTCTTCTAGTTTGTCAAAGAATTCATCAAGGTACCATTGACAATTTTCATACCAATTACCCTTATTGCCACAGGCCCGCCACTTTTGATCTGCTATCATATCGGGGGAAAGTCCCCATTCTTGCATCTCCTCTTCAGTATGGTGGATTGCAAGGCTATAGTCTCCACCTTGTGCTAGTTGCACCACTCGAAACTCACAGTTACCAAGATTGTTTAGGTACTCGAATTGCTCCACTGTCCACTTGAACCATTTTGTGAGGAAAACACGAGAAGCTAGACCATGGGATACGATAATAAGGTTTAGATCATCAGATGGGTCAAGGTGAAACCTGTTCATGTCTATATCCCTCCATAAAGTCTCAAGAAAGCCTGCATGTATCATTTAGGTTTTTAGGATAAGTTTATTTTCAATACTGGAGAACTGCAAAAAAGCCATAGACTAGTATGCAAAAATAAAATTGCAGAGAAACATAACTCATCAACCACGGCACGAAATGCCCTCAAAGGCAACAAAAAGCAACAAAAAATTTGTACACTTATTGCACTTGAGTGCAGAAGAGATGAGCCCTGATCAAACTAAATCAAGAGAAAATAGAACAAAATCAAGCGGAGACTACTGTATGGTCCACATCTACTTGCAAACGGGGCCCATAATTTTATGCAACACCAGAAATTTTAAAGTTTAAACTGCCAACTGCTTGCAATAGCAAGGACTCAAGGAGCAAGCACCGGGTCTGTGACGGCTAAAAAGTGTATCTGACTAATGTGCAAGTCATTGTGACGCACTTGCAAGAAGCCAGAAACTTCAATGTTTATTGGGCAAAAACATGGGACAGATAGCACACCAGGTATGTACTACAGTGGGCTGTTGAAACTTGAAACAAGCTATACATTCTGCCTTTTTCTACTAATGACATCCCCATGAAGTAAAGCAATAGAGTATTGTGGTTATCTCAAATATTGGTGTTTCTGGGACTTCTACAAGGCCTTCTAGTATGCCAAGCCTCTGCGTGATCTGTGATGCCATCTGAAGGCTTAAAAGTGTTAGCTGGAATATGGATATTAGCCTGTAAAAGATCCTGGGCAAAGTTAGCCATGTAGCTCCTGCTCAGAAAAAATGTTCCTCACTTAGAACTGCTAATTGAGATAGAATACGTACAGAAAAAGTCCGTCACCATATCTAGGGTGAAATCTGGCCAGCTTCTTTTTTCACATTTCGAGATCATCGTGCCCAACGCCGGGATTAATAGTATTTTAAAAGTGTTTCCATGTTTAAATGGAGTGGAGTCAAAATTGTCTAGCATCAAACCGGAGCTATGACAAAAATAGAACACCTTTCAAGAGTATCAATACCGTTAGATGAAATGTAAATAAATGAACGTGACAGACCCAAAAATCTGGGTTCCTACTGGAACAGCTAATAAAGCCACTTAGCTGCAGGCACCAAATCATGGGTGTTTTAACATTCATTGAGAAAAAACGCGTTGTAATTATATAGCGATATTTAAAAAGGTCTTGAGGATGCCCTAAAGCGCTCATGTATCATTATGAATATACATACCATAACTGTGGAAGCCTAGAAATATACGTGACCATGCATGTTACATAGGGCTTATGAGTTAAATGCTATAAACTTCCTATCTCAAGCATTCATTCTTTGCCAGGAGAGAAGCAAGGGCCCAACATTCCATTCTTTCTTTCCGAGCTCCAATGGTAGAGCACTTCGTTTACACGTGCGCCAATGTTTTTCAAAGAAAACCCCTCTGTTTTATAATATAGAGCCAGCAGAGAAGATTCAAAGTCTCAAAACCAATGACATGTGGAACGTGTCAAACTCAAGACCAATGAAGGTGCAACATCTGCATGGTATGCAGAAGATACTACATTCACGAGAGTAATCCTCAGCCAAGGTTTTGTTTTAGAACTGAACGAGATGATAAGATTGTGGTTCAGTGAATAAACTATCTTATCATGACTGATAAGTGATAACTGTTTGAATTCAAATGTGTTGTTAATCAAGAATCTTACCGTTTGCACTCTATAAACAAGAGGGACATAATAAGGATAACTGGTTTTTTCAATTCTTGGGAAGTTGGGATTGAAATCTGATCAATATCTAGGGACAGAAACTGAAAAGAAAGCATCTAAAAGGGAGGCTATACGAAGATACGGGTAAAGCAAGGTGTACATATCACAACCAGAATCATCAGAATCTTGAAGGCTTGTTGAGTCTTTGGTGAAAGTCCAGCACTGTAAGGATGTAGTAGAAGAGGTAAAGGTTACAAACCCCCTAGGGTGCTGTTTCAAAAGAAACTGTTTTGCTCTCCTCTCCCTTACGTTAATTTTTGTTCTTCATTGATCAAATGTTTCACTTTGTAGCATGTAATTAACATTTTGCATATCAAATCAGTATCGGGAACCTAGAAACAAAATAATCAACATTGTTCAGTCAAATAGCTGGAACAATGGTCCTTTGAGGACAGAAGATCCAAAACTCAAACCACCTAACCATGCAAAAACTCTTGCATTTCAAGAATTTATCCACAGGATCCCCTTTAACAAGTCTCATCAGTATCGAGATATCTTATACTCCAATTGAATTAGCACAAAATCGAGCAAGAGAAACAGAAACTCTATCAAGTCTAGGTAAGAATGGGAACTATGAAGGAAATACGTTTAAATAAGTCAAGGAGGAATGCAAGTCTTAAAACTTTTGCTCTTACAAATTCTAGGCTTCTAGCTGTTCACTTGTTTTAAAGTCATTGACTTCTCCAGACAAATAAATAAACTTGACACATTCAACTAATTTACTCACTAGAAGACATGTGAGGGGCGTAGCTCTCTAACATAGGGGATGTGAATTGTGCTTGGTATGCAGTTGCTCATCAGTGTTTGTTTTCCACATAGGAACACGACTAAATAGTATTGTGAAATTGGAACCCTGGAACCATTAGCAAATCAGGACAGTGATACTTTACAGCCTCAAGGAGGACAACCCGAACAACTTAGGTCTAACTTCGTGTATAAACCTAACCTTTTTTTTTTTTGGCAAACTAAAAAGGTTGGGAGAGGGAGACCAGACTACCAGAGTTGCAACCCCCCTCAAGGAAGGGGGTCCCAGCCGCCATAGCATGCTCAACCAATGAGCCAGTACGACCCACTGAAGGAGCCAAGCTCACTTAGGCGTCCTTTCGGAGTAACCCCAACCAATGGTAGAGTACTCTGTCACCACAACACCACGAAGGTGCAAGCTGGACAAATGGTGGCCAATACGCAGTATCTAATTACATCCAGTGGTTGTATAAACCTAACCTTCTTACATTAAGGACATTACCAAAAATGGCACTTTTTGCGCTTTATAAACTCTGTCATTCCCTCCAATACTAGTCTATAAGAAAGTTGCATCATTGGAAAAGGGCAAATTTTCGTAGTAGTCCCTGTAGTTTTACGGTTGTCTCACTTTCGTCCCTCTAGTTTCAAAGTGCTCGAATTTCGTCCCCGTAGTTTGTTTTACGTTCTAAATTGGTAAAATCGTTAACACCGTTAAAGAAACTAACGGGAAAAAAAAAAAAAGTGTTCCAATTTTCAATCCGTTTGAACCGGTGCGAAGATCTTATTTTTTTGATCATTTTATCCTAAATGGTCGTAATGAATTTTTGGCTCTAAGGCCTTTCAACGAGCACCCGAAGACTCCTTATTTAGTTTCAGGGCTCTCTTAGGGTGATTATTGAAAGGCCTTAGAGTCAAAAATTCATTACGACCATTTAGGATAAAATGATCAAAAAAATAAGATCTTCGCACCGGTTCAAACGGATTGAAAATTAGAACACTTTTTTTTTTCCGTTAGTTTCGTTAGCGGTGTTAACGATTTTACCAATTTGGAACATAAAACAAACTACAGGGACAAAATTTGAGCACTTTGAAACTAGAGGGACGAAAGTGAGACAACCGTAAAATTATAGGGACTACTACGAAAATTTGATTGAACAAATCTGTATAACAGTTCAATATCCTATGTGTAAATAAGATATGGGATTTACCCACACACCACTTTTCATCTTGGCAATCACCTCCGGTGGTTGCATAAACCTAACCTAACCTCCTTATAATAAGGACATTACCAAAAATGGCACTTTTTGCACTTTATAAACTTTGTCATTCCCTCCAATACTCGTCTATCAGAAAGTTGCATCATTGTGAAAATTGAACAAATCTCTATAATAGTTCAATATCCTTTGTGTAAATAAGATATGTAACCTTGCTTCTATATCAATTCCTTTGTAATTCAGCAAAAGTTCTGAGTTGAGGGCAAAACCCAAATATTTTTAAAAACTATTCGTAAGAAAACTGAATCCCCTTGAACATCTTTCTTCAGTTATAAAAAAAAATACTCTAAAAAAATAAACCCAGAAACTAAAAGCCAGAGTAAACAACAAAAGCAAAACTTTCCAAACACAATTAAACAAAATAAAAAATAAAAAAGCAAAAAGAAATGCAATTTAAAAATCTTACTGGAAACGCGATCGTAGACGTCAGCGGCCGACTCCCCTTCAGGAAACCGATAGAAAAACCTCCCGAACCTCTCCCTAGTCTCCTTAATCATCTTCATCCTCTGCTCCTCCTGAAAATTCCCAAAATCCTGCTCCCTGACCCTGCACTCCTCCCTCACTCCGATTATCCTGTCCCTGGGGAACGATCGCCCGATCTCGCGGAGCGTCGACCGGGTGCGCTCGTAGGGGGAGACGTAGAAGTAAACCTTCCAGTTGCGGGAGCGCCCGTCGTCGGAGACGACGCGGCGGATCTGGGCCCCGGCGAGCTTGGCCTGGGCGACGCCGTTTGGGGTGAGCGGGATTTTGTAGTCTGGGGTTGTTGAGTAGGCTGAGTTGTCGCGGTTGCCTTGGCTCTCGCCGTGGCGTACTAGGATTATTCGCTTCGGTAGTACCTTGTGATGAGAGTGTTGCTGTTGCTGCTGCTGCTGTATCATAGCTTTTCTCAGTATATCTGTATTTCTGTCTCCCTCTCTCTCTTTCTCTATATAAATGTAAATGTCGATCTGCCTCTCTCTCTCTCTGAATGTCGATCTGCCTCTCTCTCTCTCTCTCTCTCTCTCTGTATATTTTTGGACGCGTCTTGATACTAGGACGGTCGAAATCGTGCCACATCGCCCGTGAAAAACGTCTCAGATAGTAGTTAGGTAAAGTGGGAAATGGGTTTGGAACAGGAAATTGACAGCCGAAGATGGAGATAGGGTGACGTAGGGAAAGTCTATTGAATCGAAGGTCAAAATCAGTATTGAAAATTTGTTTAATTTTTGACTTTTTTAAAATCTATCTTTTTTTTAAATTTAAAAAAAAAAAAACTCAAAGAACCTTTCAAATTTGGGAGAATTCCATTTTAACCCCTGATCTTTGACTCCAATCACGTAAAGACCACCCGATCTTTTATAAATATCAATTATAAATCTCAACTATCAAGAAACACATCATTGTTCCCCATGACATCAATCTCCATCCCAAAACAAACAGGAAACACTAACATGTGCATTTTTTTTGCCATGGGGCATGAACATGGCAATTACATGGAGCTTTTGGGCCCTTTTTTTCCAACTTGTCATTAAGGAGAGAAAAAAAAAGCACTAATTTATCCAAAAGTTCCGTCACAACCAGAAATTCGACTCTCTCTCTCTCTCTCTCTCTCTCCGCAGAACATTGGCATTGGCGAACCTAACTTTACCAACTTCCTTTTCGCTGAGCCCAAGAGCTCAATTCCATTCATCATGGACACCACCATAAATCTCAAACCCCTAAACCCATTAAAACCCCGTAATAACTCTTTCTACCCTTCAAACCCTAACTTCAATAAGAAAAACATATGTGTAGACATCCCAATCCAAATCTCGAAAGGGCTTTAAATGTCCCGACAATGAAACAAAGGAAACAAATACCTCCGAGAGCTTGGACGAAGGACTCCTTTAGCCCAAAAGCCCAAAGCAAACCCAAAGGCCCAGGACTGAACCTTTAGTATCGTACGGTACACCTCTATACCGCACGACATTATAGATTTCATTACGTCGCACGAGGTCATGAGGTCAACCGCACGGCATTTTGAGTAAAGTTCTAACTGGCTCAGCTAGCTGTCGGCCACGCCCACTTGAGCCATTGCAACAAGCTAGCTCAGCCGGAAAGGGACTTCTGGTCCGCCCAGAAAATACCTCCACCATTGTGCGACTTCAAAAGGCTTCAAGTTTATTGGGCAAAACATGGGACAGTGACCCAGGTATGTACTACAGTGGGCTGTTGAAACTTGAAACAAGCTATACATTCTGCCTTTTTCTACTAATGACATCCCCATGAAGTAAAGCAATAGAGTATTGTGGTTATCTCAAATATTGGTGTTTCTGGGACTTCTACAAGGCCTTCTAGTATGCCAAGCCTCTGCGTGATCTGTGATGCCATCTGAAGGCTTAAAAGTGTTAGCTGGAATATGGATATTAGCCTGTAAAAGATCCTGGGCAAAGTTAGCCATGTAGCTCCTGCTCAGAAAAAATGTTCCTCACTTAGAACTGCTAATTGAGATAGAATACGTACAGAAAAAGTCCGTCACCATATCTAGGGTGAAATCTGGCCAGCTTCTTTTTTCACATTTCGAGATCATCGTGCCCAACGCCGGGATTAATAGTATTTTAAAAGTGTTTCCATGTTTAAATGGAGTGGAGTCAAAATTGTCTAGCATCAAACCGGAGCTATGACAAAAATAGAACACCTTTCAAGAGTATCAATACCGTTAGATGAAATGTAAATAAATGAACGTGACAGACCCAAAAATCTGGGTTCCTACTGGAACAGCTAATAAAGCCACTTAGCTGCAGGCACCAAATCATGGGTGTTTTAACATTCATTGAGAAAAAACGCGTTGTAATTATATAGCGATATTTAAAAAGGTCTTGAGGATGCCCTAAAGCGCTCATGTATCATTATGAATATACATACCATAACTGTGGAAGCCTAGAAATATACGTGACCATGCATGTTACATAGGGCTTATGAGTTAAATGCTATAAACTTCCTATCTCAAGCATTCATTCTTTGCCAGGAGAGAAGCAAGGGCCCAACATTCCATTCTTTCTTTCCGAGCTCCAATGGTAGAGCACTTCGTTTACACGTGCGCCAATGTTTTTCAAAGAAAACCCCTCTGTTTTATAATATAGAGCCAGCAGAGAAGATTCAAAGTCTCAAAACCAATGACATGTGGAACGTGTCAAACTCAAGACCAATGAAGGTGCAACATCTGCATGGTATGCAGAAGATACTACATTCACGAGAGTAATCCTCAGCCAAGGTTTTGTTTTAGAACTGAACGAGATGATAAGATTGTGGTTCAGTGAATAAACTATCTTATCATGACTGATAAGTGATAACTGTTTGAATTCAAATGTGTTGTTAATCAAGAATCTTACCGTTTGCACTCTATAAACAAGAGGGACATAATAAGGATAACTGGTTTTTTCAATTCTTGGGAAGTTGGGATTGAAATCTGATCAATATCTAGGGACAGAAACTGAAAAGAAAGCATCTAAAAGGGAGGCTATACGAAGATACGGGTAAAGCAAGGTGTACATATCACAACCAGAATCATCAGAATCTTGAAGGCTTGTTGAGTCTTTGGTGAAAGTCCAGCACTGTAAGGATGTAGTAGAAGAGGTAAAGGTTACAAACCCCCTAGGGTGCTGTTTCAAAAGAAACTGTTTTGCTCTCCTCTCCCTTACGTTAATTTTTGTTCTTCATTGATCAAATGTTTCACTTTGTAGCATGTAATTAACATTTTGCATATCAAATCAGTATCGGGAACCTAGAAACAAAATAATCAACATTGTTCAGTCAAATAGCTGGAACAATGGTCCTTTGAGGACAGAAGATCCAAAACTCAAACCACCTAACCATGCAAAAACTCTTGCATTTCAAGAATTTATCCACAGGATCCCCTTTAACAAGTCTCATCAGTATCGAGATATCTTATACTCCAATTGAATTAGCACAAAATCGAGCAAGAGAAACAGAAACTCTATCAAGTCTAGGTAAGAATGGGAACTATGAAGGAAATACGTTTAAATAAGTCAAGGAGGAATGCAAGTCTTAAAACTTTTGCTCTTACAAATTCTAGGCTTCTAGCTGTTCACTTGTTTTAAAGTCATTGACTTCTCCAGACAAATAAATAAACTTGACACATTCAACTAATTTACTCACTAGAAGACATGTGAGGGGCGTAGCTCTCTAACATAGGGGATGTGAATTGTGCTTGGTATGCAGTTGCTCATCAGTGTTTGTTTTCCACATAGGAACACGACTAAATAGTATTGTGAAATTGGAACCCTGGAACCATTAGCAAATCAGGACAGTGATACTTTACAGCCTCAAGGAGGACAACCCGAACAACTTAGGTCTAACTTCGTGTATAAACCTAACCTTTTTTTTTTTTGGCAAACTAAAAAGGTTGGGAGAGGGAGACCAGACTACCAGAGTTGCAACCCCCCTCAAGGAAGGGGGTCCCAGCCGCCATAGCATGCTCAACCAATGAGCCAGTACGACCCACTGAAGGAGCCAAGCTCACTTAGGCGTCCTTTCGGAGTAACCCCAACCAATGGTAGAGTACTCTGTCACCACAACACCACGAAGGTGCAAGCTGGACAAATGGTGGCCAATACGCAGTATCTAATTACATCCAGTGGTTGTATAAACCTAACCTTCTTACATTAAGGACATTACCAAAAATGGCACTTTTTGCGCTTTATAAACTCTGTCATTCCCTCCAATACTAGTCTATAAGAAAGTTGCATCATTGGAAAAGGGCAAATTTTCGTAGTAGTCCCTGTAGTTTTACGGTTGTCTCACTTTCGTCCCTCTAGTTTCAAAGTGCTCGAATTTCGTCCCCGTAGTTTGTTTTACGTTCTAAATTGGTAAAATCGTTAACACCGTTAAAGAAACTAACGGGAAAAAAAAAAAAAAGTGTTCCAATTTTCAATCCGTTTGAACCGGTGCGAAGATCTTATTTTTTTGATCATTTTATCCTAAATGGTCGTAATGAATTTTTGGCTCTAAGGCCTTTCAACGAGCACCCGAAGACTCCTTATTTAGTTTCAGGGCTCTCTTAGGGTGATTATTGAAAGGCCTTAGAGTCAAAAATTCATTACGACCATTTAGGATAAAATGATCAAAAAAATAAGATCTTCGCACCGGTTCAAACGGATTGAAAATTAGAACACTTTTTTTTTTCCGTTAGTTTCGTTAGCGGTGTTAACGATTTTACCAATTTGGAACATAAAACAAACTACAGGGACAAAATTTGAGCACTTTGAAACTAGAGGGACGAAAGTGAGACAACCGTAAAATTATAGGGACTACTACGAAAATTTGATTGAACAAATCTGTATAACAGTTCAATATCCTATGTGTAAATAAGATATGGGATTTACCCACACACCACTTTTCATCTTGGCAATCACCTCCGGTGGTTGCATAAACCTAACCTAACCTCCTTATAATAAGGACATTACCAAAAATGGCACTTTTTGCACTTTATAAACTTTGTCATTCCCTCCAATACTCGTCTATCAGAAAGTTGCATCATTGTGAAAATTGAACAAATCTCTATAATAGTTCAATATCCTTTGTGTAAATAAGATATGTAACCTTGCTTCTATATCAATTCCTTTGTAATTCAGCAAAAGTTCTGAGTTGAGGGCAAAACCCAAATATTTTTAAAAACTATTCGTAAGAAAACTGAATCCCCTTGAACATCTTTCTTCAGTTATAAAAAAAAATACTCTAAAAAAATAAACCCAGAAACTAAAAGCCAGAGTAAACAACAAAAGCAAAACTTTCCAAACACAATTAAACAAAATAAAAAATAAAAAAGCAAAAAGAAATGCAATTTAAAAATCTTACTGGAAACGCGATCGTAGACGTCAGCGGCCGACTCCCCTTCAGGAAACCGATAGAAAAACCTCCCGAACCTCTCCCTAGTCTCCTTAATCATCTTCATCCTCTGCTCCTCCTGAAAATTCCCAAAATCCTGCTCCCTGACCCTGCACTCCTCCCTCACTCCGATTATCCTGTCCCTGGGGAACGATCGCCCGATCTCGCGGAGCGTCGACCGGGGCGCTCGTAGGGGGAGACGTAGAAGTAAACCTTCCAGTTGCGGGAGCGCCCGTCGTCGGAGACGACGCGGCGGATCTGGGCCCCGGCGAGCTTGGCCTGGGCGACGCCGTTTGGGGTGAGCGGGATTTTGTAGTCTGGGGTTGTTGAGTAGGCTGAGTTGTCGCGGTTGCCTTGGCTCTCGCCGTGGCGTACTAGGATTATTCGCTTCGGTAGTACCTTGTGATGAGAGTGTTGCTGTTGCTGCTGCTGCTGTATCATAGCTTTTCTCAGTATATCTGTATTTCTGTCTCCCTCTCTCTCTTTCTCTATATAAATGTAAATGTCGATCTGCCTCTCTCTCTCTCTGAATGTCGATCTGCCTCTCTCTCTCTCTCTCTCTCTCTCTGTATATTTTTGGACGCGTCTTGATACTAGGACGGTCGAAATCGTGCCACATCGCCCGTGAAAAACGTCTCAGATAGTAGTTAGGTAAAGTGGGAAATGGGTTTGGAACAGGAAATTGACAGCCGAAGATGGAGATAGGGTGACGTAGGGAAAGTCTATTGAATCGAAGGTCAAAATCAGTATTGAAAATTTGTTTAATTTTTGACTTTTTTAAAATCTATCTTTTTTTTAAATTTAAAAAAAAAAAAACTCAAAGAACCTTTCAAATTTGGGAGAATTCCATTTTAACCCCTGATCTTTGACTCCAATCACGTAAAGACCACCCGATCTTTTATAAATATCAATTATAAATCTCAACTATCAAGAAACACATCATTGTTCCCCATGACATCAATCTCCATCCCAAAACAAACAGGAAACACTAACATGTGCATTTTTTTTGCCATGGGGCATGAACATGGCAATTACATGGAGCTTTTGGGCCCTTTTTTTCCAACTTGTCATTAAGGAGAGAAAAAAAAAGCACTAATTTATCCAAAAGTTCCGTCACAACCAGAAATTCGACTCTCTCTCTCTCTCTCTCTCTCTCCGCAGAACATTGGCATTGGCGAACCTAACTTTACCAACTTCCTTTTCGCTGAGCCCAAGAGCTCAATTCCATTCATCATGGACACCACCATAAATCTCAAACCCCTAAACCCATTAAAACCCCGTAATAACTCTTTCTACCCTTCAAACCCTAACTTCAATAAGAAAAACATATGTGTAGACATCCCAATCCAAATCTCGAAAGGGCTTTAAATGTCCCGACAATGAAACAAAGGAAACAAATACCTCCGAGAGCTTGGACGAAGGACTCCTTTAGCCCAAAAGCCCAAAGCAAACCCAAAGGCCCAGGACTGAACCTTTAGTATCGTACGGTACACCTCTATACCGCACGACATTATAGATTTCATTACGTCGCACGAGGTCATGAGGTCAACCGCACGGCATTTTGAGTAAAGTTCTAACTGGCTCAGCTAGCTGTCGGCCACGCCCACTTGAGCCATTGCAACAAGCTAGCTCAGCCGGAAAGGGACTTCTGGTCCGCCCAGAAAATACCTCCACCATTTGAATTTCAAAATCCTTGTCTTTTGCCTATAAATACAACCCTCCACTCAAGAGAAAAGGGCCATGAATTTCCTTTCTCTCTCATCATGCTTTCACACCCATTCCTCACTCCAAAGCCTTGAGAAGATGACTCCAAAAACATTCTCAAGGTTCTTTCTTCCTCAAAGTCCTCCATTTTTCTCATTATCATTGAAATGAGCCTTTCATTTCTATAAATGCTTCAACCACCCCTGTGCTCGTCTACCACCCACGTCTACAACCTCCTTTTCTAAGCCGGGCTCATCCACACTCATTCGTGGCCGCCCATCTCCTCCCCAAGCTCAAAGATCAAAGGTATAAACTATTTTCCTTGGGGTAGGCTCTGTCCATATCCCTGAGAGAACCTTTCTGTGGTCAGGATCGACCCCCTTTGGGTTGGATCTTGACTTAAAAACCATTTTCTAAACAAAAACAAGCCTCTGTGCTGAGTAGGCTACGCCGCGCGGCGCTTTGATGCGTCGCACGACGTAGCATACTCAGACGCACGACGTTTTCGGCTTCCTGTTTTCTTGTTCAAACTATCTGGATCGTAGCTATCCTCTGTCAGGGCTGTTCTGTTTACTAAAATATCAGGCATTAGTGTTTGTTTAGTTTTGAAAACAAAGATTCCTTGATCATTACGAGTGATCAAAAGCATAAAAGATGATTTTCATTTATGGCTTGAAAGAGTGGTACTTTTCAGAATAATCCAGTGGTAAAAACATTGTCTGATGTCAGTTGAAAACCCCGTGCGCGTCATTCAAGATGCCGGGCGGCGTTTTGAAACTTTACAAAGGGCCTGAAAACAAAAGGTTATACCACACAACATTCTGTAAAACCGTGCGCAGTATTACAAAATGCCGTGTAGGAGGCGACTAAGATCTAGACAGTTTCTGTGAAAGAAACCTTTTCATTCTGCATCATCCTTATCATTGCTGTACAGTTAGCACCATGTGCACGTCAATATGATATATTACTCATGTCCCTTTCCCTTTTACTTGCTTATTAAGGAGTTTGATTTTCCAAAAGATATTTTAAATCTTCCTCCCTTGAAAGAGTTTAGTAGAGACCGGTTTCTACCGGGCGAATGGGGTGCATTTTCTTCAACAAAATCTTCCTCATTCGTAACGTGGCTCCCGAACTTAAAATCTCAACGTTTTTCGCTAGACCAAAAGCCTTTCTTTTCAAATCAAGTTCTCAGTTTCTCGGATCATCCATCTCAAAAATCCGAGTGGCGACTCTTTTTGGCCGCGCGCCGGTCGGGGAGCCCACACTATCTTTCCTTCTTTTTTCCTTGACACAGCCTCTAATTACATTCACTCATTGCTTATGTTTTTTCTTATGTATGCCTTGTATCTGATATTGGTTTACGATAACATTAGCGGGCCTGGAGATAGATTATTGGTGGGTCGACGGTGGGGCCATTGTTTGCAGCAAGAATGATATGGCGGCGGCGACGTCTTTTAGTAATATTCAAGTTTTTGTTGAAAAAACTTACATGTTAGAGAGGGCTTTAATTAAGTCTTTTATAATGTTCGATATCAGACCTGGGCTCACCAAGATAGTTTTTAGAGCGGTCGCAGGGGGGCATTGTGTAACCAAATTCATGGGAACACTCCAGAGCCAACAATCCCTCCCGACGAGGCTCCAGTGACTCGAACCCATGACTTCCTGGTTCTGATACCATTTGTCGGGATTGTTTTTTCACCATCTCTCCTAAAACCAATTGTTGTTAAGGAGGACATCAATTAAATATGTTATGACCTTTGACATCGTACCCACAAATGTGTTTTCATAGCAGTCACAGAGAGTGACATTGTGTAATCAAATCTTTGGTGGCACTCTGGATCCAACAAGGATGAAGGTAGTAAAAGAATAAATGCCCTTCAACCAATCATCTAATGCAATAAGGACTCACCCGAGCGATGTCGGTGCATAATTGGAAGTGAAGCAATTGCTAGAGCTTGGATGGGGCGGAGAATGGTTTCGGGGATTGGAGACTGGTATAGCAAAATTTGGCCTGCAAAAGTCATTCATTTAGGTGAAGAGTGGAGCCTCTTTAATATGATGGCAACGCTCCTAATTTTCATTGTTTCTCACTTTGACTATACAAGGGCGCTTATGCATAGGTCGGATACTAACTCAAAAGAGAGGAAAAGACTTGCTAGAGAAACATTGAATAGGATTTGATAGGTCCAGAAGATCTACTTTGTTATTGATAGTTTTCAAAGTAACTATATGGCCCTGTTCTTCCTAAAAATGGGCAGATAAAGAAATAATGTGAGAATTTACTTAATTGTCCCATGTAGTGAAAGTACAAAAAAAAGTTTGGAGAGATTCGAGGGGCAAAGGGGTCATTATACCCACCCAAATAAGCTTATCCTAGGGGTGGGGTGGAATAAGGGTGAACACAGGTTAGCTTATCCCTCAAAATTTTATCCCCTTCCTTCTCCCTCGGCAAATAGGCCGTTAATGTTAAGGTTCATGTGTGGATACACCTTTTATGGAATAAAAGGATGCACATAACACCCCTGTGATTAGTGAAGTGTGCACGTAACACCCAATTCTCTATATTTTAATGAATGTGTATCTCATACACCTTTTGAATTTAACATAATCTTTAATCCAAACTATACATAATGTATTAAACATAGAATATAAACACTTTTGTAAAGAATCAACTCAATTCGACATCAATAATTCAATGACCTAATTCTTGTTAAAAGGAATGATAAATTTAAATTTGAAAATTTACTTCATAGTAAATTTGATTCAACCATTTTGATGGACTTGAATTTTGGTATGAATGTAGAACTCGTCAAACTCTTCAATATCAATGGTTCAGATTCAATTTTCAGTATAGGGGATGGAGTGATTAAATTTAAGGAAGAAGATGAATGCATATCAAACTTTTAATGCATGTCCATCACACTTGACGTAATTATGGACGAAATTGGGTGTTATATGCACATTTCACAAATCACATACTCCCTCCGTCCGGATTTAATAGTTAATCGTTTAATTCTAACAGGATAAAAATTGAGTTATATCTTTAAATTGGTAATGGAATTTATATCCAATATGGATCTCGTTTTATAGATCTCAATTAGTTCTATAAGACAATATTTTCAAAATTACATAAAATATTACTCTGTCCGTCTCAATTCAAGTGTCCACTATGATTCTACGTGTCATTTTCAATAACTTATATCTCTCAACATATATTAGATGTTATGTTTTTAAAATCATTATCTTATAGAAATAATTGAGATTTATCAAACAAAATTTATAATACCCATCCCGGATACTTAGTTATTTCAATTCACATTTTCATTTTAATATGTGAAGTTGGGGTTGATTCGTAGGAGGTGAAACTTAAGGGTGGTTTTACGTGATTTGAGAGTCGGAACACAAGTGGCTTGTGGTTCCACTTGCACTTGATAATCTTTCTTAGGCTTAGTCAAAATATCCCTAGGATATTTTGGGAGAAATATCTCCCCATTTCTATTTTGTTCCAACGTAGAGAGAGAGAGAGGAGGGAGACGGCAAGAAAGAGGGGAAGAAGAAGAGGAGAAGAAGGCAAAAGCTAGGATTTGGGTTCAATTGTCTTATTTTTTAAGCGCTAGCTGGTTATTCATGTTTCTTTGTACTTAAATTCATGTTTAAATTGTTGAATTTCTTGTCTTTGGTAATAGAATCCAAGATAAAGTTCGGATTTGGGTTAAAGGCGAGAAATCAAGAACCTAGACTTGAATCTCATGAGTTTGATGTTTACACAAAAATTGATTCTTGTATTTGATAGTTCTTGCGAAGCCCTTTGTTATATATGAGTTTGAGCATGATTTGGTGGGGTTTTGATGAGTTTTAGATGTGTTTTGAGTTGAGAAAAATGTTGGAAATCGAAGGAAGAACGAACTGATTTTCGTTGGAAAACCCAGGTGGTACCAGTACCAAGTTTGGGGTGGTACCGATACCCAGATTGCTGGATTTTGGTTCTACCCAGTTGGTACCAGTACCAAGTTTTTGGAGATACTGGTACCAGTCTGACAGGTGAACTTCAAACAAGCATAACTTTTTCATCTGGACTCCGTTTTCAGAAAATTTTATATCGAAATTAATGTATTGAAATCGTACTTTCCAATGGTGGTAGTTTCACGACCTAGTTCTAATCCTAAATGAACTTATAGTCAGAATACGGTGGAATGACATAAGATTCCTTATCGATTTTGAGTTTATGCTGTGATTGAGTGCTATGTGTGCTTGGAGACACTTAGTGGTCTTTAAGATGTCATGTTTAAGTTCGTTGAACATCGTTTAATAACTTGTTAGCTCTATAACTTGATATCAATGGTTGTAAAATGGATTATGGGACGTTTGGTGGTCTTGTTAACCTTTGGTCATGTGTTAGCATGGTAGGAATGTTATAGGATGTTATCATGTATTTGCTTAGATATTCCAAGGGATACGTGTGCTAATATGAATTAGCTCATGACTAGGTAGCAAGCCAATCAAATGGGAGGTGCTGAAACCGTAAGTTTGGTGTACCTCGGTTGATACAAAGGTGAGTGTGTCTGATATGGTTTTTCTCATTATAATTGTTATATACATTTGAGTATTTCAGTTATGTTGGTGAATTTAGATTCATGTTGATATTCCTTCGGGTATTGTGGTATGTTGTTGTGCACTTCTATATCTCACACACTCTGGCTTTCCTTTTTGGTCTGCCAGGTAGCAGTTTGTTTAGAGTGGGTCCACTACTGGTCAACGTGTTGGGGTGTATTTGGATTAACTTCGAGTGCTGTTGATGAACGAGCTAGTTTCTAGATAGTAAATCTAAAAGTAGATTTTGTATACGTTGTATCTATTGTAACTAAGGGATTTTGAACGTTTAAGTTAAATTTCATATAAGTTGTTCGGTTGTTGAGGTTCTGTAATAGTAAAATGTGATTCGCTTTTTTTATGCAAGGTTATGGTTGGTTAGTCGATACGTTGACACTTTTAAGTTTTTTTGGTGATAAGTTTTCCGCTGAGTATTTATTCTGTCAAGTTGTGAGGTGTGGCTTGGTTTTCTATGTGGAATGCCTCGTGGCCGTGTCAGTTCGGGCCCACTTTGGGTGTCGTTCTGGGGCGGGGCGTGACAGCTTGGTATCAGAGCTAGTACTTTCTGGGAGAATTTTTCATAAGTCCACTATAGCACTTTCCAAACCCATCTAGTCCACTTCTAAGTTTCATAACCCACTAAGTCCACTAATAATTGTAATGACAAAAATATCCCACCTAAGAAATAAGGGCCTTATTTGGCTAACACGAAAATATATTTTTTCCATTTTTTTTCATTTTTGTTACAATCAAACTGCCGCCGCCGCTGCTGCTATCACGTCACATATAATGTTATATATATGTGTAACAAAAAACGTATTTTTTATTTTTCTCGATTTTTTTTATTGAACTCGCTACACTTAACATTTAACGATATATATGTGACAAATTTCTCTTTTTGTTTTTCCTATTTTTCTTGAATTGATTTTTTAACGTTATATGAGTGATAAAAATTTCCTAACACACAACATAATATGTGTGGCAAAAATTTTCTAACATGTAATATTTCTTTTTGGTTTTTCTTACTTTTAGTCTTTAACGTTATATGCTGGTCTATACAAAATATATAACATTATAAGCGAGTTTTTCAATATCTAAATATTGCAAAAAAAAAAGGAACATATAACATTATATTTGAGCTTCTGCAATTCTGAATCTCACAAAAAAAAATAGAACAAAACATATAATATTATATGTGAGCTTCTATTGTTCTAAATCTCACAAAAAAATAGAATATATAACATTATATCTGAGCTTCTGTAACTCTAAGTCTCACAAAACATGACATATGAAATTATATGTTCTTAAACAACATCATATCTTTCCAACAATATTATATATCTCAAAAAATAACATTATATGTTCACATATCATGTCACCATTATCCTTGTTTTCAGTCGCGTCTTGAATCCCAAGTTGAATGTTGATGAGGCCACATGGAATCGAGTTTCATTTGTTCACCATTTCTTCATCGAATCCTTCAAAATTTATGATTTTCTGCCTCCAGATAGCTTCCCATAACCTCTATATCTACATATATACATATTCAAAACAACTTTTCAACATTCATATATCTAAAAAACGAGATATAATATTATATGTCTAACCCTAGGAAAAGCACATATTACACATGACAAAAGTTCAAATATAACGTTATATGCTTTGTTGTCCATCACTTATTGAATTGGTCCGCGTAGCGGCCTCTTCGACTTGCTTTTGATAATATATGGATATATCCATATGTGCTTTTGAGAGGTTGCTGCGCGGACCTATTTAATAAGAGAACATATAACGTTATTAGTTCTTTTTTTTTTTTTTGAGTTTTACAGGACAAAATCTCATATACAACGTTATATGTTCTCTATGCAAATTGAAATATTTTTTTATGTCAATACAAGCTCATATATATATATATATATATATATGTACATATGGTCACAAATATTCTCATATACCAATTCAATAAGTGATCGACAACGGAGTATATACCGTTATATATGACAGAAGCTCATATATAACGTTACATGGTACAAAAGGTCATATGTAACGTTATATGTTCTCTTTATTAAATAACATAGAATATTTCTAATCTAGAATGGTATATATAATAATATAACGTTATATATTATTATATATCTCTCTAACTGAGAATGTTTTAAAAAAAGGACATCAAATAATAACAAAAACACACATATAATCTTATATATTTTTTCAAAAAATACAACATGTTCTAACCTTATATGTCTAGCCCTAGAAAAAACACACATATAACCTTATATATTTATTCAAAAAACTGCAAATACATCAGAAGCAAGTTGGAGAGGCCGCTGCGCGAACCAAATCAATAAGTGATTGATACAAGGCCAAAAATGTAACTTTATATATTTATTCAAAAAACTTCCGATCTCTAACCCTACGAGAAACACACATATAACCTTATGTATTTATTCAAAAACCTCCAAATCTCACAGGACAAACAAAAGAGCGGATAAATAAAAATAGATTAATTAATAAATCTCTCCCTCAAGGAAATCCAAGTTACAAGTGTGCAACATTAATTTTTGTCTAACTGTGAGGGAAACCCATATCAAGATCTTGAAGTTTAAAGAGAAACCCAGTTCAAGATTTTGAGTCTCAATTAAATCTAAGCGGTAAAAAGGAAACTAGAAATTCCAAAATTACCTGGCACTGGAATTCTACAAGGCATCTCGACTTCGAACTCAACAGGGAGACCAACGAACCCATTGAGAATCGATCAAATGTGACATGGGTCCTTTCGCATCAAGACGTAGTCATGGGAGAGGGCGAGGATGCAGCCGGCGGTGGAGGCATGGCCGATCATGGGCACGAGGGAGCTGACGACTAGGGAGCGGAGCTTGGAGGCCATGAGTTTGAGAGAGAGAGAGAGAGAGAGAGAGAGAGAGAGAGAGGAGGCTGTGCTTTAGATTTGTTTGTGGTCTAGGGTTTCTTAGCTTATATAGAAGGACATTTTTGTCTTGGTTTAATTTTTTTTTTAAAAGAAATGGACTTAAGGACTTACTAAACTATATTAGTGGACTAGAAGGGTTACAAACATTAGAAGTGGATTAACTGGGTTACAAGTTCTCTATAGTGGACCATAGACTAATTTTTTATACTTTCTATTCTCTGTGTTGAGAGTCGAATAGGAGTTTTGGTAGTGGACCATATGGTGTTGTTGCTGTCGAGTAGGAGTTAATGGCTGACTAACGTGTTAGTATTTAATAGTTAGTATTGTGTTTTCTGTTGGTGGTTTAAGTTGTTAAAACAGGTTATTGATATCGCTCAGTTCATGGAACGGCAAATGGAAATTTTTCCATGGCAGATTGTGTTGTTCCCAAGAAAACAATAAACAATGCATTTTACCTATTCTCAACCGGCAATCTCACTATTTTTCCATGCTAGTTTAATTATTATTTTGTCATTGCTTTATTTAAATTCTTAGTTTAAAAATCAATCACAATTTTGTCAACTAGGTTAGGGTTAATCGATTTGTGTTTATTATTTTTCCTACAAAAAATCACCAAGTCCCTGTGGGTTTGAACTCGCTCTTACATTACTATACTTCAGTACAATTCGTGTGCTTGCGAGTACATTAAAATTTCACATCAAGTTTTTGGCACCGTTGCCGGGGACTTAATCATTTTTAGGAAAATTGACAAAACTGTGAATTGATTTTGCCCGACTACTTGTTTTAGATAGTTTTTATTTTCTTTTCTGACATTATCCTAAAAACCGATGCTTGCGATCTTAAAGTGTGTTACAATGAGAACGCCCCAAGCGTAGGGCTAGGTTGGTTGAAAGAATAATAATACCCGGAAGTCCGGGATCGAATCCACAGGGAGCGCATCCATAACTCGTTCGAAAGTTTGCTTAAATAGAGATTTCGGCGTTAGGACCGCCAACCAAGCTTTGGCATTGAGACGGCCAACTGGGAGAATTTAGTTAATTGGCTACTTAACCTAACTACGACTTTTTATTGGAGATTAAACTAACTAAAAATTAGGTTTAGGGATAATCAACACCCGCAACTCAAAAGTAAACTCGTTCTTCTCACTTACCCGGACTGGTAAACATGGTTAGGGTTTGGTGACATTTTGGCAAACACTTAGAAGGTCATAGCTCTAAGTATCATATGTGGTAAGGAAGCTAAACCCTTACCTACATATGATCAGAGAGGTTAACACCTCCAAGTTTTGGGACATAAAAATACCACATCCCAGGTTTACTCTTTCGAAAATGAAGACTCTTGAGAGAAGGACAAGAAATACTCTTGGTTACGGGATGTTAATCATCCCATAACCTAACTTCGGTACACTACTCGCACATTATGCCAAGAGAAATGGAATGAGCTAGGGAGAAGGTAAGGTAAAAACTAAACATCAAGATTAATTGAAATAAAGACAAGATCCTTAAAGAGGAGAGGAATTCTTACAACTTTAATGAAGCACAACCACCTCCAATCTCAACAATCAATGCTCATTAAGGAGAGATTGAAAGTGGAAGAGGCGAGGGAGGTAGCGAGAGAAAGAGCTAACATAACCCTAAAAACGTGCAATGGGGATATTTATAGCACCGCTTTAAAGTTACAGAAGAAAAAGAAAATAGAAATCTGCAGAAACTGGGAACTCCTACCGGTAGGAGCTGACTACCTACCGATAGAACAGCTTGGAGCAAACAGAAAATACTGAAAAAGCTGGATTCCTACCGGAAGGCATTGATCCCCTACCGGTAGAACTTGGATGGTGCAAATTTGTGACCTCTCTGGACAGGCATTGAACTGGTAGAGAAGGCCCTCCTACCAGTAGGACTTGGCTTATACCGGTAAGCACTGATCCCCTACCGGTAGGAATTCCTTGTTTGGCAAGTTTTTATCAGCTTCTTCTGGGCCTCTCTAAACTCTCCGAGACTTCGACACAGCTCCTCCGGACTCCGCTATTGCTCCACTTAGACCTCTCGGGTCCCCGATTCACGATGGGATAAGTCCATGGCGTACAAACCGCCTTCTAACAAAAATAACCTGTAAACACCAAAAACGCATCTTTCGCGCAATATCATTAAAAAAACATAAAGTTATGCGCGCGAGCGCCCAAAAATGAGCGAGATAAGCCCAATTATAACCACAATTGTGGGCTTATGAACCGACAAATATATAGGATATTAATTGTTCTCCTTTCTGTCTTTTCCTTTTTAATCTTAGTTAGTTTTGTTAATTTTCTTTGAGTACCGTGGTATTTTAGTCTAATTTTAGGCAATGAGTTACTGTTAGAGTAGGAAGTGCTCGAGCGCTTCGTGTACAGTTATTTCCCCTGCAACGGTGCCAAAAACTTGATGTGAAATTTTAATGTACTCGCAAGCCCACGAATCATACCGAAGTATAGTAACGCAAGAGCGAGGTCAAACCCACAGGGACTTGGTGATTTTTTGTAGGAAAAATAAATAAACTTAAATCAATTAACCCTAACCTAGTTGACAAAATTGTGATTGATTTTTAAACTAAGAATTTAAATAAGGCAATGACAAAATAATAATTAAACTAGCACGGAAAAATAGTGAGGTTGCCGGTTGAGAAAAGTAACTAAGGTTTTGAAATCCACACTCACAAATATTTAGCAACTAATCTTATGCAATGGTTTTTCCTATAATTTCTACACAATGATTTAGAAACTAATCTTAATCATCATGGATAATATGTCATTAAGCCCTTTTTATTTATATCGACAATTTGTTCCTCCTCTGCTTCGCAAGTTTAAGCAAAAATCATCAACTGTATCTGCATAAAACAAATCACAGTAGATATCTCATACTTAAATATAAACTTTTGATAAACCAAGCAATTCGATTAATCAGGTGATATCAAATCATGGAAAAAAAACCCATTCCGATTGAATCCATATCCGATTCTCTACCAAATTAATTAATGAGATCAAAACAATAAACTATGAACACACGTAGGAAAAATAAACAGCATAAAAACCAATCAATAATATTCATGAGGTTTCATCCTCAACCCTAGTTTAGAAGTTTAGCCTAACATAGATAAAAATAGAACCTCACAAATTATTTTTTTGCTCTTCTCGTTCTCTGTTCCGCGCCGTGGCCTCCGTCCTCCAAGCTGTGAATCTCCTCTGGCGGAACTCTCTGCTTTTCTATATATAATGCTAAAAATTGACCTTTGGTAAATATAATTATTTCCTTCCCAAACTCTATTTATTAGGCAATATCTAATATCATTCCTTATTTTGCCTTCCATTAGCCAGAATTCTTTCAAGACTAGATTCCTTTGGATTGCACTTTGAGTACTTTAACCACGAGCTCGGCTTTGAGACCAAATAATTGTGATTATTATCTTTTCCTGCAAAAATATAATTGTATAAGGAAAATGAATTAAAATTTAATAATACTAGTCAATTAAGCATAATTAGGAACTAACAACATATAAGATTGGGGCTTCTAAGTGTCAATATTTTGTGCTCATCATCCCATGCTCTACACAACGCTCTATTAATAGGGCTACGATCATAATTCCTTCAAGAAGATGCCCTGTCCCCCACATCCTTGACAATAATATCATAAATGGCATCCGAAGTGTACTGCTTGTTGTAAAAAACAATGTCATTCCTTGCCTTCCAAATGTATTACACCATACCCACCATTGCTAACTTATGGAGGGCAGATGAAAGACCTTTCTTCTTGAGGAGCTGAATAGCCGAACCTATTTCTTGCCCCCATTCTGTTGGACTTCTAGAAATGCTAAACATATGAAGAACTTAATTTACCCCAAATGCATGCTGAGATAGAACAATAAAAAGAAAAGATGCTTATGGGACTCATTCACATTAGAACATAGAATATGGCCTCTCTTTTGTAACACTCAGGTTAGATAGCTCTAATATATTCAGGTTGCACTGCACGATAGAGTGCTTGGGTTAGAAGCTGGACACAAACAAAAAACTGACTAGGATCCTTTTGTGGCTGAACTTGATGAGGTTTCTTCAGCACTCATAGATTGGGTGAGTATCTCCATCTTGTTTGTGAAATCGCCTCCTCTTCTTTCCCCTTCTAGCCCACGAAGGGTGATAAAGCATCTGACTAATTAGATTTTTAATGTCATATTTTATACTCTAGGTTATTTCTATGGTTATTTCTATGGTGGTGGTTCACAACATTAAGAAAGAAAGGAAGAGAAGAAGTGTATCCTATAATTGTCAGGTTCGTGATCGTCTACATACTTTGGATGACTTCTTTTCTTTTCTTTTTTCTTTCTTCAACTTTCTTGGATCATATTTTCTGTAAAAATCAATCATCACCATCACTCCACAAGTTGTTTCTGTAAGAAATATACAGTTTTTCCAACTTGATTAGGCTTCCTTTACGGCAATAATTACATATTAGAGCCAAGGGCCGAATTAGGAATTGATTCTATCCTGAGCTAATCAAAAAAAAAATTGGGTGGGCAAATTTTTTTTCAATTGTATAAATCGTATCAAATACGTATCGCATATCTTAAAATATGTTCAAGATTTTTGGGGGAGCTAGAATACTAAAGACAAGGGTGGGGAAGGAGAGTATTTGTATTATATTTGAACTCAAATATTTTTTGGCTTGGTACAAAATGGTTAGAACCTATCCCTATTTATACTACTTCATGAAAAGCTCTAATACAAAGATATGTTTAGAGATAATTTTAGAATTACACTTGTGATTAATTCTAGAGCTTCCGATAATTCTAGAATTACACTTGTGATTAATTCTAGAGCTTCCAAAAACCAGGTGCGAAGCTATGTTAGGGCCCGGGGTCTCGACCTAAAGTTTTAATTTTTTTTTTATATTTTATATACTTGATTTTGAATATTATCAATAATTATTCATATAGGTACTTATAATCTAAATAATTTTTGTTTGATTTGAAAAAAAAAATCAGTTATTTTACATTCTCAATTTTTTCATAAATGAAAAATAAACACGTGATTGTTGAAATAGCTTAAAGAACAAAGCAAAATGATTTGTATACTTTAACTACATTAGGCTAAAATTATTTCAATGTACAAATTTGATTTGTTGAAAAGCAAACACTTTATGATATAATAAGTATCGTTCTGATAAAAAAGGTATAACTATTAAGCCGGCCCCCTTCAGATTAAAATCGCGACTCCACTACTAGTAAAAACTAGATATTTATATATACAGTCATTTTCAAATGCGGAGGTCCGTATTTTAGTTAAAATAAGAACCTCCCCATTTCTTCCATTTTTCGTTCAAATTTTGATGATCCAAGCCGCTCAACGTGTTCAGAACATGATTTTAAGGGTACCCGCGAGGAATACAGCAAAAAAAAAGACCAGAAAGGGCTTCTTCTGAGCAGTTTTAATTTGAACCATTTGATAAAAAATAAACAAAAACTGCACGGATGAAGCCTTTCCCGATCTTTTTTTGCTGATTTTTCTAGGTACCTTTAAAATCACGTTCTGAACATATTGAGCGGCTCGGATCATCGAAATTCGATCGGGAAAGGGAGGTCCTTATTTTATTAAGTTAAGGTGGTACTTAAGAGAAGGGGACTCTTTATATATATATATATATATATATATATATATATATTTGAGGGGCGGGGGGGGGGGGGGGGGGGGTGGTTGTGGAATTTCTAAAGTGGACCTGGCTACAGCCCAACCTATGGTGGGTGTACTTCCGCCCTTAATTAGATCTTACCGGAACTTTGCGAGCAAGTTCCTCAATGACTGAAAGGACCTCCTCCTTGTCCCTCAAGCTTTTACCTTTGATATGCTGATCCCTGCTCATATAATTGCACTTTTTTAAATTTCAGTTACAACGAACTCAAGGAATCTCAATAAAAAGGATATATAAGCAGGCATTGAGCTCAACTGCTTGTTTGCATATCTCAGCAAGAAACCTACGCACTAACCCACCATTTAGAATTGAGGAAGAGAGATAAAAAGCATAAGAGCAAAGTCCACTTTCACCCCCTGTGGTTATCGCCATGTGCGGATACCCCCCTCATGATTTTAAACTGACCACATAACCTACCTGTGGTTTTGAAAATGTGCTGATAGATCCCCTGCCGTCATGTTTTTCATTCATATTAATGGAGGTGTATCTCTCACGCCTCTAGAATGTAATCTGAGTTGTTCATAATGTATTAAATAAAGAATAGAGTATCTCTGTAAAAAATTATCTTGATCAGGTATCAATAACCCAGTGATCTAATTTTTAGTAAATTCAAATTTGAAATTTTAATTTCACAACAAAATCGATTCGACTATGAGCTTTTCATTTTTTGATTGACTTGAATTTTGATATAGATGTAGTACTCGTCAAAATTTACAATATCAACGGTTTGGATTCAATTTTTGATATAGGGGATGGTATGGTTAGATTTAAAAAAGAAGAAGAATCAAGGGACATGATGAGGGTATCGGTCTTTTAATGTTGTGTCTGTTAAAATGGATGGAAAACATGACGGCACGGGTCTATCCGCACATTTTCAAAACCACAGGTAGGTTATGTGGTCAGTTTTGAACCATGAGGGTGTATCCGCACATGGCGATAATCACAGGGGGTCAAAGTGGATTTTGCTCAAAGCATAATGCAAGCAGGGTCCTTTTACATCAAATTCTCACTCTTCTAGAACCAAAATAAGTAGGAATTTCAAGCCAGGTTTTAAATGGACTTCAAACTCTTCTAGAACCAAAATAAGTAGGGATTTCAAGCCAGGTTTTAAATAGACTTCTGTTTGAAAGATTAGTCTGGCCTAATCGATCTGATTATATAAATCATAGTACATTTCTACATCCCCAAAAGATAGCAAAAAATCGGAGCTGAAGAGGGGAGAACTTAGATGGGTAGGCAAGAGAAGCTCATCAAGCAAGGGAAGCTGTAGTGAAGGAGAATGAGGGCAAAGCAGCTCATCAAGCAAGGAAAACTCCAAAGAAGGAGAAGGGAGGCAAAGTAGCTCGTACAACCATGCCGAAGAAGAGAATTGCCTTGTAGCTTCTCTGTTAGTACAACCCAGAGCTATATTTCCTAAGTGAGGGAGATTTATAATAGTAATTCTTTGTAGAAGTCTTATTAATAACTATTGTAAAAATCAGTTTTGAAACCGTCTGTTGTTACACTATGGTCTATTATTGCTTTTTGGAAGGGGTTTTGAAGGAATAACAAAGGGAATGAGAAAAAAAATTCGAACATGCAAAATGCTTGATAGCCGCTCTGCTACAAGAGGTGATTTAAAGGTTCTGAGTCTCAAATTCTATTGTTCATACTACTGTTGTTGCTTCCATGTCGGCAAGTCAATGAACTATTTAACCGCACGAGCAAGTAGCTCAGGGGAGTGCACAACAATGAAAAAAACGGCATAGTGGAAGCAATTTGTTTGCCGGGAGAAAAAAAAGAAGCAACCTGTATTAATAGAAAGAGTAAAAAAAGGGAGAGTTCGAAATACAAATGACGGAATCATATTGGCAGGTTCAATCCCCCATTGGATCTTGGCCTAGTGAGATGATGCTGATGGTTAGACTAATAGGAGCTACTTTCAGGAAACAAATCCATCAATTCAAGTATACACTGTCCAAAACTGCAAATCCAGCTGCGACACCTCCCTCATTCGATGAAGAAACCTTCGTCCGCATCAAGTAACCACATTGCTCATTCATAATCACGTTTTCTTTGTTTCTGCACATTGAAATTCCTCATGCATGAGTTTAATATGCAGAGAACTGCCAATATAAAGAAAGATCTCACGAACACATAAAATTGTACACCTTAGGTAATGTATGATTTGGAATACTAGGACATTGTATAATGGTGAGCAAATGAGCAATTGGCATTTTATTTCTTGGCAAACGAAAGTGTTATCAAGGTGCTGAACCTTATTCTGTTTCTTACCGAATTGAAGTGTTGAAGACAAACAAAACTACCAAACTAGCGTGTTTTAGAAGAAAGATAAAACGAAGATAAGATGTGCACGGAGGCACCATCAAAAGAAAATTTGCAAAACTTGGCACATGCTACGCACCTTAGATAAGCACCATATATACCAAGTTCTGACATAGCATGATCTTTATGACAAATGCCATCACGCATCAAATATGTGGGAGCAATAGTAGGGAAAATCCTTTGCATAAGGATGTAGGCCGCATTCTCTTCAGTCCCCTCCTCTTGCAATCTCAGTAAACTTTTCCTCACATCGTCTCCATAGATATTGTTCCCTGCAGAAGAACGTTGATCATTTCGTAACAGCCATGCCGAAGGTAATAGCTAACAATAAGAGCAGGACAAAGAAGAAACAGAATGGAACCTCCGCCTTCTCTTTGTGGTTTCATGACATAAAATTCCGGTCTTTCAATTGCGTCTTTGACAATATCAGAGTCATCTAGACTCCACAATCCCGCAAAGCATTTTCGTATTTTGGCAATGTCATCTTTGTTCTCAAGAAATCTGCTCACAGTCAAGGAAGAGAAACTTTCATGGAAGAATGCAAGTGATGGTCTTTTTTAAAGCAGGAAGGTAAAGTTGGGAACAAGTGTTTGGAAAAATATGACTCTTGCACCATTTTTCCTAGGGGTGAGCATGATCCGGATTGGTTCAGTTTTCCAGTAAACCAAGAACCAAACCAATACCTACGGATTATGAATTTGGAGAACCAAACCAACCCACAAAAGGCATTGAACCAAACCAATCCAAACCATTAAAATATGGTACGGTTTCGATTTTAAACCACGGTTTGGAGAAGATTAGAGGACTTATTGTTGGCTGGGCAAGATATGAATGCCCTTTAGATTTACCAAGTTAGCTTTATATATAGAATAGGAACTATATAGAAAGTTAGGGTAATTAGTCTTGGTAGTGAAGGAATTATAGGAATAGGAATGTAATTGATTTTCATGTATAGAAATTTAGGAATTGGACAGTAGAAGTTGACTAATTTGGTGATCCCATGTACTTTTTGTTTATAATAAATTAATAACTAAAGGAAATTAGGAATGAGTTGTGATATATAGAAGCTTAGTCTAAATTATCTCGGCAGGGAAGGAAAACTAAATATTGTGGTGGATTTAAAAGGATCAATAAATTTGGAAAGTAGTTGACTAAGGCTCCCATAGTCCCATATTTATTGGTTGAATAATAGTTAAATTACATATACATAGAACTATAATTTATATATATATATATATATTATACGGTTCGGATCGGTTTGGAACCATAACCGTGAATGTGAATCCACAAACCAAACCATATAACGAGGTTTCTAATTTTTTTAAACCATAACCAAACCATACTACTAAAAAACAAACCTTTCGGCTTGGATTGGATTGGATTGGTTTGGATTGGATTCGTGGTTTCACGGATTTTTCTCACCCCTAGTTTTTCCTCATAATGTGAACTCTAGTTCCCTAAGCTGCTTAGGCTAAGCATGGTAAGTAGAAAACTAGTAAAAAGGAATCAAGTAGAACCTACTTTTTGCTTAATCATCAGGGCAAGGTCATTTATTATATATAAGTTTCATATTGAAGGTCCAAAACAGTCCAATCCCCATTCACTTCGAATTGATAATTTTGCTTTCGGAGTTGCTTTAAAACCATGGTAAACGTTGCAATGATCCAAATGAAGAGCAGAACACCAGTACAAAATAATTTTACGAACAATGAGCATTACCTCTCAAGAACGTTGGGCTTTGCAAGCTCTTGCTGTATCTTCTTGGTGCCAGCTAAATGGTAAGAAATTGAAGGACACTTGATGGCAGAGGACTGCTCCATTAAAAGCCTAGCCCTCCACTCCTACAAAAATGGAAGAATAGGGATTATTCATGAGGAACAAATGTAAAGTCCAGTTTGTTGTAGGAGTGGGAGGTACAAGTCCAGAAGTTGAAACCATCCTGAATAGTCCAAAACTGTAATTATCAATGAGCAGAGGGCGTGACTTTAATTAACACGGTTTGGCAAGTAACATGGAAGACTATGGGACTGAAATATGTATATGGATTACACAACTGGTCTGCTGATGTTTTTGTTTCATTACCACCAAATAAAAAAGCCTTGATTCTACAGAAGAAGTAAAATGTGCACAAGATATTAGGCATAGACTGTAAGTTTTATATTCTGCAATCTGCAGAGGTGGCGATAGTGAAACACATCAGGAGTCATAAACACAATAGATCATCAATGCCACAATAGAATGAAGCATAGTTTTACAGCCAATCAGTGCACTGAAGTGCCGAAAGTTTTTGGAGGCCTTGGAGCGAGGCGTGGGCCTTATTAAAGCGAGACGCACCTAGTCGAGAAAACATTGGAAAAGTATCAAAGACAAATAATCGAAGTCAAATGTAGATAAAACCATAAGAAAACCAAAATTGACTTTCCTTTTCCATATAGAATACCATAGATATGAGCAAGTCTATTCTGAGGTCACCTAGGCCTTTTGACAAGCATCAGGTAAACAATAACCATACGAGTAAAACCAACTACCTATTACCAATTCTAATAGAGACCCCCAAATATTGGCCAACATTTTAATTGCGATTTCTATGAGAGAAAATATGAGTAATTATTTTATGTAGCCCTACCCGTATCCAAATTTGGATCTATATTTGTCTATCTTCAATTTCTAGGTTAGAGCCAGGATTTCAATTTGGAGGTGGCACCCAAAATTAATGTACTTCCTCCCTCCTAGAAAGATAGTCAAAGAGACATACAATTTTTAGATAAAAAAATAAGTACTTACTTGCATAATTTTTTAATTTCTTAACACCACATTAAGGATCTCAATTAGTTCTTTAAATTGACATTAAGAGAAATGTAAGAAATTAAGCACAGAGTACTTTAGTTTTTTATCCGAAAATTGCACTTTCTTGATAGTGGACTATCTTTACAAGGGAAAAGGAGTAATCAGTATTAAAAACATGCAAGTGTTCTAAGGTTAAAAATTTATAATACATACACATTTTTATATGTTAATTATCTATCAACATAATACTGTAAAGAACACACTTGTTCTAAGGTTAACTATTCATAATACAAGAAATAGTACGCATTTTCATCAATTAATCACTCATAAACATACTAAACACTACCAACTATAGAATAACGCAAAAATTACACAAATAGCTTCTTCTTTTTTTGGGACTCGGAGGTAGCACATGCCACCCCCCGCCCCCCTTATTCCCTGCACCCCTGTTTGACAGGTCCAACCGTCAAATATACACCTTCACCCAATACCCAACATAGCCTACAATATTACCTATACCAGGGAAAGCAACTTTCTCTATTGATAACAGTTAAATTAAAATAAAGCACATCTACTCACTGATTCTGAAGGATAGTCAGTTGGAGCATACCCAGCTCTGAAATAGATGACTCCAATTGCTTGATCGCCGCTGCAATCACAAAGCATTCAACCAACCAAAATGAGAAAAATCATATGCAAGTTAGAATACTAAAAATCAAATATTCAAGACACAATGCTACCTACACGAGAAGAGTTCCATCTGGTTGAAGCACCCCTTGCTCATCAATCTCTGCCAATGTTTTCCGAATAGTTGCAACATCATATGTGTTACATAGCTGAGGAAAACATCTGAACGGAAACTCCTAAGCAAAATACCCACGCAGAATCGCAGATAGTATACCGATACTATTAATTCATGAAAAATATATCTGATGACCAAGACTACAACACAAAACTTCGACAACTTTTGAAGGAACAAAATATCTTTTTCCATTTTCCAGTGCATCTAAATTATTTGTTTCCCTTAACTCACATATATCTGAGACCAAGGAGTTGGCCTCCTACGACTTATTTATTAAGATATATTAAATCTGCAGCTGAGGTCTCATATAGGAGCCTCATGAATATTACAACAAATTTCTACCATTGAGTAAGATTGTGAAGGAAAAAGAACCCAAATATACACCAAAGCTCTCATCATATAAAAAATAAAAGTAAGAAAAAGAAAGGAAGTCTTTTCTTACGATTCCGTTTGCTTTGATCTAAGATGTTTTAACCATTTTTCAATGTTTGGTTGCCCACCACATTGTTACCAATTTTACATGAAACAGTTTTCAACAAATCAAGGTAAGGTGACCTGCCCTTCTTCTAAGTCATTTTCGAACTTTGCTCCTCTACTTACGAACTTTACGAGCTCCGGTATGCCAACGTGCAAAAAGCAATACTTGGCCACAGTGCTGCCTAACTTCTCGGAAAAAAATTTCCAAGCCAAATGTAGAAAACGATAGTTGTGTAAAAAATACATTTTCATGCTAAACATTTTTTCATAGTGAAATATTTCACACCGAAACAAACAGAGACCAAGTGTGATTTTCTTCACAAGGAAAGAAAACCAACGTGACTATGTGGCTAAGCGCTCATATAATAGCTATTAGAAAGGATATCTTTCCTTCAGTACTGTAGAAAGCCAATGCTGGTCATACATATTGCGTTCCTCAGTTTGAACCACAAACATAACTACAGCCCTGTACACACACACTTGAAGTCAGTCACACCTGGATATTAGTAAATGCATTTACAGAAAGAAGTCCGGTCAGTCAAATCCAACCTTGGATTACTGTATTCCTCCCAAGCTTTAGCCAATGCTTCTGCAAATCCATTCACAGCAGCATTTCTAGGAATCCTTCTGGAATCTAACCCAAGCTGCTCCTTGTACTGATTTAATAAGCTCCTGCAAAATAGGCAGCTACAATTGAAACAAGAACTCGTCTCTCCTGCTTTGGTGGATGATGCATCAGAGCACAAGAATACAGCCAAAAAATCTACAAAAGAGAACTAAATAACAAGTTGATTATCTTGCGACCTACCGAGGACAAAACATACTTCTAGCTACCACAATGGTAGGGAAAGAGAAGAGGAATACATATTGAGATACTGCAACCCTAATTTGGCAAGTTTTCTGATATATTTTAACTTCCTGACTTTTTGGGGGCCTAATAACTACAGAAGGACAACCCTAGTTTGATTGTAGGGGTCTGAACAATTGTGAGAGGTGTAGAGAGAGGCAAGAGCTAAGAAGCACAGATGCGGATACAGATACGTGATTTTTCCAAAAAGTAGGATACGATACATTGAATATAAAATTAATTTTTCCAAAAATTATTTGTATCCCCTTCATGAGGTTGTGAGGATGAGGAAACAGAACTACCAATACCAGCAGAATCCAATCATATTGTTACAGAAAAAAAAATCCCCTAAAAGAAAATTATACTGTAAAAAAAACCCCCTAAATTACACGAGAGAGAGAGACGAGAGAGATATACATTTCCATATAGGTATATATATGCCTATATATATGTGTGTGTATATATATATACACTGTTACACAATGAGAGAGAGATAAGAGACAAGAGAGAAGAAGAAGACGAGAGAGAGACAAGAGAGACGAGAGATAAACACTTACGGTTGTCAACGTTGTTAGAATAGTTGGACTAAGTCCCACATTGGTTACTTATGTTATGTAACTAATCACTACGTAATATAAATAAAGCTTACCTGTGTTAGGGTTAGTTAACACCCTAAACACTTCTCTCTCATTCTCTAAACAACATGGTATCAGAGCCAAGTGACCAGCTCGAGGAGGTCACCTGTGCTGAGACTTTCTCTCCGGTGGCCAAGATTAACTCAGTCCGCATTCTTATCTCTTTGGCCGCCAATCTTGGTTGGCCCTTGTTTCAGTTGGATGTCAAGAATGCATTTATACATGGTGACCTGCTCGAGGAGGTCTATATGGAGCAACCTCCTGGGTTTGTTGCTCAGGGGCAGCGTTCTCAGGTGTGTCGCCTTCGCAGAGCCCTCTATGGTCTTAAGCAGTCACCTCGAGCTTGGTTTGGCAGGTTTTGTGATGCTGTGTTGCAGTTTGGTATGCATCGCTCCCATTCTGATAATTCTGTCTTCTCTATTCAGTCAGAACGGGGGAAAGTGGTGTTGATTGTGTATGTGGATGATATCATTATTACTGGGGATGATCAGAAAGGTATTGATGAGTTAAAACAGTTTTTACAGCGTCGGTTTCATACCAAAGATTTAGGTAAGCTCCGATATTTCTTGGGTATTGAGGTAGCAAGATCCAAGGAAGGGATCAGTTTGTCCCAAAGGAAGTATGCACTAGATATTCTAGAGGAAACTGGTTTATTGGGAGCAAAGCCTGTAGAGACCCCTATGGATCCAAACGTCATTGTGTGTTGATCAGGGGGAGATATTCCCTCATCCAGACTGCTATTGTCGCTTGGTAGGCAAGCTGAATTATCTCACCAAAACACGACCTGATATCTCATTTGCTATTAGTATGGTAAGTCAGTTCATGTCAGCTCCTCGTCTTCCACATTGGGAAGCTTGTCTTCGTATTGTGAAATATCTGAAGGCTCATCCTGGACGTGGTCTCTTTTATCGTTCAAATGGTCATTTGCGTATTGAGGCCTTTACTGATGCTGATTGGGCAGGATCACCATCTGATAGACGGTCCACAATTGGGTACTGTACTTTTGTTGGTGGAAATTTGGTTACTTGGAAGAGCAAGAAACAAACTGTGGTTGCTCGGTCCCGTGCTGAAGCAGAGTATCGTGCCATGGCTCATACTACATGTGAGGCTGTATGGTTGAGAGCTTTGCTCGAAGAATTGGGGTTTGGCATACAGTTACCTATTCCTATGCATTGTGATAATCAAGCAGCAATACATATTGCTTCGAATCCGGTATTTCATGAGAGAACCAAACATATCGAGGTAGATTGTCATATTGTTCGGGAGAAGATAGAAAGTGGCGTGTTGGCTACCCCTTTCGTGTCTACAGGCACTCAGTTGCCAGATATCTTCACCAAACCTTTATTCAAACCACGTTTAGAGTTGTTATGTAACAAGCTGGGATTTTGTGATATTTATTCTCCAGCTTGAGGGGAAGTGTTAGAATAGTTGGACTAAGTCCCACATTGGTTACTTATGTTATGTAACTAATCACCACGTAATATAAATAAAGCTTACCTGTGTTAGGGTTAGTTAACACTCTAAACACTTCTCTCTCATTCTCTAAACAACAAACGTTGTCAAGAGACGAGTGAGAGATATCATCGTCTTTTTCTTGCCTTTCGTTCTTCTCTGTTTTTGACTAGTCCAGGAGGGGAAAATAAATATAAAGTCCTAATTGCAGTTTTGACCCATATATTTTAAGTAATAACATTTTTACCCCCACGCGTATCCAAAATGTATCCGAACGTGTCCGGAGCGTAACAGGATACGAAAAATTAAATCTAAAAACAGGATACTCTAAAAAACGTATCAGATACATATCCGGAACATATCCGAGCGTATCCGTATCTGATACGCGTACGGTACGTGATACGAAGGCTAAAAAAGAGTATCCGTGCTTCATAGGGCAAGAGCAAGAAGAAATCTCAATGACTCCCATTACCAAGGGCTCAAAGATCCCCTCCATGAGGGGCTAAACACCCTGGCTAGGGTGGAGATGAAGCTTCCTCCCAAGTAACTTTGTTTTTGCATAGTTTCTAGGTTTCTATTCAGATTGAATTGTATGTTCTAGTCAGATTGATTGTCTGACAAGAACCATTTTCAGTCTATGAAATTGATTTCAATATGTTCTATCTACTTTGTGTTTGAATTCTAGATGTCAAATACGGGTAATGCAATGATTTTCTTGTGTTTGCGATTTGGATGATTGAGATAGGTTATGGATGTAAGACGAGTTGTGCTATTAGACAATCCGTGCATCAAGGACGTAGGTCGTACTAGTAAGACAATTCGTGCTATGTGATATCATGGGCCGATTGACGAAGTGCAATAATTTTCTTGACAATTATTGATTGGGATAGTGAACCCTAGCTATAATCATATTAATCTGAATAGTAAATCACTGCAATGAAAGTAGATTCAAAACTGTAGATTTCTCTCTCATATTTTCGCAACCTTATTCTATTTAATTTTAGTCTTCTTAACCGAACTTAAATTTGGTTGAATTAAATTAAGTATTGATTGAAAATTAGAAGAACTAAGCCTTATAGTCCCTTAGGATCAACACCCGTATTTATGAAGTATTCTCATTTCTCACGAGTAGAGGTTAAATCATGGTTTTATATATTATTTTCGGGTCATTAAAAATCTCTACACCATTTAATTCATAGGCTTTTTTTTGGCTGCTACACTACTAATAACTTTGATACTCAGCTAAACTAACATTGCAGCTGCTTCATTCGATATGCGAGGTCTGAAACTGGTGTAAATATGACAAATTGAACAAGTTCAGACCATAAGTTTACCCAACAACAATAACAATAAGAAGCAAATATTATACAGCTGATACACATATACTTAACCTGTGAAGCTCACTGACAAGAGAACCGAGGCCAGGAAATGAAGCTGAAATTGTGTTGATCTCAATCTGGAGAAGTAACTTAGTTTGTTCATCAAGCATATAATCAGAGCGATGTAAACCCAAGCGTATTTCCTAGTCAGTGATTGGAAAACAAAAAATATTACAATGAGGTAAACAGCTAAGGGTCTAGTCCAGACACAACATATAAAGATATATGTATATGATTATTTAACAAGTTTTGATGAGAATATTAAAAAATAGAAGAATTAATAGGACGAACCGGCATATTCCCACGCCATGAAACCAACACTTACTGCATCTTTACTATAAACTTACCTCTCGCTTGCCATTTTCTAGCATCTGGGAATGAATATCCATGAGTCTGGAAGTAAAAGCATCCACCATTTTTGTTCTAGGATATCAAAAATAGACCATAATTTCAGTTCACGTTAGTTCCAGATCTTTCAGAAAACAAGAGGGAAAACTGTATTAGACTGGCCTGTTTGCCAAAATTTAGAGAAACCAAGCCAAATAGGAAAAAGGGGAAGGGGGTGGGGATTGGGTTCTTGTTTGGACACAACAGAAGAAAAAAAAAACGCCTTCTAACATGGTAACACTTATGAGAAATCATGTTTGGATATGTATAACAGCATAGAAAACATGAGGGAGAGTAATTATGACAATAAAAGAACTACTTAGAGAGGCATTCAGATCACTAAAAGTGAAAAGGCAGACAACACCATGCTACACCTCTGATCTCTCTAGCTACCCTAATCAACCTCTCAAATAAGGTTTGAACAGTAAATTAGCGGTACGATAAATGGACAAAGGGACTACTAATGGCGGGCTTATGCTAGGACTGTGGACAGTCGAACATGCCTTTTGAGATAGAAGTAAAAATAGTTAAGACAAATTAAGAGGACATACAAGAAAAGAGAGAGTTTAGAATAACAACACTTGAAAGAAGGCAGGAACAGCTGGAACAGCCAATAGTCACCAAGCAAAACACAAGGAGCATGATGCTTGTGAAGACTTTAGATCTGAAATCATAAAGTGAGGTCATGGACTAATTGAGAGGTGATCAAACCGAAAGAGAAGTTCATCAATTCCCAACTTAAGTGCTCCTACATTTGCTAAGAAACATAGGTCGACCAAATCCTCTATCCTTCCCTTAGTTACACGAAGCGGGAGCGGGGACGGGAGCGGGAGTGGGGGCGGGGACAGGGGAGCAGATGATCATAGAAGTGTAGGAGCACCATTGGGAGCGGTTAGGAAAAATTATTAAAATTATAAATATATTTTGGAATTTTATATTGCTAAATGTCAATACAAAAATATTATTCTACCACATAAAATATTACTATTAAAATTATAAGTTTCTAGTTATATTTCAACATTTTTATTGTAGCACATGATTACACAATAGAGCTCTTGTGCATATTAAGTAGGCATAAAAGTTAAAGGCATCAGTATGACTCTAGAAGGTTAAGATCAGATGTGCACACCAACAAGAACAAAAAACTTTAAAGGTACCAATTGCAGCTTGAATCGTAAGTCTCTCAACCGTTTTTTGGGTGTAAGTTCCCGTATAGGTAAGAAACAAGTTCCCGTCGTCATTGGGATGAGTTTCTTGGAGTTTCCTTCAACGGGAACACGGAAGCGCGTTTCCGTCGAAGAAACGTGGGCATAGTTGAAGGTTCCTGCAACTAAGGTCCTTCCTAGATCTACGCACGCGAGTGTGTGCCAATATAAGTGGGCTAAGAAGCATGGTTACGGACACGGACACGAATACAAATGAAACGACGAGGACTACTTATTTTTCCAAAAATTAGGAAACTAATTGAAAGGGATCCGTTGAGTTTAAAAGACTTTTATGTTGTAGGTGTATCTTATAAGTTCATGTAAAAAAATCAAAATCTTATTTCTCTCACAATACGAAAATAAAATAGTTGTAACATAAAACCTACATAATCAACAATATGAAGATACAAATCTATAGTTGCTAAATAAGCATTCATGAGCTGGTGTCCATGAAAATATCGACTCTGACCAACTTTTCAGAATACATTTTGTCCTCCTAATGCGCTTTAATGTCCTGAGCACGTATTAGCATAACCCCCTAGTGCCCGAGCTGCTTAGTTAATGGTTTGATTTATCTCCCTTGGCCAAGCAACGCACCATCACTTGAAGCCCAATTTTCCACAGAGGGAACCACAGATTGTAGCTAAAAGATACCATGAATCACATTCCTAAGACTTGCTCACACCTATGGGTAAATACTTCATCCTAACTCCATCAGAATGTCAGACCTGCAGTTCCATCCAGATAATAGCGCACACACCCTAACCCTGCACACATGCACACACGCCGGCACACTCACACACACACACACACACACACACACTCTAGAGAGAGATAGTGGAAGATAACCTGGAAAGTGAGTCCTGTAAAAATTCACCATCCAAACTCACACGATCAATAAGTTCATTGAAAATTGGGGACACCTCACAGGCTTGCTTCCAATGACTTTCTGGGAATGACAAGGGCAATAAGGCGATTGGGGCATGAACCAAACCCACACCAGGAACTTTTCCTGATCTCTGCAAGTTAAATTATTCAATCATCACCCAGAAAACAAGTAGCTGTAGGTCTATCCTTCAAACCATTTTTTATATTTTTTTACCACTTTGATATGTGACAGTTGGATATAAATCTCACAAACCCATTCTGAAGGCAATTCAAATCTTAGTAGCACGAAGCGGGAGCGGAAGCGGGAGCAGGAGCGCGGGAGCGGAGGCACCTAGAAGCTCCTAAGGTTGGGAGCGCCTAAGAAGCGTATATAGATTTCATATAAATACGTATATAAAGTATCTTTAAATACTTAACCATTGAAGGAAAAGTGATTACTTATGAGAATTTTCATGATCTTAAAGGGTAATTATAGGAAGTTAGATATTTTCAATTTGCCAAACTTCTTGAGTGATAAGATTTTCATATTTTTATTTCCACAATGGCATATCTCCCTTAAGAATAAGAGAATAGTTGCCTTAACCACCCAATAAGCTCCCATGTTAGTTGGGAGCGAGCTCTCGTCTCAAGGGGAGCGGGCTCCCGTCAAGCTCCCATCTTGGGAGCGCCGATTCGCGCTCCTGTCTTGGGAGCGCAACCATTTTAGAAGAATCCTGCTACTAAGATTCAAATTCATCTTACTAACTAAGACGATCATCAGGGACATGTGTTAAGGAAAATGCTAACCATAGCCCTTATAGTGATGGATAATGTGTGTGCATCAATATCCAAGAAAAGTGTATCGATATACGTAAAAGTGTATAAATATCCATATTTGAGTATTGAAATTTGAACTTACTTAGCGTTATAAGCACAAATTATCCACCGCCCAGGTTAGCAAGAACCATGCATCGAAGCAAAGAAAGATCACTCAACAAGAACCTACTTTCTTTTATTACTCTTTAAGAACACTGAAGTGGATATATTTTTCTTTTGAGAAGTCACTCTACGGATAAAATCTCAGTACATAGAGAAAGCAGCTCATAAGATTATCTTTTTCAACCCCAAGGGTTGGCCTTGTGATCAAGGATTGGGACTTGAGGTTTGCTTCCTCATAAGATCTCAGGTGGAAACCTCTTAGGTATTTGGGCCAGTCTATATCAGGACACCCAGCAAGTGCGCGATGCCAGGATTAGTGAGGTGCGCGAAAGCTGACCCGAGTTATCAAAAACAGTATATTTTCATAGCCACAGGCCAACAACAAGAAGCCCATGAGAGAGAGAGAGAGAGAGTTCATTTTCATTCGCAAACTAACCGGTACGCTTTTGTCTCCAACAACAAGCCCATGAATTGAACTCCAAACCAGAGCATCATAAGCCAGTCTCTGAATTAATTCCGGGTCAATTTTGTGCAGATCAGACATGGGTTGGGTCGATTTTTCCTCTTGGGTTTTCATCTCTTCACCTCTGCCACCAGTGTTGATAGGGGATAATGCTGAGGATGAGGACCGGGACGTGGTGGAGATCTTGGTGGGTTTTGGATAATAATGGGTTTGGAATAAGAATTTAAAGTGGGGATTGAAGGTAGAAAAGTTTGATTTGGATTTGTGAGGGGAAAGGGCTGTGGAGGCATCCAAGCAAGTGGTGGTGTGAAAACAAGATGAATTCCCTATACCCATTTTGAGGGATCCTTTTGTTTATCGTTGTTGATGATGTGATGAGATGCATAGAAATATTGGTACTCAGGGTACATATGTGCGTGCGTCAGCAAGAGCACAGTCGGATTTGGAAATACGTCGAGGATGTTGACGCATCTGGAGATTTTCTTTCTCACGGCTGTTCCATAATTAAGGAAATTACAGAAGTCAATGATTCTTCAACACATCAGTCTATTTCAGCCTAAACAATGGGGTACAACATGACCGAAACCACACCGAATCAAAACCCTTCCCATTTAACCATGGTCAACACTATTGCTGTTCATGGAATATATATTCACCCTAATTTATTACCATAATAACAAGAATGCCACTTACAGCATTCAGCTCCCGTACTTATGGTTATCAAGCGGATGAATCCGTATCATCGCTCCACCAACGTTTCGAAATTTGTTAGAATTATATTATTCCCTCCGTCCCTTTTTTAAGTGTCTTACTTCTTAACTTTAACTTATTAAAAAAATATCATCATTATACCTTTCATATCAAATTTTTCCTCCACTTTTCCTACGTACCGATCATCATTACACTTTTACTCACTAACTTTTCAAAATGGAATATACTTTTAGGGATAAAATAGACAATATACCAATTTTTATCCACTACCTTTATAAAATGGACACTTATTAAGGGACAGGCCAAAATAAAATACTGGACTCTAAATAAGAGACGGAGGGAGTAGTAATTTTTTTTCTAAAATGAAAAAAAAATTATAAAAGTTCATCTAGCCAATATGGTTTTAAAATTATAACAGTTCCTCCACCCAATATGATTTAACCACGTTCAATTGTCTTGTAAACTTTGCAAAACTCATTCACAATTTTCTATATATATGAACCCGCGGTGAGTGCACAATTTGACTAAATTTTTTTTACTCTCTAGATTTCTCTTTTCAAAACGAACCAATAATTTTTCGGAAAGTCTGTGTTACACAGATCGTACACAGATCTATTGTGGGGCCCACTAAGGGTTCCACACAAACAATCCAAACCGTTCATTAAACTTAGAATATTTTTTCAAGGGTCCTCACGAAAATTAAGCTCAATCCGATACCTTGAGATACTTGATTCAATCATCTAACTATTCATTATTGTGACATCCGAATGAAAAGTTAAATGATTGAATCGAGCATCTAAAAATATTAGATTGAGCTGATTTTTTTGCAAAAACTCTTGAAACAATATTTTACATTTAATGAACAGTTCGGATCGTTTGTGTAGAACCCGTAATGAGCCCAACATAAAATCTGTGCACGATTTCTGCGTACTTATAACACAAAAGAAGGCCATGCAATGCGCATTTGCAAAAAGACCTACCTTAATCCTTACCACATAACCTTACAGCTCAAGTCATACTCAATTGAGTGGATTGACCCCATCTTGGCGGCAGCTCTATATGAAAAAACAAAAGCAACTTAGTTAATATGGCATCGAGAAAACATCGAAGCAATAGCTATCAATAATTATTCTTTATTCATCGTTATGAACAAGGAGAAGCATCATAAAATATAAAGGAGTTCAGAAACCAACTATGTCAAAATGAGAGAAGCATCCATGTTCGATACTAGTCCCGCTATGTTCCTGTACGTGTGGCCTCCATCACTAGATCCAATGAAATGACAACATTAGACAAAAGGGAAAAAATATTATGGATATTAGATGAAATTGTAAAACTTTCTTCGTTTAGAAGAAGAAAAAAAGTCGTGCTATTAATATAGCTTCCTCAAGTAATTAGTGCAATCCATACCATGAATGTAGATGGCCTAACTAAAATTTGGAGGCATATTACAAGCAGATTGTGTGGTATCCAAAGGTGTCCATGATAAGCCCTAAGATTGTTAGAGAAAATATCAAGGTCAAATGTAACTTGATTATGAACCTAATTATATAAACTCAAAGTTATACTAGAAAATTTTACGTGAATCACATCTTCAATATTGGACCCAACTAATTAGTAGCTGATAGAATACTCCCACTACAATTATCCTTGGAAAAGGAAAAGATGTGAAGCATAAAACTAAATTTCAAAAAAAAGTGATCTGATAGCTACAATTTAACATGAAAATTTGATCGGACAGCCGTGGATGTTACTTTGTTTGTATGTATAGACAAAAATCGCTCTGACTTTACCTTACAGATGGAGCACCATTTTACCAAGAGAGAAATAAATTATTCACGACTTCGTGCAATCTCAGTCGTTCAAAAGTGGTTTGGACAATTTGAATTAAAAATAATCTATTAACGGTAATAGATGGACGATTTGGATTAAAAATAATCTATTAACGGTTACCGTTAATAGATTATTTTTAATCCAAATCGTCCAAACCACTTTTGGATGGCTGAGATTGAGCGCCGTATACTTTATTCACGGCTCGTCCATAAATACGATTCTCTATTTTACCAAATATTCTGCCAAATTAACTTTGCGCTCTAAATGGCTATATGCATTTCATCTACTTTTTCGACTTCCACCCTAATGTTTTACGAACGCGGTTCGTTTGCCACCAGCTTGCTGTGGGCTCTTTTCAGGTCCAGAAATCTAATCCAGAACGTTTTCTTCTCAAATTTCGTCAAGTACATCAATATATTTCAAAAATCCTGTTCATGTAGTTTGGATACATATAATATCAAAACCTATTTGCCTTCAGATAAATAGATTTCGATCCACTGTGTCAACTCATTTTTTGCCATGACAGATGCAAACCGAAAATTATATCTATAAATACCTAATCAACATAATTTTTTACATGACTAATATTCTCGACGAAATTTGAAAGCAAACAGTTTTGATCATCTTTGTAAGCTCGGAACGGATCCGCAAAAACCTCAACCTAAGAGTGTAGACACCCACCGATTGTAATCTTATATTCTCTGACAGTGTAATCTGTCAAGAAAGGACGCATTGAATTTGGACATAAAGATTAAAGACATCAAAATGCCAATTGCACTAACAAAAATGGTCAGTCTTTACAACCACCGGACAGAACATGTCTTTATGTAGATTGCTTTTTATTGCAATGGCATATTATACCCTCAACTCATCTGGTAAAAGGTAGTTACAGTTTCATGGCAAGTACTTATCCAAAAACTGAACTGACTTTGATCCAGAACATCTTAAAACAGACGAGTGTTTGGGGTATGATTGCCCAATTTCGCCACTATTCTGTGGATTTCGCCGGCGTCATCCTTGGCAATGAAAAAGGAACCGGAAGGGTGGGCTATGATTGCCCAATTTCGCCGATATTCTCATTGGAACACAATCACCTCTGTAGATTTCGCCAGCATCATCCTCAGCAATGAAAAAGGAACCGAAAGGGTAAAAAAGAAAACAAGGAATAAACTGTAATGGACCCCATTCCTATTCCATCTTTATTCCCTACACATCAGGTTACAAAAATAGACTGTAATGGACCCCATTCCTATTCCATCTTCAATCCCTACACATCAAGTTACAAAAAGTCACTTTCAAGTAAATGAAATGCCAAAAATGATCAGATGAAATATGATTTACCAAACTCTTGAAACTAGGAGCAGCACATATTTGTCATCAACACCAATAGATCAAGTTCTGGTCAAAGGATAGCCGGCTATGGTTTAATCCGTCCACAAAGACGCCAGTAAGCTCCAGTGTGGAAGAGAGATTTCTCAAAAACCCATATATCACGGACAAGAACCTATGCAAAACATGCAAATCCTCAGCTATCTTTTGTTTTTGAGGGAAGGACAAGAAATTAGTGACATGCATGGCTTAAAGCAAGGTAAAACTATTGGCATAGAAAGAAGAAAGATAACAGTAACAGAAATGTAGTTCAACCTACTTGAGAAGAGACATTAGAGTTTGAACCCTAAAACATATGGCTTTAAGCATTACCTATCATGCCTTTAAAAAAAAAAGGCATTACTTATCGTAAGAACAATCTCATCAACGCAATTACATCCTTTCTTTCCTGGCATAAGGATTAAGGAGCACCCCTATCCTTTGCACTAATTAATAGCAAATCACAAGGAAGAAATGAGTAACCATATTTCTTTCCCCTTTTCCTCCCAATTACTTTTTTGAGCAATGGTGTGCAATAATCTTAACTCATGGCCCACGATAATTCTGGTCTTCCTCTTCCCCAGGTTTCCTGCATTACCCTCCAATGCGTTGGGTACTCCTCACCGATAGAAGCAAACTCTATAACCACATTTTGGCAAGACGTTTATAAAGTGCCCAACTTTTTGACCTAGGGTTATGGCTGGTATGAAATTCTTCTACATTCACAGGCAGATGTCAATACATTATAGAAGCATTTCCCCGCTTACAGTTGATTGTGTAATTATGTCTGTTCCCATTGCGGGTATACTAGTCCCAACCTGCCATGTGGATTTCCACACTGTCAAAGGATACAACTGGAAGCTCATTCCACTGGCCTAGGAGAACTTCCCCTCACCATAGGCCACAGGTCTCTTCTACCTAACAAGACTACAGATTCGGTCAGCCCTCGACACCCCCGACGAGAGCTCTAGGGCACACTTGCTAGAGTTGGATTACAGTGGGAGCACCACACGCAGAACCTTCAGAGGAAATTGGATTGGAGGCTAGAGTTGGAGGTTTGTCAAGGTGAGGAGACACTGCCCACGTGGGAGTTACACCCCCTGCAAGAATCATAACAATCTGTAACTCCCCTGCAAGAATCATAACAATCTCTCTCTCTCTCTCTCTCTCTCTCTCTCTCTCTCTCTCTCTCTCTCTCTCTCTCATACCTTGAAGCACTGATACAGACACACTACGCACCACAAAGATGAAGACGACACTCTTGACATGCAAAGTTCCAAAAAAAAATAGTGGACACAGAACTGTTGGGGACACGTTGAAGCCAATGTATTCATGTATTTTATGCCATAAATGAAAAATGGAAAAAAAATGCTCTAATAATAATTAGAACACCAGATGTGCCAGTATTCACATACATCATTACATTGTTTACTAAAGTTTTCAAACAAAAAGCGTTCATCATTCATATGGATCTGTATCATCAGAAATAAACCAAGCATCATTATCAACAAAAAGAACTCTTTCCTAAATTTTAACTAGCAACCTACTATTTCATTTGAGAGCCCCTGAAGTGTCCTGAGGTGTTCTAAAGTGTCCTCGGAGTGTCCAAAAGACATACATTGAGAAAAAAATAGTACGAAATCTTTGATTCAAGTGTCGGATATGTGTCTGAAACCATATGCAACACCTCCATTGATGCCATCAAGTGCCTTCTATCTTCCACTGCACATTCATAAAATGATTTCTAATTTTTGCTCGTTCAATTCTTAAAACAAATCGTACCACAATTCATATCTCTTGGGGCTCTATCATAGGCTTTGTAAAAGTTTGTACATATATTGTGATAGTATACTAACTAACTCAATAACTTCAGCACAACCTTCAAAATTGTCAGATACTTTTATTCTGTATATCTCATACAATGCTTTGTCAAGTTTCTATGTAAGAATCACCTAAGAAGCATGGATACGGATACGGGACACAGACACGACAACGGATACATAGACACATGGTTTTTCTGAAAACTAGAACACAGACACGGTAGGGGATATGTTAAGTACATAAATGAATAAATAAATTTATATGAATAAAAAATTTTCCAAATTAAAGATGAAAAGTCCAATGAAAAATGAGAATATAAGATTGTATTTTCATCATTAAGGTATTTGATATTGGTTTTAAATTTGGTTCATATCTCAAATACTACATTTTTACTCCATTTGAAGTTTTAGAAATCACGTAATGACCCAAAACGGGTCTGATACATGTCCGATACGTGTCAGAGCGTGTCCAAAACGTGTCCGACTCAAAAAAATAATAAATATTCAGACACATAATTTCACGTGTCAAACATGGGTCGGGAATGTGTCCGTGTCTGACACATATTCAACGCGGATACGAAAGGCCTGTAGAAGTGTCCATGCTTCTTAGAGAATCACATGCTCAATACCCCCATAATTTGAACAATATAGATCCCCCATTGTATAATAGGTACAAATGCACATAAGCCACTAAACTGACATTTTTTTTTCCATCCTTCCATAATTAAAGAAATGATTAGCCACCAAAAGTACAAGGACGCAAACACTGTGCAAAAGTTATACAAACCAAAACTATATCTCATCACGAGAACTTAGCTCCCCTATGGAACCAATAAGTGCAGAAAATAAATCTATTGCACACTTATCATGTTGAACGTTTGAACTGTATCTAATTGATGGGGCACCACCCCGTCGTTGTTCAACTTCATCCTATTCCACTAACATGAACGCACAAGGAAGTCAACGGTAAGCACTATTCAACTGATTAAGATGTACAAGTCACAATTCATTCATGAAAGTAGTTGGACAGAGCTGATCCAAAAATTCTTACAGTTCTATAGACCGTACCTCCTTGTTTTTATCTCCAGCAACAATAGCACCTTTTGAATCATATGCCTCAAACTTCTGCAAGAAGAATATCGAATTGAATTGTTTCAAAATTTATAAAATTTACTTCCTCTTACAACCCAAATGATAATATTCCAGCCACACAATGCCAATTTAAGGAGATACAACAACTTGTGCTTAAGTGTATCCCACTATGGAGTTAATTAAAATCCTCAAAGACAGAGAGAGAGAGAGAGAGAGGTTTACCCTTTTGGAGGTGTTGAAGAAATGACTAGAAGTCCATTGGACATCCAAAAGCTGCTTATAATCAAATTCTAAAACAGCACTAGACTAAAAAGAAGTCGTTGCTGATATAACACAATCAGCACAACAGCCTTGGTCCAATATCCTAAATAAAGTATGGCACTATGTTCATTTGAGTCTCCTAACCTCCTGTTTTATATAAAAAGGTACAGTCACCTGTCTCATCTAAGAAGCATGGACACGTAAACCAGTGTCAACATCACGTATCTTGTCCGGGATAAACTGTGAAGTTTGTATGATCTATAACAAGTTGTTTTGTGCTGCGTTGATGATAGGAGTACAGACTTCAGAACACACAACAGAACTTATTGGGTTTATCATTTGCAACTACAACATTTTTTGATATATTGTAATCCTATTTGTATGCACAAGGTTTTATATATACCAACTAGACAATATAGGTCAAATCAAGATCCAAAACAAATGTCACTAAAAATAATCAAGCATGAGATACGAATGTTAATTGTGGCAACTCATAGAAATAAGCTCATTATTGAATTAAAGTGACCAATTCACTGAATACAGCATAAGATCAGCTAATAAATATTACACTGTGCAGTACGCAAGTGTGATAATGAAGAGGCAAAAGAATTAGGTCATGAAGTTGTTTGTAAGGTAGCTGAAAATGGAAGTGCAAGTGTTAGCTCCTCTATAGTGTTTGTATAAGTTTATAAATGCTGTCTTCGTAAGTTAATAAATGAGTGTTCTATAGGTGTAGGTTAGAACACACTACATGGAATGTTGTTTGGGGATGGGTTATAGGTTGCCAGCGGAGACAGAATGAATCGGCAACAGAATATTGTTTTTACTATGTGGTTCTGCAACTGTGTTTGCTGTTTGTTACAGAATATTTATCAAAAAAAGTAGTAGGCACGTGCCAAACCTCCTGTATACACACACACACAAGCTATCGATATAGTTGGAAAAATGAAGATAAGAAATGTTTCGTAACTAAGAACTCCAAGAAGTAACATTCACATTTAACAAGGTGTAATAAGTCAAGGCTGTTAACTGGTTTCCTATGCAACCCAAAAAGGAAGTGCAGGGTTCAGAAGTTTGCATGACTGAACTGATTATGCAGTAAAGTTCCAATGATGTACTCAAGAGTCAACACCAATGCTTAGGAACCCAACGTGCGTACGGACATTCATGAATGAAGAGCATTGTAATAGCTAGAGAATAAACATGTACAACTGCAACAGAATCTGATTACAAACATCGTACCTGCTTGGTCAGAAACTCAAGTGTAAGCTGTATAAACACTTTGTTGACGTCATTTCGATCAACGCCGATCTGTAAAAGTAGGTATGCCCTGATATCATCACAAAATAGTGGCAGTACTGGCTGTCTCAAAGTGAAAATCATCCATATTCCTCTTCTCATTAGTTACTATGATAATTCACCCGAATTGGGATATAAATACTAACCTACGGGTGGAAATAAAAGAGAAAACCAAACTTCCCTTGTTAGTACAATGCACATGGATAATCTACAAATCTGAATCCTGAATTCCAACAACTTTCTTTTATTAGCCAGAAATCTGACAATCTATTGGGACAATCTCCAGCAAGCCATTAACATTACCCTCCACCTGTTCTCCTTCCTTTTTCTCCCTCAGATGAAACTTAACAATTGTTTAACATGAGAAATTGCAATTTTTTTTGCTATTGAAGGGAACCGACTGAATCAATAGATTCAAGACAACACCGCGACAACTGGCATTTCATGGGATCCCGGTAGAGAAGGGAGTAACTAAAGACATTAGACATTGCCAGGAGGCTGCTGCCGCCGCAGAGCAGCGGGGCGCTAATTCTTTCTCACGTATGATCAGGTACCAGAAACATGGAAGAAGGCCAACAACAATAAACCAGAAGTTTATGCACCCTAACATAGTGCCAACTGCATATACAACATGTACAAGGGAAGGGAAGTAATCATTTTTCATTTCCCTATGGCGTTTCTAAATTTGTTTAACTTGGGAAAAAATTGACCAACCTTCAATCACATATGTGATGTCAATAAACTAATATGGAGTTTGTTGTTTTAGCATAATACTTGCCATGCGAGCACGTAGAGTTCTTATTTTGATAACAGGTCTCTAGGCGGAGATAGTCCATGCCGATTGGTGATTCATAAATTATTTTTAGGAGGTATCGCAAGGGCGTGCAATCCTACGATATCCGGATTGATTCGAATATATGATCTACAATCGAAACATATATAGGTTACGAGGTGAAAAAGTGGATTCGAAACCCTAGAACTTTTTCCCATCAATTCTTTTCTGCTTTTCTATCGTCTTTAATTTTAGTTTGCATAATTTTAGAAATCCAACAACAAATCCTTTTCCGAATTAATTTAGAAATCGATTGAAACAACTGCAATTTAGCCTTCGTAATCCCTGAGGACGATACTCGGAATACTTACCACTGTTCATTTGAGTAGTAGTAATTGTTTCGTTTTATTAATTATTTTTGGTACGGAAACGAGCTAACCAGTTACTATGATAATTCACCCGAATTGGGATATAAATACTAACCTACGGGTGGAAATAAAAGAGAAAACCCAACTTCTCTTGTTAGTACAATTCACATGGATAATCTACAGATCTGAATCCTGAATTCCAACAACTTTCTTTTATTAGCCAGAAATCTGACAATCTATTGGGACAATCTCCAGCAAGCCATTAACATTACCCTCCACTTGTTCTCCTTCCTTTTTTCTCCCTCAGATGAAACTTAACAATTGTTTAACATGAAAATTGCAATTTTTTTTGCTATTGAAGGGAACCAACTGAATCAATAGATTCAAGACAACACCGCGACAACTGGCATTTCCTGGGATCCCGGTAGAGAAGGGAGCAACTAAAGACATTAGACATTGCCAGGAGGCTGCCGCCGCAGCAGAGCAGCGGGGCGCTAATTCTTTCTCACGTATGATAAGGTACCAGAAACATGGAAGAAGGCCAACAACAATAAACCAGAAGTTTATGCACCCTAACATAGTGCCAACTGCATAGAAGTGCATATACAACATGTACAAGGAAAGGGAAGTCATCATTTTTCATTTTCCTATGGCGTTTCTAAATTTGTTTAACTTTGGAAAAAATTGACCAACCTTCAATCACATATGTGATGTCAATAAACTAATATGGAGTTTGTTGTTTTAGCATAATACTTGCCATGCGAGCACGTAGAGTTCTTATTTTGACAACAGGTTCCACTAGTTCCCAGTAGAGTGTACTCCATCTCGATTCCCTTTGTTTGATTTCATTCTTGAGGCCCTGTCTTAGAGAAACAGAGAGAAAGGGAGAAATAATGAGACACGCAAACACATAGAAAGACGAGCCCGGAAGAGGAGAAAATTTAGTGAACATTTTTAGTAGAAACTATGTCAAAAAAGAAAGAAAGCAGCAGATAGATAGTAAGCTCCAATGATGAGGCAACATAACAAAAAGAAAGAAGAGAAAGGAAAGGAGAAAAGAAGTAGCAGCAGCTTACAGAGTACATGTTCTCTGTCACTGCTTTCCTCAATGATGTTTTGTCACCTGCTGCAATTTGGGTGTTTATCTGCATAAGAATTGAAAAAACTGTCTTGGAGAGAGAGCAACTAGACTCAATAAAGATGAACTTGGAATAAGAACAAAACAACAATAAAAGAATCCAGGAAGCCAGAAAGTCTTTTTTTTCCAAATAAATCAAGTAACATGTGGGTTAGATGGGGCAGGGATTAGCACGGTATGCAAAATGCTAATAACAGACCTAGGTCAACTGAGCCTTAGCTTCAGGCTTTGTAATTGATCTGCTGATTAGATTCCCTAATTTAACGTATCTAGGGATTAGCGCCGCTTCATAAATGTTATAGTTTGACAAATACAGCCTATGATGGGGCCTTCAATAGTTGAGCTGAGTAATTCCCCAAACCCTAGGCAGAAGACCAGTCTTAAATTGATGGGCTGCCAAAAGCTTCCGCCTATATATTAGAGCTGCATGCTTCTGGCTAGACAAGGCTCTAAAGAAAGATGATCCAAACTCTTGCACTAGTTGTGACCCAAAAAAAAATTATATATATATATTGGCACAAACAAGTACACTAATAAGAATATCTCAGAAAAAGAAATAGGGGAGGACATGAAGTCTGCCAAGAAGAAATAAAAAGTAAAAAGACATACTTACCAATCTAAAAATCACACAATGCCCACCATTCCAAAAAATCATTAACAAAAGAACATGAATCCACTTAGAAGGGGCACAGAACCAAAGCCCAAAACAGAAGAAATATACAACATTTTATCCAACAAAGCTCCTTAAAACCAATCAAACAAAAACCCCTGCAGTACGGTCCAACAAAGTAAGACAAAAAAGGGAGCCAATTACACAATTCTGCAAAGCTTTCAGATTTTGTTGCAACGAAAGCCCCTCAAGCAAATCAAAAGCATTTGATATCTTTATTCAGCTTCCTGTCCAGCACCAGATGAATCACCTAGGGTTGGTATTGGCGAGATATTCAAGTACTAGGTTGGGACGAAAAGCCTATCGACCCAAAAGGCACTTTGCAGTATGCAGATGGAGAGGAATACATTTTCAAAGGGATTCATTTTTGCTACCGTTGAAGTTGGAACGGTTGAAGTGGTCAGTGACGGGAACGAATGGGAGCTTTCCTCGAGACATGAAGAAAAATGCCCAATGATCTCCATTTCAATGAGATGTAGCAGCAGTAATCTAACTCTGTTTCGGTCTCCTACAACACTCTCTCTCTCTCTCTCTCTCTCTCTCTCTCTCTCATTTATTCATATTATACTTCTTTTTTGTCTTTCCAAAAACAATAACATGTGGGTTAGATGGGGCAGGGATTAGCACGGTATGCAAAATGCTAATAACGGACCTAGGTCAACTGAACCTTAGCTTCAGGCTTTGTAATTGATCTGCTGATTAGATTCCCTAATTTAACGTATCTAGGGATTAGCGCAGCTTCATAAATGTTATAGTTTGACAAATACAGCCTATGATGGGGCCTTCAATAGCTGAGCTGAGTAATTCTACAAACCCTAGGCAGAAGTCCGTTCTTAAATTGATGGGCTGCCAAAAACTTCCGCCTATATATTAGAGCTGCATGCTTCTGGCCAGACAAGGCTCTAAAGAAAGATGATCCAAACTCTTGCACTAGTTTTCACCCAAAAAAAATAAAAAATATCGGCACAAACAAGTACACTAATAAAAAATCTCAGCATTAGAAATAGGGGAGGACATGAAGTCTGCCAAGAAGAAATAAAAAGTAAAAAGACATACTTACCAATCTAAAAATCACACAATGCCCACCATTCCAAAAAATCATTAATAAAAGAACATGAATCCACTTAGAAGGGGTACAGAACCAAAGCCCAAAACAGATGAAATATACAACATTCTATCCAACAAAGCTCCTTAAAACCAATCAAACAAAAACCTCTGCATTACGGTCCAACAAAGTAAGCCAAAAAAGGGAGCCAATTACACAATTCTACAGAGCTTTCAGATTTTGTTGCAACGAAAGCCCCTCAAGCAAATCACAAGCATTTGATATCTTTATTCAGCTTCCTGTCCGGCACCAAATGATTCACCTAGGGTTGGTATTGGCGAGATATTCAAGTACTAGGTTGGGACGAAAAGCCTATCGACCCAAAAGGCACTATGCAGTATGCAGATGGAGAGGAATGCATTATCAAGGGGATTCATTTTTGCTACCATCAAAGTTGGAACAGTTGAAGTGGTCAGTGATGTGAACAAATGGAAGCTTTCCGCGTGACATGAAGAAAAATGCCCAATGATCTCCATTTCAATGAGATGCAGCAGCAGTAATCTAACTCTGTTTCAGCCTCCTACAACTCTCTCTCTCTCTCTCTCTCTCTCTCTCTCTCTCTCTCTCTCTCTCTCTCTCTCTCTCTCTCTCTCTCTCTCTCTCTCTCTCCACGTGACATGAAGAAAAATGCCCAATGATCTCCATTTCAATGAGATGCAGCAGCAGTAATCTAACTCTGTTTCAGTCTCCTACAACTCTCTCTCTCTCTCTCTCTCTCTCTCTCTCTCTCTCATTTATTCATATTATACTTCTTTTTTGTCTTTTCCACCCAAAAGACATTCAATCTTCGCTCTATCTTCCCCTTTGATCTTTCTTTCTGTTAACACTCCCACTCCCACCCCCATCTGCTATATGTGTATATAGCAGCAAATTTTTGTGATTATATCTATTTATTTGCTCGGATCTAACATAAAAATGAATCTCCCTTCCATTTTGCAGATTGTGACCAATTTCTTCGAACAGGCGCTTCCATTTACAATCAGACAACAAATAAACAATCATCTAAAATCTTACTTTCAATCGAACTCCACATGGGTTTTGTATGTCTTTCATCGTAAACAATTCAAGATCGAAAATTGAAAATGGTACAAAGATTGTGTTGGGCGACCAAATCTCATACATACATGTATACGTAGCCATACATGTCTATTATGAACGGAAATTCTTTTATTCCTGTATCTTGGAAGGTACACACACACACACACAGAGAGAGAGAGAGAGAGAGAGAGATGGGAGACCCTTACAACTGGTTCATTATAAAAGAAATTTGATTTGCGCTTTTGCTTCATGTCATGCGGAAGGCTTCCATTCGTCCACATCACCGACCGCTTCAATAGTACCATTTACAGCAGTAGCAAAATGAATCCTTTTCAAGGCAGGTGGTGTTGACAAAATATGCAAGGGCTTGGGTGTGAGATCCCTCCCTCGATATTTAGTCCCACACCGGCTAATTGGCAAATGGTGGGCATGTACATAAGAAAATACCCACCAGCTACCCGAGGTTAACCTTTTGAGTCACATGGTTAGGCAAAGGATTATCAAGTCAGCTGGCGTGGGTTGTTACATTGGGTGATTGGCAGTCATGATATGTTTTAAAACAGTATACATGACAAGCTAATTATATAACTCCAAAATTAGTCATGTTATCAATCAATGGAATGACTACCACAACAATCACACACAAACTACATCACCGTTCCCAAGGACTAGATGAGGCATGCCTCAAGGCTGAAGGCTATCATCGAGGCACAGCATCAAAAAAATGCCTCATGGGTATGTTTTACATACAATTGCCGCACAAAATAGAGTTGGCAGACAGATATTACTTAGATTTGTTATAGTGAATGAGGTTTAGTTGCATGCTTATATTAAATAGTATATACAGAAGACGTCTTATAACTTCATTTAGTAATCTAATCATTCCAACTCTATCTTCAATAATGATTCTTAAGAAATTTCACGCACTTATCAAATTCCAAGTAATGAAGAAACCAACAAATTTGGAACTAGAATACTAAAAGTTATGCTTCAATGCTTTCGAGGCTTGCTCCTTGCCTCGTGAGGGGGTAAAAAATGCCTCACCTTGCCCACTCTCCATTAGATACATTGACCAAAATACACCAGACCACTGAACAATTCACCACACAACTCACTTATTAGCCCAGCCACTGCACACTAAATACACCTACACACTAATGAAATAAACCTTATAAGAGAAGAGTATGCCAAGTTGCGACTTGCAAAGGAAAATAAGAGAAGAAAGAAGGAAAGAAAAGAGGAAGGTGAACCAGCTAGGGCTTGTTGACATAAAGGCCAACCAGGGTTTAACCATGAAAACCAAAGTTCAATCTAGTGCCATTCACCAAATTGAGTTTGAATGCAATGGCGGAGTCAATTGCGAGGCTTAAGCTCAAATAGGTTCTCCTCACTCTTAAGTCTCCCTAATCCCTCTCTTTCAATCTTTTCTTGGTGCTTATTTTTGGCTCAGAAGAAAAGGGAAATGATTTTCACACTCCCTTTTTTGATAAATGCACTCCACTTTTTTGTCTTTTAGTGAAAATATTACACATAAGAGTTTCATTAAATGACAAAAGATGGAGTGCATTTATCAAAAAAGGGAGTGTGAAAATCATTACCCTACTGAATATCCATATTGGCATTATTTCAGTTGTTTATGAGCTTCCAGCCTTTGAATGGACCGAAGATGTTATTAGTAGCGTTCCTACCTCTTATGATGTATTCAAGGTAATTCTCTCTTACAAAACTTTGCAAGTTGATGATGGAGCAAGCTAATAGGTATCGTGTACAATTGTGATCAAAAGAACAGTTTGAACCTTGTTTAACTCTACAAGGTAGCAAGGGAGCCGTGAGGTTTGTGCCTTGTGATCATGGGTAGGTCTAGGGTCTTCTCTAGAGGTAAGGAAAACTTTAGGCATGTCTGGTGGGGTGCTAGCTTTTGAAAGAGGAGAAACTTCACAAACTTTCTCCCTGTTGTGGAGCATCTGGTGAAACTGCAATAGACTTGTGTGGAGATGAGGACACACCCAAACCTGAGAGTCTGAGACCATTGTTTATTGTACAAGATTCACATGATAGAGCACAAAATCCGCAACTAAGGCATCACGAACTCTGATCCAAATGGCGGCCACCCAAGCTGCCTAGGCACTTGGAGGTGCCTTGCCGCCACGCCAATAGCCCTTGGTGTTTGATTTGGCGCCCATGGAGGTTTGGCTGTGTTTGGCGGCCGCCTAGGCGGCCTTGGAGGTCTTGGCAGCCTTGGCCGGGGCGTCTTTAGAGGCCTAAAAATATATATATATATATATATAAAATAATACGAGGGAGGTGAGCGAAGCCCTACTACTTATTGTCTTATTCAACTTATTTGCTAGTTGCTACTACTTAATTTCATTTGGGTTTGTACTTTGAAATTTGAACTTGCATTATGGATACATGGAATATCGTTTGATTGGATAATGGTTTGTTAAAAAAAAAATCTGCCGAATTGCTTGGCGCCGCCTAGGCGGCTTGGCGCTTGGAGGTGGGTCTCTGCCCTACTACCGCCAAGCGCCATTTAGAACATTGATCACGAAGAAAAGTTTTACTACACTACAATTATGTACCCTTGACTAATAACTATCCAATTGAAAGTCTTTTCTCGTAGTTCGTAATCACGTGGATAATAGCCAATTCTGGTGTATACTAATAGATGGATAATAACGTGGATAATAGATGGACCTTTTTAAGGAGAAATTCATATCGATTTACCATCTGCACGAAGATCGTTCAATTTAAAAACAAGGCAGTCTGCAATCTTAAGAGCAAGAAATGAGAACTAGAAATTTGTTTTAGCAATGCTAAAATGAAATTTCCCATTAGGAACAAGTAAATGAAATGATCAACTTGAAAAGGAAGATACCGCAACAAATTATTGCAGAGCTAAATTTACAAACTGAGAAGCACACCTCTTTGTACAAAGCCAAGGCTTCATTGTAGAACTTCTGTTTTGAATATCCAGATTTCCGTAGTTTAGTAATTGCATAAGCACTTCTAAGCTGCAAATAAGCAAACACAGAGTATGATCAACCTAAAAACCAGAGAAAACTCGACCCTGCAAAAAGCTGAGGGCGTATTGTACTTCTCATATCCCCCACATTTCAGTTAAGGCACATGCTGTCAAATGGAATCTATTGTAGTATTTCTTTCCTACTGGATACTACGAACTCTTTGAGTACGCAGAGTGCTAAATAACAAACCAAACAAGAATAAGTTTCCGCACCTCTCCTTTTTCATACTCAACACATTTTCACCTCGTAGCAGTACACTAAAACATACATTGGTCAATCAAAATTTACAGCAATAACACGTAAAAGTGTCACCTCTAAAAGAACATCCTCCTTTGTTCTTCTCCAACCGCTTCTCGTGAACCATCTGATAGCATCATAAGTCAAAACTAGAGGACAAAATCTGTTTTCCATAAGCTCAAATGGGTTGTAAGACAAGTGCAATTCGAAAACTAAGGTTCATCTCTGATATGCAACTTAAGTTCAGTGAATGGAAGCAAAGACAGATAAACTATGTTCTATATCAGAGCAATCTATACAAGATAACAATGACCCTAAGAGGTAGAATGCTTCATGATACGTTTCAAACTTGCTTAGAGACGATGTCTCAAACCCTACAAATCTGGTGTGGGTAACCAATGAGTCATCACCCCAGTATACAATGATGACAAGAATTCAGTCTGATGTCTGACTCCAGTTGAACACATGAAATTATACTGGAAATACCTCAATTTCCTAGAGTGCCAAGAAACTGGATGTTTGTCTCTATGAATGTATCTCTGTGTCTCATGATTGTATTTTTTTTACGTATCTTTCCATTTTAGGCTTTCGCATCTCTTCTCTTGAGGGTAGGTTAGTCACTATGTCTTTTAGGCCAATGTATCGTTTTCCTATTTAACCTAGTATTAGGGTTGTACTATTATCTCATCTTTATCAGCAATACACTTCTTCTTCTCCTTCGTTTTGCTCTGTGTATCATTTTCTTCCAAAAACAAGGTAGCAGTTACAGTAACTCATAGTTGGGCGACCTCTCCACTCATTTCAATTGGTTGTGAGTTGGATGCTTTAACATGGTATCAGAGCTAGATTTTCGGAGGCTTTTCCCCTCTGTTTGTGCCGTAGTTGCACCTTGTTTCGTTGTGATCCGTATGTTCCGGATCCTTTGTTGACCTCTCCACCTACGAGTCGGGGGTCGCACATGCAGAGGAGTGTTGGAATTTGTCACACATTAGTTAATTATCACCTCGAAAACTAATATATGAGATTGGGCGGCCTCTCCCCTTACTGCCAATTGGTTCTTGAGTTGGATGCTTTAAACAGTTGGATTGGGAAAAATGGGAATTCCTAATAACAAAGGAACAAACTATTTGGAACCTTGTGCAAATTCTACCGACTTCCTAATGACTAAAAGTAGTAGTCTGAATATTTTAAAGAGAACAGTACCCTTGTGTGTTCAAATGTCAGCCTAAATACTCATTCATGTCTCTATATGCACAACATGTCTCCAAAAAAGCTGAAAGTCAATATGTCCCCAAATTGCAATCCTATAAAAGTTATTTACCTTATTTTTCTCATTTTCTGCTATTGCTGCTAGCCTGCTACGGGGTGTGTGTGTGTATTTCTTTCTTCGTAGTGGGTTGGCTTTGTTAATGCTTGTATTTTTCTTTTCACTTATTTTTTGGAGCTGGAACAGAACTGGTTGGGAGTTGATTTAGAGCCTGCACAGAAATTGTGGATCGTGAGTTCTTTTCGTTTTATTTGCTGAGAAGTGGGTTGCACCGGTGTGTTTTGGTTCATGTCTAATAGGGAGAACATGTTGGACTGGGTATTTTGTGGGCAGATTGGGTTATGTCTTTGGTTGGGAGTTTGCTTTACGAGTCAATAGTTATCAACTCCGGGGAGGTTTGAGGTAGCATATCAACACTTGCCACAGCAAACTTCCTGACAATCAAGGGTTGCGAGCAGCGACTGATCAGCTGAGCTTCGACAATGCTAGCTAGGGTCAACAGAGGCTACAAAGGTTGTCCCTCACTGATCATGACTCGACAATGCCAACTAGGGTCAACAACTCATCTCCGCCTCCTTTGTTTCTCACTGCCCTCTACCAACTTCTCAGGTGGCTCAAATTTGTAGCGCAGTCCTTTGTGTAAGAGGCTGCATAGCCAGTGACACACCTCCTTCTTGGTAAGACTCTATGTTGGTCTCTTCCTACTTTCTCACCCCTTAGCATATAGCTTTAATTTGTAATCTTTTTTACTTGATTTCAAAAGTTAAGTTCCCCTAAGGACTTGTTACTAAGCAAGAAGCAGGATAACAAATAGTATCAACCAATACTCCTCAAAATATGAGTCATATGACTAACCTCCGCCAGAAAGCAATTGGTTCACGAGGTGCGTACGGCTCATAGATGATTCCAGGACTTGTCATGGACACTTTAAACGACCCCTGCATGCATGTAATTGTAAGCATGTGAGAAATCAAATTTGCAATACAAATACATAAAACCAGGTAATCATTTGAGCAACTTAAGTATATGGTAATGGAAACAAACTTCGCATGCTTGTGGTGCTTCATTTTTCCATTACTAGGTTATCCTCTTCCAATCTAAGCTGGCAAAATGTATTGATGTGACACAAAATCTAAGTCAAGCGGAATTAAAATGCTAGCGCCAAAGAGCGAGATAGTTCAACCAAGTACAGTAGCCAAAAAACAAGCTCTACATGCACAATCATAGCAAAGTGATAGACTGCTTCAGATGATAAATAAATAAAAAATACAGAATCAGTCATCGGGCTTCTGTTAAAAATGTATCTGGTTAGAGATATAGTTTTGGAAACAAATGGACGTCCTTAACTTTTAGCTCCCTAAACTTTTCCAATTGGTATACTAAGGGCTTGTTTGATAACCTAAATTCAGCACTTAAAACTGAATCAATTAAGTAATAAGTGATTCAGTAGGTTTGATAATCACATTTTACATTGCTTAACAAATTAAGTACCACTTAAAACATAGGCCAAAAAGTTGAAAAAAATTAAGTAGCTTTGAGCTACTTAATTCTGGCTGAATTTGTGTGTACTTACATTCAACCATCATACCACCACCACAACCACTCCCACCAACACCTCCACCACCACCACCACCACCATCTCCACTACCACCACTCCTCCTCCACCACATCACCACCACCAGCTCCACCAGCTCCACCACCACCACTTCCTCCACTACCACCACCACCACATCACCACCACCAACTCCACCACCACCACTTCTTCCACTACCACCACCACCACCACCACCACCACCACCACTCCACCACAACCACCACCACTACCATCAGTACACCACCTCCACCACTCCACCACCATCATCACTACCATCACCACCACTGCCACTCCACCACCACTACCATCACTACACCACGACCACCACCACTCCACCACCTCCACCAAAAGTATATTGTGACCGTTAGTAAATTAAGAGAGAATTGGAACAAAATTAATTTATCATTTTTTTAATTCAGTACTTAATATATTTAACAAACAGCTTTTCAGCTTAAAATTTTCAGCATTCAGTTTCCAATACTTAATTTTTCAGCTTTCAGTTTCAGTTTTCAGTTTTATCAAACAGCCCCTAAGTTAATAACATTCCTCATGAGTCAACTCAGTCAAACAAATAAGTTTTGACTGTTAACAAAATCTACGTAGTAAGTGTTGATACTTCACCAAAAATATGCGCAGCAAAATAGTACACTTAATTTGCAAAAGGATGGTGTCCATCAAAACCCCAATGAATGTTGGAGTAATTTAACCCCTAACAAACTCATAAAAAGAACCAATAAGTCTCCAAATAAATTCAAAACTGGAATAATAATAGAAAACTTGGTGATTGTAATAGAAATATTAATGAATATAAATCTTGAGTGCTATACTTACGATATATCATCATAGTCAAGGATTTATATTTGTAATATAAACCGTTAGAATCTCCTAATAGACATATAAACCCAATTGGTCTTGTTCTTGCACATGCATAGAAAGTCATATCCCACCAGTAATCCTGCTTAGATTTCTTTCTGCAATTTTGTCCGTAACGGCGTAACCTGTGGCATGATGTATCAGTATTGCCTGATGTATAACTGTCCATGCTTCAAACTTCCCAATATATCGACTCCCCTGCTTAGACACATAAGAGATTGTACTCCCTTCCGGCTGACTGGCTGTGACTTTATCCCAATAGAATCTATCCTACTCAATACAGATTTTAAAGAAAATATATAAAGACTGCATGGACAAAGAATTAGGCGACAAAGAAGGGTATTGCTACAAGCCTCCATGCAAAAGACACTATTCACCTCATGCTCTGGAGTCTATTGTTTTTATGAGAGAAGCTCTTTGATCCCAACGATTCTATAAATGTTAAAGATACACTTTCTTGAAGACAGTTCTAACAAAAATCTTGTACTCATGAAAAGACCAAGATGCAAAACAGCAAAATATATACAATCTCTCTCCCTCTCCCTCCCTCCCCCACACTCCCTCCCTCTCTCTCTCTCTCTCTCTCAACATGTATCTGTTCATGTATTATAAGAATGGTGAAAATGGATTCATATAGCCGACCCCAAGTAACTAGGATAGAAGGCTTAGTTTGGCTTAGTTCAATTTATAAAAACAATTATATACACACATACAGATATGCATAAATATAAACAACTAACGCAAGTAGGCACTAATGTAATTCACTAGCAACCAGAAACCTCTTCCAAACTTATCCAGGAACAACCTCAAGAAGATCAGAATTAAGAGAAATGTAACATACCGTCTGTCGCGCTTGAGGAGGGGCTTTTGCTTGTGTTGTTACTGATCTCCTGTCGCCCATGTAAACGTATAACTCAGTGGCCTAGAAACACAACAGCAAAAGGCACTTGATATTGCAGCAAAATGAAACATTTTGAGGGGTACAATACACGAAACTCAAAATACTAATCTTTTCACAAAACTAGAGAACAAATTAAAATTATTCATGAAAGATTCGCTCGGGCAGCATAATATGAAGTATAAAGCACGCTGGTTTTAATTTCTGTGCTCCAGAGAGTTACCATCGTACAACGAAGTGGCTTTGTCTTTCTGGAAGTCCAAGCAAGATCATGGTTGCACTCATATGAGACAGAAGAAATGCCCCGAAAATTAGTTTCTGGAACTGATCAATAAAGGAAGCCAAATGAGTAAGTGACATTATATTCTCTCCTAAACACTCCTGGAAATAACACTATAACAGCGCATTATTGGTGAACAATTTTAAAAAATAACAAAGTACGCCCATACTTCTGTGATTACGAGGAACAACACGCTCCTCGTATAGGAAAGAAGATACTTTTTTTTTGAGCAGCAAAGAAGATATTCTGCAGTACTCCAGATTTGATCAAAAGAAAACACCATGACTAATGATGAATTTGCATTGCACCACATTCAGAACGTATTTACATACATTCGAATTTACAAAAGCTATTTAGAAGTTTTCAGCATTCATAGATACACAAGGCGCTAACCCTGCGCCTTGACAACTATGGTAGACCTACACGACTAACATAGAATAACTCAATCAAAAGAACTTTTTTGACCTTCTTTCACCATACCAACATGACCCAATTACGTCCTACGTCTCAATCAATCGCTTGGTGTTGGCTACATAAATCCATTTTAGTCAATCTGTCAAGGGCTATATGCTCAACATTACCAATATCATATAATCTTTTACTATGAAGGCAAATGTCAATGTAGGTCTTCTCACTTCTCCTTCCGCAGGCATTGCCATTATCAATAGTCAAATCCCTATTTCTTACCATTGCACCGACAGATCTACCTAACATGCTTCCATCCTATTTTGATATAAAACAGACGCTTACACGCAATGGGGTTAGGCCTCAACATGAAAAAAAAAAAAAATAGCATAACTGCTACAGGAATATATCAGAATGTTTAGTTTGAACAGGCATATCTATTATCTATCTATTACTACTATTATAGAGGGAACACCATTGAAGCTGGCTCACATTTTCTATTTCCAAAATCACCCGTACTGTTCATCCCTTAATAAAATGTTACTTTTGCCAATCAGAAAAAAAGGGATAATTATGATATTTTCATGAAAATCAACCAAACCCAACCGCTTCAGTTAACGAATCCCACAGAATCCCCACCCCATTTGGCTGTGAGGAATTACGGAAAACAAATACATGTACCAACCTAATTCACCTAAAATTGCGTACGCATTGCACGTGCACCGAGTACTAGTTATCATACATACAAGTATACGCATAAATGTGTATGAGGCCGACGTTACCATTCACAATGACATTTGAATAGCTCTTTAAGCTTCCAAGCCTGAAACATTTTCAAATATGCTAAGTTTCAAGTAATACAATTACGAGACTATTTCTTCCATTTCTTTTGCTAGGTTTTTTTCAGCAAGTAAAGAGAGGATCGAGATAGAGGATGAACTTACAGGGAAGAAAATTGTCGAACTTCAGCCGTTCGATATAGGCTGCGAATTGTGTGTAATCGTCCGAAAGCCATTTTTGATCGGAGAGATCGGACAGAGAGAGAGAGAGAGAGCGAAGAGTGAGTTTTTTGGTTACGGGAAGGGTTTAAGAAATAATTATAAGGTGTGCCGCTACTTCTTCGAGGTCGCTGCTTCTTCTATGCATGATTGCCACGTCATCAAGCTCCAAGGAACAAGGGGACCAGGATCATTTGCTAGTGGAAACGAGGATGGTGCTGTGCGGAGAATGCATAGCACCTATGTTGTGCACCATCCGAGCCGTTCGTTTGAGTCAACTGCGATGCCCTGTAGCTAGAGAAAAAATCTAGGTTGAGGCCGTGGTGACCCTAGGACTTGATGGTAGGGAAAAGACTCAAGTAAACTGTGGTGACCCTAGTCATGAGTCTAACATTGCTTAGTGAAATGTAACTCGTGAGTTATAAATAATAGATAATGAACATTGGCAGTGGTTGGTAGAATTATTCTTTGCAGATTCCTTTTTGTTTGATTTAAATCTTGTTGAGTAAAAGTAGCAAAATATTCGCTGTAAAATCATTTGTGAAAAATGCTAAAGCAGATTTAAAAAGTTAATAAAATCAGTTTCAATAAGCTGTGTTATCTCACTTATCGTTTTTTTTTTTCTTTTTCGGTAATTTAGGAATCTGCAAAGAATAATTCTACCAACCACTGCCAATGTAAAAAGAAAACAGAAAAATATTAAATAAAAATCTTGAAAGAATGAGTTATAGAGCATTTGCACTGAACTTGTGAATTACTTTGTGTTAAAGTGAGTGTCAAAAGTACAACGAGGAAGAAATGTGAAGCATGTTGTCACGTTCTCAATGTTTAACATAAATAAATAATTCATTTTAATAAATGATCTTCCAATTATGTACGTAGCACCCAAAAGAGATTTCTCAAATGATCACTTACAAATCAAGTCCACAAGTTTAGAGAATTTACATCATTGACACTCCAGCTCCAAATAGCTTAAGTACAAATACGAATAAGTTCTTAAGTTACAAACATCTTAGTTAATAGGAAATCTAGAGGAAATAGTCACAAACGCATCTCTATCAAAAGAAAGTCATTACATAAATGATTAAGTAACTAAATGGTGTTAGCTTCCAAAAAGTCTTCCACATCCAAGCACACGATGCATGCAAGCTAGTGTTCGGTATTTGAACCTGAAAATAATAATAGGTTGAGCAACACTAGACTTGTAGGAAAATCTTCTACCAATTCTATTTGCAAATATGATGACAAGTGCAAGGAATGAAGGCAAGAGAATGTAGATCAACGAGATGGATAACAATCAACTCATAAGTATGCCAACATTCACTACAACCAATCTAAAGTGTACCATTAACACAATTAGCCATATAGTACTCGAGACACAAGCAACTCTAACGATTTCAATGCGACGCCCTATCCCAAACCTCCGTTGACTGTATTTCCACCCCTTGCGTTACAGTGAATCCTAACAACTTGGATCACCATATTACCATTCATTGCGTTATGAGACTCACTTGAGTCTATGTATTACCACTCATTGTGTTATGAGACTCCTTACTCCAACTCCGACTCACACACACTTACATTACTAATCAATATACATGCCAAGACTCTCCCATGTTCACATTTGTATAGGTATCATCACATGATATGCCACATTCATTCTCAAGTATAATCAATCACATAAGAAGCATTCCGACGATGTTTTAATCAAGTAAATTACTAATTACTACTCTTTTTCTACTAACGAAAGACCAATGGGACGAGGATAACATAGATTAATCAAAGGAATTCAATTAAGCATGCTTGAAATAGGTTACTAGGTGTACGTCCAAAAGTGATTAGAAGTAACCGGGGATCAAAACAATCAAGATAACACGAAGTGGCAAAAAGCTGCCCAGAGACACGAGGGATTGATCTCTCATTAAGTGGGGATCAATCTCATTGTGTTATGAGACTCCTTACTCCAACTCCGACTCACACACACTTACATTACTAATCAATATGCATGCCAAGACTCTCCCATGTTCACATTTGTATAGGTATCATCACATGATATGCCAAATTCATTATAAACATGCCACATTCATTCTCAAGTATAATCAATCACATAAGAAGCATTCCGACGATGTTTTAATCAAGTAAATTACTAATTACTACTCTCTTCCTACTAACGAAAGACCAATGGGACGAGGATAACATAGATTAATCAAAGGAATTCAATTAAGCATGCTTGAAATAGGTTACGAGGTGTCCAAAATTGATTAGAAGTAACCAAAGATCAAAACAATCAAGATAACACGAAGTGGCAAAAAGCTGTCCAGAGACACGGGGGATTGATTAAGTGGGGATTAATCCCTCAAGGGTGAAAATCCAGATTGTAGAGGGATCGATCCCCAAGCAGTTCGGGGCGATTTCTGCAGATTTTTGATAGATTTCAAAGTGCAAAGGACGACGAACCAAGCTTGATTTCTACACCCAAGGAACATATTAACACATAAAAGAGGCAAAGAAGTCCTTACCTCGAGTCAAGGAGCGAAACCCAAGAGATTCGAACGAGCCCTAGCTCCAAACTTTTTGAAATCAACCGAGATCTTCTCCCCGAGCCTTACCCAACACGATACGAGCCTGAGGTTGCGTTCTAGAGATGAAATAGAGATGGATCCTTGAGATTTTTGTGATATAGAGTGGAGTTTTGAGTGGAAGAACAAGAGAGAGAGCCTTGAGATTTTTGTGATATAGAGTGGAGTTTTGAGTGGAAGAACAAGAGAGAGAGAGAGAGAGAGAGAGAGAGAGAGAGAGAGAGAGAATAGGAGATGAACTACACACACACACACAAATACACTATATATACCTCCACAAAAGCAAACCACACATTTACTCTCTCTTGTTTTCATTCTTTCACTTTAAGCCCTAATTCAAATATCCACCATATAAATCATATTTTCCCAATTTGACATTTAATAAATATTTCAATAATTAGAAATATACGAGTCTCTACACATGCGTTATGTAAAGTATTTACCCCCCAAAAAAAAGGTGTTATGTGACGTAGGAATACTAACTTTTTTGGACACAATTATTTATTTTTTAAGAATTGACGTTAATTTACAAAATTTATGTGAATTTAATAACATGACACTTTTCTAGAGGAAAATGATATTCAACACTTTTTTTTTTTGGGTCGAACTCTCAAATATTGATATGTATGAATATGGTCAAGTGATACTCATCTAATTCGACGACAAAATCGACATTCTGGATTGTTCAAGTAGTTGGCCTGGCCATCGGTAAGTGGTTCATTGGAAGCTCTTGAACAAGCCTTATTTATCATGAAAGTGCTCTCGTTCCTTGACAAAAAAACGTCAAACTACTAAACCATGAAAGTTCTTTATTTCATACTATCAGCTTAACCAATAAAGTCACACATCAAGACACGATCACAAGGCGGCAACTTCAACCGTCTCTCACCCCCCACCCCCTTCGTTTTTATCATACAAAAAACGTTTATTAAATTTTTTAGCAATAGTCGTCTTTTTGAATACTCGTAACAAGAGTCACGGGCAATATCTATTCTCCATCTTTGATGAAGTGCCAAGTATGTCATAGAATGGGTGTGTTAACCAACTTTTTCTATATGTATCTTTTCACAAAAGTGGATACACGTGTGCATGTTTGCTTTTGTTCTATTGCCTCTCTTTCACAGGCTACTTATATTAATTTGTATGCATTATACCATGACCTTTCTGAAATTTAATGTTCTCCCCTTCCTGAGATCAAAATATAAGTAGATATTGCAGCAAAGCGAAATTATAGATACATATAGAAAAGCACTTTGCTGAAGGAAAATAAAAAAGAAACAAAGCGAAATTATAGATAGCAGCAAAGAGAGTCAAGGGGGAACAAGAAGAGTTACGCGGTGGGGGAGTTTTCTTGAAGGTCATAAAAGTGCTTTTCCGAAAAGCGCTTCTGCAACAGCAACACACGAGCTTGATGGATACATACATTCTTAGCAGAGCTGATTCGGAACGCATATCTCATTGCTAGTAATAACAAAACTACGATACTAGTAACAACATGCACTTTTATTCCATGGTATAATGAACTGAACATTTCGCAAAGTATTTCAATAAATTAAATCAGCTCTAATCTACACGATTGCGAGTTGCTACTCATATCTTACTCTCATACTTTTCTATTTTACAGAAGCAAAATCAAAGGTAAACATGTTGTTCCCCTTTATACACACTTCTTAAGAAGTTTCATCTGCTGCACCAGTTGGTGAACATGGAACAAATGGAACAAAGCCCCTTCCACCGAAAACTGGTCTCATGAATCTGTCATCGAATTTTCTCCAAAAGTAGTGAACAGTAGACGTGGGGTTTGCCATTAACAACCTTAGACTACTTCTCTTACGGACCGGTTGGTTGCTACCCTCATCAACTGGATCACCAACTGGATCACCATTTTCGAGGAACAGAAGTCTAAGATCTTCTAGGCTTGGAGAATCAGTTGCATCCGAGACCGTTGGCTTTGCATTTCTCAACAGCACTGCTTCGATCAGAGGCTTTGTCATTGAACCGAACACCTGTTTGATACACACTGAAATCATAAAATTTGGTTTTATCCATAGCAGACATTAGATATACTGTGTTATCTTGATTTTTCAACAAGGAACTGAATGTTAAGGAGTAGTTCGGGGCTTTAGCAAACAATGTTACCAGAAAGCAGTAATAGGTTTTACCAGTTGGAGAGTACATTCCAAGACATGGTATACTTCCATTACAAAAAGTAAATTTAGTGATTCAAATTAATCCAAATTTCTTTCATATGTGTTTCTTTACAGTTTTACATAGGATTGGAAAAATCAAACGTAATGAAATTCATCGAGGAGTAGAGTTTTACCATTACAAAATGTCAATAACAGGAGGCGTAATGCTTATAGATTTTTCTGGAGATTCCAATAATGATTAAGTTACGTTAGGATGTCTACTGATTTAAAAATAAGTCTACTCGCATCTAATGATCTAAAACTATTCGAAAATTGTATTA